>JAWWMU010000106.1:121269141-121280592 GCA_035048155.1 Cinnycerthia olivascens
AATCAATCAATCAAGCAAACACATCCAAAAGTCCAAATAACCACCAAAACCAATAGCTGAATGCCAGATTCTCCAGAGAAGTTACAACCTCTTTAGCCTTTCCAAGCCTTCTGCAAGATATTTTAGCTGCAAGCTCAGACATTATGTGTTTTTCCTGGAATGGCTCCCATTTCATTTATAATTTTTAATGTTATTGTCCCAGTTACTAAGTAACGTAAAGTTGCCATACACATCCTTCCTTTTGAATGCTATTCCCGTGTTATACTTGATACTTTAAATCACCCAGTCAATTCATTTATGTACATTGAAGAATCAGAGAAACAACAGGTTTTTTGACTGAAATATAAGTGCTTTAACTTCAACAAACTGTAGCTTTGTTCAATGTAGTGTTTACTTCTAAGTCAGTGTTCCAGTCTTTCATCTAAGTAGGAAGATTATTAAAACAAAGGAGTATATTTTTGAGATATTAAATATATTATGAACCAACTCGATTCTATGGAAAATGAGAACTTTTCAGAAGTGATGTGGCCATATCCAACCTCAGCTGACAGAAGGTTAAGTAGCTTATTTACATTTAAAGCAGTGAAACATTTTGTCCCTTGATTAGAATTATAGACTCCCACATTTGTAATGCTTATTTTAGGCTTGCATAGCTCAGCTTTGAGTCACTGGTCAACTCATTATGATTATGCATTCACTGTTGGAAGTGCTATCTGTTTTCTCTGCACTCTACAAGTACTCCCACAAGACAAACTTAAATTCCCACGGAGGTATCTTTGGAGGCATTTGTAAACTTGGAGTAACTGCTGCATACTTGTCTTTTTATCTCTCTTTTCAAGTGACAGAGAAGTAGCAATGGGAATATCTAATATTCCAAGATGTGCACTGTCAGATTCTCACAACACCACCCCCCTTTCGTCATCCTGTCTTTGTTAGGCCAGGGTAATTAGTTCTTCTCATGGCTGGTAATTAAAGCCAGATCTCATGGACCTAAACACTTTGGGAAAGAAGATTAATGATAGGGTCTCTGGTTTTGGGCCTCACAAAGGTGGGGAAATAGTAACGAGTAGGAGGAGGAATGTGGAGGAAAGAAGTTGTTCTGTGCGATAATTGGAGAAAATGGCAAACACACGACTTCTGGGAAGAGAAAAGTATAATGACATTGTCTTCTCCATTTATGTAAGAAATTTGCTTGCAGTACATTTCCCATTCCTTTAACTTGATTGCACCAGGAAGGATAGAAACTATTTTCTTCCCACTAAGAAAAGCAGATAGAAGAGTGGGGAGGCAGCAGCTACCCAGTATGACCGAGAGTGGCTCAACTTTGACTGATGACTGTAAGCAAGCCTGCATCCCAGATATGGCCAGGGCAAGGGCTACTCACCAATGCAGTCTTTGTATCCTATTGTTTTATTTTAGAATCTCAAAAGGAGATTAGAAAATCTGTCTTCTAAGATGATAACTGATGTAGAGTTTTGTGGGAGTTTCTGTTGTTTGCTTTTTTTTGTTGTTTATTTGGTTGGTTTTAGTAACTGTATAGGGCTTAGTAAAATAAAAAATTAAAAGTACTGGCTTTTGAGAGTTCATTCCCCCACCTCCAAAAAACTCAGTGATGAACACGAAAAATTTTGAGGCAAACTATTTGAGACAAAATGTAAAAAATCTGATTTAGTTCTTCAAGTATACATCTGTATCAACATTCCTAGAATCATAGAATAGTTTGGGTTGGAAGGGACCTTAAAGATTATTTAGTTCCAATCCCCCTGAGAAGGGCATGGACAAATTAAAACTCTTAAATTCAGTGGAATTTATGTACATTTCATGTCCAAGAACAGGTCGTAAGTGCTTGATTGCAAGATCAGCTGTTGCTGTTATTAAAGTTTTGTAGTACTAGAACACTAAAGGGACCCTTATCTAATTAAGATCCCATTCAACATTGAAACAAAAATAAATCTGTTGTGTAAGGAAGAGTTCACTCTAATATGGAGAGACAGGTGAAGTGTATTTTGGAGGAAGGAAACAAAACACAGAGAAAGAAGAAATATAGAGGAAAATAAACCTCTTTTCAAGTGAAGTGACCTTAGGAACAGGCAGTGAAGTATTGGTCAGTTCTACACCTTTGTTTGGATCCCAGTTGTAAATAGGCTGCAAACTGACCAAAAAAAGAAAAATTAGTGAGTGGGTCACAATAAACAGAGGAAGAAATCAAGCCATACAAGTCCACGTGCCTGCTTTTGTTGGTCCTAACTCTCAGTCTGAGGAAAAATACAGCTTGAGATTTAACTCCCATTTTAACAATTAGAATAAGCAGCTCAGGGACAGTTTAATTTACTTCTGTTCCAGGCCATACCTCTTCTATGTGAACTACCCCTAGGCACTATTCAACAATGACAAAGCTAATTTTAAAATAATAAAGAAGTTGTCCCATTAGGTTCTCTAGTTACATTGAAACTTTTTCCACCTCCACAAACACAAATTAATAGGAAAATTACAGAACAGGATCCTCACCACAGGAATGTTTCCCTTTTTCTTCTCTCTAACATGAGTCATTTTTGTACATGAATTTTTACCAGGTGTGGAAATATATGTTAGCACTAAGATTCTGTAAAACTTCTAATTCAGTGGAGCTTTATGTGTCTGAACCCCAAATATTTAACTTAGGTTTATTGGCTCACTGCTTTTTAAGGAACCTTATGTGGATTAAACTCTGCATAGTAGGCCATGTATGTTAAGTTTCCAGCAATAATTTTCCCCCTAGTTTTTCAATTTTTTTACCGAGAATCACAGAAAGACCAAAGTAAAACTAGCAAACCAGGAAGAGTTTACCTTTTTCGAAACTTGCCAGCAGTTTATAACAGTATCTGTGCTTCATCTTGTTATTTATTTGAGTCACTCTTTTCAGAGTGGGCTCCAAGTTTTAGGCAATAACTTGCATGACTCAGACCTTGGAATGACAGTAAAAAAAAGGTAATTCACTAAGAGTATCTACACCAATTTTCATGTGTGTGCACATGCATATTTATCAACTAAAAAGTAAAAAATACTCTTCAGATGTTCTGCTGCACAAAAAAAAAGGCCTTTTGTACGCTCTCAAAAATGTAAGGGATAGCAGAATGGGAAACTGGTATATTATGGTGTATTTAAAACAACTAACATGCAATTCAAACCTTGGCTGAAGTCAAAGTAGGCTTTGGATGCCAAGACCTGAAAAGTAGATCCCTACAAAGTGTTAAAAAGATTATTGAAAACTGGTCCAAATGTTTAGAGGATCAGCAAAGTAAAGGCAGGCTTGGATTTTCTCTGACCTGACAATACTGGCTTTTGAGTCAACTTCCAAGAGTTTTCAGTATTCTTCATTGTTGTGATGGCTTGTGCAGCTTCCAGAAGGTCATGATTAACTGAGAAATTTACAAAGTTCAGAATTAAAACTCATGGGTTGATAAGGGTCTGATTTACATTTTAGAGGCTGTGGAGCCATAAGAGTTACAGTCTCTCCAGGGAATGGAAGAGTGACTGACTGTTTTCTGAAGGAACTTCTCGTATACTTCTGGGACAGGAAGAGCCGTCAGAACAGACCTAATGCTTAAGAAACAGCGTGGGAAAAGTTCAAAGGCTCATTTGGACCTATGTATCTCATTGAAAAAGAACTGAGACCGTAAAGATGAATGCAACAACTGGCAAGAAAAAAAAATCTAAGTAAAAATTTTCAGTGGCAGAGGGTTAAGACAAGAACTAATTGTTTTTGTAGTGTAGGTTTGAGAATATGTGATTGTTTATATGCAAGTAAATAACTGCCAGAAATATACTAGTCATCTTGACTAAATTAAAAGGTAAGTAAATATTTGTTTAAAACTATTTTGGTACCAGAATTATATTTATGATAGTGTTGTCTAGATTTCTGTCCACAGTACTTTTTATTTATAGGTTTTTCCCCTGATATTGCAGTAAAGAATCATCAAAAATTCAGAGCATTTTCATTCCTATTGTTCCAGGCTTTTGCAGATTGCTGTTGCAGAAGGAAGAAAGAATGCGTGACCTGCAGTGATGGTGGGAAGACAAGTGTTGATATTCAGTCCTGACCAGTCTGGCCAGGAAGCAAGCTGAAATACACATTTTTTTAGGGGGTGTAAATTCATATTGATTTACGGAAGTAAGAGAAAGCTTAGAGGGGAAAAAAAAGGAGTAAATGCTTATAAGAATCAAATTCTTCCAAGTCCTTTCTCAGTTCTGACCCAGATCATGAATACATTTCCCTGACTAAAGACTGTTTGAAAGTAATGTGCTAGCATACAGCTCTGAACTTTTTGCAAGTGTGTGACTGTGAGTGTTGTACAAGGTAGGGCCTACATTCTTCAAGTTAAATAAACATAATGAACAGATGCAAGTTATATCCTGGATCTCTGTGCTCTCTTCATATTTTTAAAATGTTTGGAGGATAAATTGGATTTGGGAATTTTTAATCACCTTCGTTGTAACCCAGTCTCTTCAAGGGGCTTCCGCAGGAAAACAAGCCACAGTCTGATTGATCATTTTTAAAGGGATTCCATTGGCCACACATGCACTCAAAGCCAAGTTTTTTATATTTTCTGTGACAAAAGTAATCCTGGTTAGGTTCACAAGGTGAATATAGAAAAAAACCCAAGAGAATGAGAACTAGAAGAAACTTGTATTTCTCATTTTCAGGATTGCCATACACAGTGTTTCCCACCTTCAGTCATATGGGAATTCTTCTCCCACAAAAATAACAGTGTAGCCAAACCTTTTTGCTCTTCTTTTCTCAGGAGACGTGAAACAACTAGAAGCAGTCAGAAATGCTGGATAGTCCTAAGAAAACTCTGTGGAAAACAAAAACAGCTCCCAAAAATTTTACGTAAAACCTGCATCATCTTCATGTAAAAATTGACTTTGTTGTTTACTGCTGCAGTCTGTTTATAAAACAGCAATAACAAGGAAGAAATTTACAGTCATTTAAACACTGTGGACAGGCTTTGCTAAGCTGCAGTGCTTTGGCTACTGATAAAACAAATTAACATCAGAGTAAGAATGGGACAAGATAGTGCTATGACAGAAATAATATAAGGAATACTAAGAACCCAGGTGTACATAATTAAGATTGTAATTCAAGCAAAGGGTTCTGGTGACATCATTTATCAATGTCACTGCAAACTCTCAACGGAATTACAGCTTTGTATGTAGAATTCAGATATACGCGATTTGTTAGAATACATGAGGAATGTTTCTATTAAAAGTAGACAGACAATATGTTAACCTCAACTAGTGGTGGTGACAGGATGAGATACAAAGAGAAGAGGTTTTTTCCTATTCTAGCACAAAAGAAGGATATAACAGACAGAGTATTTCTAAGATATTTGGAAATTAAATTTATTTAAAATACTGGCTAAGGACTTTTCACCCCAAAAAGAAGCAGAAAAAGTTTCAGTTCTAATGTGATTCAACATGTCAATAAAAACAGAGTTTTACTGCAAAAATGAACAAAGAAACAGCCAAAACTACTGATTTGTCCATCTCATTGCATAGCAGAAAATCACATTAAAATAAGCTCAAGAAAAAATTTCCATTAAAAGGATGGTATAAAATATTTACAATTAAACACACAGTAAGTCTAGTAGTAAATTATTAATTGCAAATTAACTCATTTTTAGGAGGGAAGAATAGTGAACATTGGTGCTTGTAAATACATGTGCTGAAAGGAGATTATAATCTTTACACTTTCTGAATGTCTGATTCTGGTTTTATTCTTATAACTTATGATCATAATTATGAAACAGAGGGTCCTCAGTCTATGAAAATTTTAAAAGCCTTAACTGAACTTAAATGCTAATTAATGCAAAATCACATTTTTAAATTATGCTCCTAAATATAATTTCAATGCCAAACTACTTGTTACTCAGTTAGCTTGTGGATTTTTCAGCCTTGCTCAGCTGTTCACAGACCTTGCACAATAAAAGTGAACAGCATCTCCTTGAGAAATCATCATTCAGGAAATAGTCATGCATCCCAGAAATACAGTGCAGAATGGTGGGAGGCTTGATGGTGTGAGGGTCAGCTACTAAATGCTTAGAGAGAAAGATTCTAATCAATGCAGTGAAGGAAAGGTTTCCTTTGACTTGATAATCTTAGGCATGAATATCACTTGTGTGAAGTGCCTACAGCTATAGCTATAAAAATTCATTAAATTAGTCAAGGCACTGTGGATTTTTCAGTTTTGGTCACTTTCTGAAGTACTCTAATTGAACCCTATAAATTGCATTCCATTTTAAGTGTACAGCAAAACTTGTGATGCTCTTGAATACAATCTAAAATGTGTTTCTGGATTCTATATGGTCACTGATAATATCACCAATTTTTCAAGCATTACACTGCAATGCTATCTCAAAAGATAATACAGTCTCCGAAACTTTCAGGGAGCTCTGACTGACAAAATACAGTCATGGGGTACTTAATTCTCATTAGAGAGTTCTGGGGGTTTTAGTTCTCTATTGATGAAGTGCATAACTTGTATGAAAACTGAAATGCATAACAACTTGAAAACTTGTAGAGTAGGAACACTTCTAGTCCAAGTTCACAAGTCTTGAAAGTCTAGCTTTGTACACTATGCTTGAAGAGAATAGCTTGAACAGTAGCAGTTTTGACCTTGAGTAACTTAATTTGGAAAGGAAATTTGGGCAAACTAGCTCAATGCGGGAGTTCTCATCAAGGATTAATGCAGAGGATCAATATGAACTTTTTATAGCAGACTATTTTTGAAAGAGGACAACAAAAGGTTAGAGTACTTTAAAACTTGAAAAAAGCAAATTAGTATGACTTAAAGTGGGCAGTATAAGAATGAGAATGGAAAAAGCAGGGATCTTGATTTCATGCCAGCATTTACTAATAGCATATAACTAAAATACAGAGAAAGCTGATTTTAAAATCATATTTTTGTATCTTTTTGCAACCATATCCTAGTTTATAAACATTTGACTCCTTGTCTCCTTGTCTCTTCATGGCGGTGCTGAATGACAAACATTCATGATTGCAATTGACTGATGTTACTGTCACAATTTTTCTATTTTCTACAAGGTCAAAATTGCATATAAACATATGTCTTTATTTGAAAATGTAAAGACTTAATTACCTCCTAAACAAAAGAGTTATGGAAAACACATAAACATAGCTCTTCCTTAAGTTCCTGTACACACAAATCCTACCCCTGGAGTGTAAGAGCTCCTGTAATGAGGAATCAGGCCCCTTAATTGCCCTGTCAGTAGCAACAGATATTTATGCATGACCTTATGTTACCTTACCTAAGGAGCTAAAGGACAGATTGATCCACTTACTTCCCCATCACTGTCTCCTTTCCCCTTGCCTCTCCCTTAACTACAAATCAAACTCTAATATGGCTTCTTAGCCCAACTCACATCTGATATTTTTCTCCACTGTCATGTGGCAGACTCTCAAGAGCTGGTTACCTACCCATGTGCTATTTCTGTTCAGCAAGCTCCATGAGCACTGGAGATGTTCAGGAAGTCCAGAAGGTATGTCCAGCTACCTGCAGCCATTCCAGCATACTCATCTGTGACAGATTCCAGTGCATTTTAGTCCATTTCAGAATACTGCTAAAAGCCTGGTTAACATCTTTGTAGATGGCACTAAATGTGTTTTAAAAAATATTATCCAAGCTTTATACAAAATTTAAAATTTTCTAGTGTGGTTATTCAGGGTCTCAAAATTTTCTGTTTCTGACACTTGCTAAGGCAAGTTTACAGATAGTTTCCTTTTCTTAGGCCTCTTCAAGCTTGACCTGTTCTCTTTTGAAGCAGACAAAGCTAAGTTCCTGAAAGATAGTAAATGGTTTTGCCAGATAAGCTATTTGCTTAAGATATTCCCTCATCTTCCCCTTACTTGGGATTTTTCCCTGAGTATGAGTCACTGGCACCAATCTCTTTTTTCAGATCAGGGCAGAAAAAAGGCATGTTTGTCAGACAATGGTCTCTCACCCCTGAAATTTCAGTTCTTCTTTGTTCTCCTTTTCCTCATTCATTTCTATCTTTTGTAATCCCTGCCTCCCATATGGGTTCCTATACCCAAACATTTGGTATTTCTGCTCTTCAGACTCCAGTTCTTGTCTTCCCTCTCCTTGAAGCTGACTGTATGTTTAAAGAAAGGTGAAGATGTTTCACATGATGGAGAAAGCCCGTGACCCTTTTTCTCCAAATGTCTCCATTCTAGTTTGGAAGTTAACTGGGTTTTACTGGTATTTTCAATGATGGCTGGTTGATACACTGTTTCCAAATTTGAACTCCGCCTTCAACAGCAGAACAATAAAGATGTAGTGCTTAATAATGAAGAACAGCATTTTTTATTTTCCAAAACAAACCTCTCAGCTTCAGTGGTGTTATTCATGAATAACACCTTGTGCATATGCATTATGAGACAGTGCTTAATTGAATGATTGCATAATATGTTGTTCCACAGAATAAAATATGAAATATTCATTAGGCCAGAGAGGGAGTTAGAATGCCTGGTGGTTAAATCACTCACCAGGGAAATCCAGCTCCTACTCCTTCCTTATAGTGAATATGTAAGTAGTCTATACAAAAAGGCTTTAAAAGCAACTAGGATTGTTTTCCCCAAAATCTACACTACCCTCATGGCTAGTGTATGTCCCAACAGGCAGGAGTATGCTCTGATTGGGGCATGGAAGGGCACAGTTAAACACACATCACTTACATCCTTTCACATAGTTAAAGAAGTCAGATCTGCCTTAACCGGGCAGCTGGGTTTAATGGAACAAAAAACTCCCTACTGTGTTTATTTTTCAGGAAATGATTGTCTTGGTATAGGTGCCTCGTTCAGGAAAGGGTTTCCAGATGTGACTCCAGAATAGAAGGGAGAACTTTGTGCAGTCCAAATCCACACTCAGTTTAGTCTCTCTGCGAAACATGGCGCAAGCAGTCTGTGCACATCCTTCACTAAAAGTGGAAGGTTCTCCACTCGCTTTTAACTGCTTTGAGTCAAAGCTAAGAACCAGCTCACTTCATGCCTTGAACTGGGAAGTAGGATGGTGGTAGGATGCCAAAAATATCATAATAATCAGTACTTCAACACCTAAATCCTGTTGCAGATTTAACCTTTGCTAATCTGTGAGGTGGGAAGATCTCCGGGAAACATATTTAAGTAAAGTAATACCTAAATAATGCCCTGAAAAAAATTAAATTGATCTCATAATTATCATGCCTGTTGGAATCCTAAGAAAGCTTACTGAAGTGATAAGGGAAAAGAAATTTGAAATGGATAAAATTAGGAGGAAAATAATGCTTCTTAAAAAAAATTAATTAAAAAATTATTTACATCTCAGACAACAGTCAGCACTGTCAAAAGATATGTATATGTTTTATCAGTTACTGGCAAATAGCAATAAAAAAATGGCTTTTGATTTTGTGCAGGGTATCAGAGAGAGGCATTCTCCTGGCATATTTATTTTTGCATTTATTCAGGAAATAAAAGAGAAAGTGAGATTGGGGAAATAGCTCACTCTGGGGAGACAGAATCAGTCAGAATAAATAAATATGCCCAAAACAATAACAGAAGCAAATGTGGCACCAAATATCACTGATAGACAAAGAATGCATTAATTCAGCATTGCAAATTACTTTTGCTTAAGGCAGATGTACTTGGTATACCCTCTTAATTATTGCTCTTCTCATCAGTTTGCAACTCAAAACACATTCTCTCAGTAGCAATTAGGGAATGATATAATTATATAAAGCTTTAGGAACAAGAGAAAGCTTCTGAATCAAAATGCTAGAGAATTTTTTTTAAAAGTTTGCATTGTAACAGATGGCTTGTGCACTGTCCATCTGGAGAACCCATTCCACATCCATTCCTGGAGGCTCAGGAAGCAACCTATGTCAACAGACACTTGATTTTTATATCATCTTTTCAACCCACCTTCTCTTTGAATGCTCAGCCTCTTCCCAGGCTTGAAGAAGACAGAAGTAGGTGAATTAAAGGGTTCATCTTCTTGGCTGCTGTTCATCCACAGAGTGATTTCCTGGAGGACATTCTGCTTATATACACACACATGCATCTGTAGCTCTAGAGCAGATCTCTCCCAGTGCCTGACTGATCCCAAAAGAAGCAGCTGCTGTACAAAGGCAGGGACCAGAAACACTTGTGTGTTTTTCTGCTTTTGTGTGTCCAAAGGATTAGAGTTCTATTAACATCTGTCTGTCACACCAGTAGAAGTTTGAGAGCCTATCTGCCATCATCATCCAGGGGCCAGGAGTATAACTGTCTTTTTTTTTCTTCACTGACCTTCATGCACTGATGAGCTAGACTATTATTAAGAACATTTCTGTCTAAATCCACGTTTTAGTAAAAAGTCCAGGTTGTTTCAGCAGATCAACCCAAAAGATATGCAGGTTCATACAAGTGCATTAATGTGAATGTCGATCAGTATAAGTGGACTGGCTAAAGTTCAAGGTTTTATGAAAGCAGCCACCATAGTGAACTTCTCAGTTTAAGAGTTCGTAAGAAGATAAAAACCTTTATATTCTTTTGTCTAGTGAGTTTAGAATACTGTCCACAAATGAAAAAGAGTGAACTGCCTTCGTTATTCAGTGCTACAATTAATTCTGCTGGAGATTAGAATAAATACTCACTAAAGCTGTGAGCACCATTAAAATCATTAAGATGACTTAATTATTAAAAAATCATTTTATTAAAGTAAATTTTAAAAAAAATTACAAAATTTATTTGAAAAAATTAACTAGAGATATGGTACCTTTAATATTTTGGGTAGTCACATTGAAACTGATACCTTCCCATCTGTCATGTTTTAGATAATGACCAGACCATTTTCTTCATAAAGACAAAACAAGAAATACTTAGTTTTGAAAGATCCTAATTTTTTTCACTCTAAATGGAAGAGAAGATCAACAGTCAGCCATAACAGCCATTTAACATAGGTTGTTATTTTATGGGGCAAGTAAATTTTCCCAGCTGCATAAGTGGTAGTAATTTGATTTTTAGAAATAGTAAAAAATAAGATAAATATTTCTCATATCAATCAAAGAGGGAAAGGGCTAAAGATTGGGAGAATTTGCCAGCAAGGTGCCTATTTATTTACAGTTGGCCTCTGGAATCTTGAATTTGGTCAAAATTTTGCCAACATGCAAAACATCCAGAAGTGTGTAAGTATGAGTAAGTTTATTCACCTGTCCTAAGTGGAGAAAACTGTGCTAAAATATTGCAAATTTTCATGTTTCATCTTTTTTTCATTTTGAATACAAAGTACGCCATCAATGTTTTCTTTTGCATTAATATTGATCATCATTATTTTAGAAATATATCAGCCTAAGAGAAAATTTATATGAATTTTAAGTAGGTCTAAGATTGAGATAGTTGCAGAGTTTCTCAAGAACTGGCCAAACAGAATTCAAGTAG
>JAWWMU010000106.1:121289792-121313375 GCA_035048155.1 Cinnycerthia olivascens
CACTAAAGCAGGTTTGGAGCTACAGTTTAGGAGTATGTTGTGAGATTCAGGGGTACTCTCCTTGGAAAGCTCAAACTACACTTGGATTTGGTGTTATAGAACCTGAGCACTCCATCTGCACTGGTGTGCATGGTGTGGATAACATGGAAATTTTCAAAGTACACTTTACTTTGACATGTGGACTATTACACATTATTTACTGCAACAGACCCAATTTTTAGGAATGCCTGGAAAATGGTCTATACAGTTTTCTCTTTTGCAGAATGAGAGTTGGGAAGATTTTGGGCATGTATCTGTGTTATATTTTTATAAGAGAATGAAACACATATGGCAGAGAATGAAACTTTATTCCCCTTTTTTTAAATTCTGAGGGATATTTTCACTCAGTATTATGTCATTGGTGTAGTTGTTAATGAAACAAGACAGTAAAAAACATTGTTGAGGATGGAAAATTTATGCTCATGAACTGAGCATAAATTAATGTTAGTAACATAGTAACAGATATAAAGCAAAAACAAGAAAAAGGGTTGAAGGTCAGGCTTGATTTTTATTCTGCTGCTGTTTGAACCATTCCTACTGTTGTTACCATTTCAAAAGTAGGTCCTTACAGAACTGCAACACCTGAAACCTTATCTGGTACCTGCATTTGAACATTGTATAGGAAAGACAGCTACATGTACAAATATTTCATGAAAGAGGAATCTTTAAATTCTTATCAAGAAGATTGCCAACTGCATAAAAATGGAGATTGAATATACCAGTCTCTATTCTCCAGTCCTCCTTAACTTCCTTAAATTATAAGCCTGTGTAAAAGGATTTGGGACACCTGAACAAAAAAGATAAATAGACAATTATTGCAGTTGTAATTGTAAATAACTTAGGTGAGCTAACTGGCAAGTATGGTTTTTGCTGTTCTGGTCATACAGAGGGCAGGAATAAAGATTTGCGGATAAACATAAAAATTTTTAAGTTTTGCCAAAAGAAAAAAAAAAAAAAGGTTAATACAAGAAATGCTACATGTCCTTGGAAACTACTTTTGCACTTCTAACCCACTACCTGAAATCAGTCTGAGAGAAAATGTGAGGTAGGGTTGTCACCAAGAATAAAGTGTGTCCTGAGCTGGCAACTCTTCCTTTTCTTTCTCTCTTCTGTCCCTAATAGACAGATATACAAATTGCAAATTACAGCACCAAAATTAAACGTCCAAACAGCACCTGGCATGACTCTGCATGTTGTCTAATTCCACTCCTATGACCTTCCATGTAAAACTGTATTGATGTCATTGGCTAAGCCCACACAGCTACTCCTTCTGTCAGTCCTTCCACCTCTCACCAGAGATCAACTTACACATCTTTCTTTTATGCATGAAATTAATGCAGTGTTTGGAGGGTAAATGCTGTTTAAGAGAACAGTTGAACTCTATTAACCAGCTTGGAAGGTGGGAGGGAAATAGCAGAAAAAACTACATTTATGTTGATGACACTCTCACTGCTCAGCCAAAATGCAGGAAATACAGCTCCCAATGCTGTTCAGAGAAAATCTGAATGATTTTGTTTGATAGAGTGGAGGGAGTGGAGATAAAGACTCAGAACAAATTCATGGAATGGAAGAGGAACAGCATAGCAGCAAATCTCTTTCCTCAGCTACTGAATCTTAAAGTCAAAGTTCCTTTGTGTGTATCTCTCCACTGTAACTCATCCAACAGTATATATACTGTACGTTAGGTATATATGCAGGATATTTCAGTCAGTCTTCTAAACTTTTCATGTAAAGTCAGTTTGTTCTCTATGTGTCTGCACAGCAGTTCCAATCTATGGGGCAAATAAGTAACTAAAATTATGTCTTTAATTTGCTAAAACAGGTATTATGCAAAATAGAAGTCTGTTTCCCAAGAACAGTAGGTAAATATTTTCTTATACAATATATTAAGGTTTACATTCTCAAAGGGTTTTCTGGAATTAGGCCCCAAAAGCAAGTGAAGTGGTGTATAGTAAGTTAAAATGGAAGTATTTTTGCTGTCACAAAAAATAATGAAATGAACTATTTTGTCTTGTGTCACTTCTCAGATTTGAACATAAAGGCACAAAAAAGTCTAACTTTTTAATAAAACAGTAAAATAAAATCTTACCATTTGTGGTAAGTTTTAAAATAATTTGTAAATTATGCAATTGAATATGATTTAGGTCCAGTAGATAAAGATGAAGAAGAAATAAGACAAAAGCAGAAACTACTACATTTAACAATGCATCAAATGTCATTATCTCTTATTGTTGACTCAGTTATCCTTGACATCTATAGAAGCTGGTCTTCAGTATCTCCCAAAGGTTGAACTTCACAAAGATAGAGAACAGGCAGTCAACAGAAGAAGAAAGAAGAGATATTAATTGACAAAGTAGTTCTGCCAAAATATTACTTTGTTACTTTTGTAGTTGGAAAAAAGCGAATAACTTTCTCCCAGTGATGAACCTACACAGAAAAGGAACAAATCGCTAAAAGGACATATCTAGATGCTACAAACTCTTACATCTTTAACTGCTGACTCTCCTGCAGCCTAATCTAGAGCTGGTGCTGTCTCCTCACAGGCAAGTGTGAGTTGAACTTCCAGAAGGTGTAAATCACAGAAATCAAATCTCTCACTTCTACCCATTGTTATATTAAAAAATATGGATATAGGCAGGTGCATCTCTGACTGCTTCTTTCTGTGTTTTATGTCTGACTCACAGTTATCAATTCATGTTTGGGGATCCTGGCTCCTGTCTGCTGGAACACACTTTTCAGGAGACATGGGTGGTGGCTTTATAAATCCTAAGTTCTCTTAGACACAGCTGGACACTGTCACGCTCTGCTCTCCACAGGCAGCTGTTCTTTGAGATATGCAT
The DNA here is from genome assembly GCA_035048155.1 of Cinnycerthia olivascens. NCBI lineage: Eukaryota > Metazoa > Chordata > Aves > Passeriformes > Certhiidae > Cinnycerthia > Cinnycerthia olivascens. The sequence goes on from JAWWMU010000106.1 coordinate 121,292,672, forward strand.
AGTACCAGACCAAGATACATCTAAGATATTTGCAGTAGTAATAATGTTATTGGTAGGAAGTAAAGTGCCTACATAGTCCATCCTTATTCTGGATCATTCTCTTGGATTTAGGTGCTGAAATACTTATTTGAGCATATTTGTAGAGCCTGATTGTTTCTGTTTGAGAACTAATCACATTTATCTTAGTTATTGTTTTGTCTTTTTTGTGAATATAAAGTTTAAAATAAGTTTTCCCTTATATGTTCCTAGGAAATTACTAATTTCTACATTATCTACTTTCTGACCCCACATGATAACTATGATTTAAACTATAAATTTATCCAGTAGCTGCTGCCCCAAGGTTCTTGAGAAGAGGAAACTGCATCTCAGCAAAAACTCAGTATTTCCGCAAATAAGTCATTTAACGTGCAGGAGGAAAGAGAATGCAATAATTTATACAGAGCCTTACTTTTCTTTGTTTTACACATTAGAAATTTTTCTGCTTGTTGCTGGCGATTATTCATGCCATACTTCTGGAGAGTTTGGATTCATTAACTAATATACAGATTCAAGACCTATGTTAAATTGAATTGGAATATAAACTAAATAAATAATCCAGAATAACATCTTACCATATAAAGATGATTAAATAGTGATACTATCAGAGTTCAAACAAATATATTTTGTTAGTGTTTTTTATTTCTTTCACAAAATAGTAAACAGTAATTTTTTCATTCGATTTTCTTTCTGGTAGGTGATAAAGGCACTGTTCATGACAGGAATCTGTAGTGTCAGCCCTTTCCCATTGGCCCAGGAGCCCTTATTCAGATCAGAAATAAAATGGTTAAATAAAAAGCAAAAAGGCTTGGAACCATTAATGGAAGCAACTATAAACTTTGGATGTTCAAATCATTTCCACATTAGTTCTGTCTCAGTCTTTTTTAGTTTTTTTGGACACACAAGGTACACTTGCTGTCCTCCATTTCAAACTAGCAAAACTTTTTTTCCCTAACTGTATTATTTTACTGGATAGTGAACAAAATATCAGTTGTACATTGTGTTTCTTATTGTACTTCTCAAATTTGAGCTGATTATTAAAATAATATCTTTTAATTTTTTAAAATAAGTGAAACAGTATTTCAGGTTACACTGTCTCTGTATAACCTGTCATTTCAGCTAACATCCCCAACAATGTATTTTTACCACACTGTAATTGTTCTAGGCATGACTGTTTTCTCATTGCATGCAGCTACTTTTGCTTATTTGAAATAATCTGTACTGTATGTAGATATAAACACATTCATATAAATACTTCATTGGAAATATTTAATTAAGAATTAGTTAAGTGATGGCTTGGTAAAAATAAATGTCTGGACTTATTATTTATCAAGTAAAATCACCACAGAAATATTTTATGCTTTTATGATTATTCCACATTTAAGATGGAATGATTAGTTTATTTCAAACTACCATTATTTCAAGAGCATTTCACGATTCCTGTTCTGTTACTACAGATTTTTTCCCCTGGAAGACTTAGCAAAATTTGTATCTTGCATAAAATTTTGTTGTTACTAGTAGTACTGAGTGATCAGCAGCCAGATGTTGGACCAGCGTCTCATTTCCTGTCTTCTGGAGGTGTCTGTTGACATACAGGAAGCAATTTCTTCCTGGCAATCAAATTATTTTACTTGGTTTGGGTGGACAATCTTGTTGACTTGTTTCCTTGATGCTGCAACGAATCAATAAGGACACAATCTATTCTATGTTCATGAAGCTGAGGTGGTCATCACAGTAAACTGCTTATTATGCATTACCACTTACACCTGTAAATGTGAGAAAGGAGAGCCCATGTCTTGTAGTTTCAGATTCCAAGCTATTTAACAACCTCAGACTCCTGGTTTCAAGAACCTAAGGATCATAAATCTTGCATGCAAAATATCATGCTAGTGTTTTCAGGGCATAATACCTTTTTAAATTGACACAAATTAAGTCAACATGTGGACACTGTTGGAGGTTTTGGTATAATAAATCTTAGGACCATTTGTTTATGCTTTAATAAGTTAGATTTTCATTTAGGCTGAAGTTTCTTTATAATCAATTTAATTTATTGCTTAGTTTTCTCTCATTTTAATGTGCCACATATACAACATCTTCTCCAGTATCTTATCTTTAAATCAATTCATTGCTCCCAAAGCAGTTGTCTCATCTTACCTTAGTTTCTACGTGTCTACATGAGACTCTAATAACGAAATAATTTCCTTCTCTGTTCTTTGGTTTTACACCTACTGGGTTTACACATTGGAAACATTTTCTATTACTTCTTAGTATCTAGAGGCTTCCAATCAAGTACTCCTGAAACTGTTGTGTCCTTCAGTTTTAACTGCTTGATTTGGTTAGCTTTACCTTGAAGACTTTCAATTCTCAATGGCTTTTCAACATATAAATTAAATGTTTCACCTGAAATTTGATTGAACATAGATGCTTTCAATACCTTTACTAATTATCTGTTAAGTAGGTTCATTAATCAACATTTCCTGATTTAAAAAAAAATGTATTATTCTGACACTTATGATTACGGACTCCTAGCAACTTTCTCCAACCTGTCCTTTTCATTTCTATGGTCTAAGGCCAGAAAGGAGTGAAGACAACCCTAATTTTGCATGTGGTTTAATCCTTTCCTCCATGTGGTGTAGCTTTAATTTATTAAAGGATCTGATATCTGTAATTTCACTGGACTAATGATAAAGTACAGTATTAAACTTCCATTCTATATGTCAGTGTAACCTATATCATAGAAAGAAAAATCTTTTCCCACATATTCACTTGGAGCCTGCAGTTAGCAGGCTGATTGTTTTTCACACAGAAAACTTCAGCAAGGCATCTTAAAGGAAAAATTTAATTCAATAGGTTTTTCAATACCTTAGTAAGAATCAACTTTTTTTCATTTTACATGCTGCTCTCCTCAATTCAAGTGGCTGCATGAGGTAAATTTTCTTGTCCCCAGTTGCCAAGTGCCTTCTGCTTTTTCAAGTCCTCAAGCTTTCCTCTGAAATTACTTCCTCTTCTTTTTATTATGTCCATATACGTATAGTTTTTTTTTTCTCCTGGAACATATTTTCATGTCCTGTCACAGCTCATTCTTACAAAATTGTATAAAGTCTTCTCCTTAGGTGCCTGATCTTACAATCTCTGGCACCCCATGGGAGAGCTGTATTGCTTTCAGGAGAGGGAAGTCTGTAATTCTACAAGAGTAGATCTTAAAAATAATAGTTCATAAACTACCATGTATCTTTATATATGTGTAAATTTGCATATGAAGAAACACATTCTTCCCTGCTATCAGGGTGCAATTTCTCATTTTTCACCACACTTGAATTTAGAGCTGAACAGATCTGTTTGTGCTGGTTTGCACATGCTCCACAGCTCCATCTTCATGGATACGCAAGGAGAAAGACTGATGACAACATCAGTGTTCATCCTTTCTATGTAAACCAAAGCTGTGAAATTAAGTATCTGATCCTTTTCTTGAGTTTAAATTTGCTAGTCATCCACTTTGTTTACAACACAATTTAATACAGATATGCAGAAAAAATTCTGTAGATTTTTGAAGGAGTGAGAGCCTGAAGCACTGAAGGTGTGCGACAGAGAAAAAACTTTTCAACTAATTTGAGGTTGAAAGATTTGTATGTTTATTACAGTGCTGTAGCACAGAGGACTAGCATCCTAAAGACATGTGCTGAGTTTACAATGCTTTGATTCTCTATTTATTTCCAAAATTTATGCATATCCATAAAATTACCTAACACGCCTATACATATTCATCACCTGTTGTATTTAAATTAGTTGGATGTCTGTTGCAGTTGCGCAGTTCTCTCTTTAATTGAGGCCGTGATCCTTTTGATTTGAGTCTGTGTTTGTGTGGGAGGAAGTAAAGATGTCTTCCTCACCACTCTGTCCTGCTGCCAGGTCTTTGTGACACCTTGGTTATAGCCCAGGCTCTTTCCTTGGCTTTGAGCATTGAAAGTCTTGGTTTTCTGATTTCTTACAGTGCTAAGTGTCAGATACATGATAGATTGTCTTGCTCTATACATTAATGATTAAACTCTTAGTTTCTTCTTTGATCCTCTTATTATTATGCTAGGCCTTGCTACATGACGTGCTGCTTACATCTTGCTGGCTACATTTCTAGTTCCTAAATCTTTTAACCCTTTGATTCAGCCTGCATATCCTCAGGGCTTTAATACAGGCACAAGCTTTTCTTTCTATAATCTGCATAGGGCAAATACAGGTAGCTTGAGTGCACTGTCCTCTAGGAGGTATGACAAATTCCGTTTTTCTTTGTTGAGAGAGTCAACATCCTGGTCCATCCATTTGGAGCCACATATAAATTTAGAAAGAAAGCCTAGGAGACAGGCTCTTAAGTCATGCTTAAACCCAGTCTAGGCTTTGCCACATTGTCTTTGTAGAGAAAGAACTTGAATGAGAATGAAGAGATTATTTCTGTAGCACTGTTTTTAAGAAATCATGGATTCTAGCCTGGAAACATGGGCACCACCAGCAGTTTGAGCTCCTTTGCTTATTCTAACAATCACAGGAGGAAAACCACTCAAGGATCCTGCCAGGGAAAGAAATGAACTGGAGAAGTAATAAAGAAGTAGGGAGCATGCTGGGGTACCCACAGATCCTTCTGCAGCACCAGTGAGGTCAAGTTGAAACTGATGTTGCTTCTATGACTCCCTCATTCTACTGATGTCTTTTTTTGTGGGGGTTAGTGGAAGAAGGCAGCATCCATCCTGTCTGGGTTTATCTACTTTTGAGCTCAGTGATACTGAACAATCTGAGAATACTTGCAATACATGGAGAATACTTAACACGTGAAATGCATTTGAAATAACTTCGAAATTAACTCTCTGTGGTTGTTTATAGATATAAATACACTCAGATGGGCTCAAGCATTCAAAGCTTCTTATGATGAGCAGTGAATTCACTAACACAAATGGGAACTGTGCCATGTATACTGGTCAAAGTACCAAAACACCCAGGTCCAGACAGGTTTAGCTCTTTGGGGCAGGTATAGCATAGCTGTTAAATGTTGAACTCCTGAATCTGATCTGGTCAACAAAAGTCAATTGGATCTGTATTTCCATTTACTCAAACTTTGAACAAAGGTTTCTTCTTTAGGACTTTCACCATTCATTTTCAACGTCAAATTTTGGATACAGATACAAGATAAGGCACTGAGGAAGTGCTCATTGAAACACTTTCAATAATTTACCAGAAGTTCTGAATAACCAGGGAGGTCCCGGTTCAGTGGAGGCTGGCAAATGTGACTCTCATCTTCAAGAAGGGACAGAAAAAGGACCTGAGGTCTGTCATCCTGACCTCAATGCCAGGGAAGATCATGGAACTGATCATCTTGAGTGTCATCACATGGCATGTGTGGGACAATCAGAGCATCAGGCTGAGCCAGCCTTTGTAAAAGGCTGGTCCTGGTTGACCTCATCCTACCTGCTGATGCAGCCTCACTTCAAGTCCTGTGTGTAGTTTTGGATGCTACAACATAAGAAAAAAATTAGGCTGTTAGAGAGTGTCCAAAGGAGGGCAACAAATATGGTGAAGGGCCTTGAGGAGCCTTGAGGTCACTTGGTCTGTTCAACCTGTAGAAGATGACACTGAAGGGAGAGTTAAGGGACAGGCAGCGATCTCTTCTCTCTGGTGACAAGTGACAGCTGGCTGAACATGAGCCAGCAGTGTGCCAGGCTAACCAAAAATGCCATCCTGGCTTACAGCAGCAAGAGTGTGGCCAGGAGGACAAAGACAGTGATTGTTCCCCTGTATTTGGAACTGGTAAAACCACACCTTAACTCCTGTGTTCAGTTTTGGGCGGTCCACTACAAAAAAGATAGTGAGGTGCTGGAGCGTGTCCAGAGAAAGGCAAAGGGCTGGTAAGGGGTCAGGAGCACAAGTCTTATGAGGAGCAGCTGAGGAAGCTGGTGTTGTTTAGCCTGAGGGATAGGAAACTCAGGGGGGAACTTTTTGATCTCTACAGCTTCCTGAAAGGAAGTTGTGGCGAGGTGGTTGGGGGATGGTGTGGTTTCTTTGCCTGGACAATAAGTGTTAGCTGGCCTCATGTTCACCAGGGGAGGCTTAGATTGCATATTAGGAAAAACTTCTTTATGGAAAAGCTTGTCAAGCATTGGAACAGGCTGCCCAGGGAAGTGGCTGACTTGTCATCCTGGAGATATGTAAAAGACCTGTAGATGTGGGAACTGGGGACATGGTTTGGTGGTGGACTTGACAGTGGTAGGGCAATGGTTGGATCCGATGGTCTTTTACAAATTAAACGATTCTTTGATTCTATGATCCTAGGTTGGATCTTGCTGGTTTTAGTTTGCTGATTCACACATTTGGAGGAATGTTCTCTCTATTCTATGAATAGTAGCAATGGAGAAAACAAAACAGGAAATAGAAGATTTACAGCTGTATAGAACATTTACCTGCTGACTTAATCCGTCATTTTGCTACAATCAGTTTCTTCTCTAAGGGCTAAATTCAACTCCATCTTGGAGATATCAATAAAATTAATTCCTCCTACTGAAAAAAAAAAAAATCCCTTTCTGGTTCCTGCTTCTTGCCAGCTACTATTCTGGTTTCTCTGCTTTGAACTTTCTCCATACCTGTTCACTTTCATCTTAATATATTCCTTTGTCTCCTTTCCCTCCTTCAGCTATCAGAATTGAATTTTGTATCTACCTAAGTTAATGCAGTGGAAATACAGTAGGGTGGATTCTGTATGTTATACAGAATAGAATTAAACAAAATTGCACACACTTGCAAGAAGTAGTTTTTAGGTCTAGCCTTTATTTCTGGCTCATTGTGAAAAAAACAGAAATGAATTAACCAGTTAATTACTGGGTCTTAGAAAAATAAATTCTGATTCATATTTTTTTTAAAAAAAGGAATAAAAAAGGCAAGTTTGTTAGACAATGAAAATTAGTGGCTGATTATTATGGGAAATTTCTATACTTTGAAGTATTAAACAAGAAGGAAAGAATGGAAGAAAGGAATGAAAAAAACTAGAAGAAATGAAGGAGAAGAGAAAGAATGAAGGAAAGAAGGGGAGACAACTATGTAACCTAGTTACATTTTGTTTAACCTCAAAGGAAGATTTTGCTTTCCTGCAAGTTATTCACTTATACACTTGCTATGAAACCAGCATTGTGAGTAAGTTGATAGCCTGTACAGGGAAGGAAAGAATGGCAAGCTGATTACTTTATGGTTATTTCACAAAACTGATGAGACAGCAAATGATATTCAATCCTATTAAAAAGACTAAGCACAGCCTTTTTTCCACCCTTTAAAAAAAATTCCTACATTCCTTGAGCTGGGATTGGATGATATGATTCCACAATTCAGGGAGTCTGCAGAACATCTGCAATGAAATTGGTTTTCTGTGGAAAACTGATGAATCACTTACTGCCAATGACTGGAAGGAAAAGTACTTGTTTATGCCCTTATGTAATGAATTTTTATGAGGTGAAGTTTGCTGTTTATAAAAAATATACTTTCAGTTGCTGCAGCTGTAAAATAATAGAATTCAGAATTTAGACCACCACATTACTGAAAAGGCAGTCACTAACAGAATATCATCATCTATGTAAAGAATGCCAAAAAGGGGCTTTTACTTCTCTAATAAATCAAAATTTCCATCCATTCCATAAGGTCTTACAAGAGAAAAAAAAATAAAAGCAAGGACAATATTATCAGTTACCTCTGTTAACATATTTTAAAATAAAATGAATACTTTTATCAAAAAATACATTTTCTGCTTCAAAAAGTAGCTCTAAAACATCATGCTCATGAGCAGCTCCTGAGAAAGCAAGCAGTATCTCTCTAATCATGGAAAATCAATTACATGCTTTTCCGTGAATGTCCCCCAATAACCTCTTTAAAGCATGAGTTAAAGTAACAGCTTAGGTGTAAGAACTGAACATTTCACTGTGAAAAGCAACTTCTCACAATCATATGTATAAGAGTTTTATGCCTGCAAATTAATTACTGGAGCCAATTTTAAAAATTAACCAAACTGTTTTATTCTTATATTCAGCAAGTGTTGAGTTTGATTGCTACAATCTTTTAATTTCTTTTAGAATCTTGAGACATTTTGGTAAAGTATTTCACAGCTTGAATGCTATTTCTTTTTCGATCCTGCCATGTATTTCCAGGAATAGCTGTAGGTGACTGGAAATGTGCAGATATCTATTCTTAATGACTAATGCATTTTGCATTTCTGTAGCAAAAGGTGTTTTGCTGTGTATGTGAAAAACTTTCAAGTGCCATTTTCTTCATACTTCTCATCTCCATGTCCTGATATTTATATTGGCTCTATTTATATATGGATAATGCACCAGTTTTTCTTTCATATCAATTTATATTTTTATAAAGTTGGGTTTTTGCGGCACTAAGCAATGATGCAATGAGCTACCTGCGCTTCTTTGTGCCTTGCCACTCTACTACCTTTGAAATTGTTGAAAGGGTGACTGCTGTTGCTGCTATCAGTCACACGGCTTGTGAAAGGAAGCAACAGAGACAGCCACGGTTTGCTTAAACCTGGAGACAAGCAGCCAAACACAACTGAACTGTCACCCTACTTTCCACAACACGTGCAACAGAAGCTGTGCCACTTGGCCAATTGCTCACCTCACACTTGTATCTGCAGCATGCTCTGGCCATTCAAGCATTGCTTTTGGGGAAGAAATACCACAGACCACATGGGATCATTTTGTCCTCTAACCATGGAATGAACGGCAGTGAGTGCAGAGCTTTTGCACACAACAGGCCTTCTGAAATCCTCATGTTGTTTACCCTGCAGCCACATTCCTCTAGAGCTCTGATTCTTGTGTCCAGCACCTGCCTCCAGTTTTGCCCTACTCTTATCCTTTTTAGTACAGAATAAATCAAGGACAGGTTGTTATTATTGATAGTGTAGGAGTTATGGAGATGTTAGAGCCTTTATGAAAAGTATCCTGAAGCAATGGTCATTATTTGCTCTCTATCTTTGAACCACATGACTTTATTTGATGGAGCAATCCATGGGATCCACAATCTTTGCCTGCATCAAAAAGAGGCTGAAGATGGAATTTATCAATAAATACTGCACACACACCATAGAAACTTTTATTAATTACAGAAAGACTGTTTAGTGGATATGGCAGTTACTCGTGAGAAACTTACCTATTTAAGTGCAAACAGACACAAAAGCATTTTAAGAAAAGCTTCATTAGTCCTGGGTCTGCTTTATGCAAACTGCTTCTTATGCCTTGTCATAAGCCATGCATCTCCACCCAGATAATTGGCTCTCACATAGTATGTTTGTGGTTTCTGTTGTGGTTTAATGCATCTGAAATTAAGATGAAGATCACCAGTGACAAACTGGATATCAACATTCAGAATACCAAGCCTGTTGTCCCTTACTGCACCATTCACAACCATGACTAAAGACTTTGTATCAAACCTGGGTACAATAGGAGAGAATTCATTCAGAGTAACAATGTAACTAACAGGCAGCAGACCTCCATAAAACAGGTTTTGTAAGCCTTCAGAGGTAATACATATTCCCATGTAAGAGTCAGTACTGCCACAGATGCAATTTACTGTCTTTGCCTGCTACAACAGGCGCTCTCCTAGGGGCCTATCCCCAGGGAGTGCCCAGCCTCTAGGCAGAAAACTCTGATCCTTTCTGCACCCTGTCAGGCCACAAAGGAGAACTAACTACAGAGGGAAGGTGAGCAATTGTGTTCGGGAATCAGGTACCTGAAGACTTGTACTGAACCTGTAAGATGTGACATTTTTTCTATTAAGAAGTGTATCTCCAAGGATTATCCTTGACACAGTTATTGCATCAGAGGTATCCCTGCCAACTGCACAATTTGGAGATGCTATCTAGGGTTATTTCCTCAGCACAGTGTGTCCTGAAGGACTGTTTAACTAAGGGCTTTAAACAAGATGGCACATCAGCTATTGGCAAGTGACTAAAAGCTAGGGAACATGACATCTTTGGCCATGTTAATGAAAGTTGCCAGTCCTGCAATCAAGAACTTAGAAAATTGCAATGAACACAGAAAATGGTAGAAAAGAGTCAGCTTTTCCCCCTCTCCCAAGCTACTCCAACATGCTATGATTAGTTTTCCATTGTAGCTCTTCCAATATAGCCTAATGAAGAGCATTTACAAGAATGACAACCTTTTTTTCCCCTGAAATATCCTTGAAATATGTCCCTGAAAGTAGACAGATATGAGATGAATGGTAGCATACTGGCCAACTTTATCATGCTTTGCACCAGTCTGTTCTCTTAAGAGACCCAAGATCAGAGAGGTATCCAGGTAAGGATTTTGTACTTATTAAAAACTGCCAACAAGACACAGAACTACCTGCACTAGCTGTTGCACATGTCTGCCCACACCCCTTATCAGAAACGGATCTGCATTTTTGTACACAGATCAACAGACAGCTTGAGAATTCTAAAACACCAGGTGTGTTCTAGAGAACAGAAAAAATGACTAGTTGGCTTTAGCAAATGCTCTACAAACATGCCTGCACATGTTTTGTGATGCATCTGGTGCCAGCTTGAGAGGGATTCTGCCCACATCTTTTCCTTGAATGACATTTGGCCACTTTGCCAGGCTTGTGCCAGCTCCTTGCTTCAGAAGTGGATTCCCCTAAAACAGCTGAAACTTAAGACTGTGGTAACAATTTAGGTGGACGTTTTAATGTTGTCAGCATGTAAAACCCTTTTGGGTGGTTGAAGGCAGTCAGCTGTAATCTATTCAACCAATTCTACTAAGAGTTCCTCTGGGGAATAGGTAAGGGGTTGAAGCACCATTTTGAAACTGCTTCTGCCGTTTAGGTTGCATGCACTGTGACATGCAGCAGCTCAGGCTACCATACTGTATTAAAAGCAAATGACATCAGTTTTATTATCTGTCATGGCAACAAGCACAACCCTATCCAGTGCCCAGTCATGCCACAACATTCTCTTCTCAGTAGAAGCCAACACAGCTTCCTAGCAAACACACAGCAAAGTGTAACAGCTATGACTGATCTGCACAAGAGACGAAAAGTGAGTAAGATAATTTGCATTAAAACTGAAGAAAGTTTTCAGAAGTCTAAACTAGTTTCTCACTTTGTATTTTAGTCTCATAAATGGCAAAGTATGAAGTCACTCACTGAGTAAAAAATAACCATCCTTCCAGAAAAACTCTCTTAAGAAAAAGGCAAACTTCAGAACCTCCTGTTAAAAAATATCATTTATTTGTCAACTTGAATTTATAAGAATGAAACATCCCAGACAACAATTGCATTAGTATTCTCAAAGAAGGACATTACAATTGTATTTAGCAAATACATATCTTTTATCTTTCTTCATGTTGTCTCCTTACTAATGCTGAGATCATCCTTGTCCATCATTATCTCACACTTAAGAAAAATTAAGTATTTCCAGGTAAGGCAGAAATCTAATACTATCCCTCTCATTTCTTTTACAGAAACTCAGGCTTTTATGTCTCCTGCAAAATTACTTATATAAGATCTCCCTTAAAACATACAGTGTAGATAGAATGGTGATGGTTTGTGGAAGTAAAACCAGCATTCTCTGACTCTTCATCTGAATGTCTCCTGAATCACACCTTGTGGCAACTGGCAAGTCTCATTCAAATGAAAAAATGAAAAGTTTTCTACTATGCTCATCAATGTAATTAGTCTGCTTCATTTACGCCTTCATGTTTTGACTTTTGAGAATGAAAGTGTTCATGCAGCACACAAAGTCAACAGAGCACAAAGAAAACTGGAAATAAAGGCTGTAACTCCTATCCATGACTGAATAGAAGTTCTGGTCCTTTGGCTTCCTTAAATTCTAAGCATTTATCCTTTTCATTGATGCACAAATGACTACTCACAAGTACATTCTAAGGGTAGCTGAATACTAACCCCCTTTTGTTTAAAGATTAACATTCCAAAATAAATTTTATTCCCTCTGCTGCAGGAAGTAGGACCAGATGTAGCAGTCTTTTGTTAAGGCAGTGTTTAAACCTGAAAATACAATGCTTATGAGGACAAATTATCAAGTTAATTAATATGTAAAACTAATTATCTTTTGATTAGTCTATAATTATCTGATTTTCTTTCCTGTAGTATCTTCAACTAAGACTCTTTTGCAGCTTATAGATCACAAGACACAACAAAATAAAATTAAAATATTTTAAAAAGTATAGATTTAATTTTAAAGTGCTTCAGGAAAATGCTGAATATTGATTTTGAAGTACTAAAAAGGTAAGCTGGTAGCAAGTAGCTTTTCAATATTCAAGTTGGAACCCTGGTCTCATTAATCTCAGATGTGACTACAACTGAGAGATTTTACCACATGGGAGATAAAAAAAAAAAAATTCTGTATCTGACATAAAACAACCATTCTTTTCCCAAACCACCTACTTCTGTGAGATGCTTGGTACCTGCTTACTTGCATGGAAAATAAAAGAACTAAACCCCCCACCTTAAGATCTAGGATCTTAGGGTAACAAAAACTGTTTATGCCACAAGACACAGACTTTACAAACTTTGTTAATGCTATGGGCTACAAACCCAACACAGTGATGAGGAGGTGCTACAGAAGTAGGCCAACACTTTGCTGGAGTAAGTCAGCATAAGTTAAGTATTATAAGTTTAATTCTAGAAAAAAAACCCCAACAGTAATGTGCAATACAGCAGAGCCAGCAGAAAACAGCTGTAGAACAGAGGTACAAAACTCCTTGAAACAGGTTTTGTATTGATAGTGTAGTAAAGACAAAAAACAGAGTACAAACTTTACCTGCATGAAGCTGCAAGAGACAAAACAAACCCCAGGAAACTCATACAGCATACGCACATCAAACAGCAGGACAGAGGGAGGTGGAATGAAAAAGGAAAATAATATTCTTTAATATTCAGGAAAATGAAACATATCTAAATAGGAAAAAAGCTAACTCCTACATAAGGACACCTAGCAGAGGTCAATACAGACTCCCTCTCTTTTGATAAAATATTGCTCTGACATTTCAGAATAAATGAAGAGTCTACAGCAAACAAAGGTCTGCTATGATTGTAAGCTACAAACACTGGATTTTGGATACATACAAGTCTTAATTAATAAATATAGTCAAAGATCAAAGTACCAAAAATGCTGATGATGTTTCCAGAGACTTTAGATCACCTTGAAGTCAGGGTTGCTAATACATTTCAGGGAAAAGATATTAAGTGACATGAAAGGACAATTCCTACAAAATTCCTTCAGGATGAAGAAGTAACTTCAGGATGCTCTCCAAACGACTTGTCCGTTTTCATACTCTAATAAAAACAGGTTTGCACTTGCTGGTTCTAGTTGCAACAGCAAATAACAGAAATACGGCAGGCTGCTAATACACACATTTGACAGAAATTATCTGGAAGCACTTGCTCTGAAGTGTCTGTTGACTCACAGAACAGCAGCAGAATTAATGAAGTTTTGGGCTGCCCACCCGCTAACTATATCTAATTACATCAGATGAAAGTGCTGTGTGTCACTCTAAAGATCAAAACCTAGAATTTAAGATCTTCAAATAAATAGGCTAGTGGGTTGTTCTAATCAGAATGCACAATGAAGAATGTAATAAACCATTTCATAAAAGTAGATCAAAGTTACTCAATCAGCTGTTACCCTGCTATTTTTGGGACTGACTACTGACTACTGACTTTCCAATCAAGAACAGAGCCACAAAAAAGCTATTTACTTAATTTAACCATATATGTTTTTGACAATTTAAGATTCAAAAGAGGACATAATGTATTTTTGTGTTAATGAGACTCTTCTGGATAAGACTTCCTGTTAAAAAAGGATCGCAATTAAAAATAAAATAATCTTATAAAACCAGGTTAAAGAATAAATGGATGAAGCATTAAAACAGAACTATGAAAACATTGCAAAGCCAACTAAGAAAGCAAACAGTGAAAGCAAAAAGCAGGAAATTACCTATTTTAATATGTTAACTTGCACATAACTGTGTTTAATCTTTTTCTGTATGGAAGTGAACTCTGAGATATGGCACCCACCTAGACCACACCAAAAAAACATGAGTGGCAATTCCTACAGACAGCATCTTGTGAGTAAACAGTTTTCTTCAGTGTCTCTAACTCAGAGGAAGGTGGGTTACCCTGAATGACTGCCATATTCCAATGGATAACTGGTTTCATCCCTCAGCTTCTGAGGGAAGAGGTGGAAGACTATATGTAATTGAAGCTCAGACACATAGTTGCCTGAGAAAATTAATTGTCATCTCACAAAGGTCTAAAAGGTGCACTGTTTTCCTTAAACCTTCTTCATTCCTTTGGTTTGTTTTAGTGTAACAACATACTGGGAATTCAAATTTAAAATTATTCTTTAGGCACAAAAAGAACAACTTTCCCATTAAATCCACCTACTAGCTAAATTAGTAATGGCACTGTGTCTGGATAAGTTAAAGATTGCTAAGTCAAAGTTTGCCAAGTGCCTTATTCAATTGGAATGTTCTAAAGTTTGCAGGTAAAAGTTCTTATTGAACCTGCTAAGAATGTTGTTGTTTCTCCCATGCACCACCCAGAGTAAATCCAAAAACCTTCCCCTAACCTGCCAAGTGGGGTAGGGCATTACAGCACTGTTATTCAATAAAAAACTAAGACCAGTAGAAATACATGTTACAATAAATTACAGTCTTCAAAACCATCTTTAAGCAATCTGCTTCCATTAATCTCTTCAATATATATCATGTACAGTATAAAACTAAATCAACCTCCTATCAGACACGCAATTCTGTCATTTCAATTTTATACTTCAATGGCTGAAGACTGTGTACCTCTGAGCCACATTTTGGACATGTAAAATACAAATCAAATAAAAAGTTACTTTTAATACAGTAGTAACAAAAAACATGAGGACAGCCTATGGTATGTGGCATGGTAGGCCATTCCCCACATAGGGAACACTCCCTGCAGTGAGCTGCTAATGTGTTCTCGCTATTGGAAAGACCTGTGATAGGCAAGCACCAAGAGGAAATTTTAAGTTTCAGTTTCTGTACATTAATGAGTGGTAGTAGATATATCAAAAATTCAGCAAAGCCGTGCCACAAGAGCTCCCTGTTCATGTATTCAAACCCTATCTGACGAACACTTTGCGGCTGGCAAAAAACGGACCTAATTCCTAGAATGCGTTCTGTAAGTGTTGCAAATGTTCCTTTCCGAAGAAAAATCAGAAAATTTACAAGTCCACAAAGCTTAACAAGTCCAGATCCGAAACTAATATAGCTCTTAATTTTGCAGAAAGATTGCTGTTGACGATTGCTAAATAAATCATAACATCTTTCTTCCAACCACCTTCCACCAACAGTGAAAATAAGATACCATAACTTCTGGTGTTTGCTCAGAGGTTGGTATTTCTCCGTCTGAGATAAGTTATTCTTGTACTGAATATTCAGAATAGCCTGTCCCACAGTTGCATTCTTGGAATAGACAGTGAATTTCCATAATATAAGGCATAAAAATGCTTTTACTTCTGGTTCAAAATGAGCCAACACCCCTGGTTTAAATCCATGAAAACAGCTGGCAAACTGGGACCACACTAGTTGTTCCAGGGCTTTGTTTAGTTCAAGAGCATCAAGTTGACTTATTCTGAGCACAGGATTCACACTCTTTTCATTTCCAATGCTGGAGGCCATTTCTTCACAAAAAAACTTTCTAGAAATAAAACATAAATAGATTTTAGTATAGTGGAATATTTCCTATTTCTATTTTTATTAAAGATAACAAACTTTAATATACCAGCAGTAGACAAGAAACAACAAAGTTCTCAGAATGCTCTATAAATATGTTATTAATACACCACAATTCCTTTCAGGAGGCTTTACATTAATATAAAATCAGTACCATTTAAATTAGTTTAAAATCTCATTTTTAGAAGAAATCATACTTGACTATTTCCCACAAACAGTTAACATTTGGTTATAAACAAGTGTTCAACATCATCTAGATAGAAAAAATTCAGAGTTTTATACATATACATATTAAAAAATTTATACATAATTTTTTTAAAAATACTGCAGGGCGTAATTGCAATATTCAATTGAACCTTAAAATAGATCAGAAAGAAGAACTGTAACAATGTATGGTATTTTATGGAGAAATTTAGGGAAAATGAACATACTAACCAAAAAATCTGGAAAAGAACAGTGAGGCAGACAAAGTGTTGCCATATGAACACTTCAATGCTACAGCTGAGAGCAAAACCATAGAAATACTGACAAATTTAGGAATTACATAAAGATATGGATGAAAATTAAGGTGGGAATGAATAAAATTTTCTCAAAAAAAGGCAGTGAGTTGTTTAGAGAAAAATCATATGAGATTAAAGAAATATTCAGCATTCAGACATAAGTTATCATACAGTACTTCACTGAAGTCTGCATATATTTTCTAGAGTGTTTTTGACAGGTGTGGGATTGTGCTACTTGTCGTATAACATTTCCAGGCAAGATGATTAATGTATACTACCAACTCCAACAGATGTAGACTCTTCTTGCACAAGCATTGTAGAGAAAAATAGAAGTATTTTTTAAAATAGCTTCTTTTAAATGTTGTTGCATCAGGAAGTCTGACTGAGAAATAAATGCAATAAATTACCAAAACAAAATACAGGTAACACCTCAATGCAAAATTGTGGGGTAACCAATTTTTGCTTCCTTCTGTCAACAGAAAAAACTCCAAAGTGATTCAGAAGTGTTTTCAGACAGTATGTAACATTTTTCACTTCCTAAACCAGACACTTTGGATAGCAGGCCTGCAAGGAGTCCACAGCCTTCTGGAGAAAGTAGAGGAGGTAGTGCCCCCAATTCTTATTTTTAAGAAAAAAAAAAAAATCTTATAACCACATAAGATTATTGTGAGTAAAAGATTCTGTACAGAGTCTTGGTAGCAATGGTTGTTAATGATGCCAAGAATACTAAAAATAAAATCCTTCAAACAACCATGTTTGCTGAAATAGAACACCCCAGAAGTTTTAAAACACAATAAAAAACATTACCTGTAGCTTTCCTACTATTTTCCCTATTTATAATTAACTATCACTGCAAGGAAATATGATTTTGACCTTAGTGTAGGATGTGTAACAGTAGTTTTCCAATTAACTAAGATTGCTACATGGGTAGAGCATACAATAGCTTCACCCATTTTTTTAAAAACTCCTCCTTTCTTCTTAGCAGGCAAAAACATGGCTGAAGGTAGTATGATCCAAATAACTTCCCTCCACTAATTTCTGCTCAAAGGGTCAATTGAACTCCTACTGGATTTTGCTACATCACTTCAAAAACTCCAGCACTAATGACCATCCACCCTCCTATCCCTCATCTTTTCACTCCATTATCATTTTAGGAACCAGAGTCTTTGATAACCATCTGCTCTGGAACCTGTCACTGGTTATTCACTCATAACCCCTTAAAAATCTAATGTCTTCTTCACGTTCTCTTCTACTCATTTCACTTTGTTCTACTTGTTTCAGTGTTCTAGTAACTCCCAATACACAAAATCTCCTTTAAAAATACTCAAACGGGACATCTTATCAAAAAACTTCCTTGATCCATCTACTAAGACAATTTTCCAACATCAGTTCAACCAACTTTTCCAACTGTTTTCCATTTTTTTTCTCCCCATTATAGGTGTAATATCTAAAGAAACCTGAGCGAGTGAAGAATGGGTCATCAGAAATTTTCTGAAGACAAAGGAGAATGTGTCAAATCCACAGGTTTATGATGGATCATGAAATACACATAGGCTGGAAGCCTGTATGACTGCACATCTGCTTTGAAAAAGAGGATCTGAGGATTCTGATAGGCAGCAAGCTGTAACACAAGCCATCCTTCCAGCACATTATCATGTGTACAGCCAGCAGACTGAAAAATGTGCATATTACCCTCCACTTGGCACTGGTGAGTCTACACCTGGGATACTAAGTCCAGTTCTGCGTCTTTTCTATGAATAGTACAAAAGAAATGTCAACAAACTGAAAAGAGTCCTGTAACATTATAATACCATCAGGGAACCCCAGGTCCCGATATATGAGAAGATCTTGAAGAAACTCAGGTTGTACAACTTGAAGGATAAGGCAGCTAAGAAGTGGTCTATGAATAATCTTCTACTTCCTAAGGGTTGCAGAGAAGATTGTCAAAGTTTTCTGTGAGATGCAATAAAAGAGAAGAACAGTGTGTTAAGTCACTGCATGAGAAATTCTAATTGGACCCAAGGAAGCTGGAACATTTTGTCTACTGAGACTGAAATCTCCATCCCCAGAAATTCTTGAAACTTGACCAAATGACACCTGAGTGTCATTACCTGTTTTAGCAATTAATTTATTCCAAATTTTCACAGGAGAGTAAACTAAATGTTGTAAAGATCTTCTGTGGGACTCGGAGCTTGATCTTCCCATTGCCTCACTGCAGAATCTAATTGATATTTTTATCATGTCCATCATCCTATACAGAACTGTATTTGAAGGATATAATTTCATTCAATCTGTCAGAGTGTACTGGAACTTTGTATACAGAAAATGGGAACCACTTTTGAGACAACATGTCTCAGCAGCAGAGTTACTGTTCGTTAACCTTTGAAATTTTGCCAAATCAAACAAGTCTTCCTTTTTAAAAAAAACAGAACCAACACCATATATACTGTTTAATGGTGTCATGTTTAATAGCTCTTCCTGAATTACCAGCTATCAAACTGATTCGACTTTTAGTAACGTTTATACAGACTATATAGAAAAGGAAAAACACCAAACAACAATAAGGATGCTATCTTTTAAATTATGCTTGCAATGTAGCTAAGCAAAAAAAAAAAAAAAATCACCAACCTAAAAAACGAAGCAGCTTTCTTTTTGATGAACAATTAAGTGTTCTCAATACAAGCAACAAATCTGGGTATTGTTCTGCAGTTCTTTCCTGCTAAGAACATTCAAAACTTGCCATAGGCCATGGCTTTTAACTAGACTCTGGAAGTTACCTAAAGATTATATCCATATACTTCTGATTTTAATGTGCAAGCACAAGCCAGTGTGCTTACTGTTCTGCCACCCACTATGCTTTCTTCCAAATTGATTTAAGGTCTTATTGCACTTAAAGGGAAGACATTTACTTCCCATAGGCAAATATTAAAAGGGCCAGTTTGAAATCAGCATTGTCTTATGAAAATGTCTTCAAATGTCCTAATGATCTGAATAAGAGCAACTGTTTCTTTGAGAGAAGAGCCCTAAATTTTAATGTTAATTTTGTTATGGCAGGAAATTTCCCTTTAAAAGTTACTTCTATACAAAGTCCTTTCAAAAATTTGTTGGTTTTCAGTTTGTATTGTTTTCACAGACAGTAATACTACAGTGGAAATAAATGAGAACCATAGTAGCTTAAAACTAGATTAAAATACACTTTATAAGTGTTAAGATATTTATCTTGTACTTTTTAAAATGTCATTTTTGCATTCTATATTTTGCTGAGTTACAGAGAATACAGACAATGTTCATTTTCCTCCATGTTTTTTCATTAATTTCTATTTGTCAAATCCTTACTGCTTTAACTCTTTTAAGTTGCTTAAAACATAAGAACTCAGAATCATAGATCTGGTAATGAAAGGAACAGGTATCAACATTCAGATGTATAACAAACTTTTACATAATGTATATTATGTACATTTATATACATAAATGTATAATAAGCCTTTTATAGAAATATTCTTTAAGGCAAGAGTAAAGACTGGTACTTGTAAGGTTCTCCCTTTACTTTATACTGCCAAAGATATTGCATTGAAAAAAAAAATGAATTGCCTGCCAAAAAAAAAACCAACCAAAAAACTCTAAAATGTTCATTTCTAAAATAATCTATATATTGTCTGTTTTGTCTTTCTTAACCAAACAAACAATCCCATTTGTACAGTACAAGAAAAATTACTGTATATCACTAGGGAAAAAGGAATTTCTTCTGGTACATATTAGAGCTGTTATTGAGCATTGTAGAAATTATGAATGAATATATTTTATTTGGAAACATGTTATTGACAGAAATCTATCAATAGTAATGTGAGTATTGTCAACAGCCTGTCAATATTAATGTAATTATAATTAAGGGGATAACATGGATTTTAGCTCTAATACCAAGTAACATCTCCTGCATTGCTGCTATCAATATAAGCATTATTATTGACCTGTTCTGGGACTATCAGTAGGAGATGTATTACCATCAGGCATATTTGTCAATGCATTCTGCTCACAAAAATTCCACATTTAAATTTACGGCTCTGTAAACTTTGCCTGCAGAAATATACAAATCCAAGTAACCTCTTGGGTGCCATTTTTTCCACAGGGCTTTTCTACTGCAGATGAGCAATCAAGGGGTTTCTATCTTACAGCTACTGCAATCCCATTCCCTGCTTTTCTACCATAATCATTAGATATCAAATACACATATACGCAGAAGCCTCAAAATAATTTTAAGTATGATCTGTCAAATCACTTTTTGAGAAGCAAAATAAAAACATATTTATTAAATTAAAACTAAAATTTGTTCCTAATGGTTTGTCCTGGGTTGATGCTAAATTGTATCCCCATTCGTCTGTTTAGCTCAGAAATAAGTGTTGTGCCTTTAAAAATTGG
>JAWWMU010000106.1:121314783-121325950 GCA_035048155.1 Cinnycerthia olivascens
ACCCTGTGAGGAATGACTGAGGGAGCTGGGGGTGTTTAGCCTGGAGAAAAGGAGACTCAGAGGTGACCTTATCACTCTCTACAACTCCCTGAAAGGTGGCTGTAGTGAGGTGAGGGTCAGTCTACTCTTGCAGGCAACCAGTGACAGAATGAGAGGACACAATCCTAAGCTGCACTAGGGGAAGTTTAGGTTAGACATCAGGAAAAGATTCTTTACTGAAAGAGTGACTGGGCACTGGAATGATCTGCCCAGGGAGGTGGTGGAGTCACCATCCTCAGATGTGTTTAAAAAAAGATGTGACATGGTACTCAGTACCATTGTTTGGTTGATGAGGAAGTGTTAGGTCACAGGTTGGACTTGATACTCCAAGTTCCAACCCAGTTCATTCTGTGAACTTAAAATTACATTTAGGATGTATAGGTAGCACATTCATTAACTTCATTGAGTTTGTGATTTAATTGTTACACAGTCTCTTCTTGTAGACAAAATATGTAGCCTAACACTGTACTTACAGAGAGATGGAATGGACTGCAAGCCACCACCAAATACTAACACAGCATGAACAGGCTCAAGACAGATGTTTATACTGACACATGTTTAACTACCAAGAAAACTAACTCCACAGTATTTTCCAACTGGTCTGTTCCAGAGTTTTATGAATCTAATAATTACAATGATTCATTTTCTCATATTCAGTATAAAGCCTGTTTAGTACAAATCAGGCCAGTTTTCATTCCATAGCAGAAACCAGGAACAATGAAAAAGAATTTCCATTTTGCTGCACCTTCTCAAGAGCAAAAAGCAGCAAGGCATGTGAGAAGACCAACTACCCACAGAATATCTGAAAAACTAGACAATATTTGCTTTCATACAATGTGCCTGGTATGATCCTCTAGAAAAGCCAATCCAAACCAAAAACCCAAGTAAAATCCACAACAAAACAACTTTACTTTTTCCAGCAGTAATTTACCGTGAGATCTATATCTTCACGTCTTTTTCTCTCATCTTCTACCTGAATAATTTCCTGTTTGGAATTCATGTATTTTGAGTTTTTCACATTAAATGCCTGCATTGTTTTTCATCTTGTCAATTTTACACTTTCCAAACTCATCAAGAGTATGTTGGATTCAGATCTTATGTTTAAAACAAAGGAAAAAAGGAAACCCTCAACTTTAAACCTCTCTCCAGCTTGTATCATCTGTAACTTTTCTAAGAATGTGTTCTCTTCCATCATCCAACTCACTAATGCCTTTTCATCTTGACAGGATACTATAGATAATTACTCTGTAAAGGCAATCTTTCAACTTGATGCTGATAAGATCAACATCTAATGGAGATAATATTGATATTATATTTCCCTGGTTTGCTCACGTAGGGAAAAAGACTTTATTAAAATCAAGCTGTATTGTACCTAAAGTTTTCTTCTTACTAAACTTGTTATTCTTATTTAGAAGAGAAAAATACTGAGGTTTCTTACAAACAGGTCTCACCAAACCATACTGGCTGTTTTACCATCTCTCTTCTACACATTGTTAGATACAAATTAATTGCTAAACTATTTACTCCTGAACCTTTATTTGGAATCAAAACTGACAGTTTCAATAATTCTCTTAACAAAAGAATAAAGAGGCACAAAACCAGATACACACAAACCCATTTTGCTGGCTATTTCCACCCTCTGGGATATTAAATAAATAAATAAAATCAGCAGTGCCTAATTCCTCAATCATTCTAGGATGAATTTTATTAGGATTTGCCACTTGAGCACATCTATATTAAGATTCCTTAGGCTATTCTTTCTGTGCTTTGGTTCCACTCTTATTTCCTGTCTAAGATTAATTTTATGAAAGTAGCAGGTCACAATATATCTCTTTTACAAAGCATGAAGGAAAGCATCAGTCTTTGAAAGTCTGTTCCTTGTTCTCCTTTCTTATTTAATAACAGATCTAGGTAATGGACTTACCCCTTCGTGCCTCCTTTTACTCAGATTTTTGGACCCTTTCATTGATTCCTTTCTTGTGCTTTGTAACCTGAAACTTATTTTGTTCTTCAGATTCATCGATTTGATTCTTACATTCCTATGCTATTCCTTTATATTCATTGGTAATCATGTAGTGTTATTTCTGCCTGGACAACTCTTTTAATTTCCAGGCCACGGAAGAATTCCTGACATAAAGTCTCTTAACATTTACTATTACTATTTTATTATTATAAACTATCTCAACAAAAAGAAACAACAGGATATACATTGAAGGTAACAACTTTTCAGCCTTTTCAACGGACTAGATTCTGCCAAGTCCCAGCACTGGGACCAATGGTCCAAGCATGGGGAAGCAGTATGTAGAGTGGGCATGCTAGAAATCATCTCCTCTCTGGAGATAACACTAACACACAGCTCTTTTTCCTTCAGGAGCTACAACACATTTGGTATTGTGCATTCAGTGCTGCCATACTGGGTGTGTGTGAGAGCAGAGAAGCCATAGCCTTGGTTTGCTATCCCTCCTTTGATGTTCATAAAGTTAGGGTATCAACAGATAGCAATGAGAACTACCTTTCCACCTAGCATAGGAATGCTGAGATGTTTTTTTAATGTAGAGTGTTCTACTTTTTTCTTTGTAAAAATGTATAAAATTTAACTGTTCTTTTTGAGTATTCTCAATAGCAGAGGATATTTTAGATGTCAATTTAAAATCAATACATTTTAAAGATGAGAAATCAAACTATATGTATTCAGTTAATTTTAATATCTTCCTTTACACCAACTCTCATAACACAGAACATGGACCCCAGCTGCTCAAAGCCTCATGTCTCATCACTAATTCTTATCTATTTCTTGCTTCTCAAGTGCAGAGAGGAATATTCTCAGATCAAAGTCTAATTGGGAGCCCCAACTGTGTTGTCTCTTAATCACTGTAAAATTAACTTATCACTATATCATTACCTCAAATAACCTTAAAAAAGATTGATTTTGTATTACTGTCTAGTTTTCTATATACTTCAGACAAATATCTATCATTTTCTAAAGAACATAAGTTGATTCTTTAACTGTTTGGAATAACTACTAACACTAATTAAAAAGTCAGTAACACGCTACAATCACAGAAACTATTATTTATTTCTTATATTCCTGGGAGAAAAGACTATTTCTCAAAATAGACAAATTCAGGGAATACACTGAATGCCTGTGTAAGAAAACAATCCCACAGATAAAATTAAGAATTCTACTATGGAGGTTAAGTGAACAACTAGTAATAATCCCAGAATCCTAAATACTACAGTTACATTTAAGGTCCAAAGTCCAAGACAAAGACACATCCAAATCACAGGCTGCTTTTCCAATTTTAACTCTAACTTAGATTTCATAAAATGAGATACAAGAGATTAGCCACTGCTGAATGCCTGGAAACAGCAAGGAAACATAACGACAGCTCCTTGATTTATCTTCCATAAACTACCTGCCAGAACCAAAATATTAGGGCTCCGAGTTACAAAATCAAAACCAGCTCAGAAGAGCCAGAATGGATACAACAATAATGAAGAGCAGCAAGAAAAGTGCTGCACTATTAGAAGCTGTAAATCAGTCATTTCTGTCAACATTCGATGGAAACTGAAAATCCCACATCAGTGTAACACATCCCCTCAATGAATGCTAGCAACCAAGACTATTACTGGCCACCACTAAAAATATTCTGAATGCTAAAAGCTTCTACTGACTTCAGATAAATTTGTCATCAGTCAGCACTCTTAAAAGACAGATTATGAGATCCAAACAACTAGATCTGATAATTGCCTCACAATTCATATTTAAAATTTGTGATGCTAAATTCAAGGCCGTAAAATCTCAAAGTAGATTTGTATTCCTTGAGAATAGAAGCTAGAGACAGCATCATCCCACCAACTTTTCTGATACACGCTAAGTTCCATTTATTGGAATAAACAGGAAGATAAGCATGTAACAAGCTAATGTTCCATCATTATTATTCTTAATCCCATATCCTTTTTCTCTTCCTCCCTCATGTTATTTCCTCTTTTGTCATCCTGCTCCTTGGTACATCAAATTACAATCTCTAAAGGGAAGTGTCAGTTCCACTTATAAATTCTCATTCTCTGTTACATTAAATGAAATCTAGCTGTTGTTCCTTTTAAAGCAGTGATAAAAACCCAAAAGTGTAAAAAACAAAGCTGTATTGTAACTTGAAGATTTCTATAAAACACAGTTAGAAATCACTTGATTTAGACGCTAAGCAAAATATACGTCTAGTACACAATAGACTTCTTTTTTAACTTGGAACTAGGTAATGGGAATTATTTGGAGAAGTGCCTTACCTTTACTGTTGATGAACTGAAATGGTCAAGAGAGATTTGGTTGAAGTTGTTGAACAGAGAGGCTACTGTGCTGGTTAGTTGGGAAGAAACAGCCCATTGTAAGGATGGGGCAACATTTCTGAATAAACCAGTATTAGGAGGTGTAAAAACTAAGTAAATTTAAGAATTAAATTAAAAATGAAGGTCTCAACTGCTGATGTGATCAACAGAATGACCAGGAGACTCTTGTATTTGAAGCCATTTTGGGTGTGATAAGGATACAAGGCTCTGGTAAAAGGATGGCTAAGTAACACTGCACACGTGGAGCAGTGGAAAGAATGCAAGGCTTAGTAAATGCACCATCCTTTGTGTAAAGCAGGTGAAATATCAACTGGTGCAGAGGTATGCAGATCCATTTCAGAATGGTCCAATGACAGAACGTGAATGCAGTTGTGAGCACAGTGAGGGCAGTTATAGCCATAACTCTTCCTTTGCTGGTTACTGTTGCTATTCTGAACAGTTGGTCTAATAACCCATGATATATGTAACATCTGAATTTCATTGTTGTAAGGGCACTGTATCTCACATCACCTTCAAGCACAGCGTCAATCCCAATTTTATGCATCTTTTCCATGCCCCACCTTACATTTCTTCCATTCAAAACTACCTAAAAAACAAACAGAAAGTCATCTAACTTAAATTTTCATTTCATAGCTCTGTGTCTCTGTTCTGCTCCTACTTGTCTGATTCATATGAATGGATCATCACATAAGTATGGATATCCCAGGACGAAGATTGAGAAGATACATACAAGAGATTCAGAAGCAACACCTGCTCTATATATTCTGATACAATTTACCACAGATGACAGAACCTTGCAATTTTGCATTAAACACTTTATGCTTATCATTTATGAAACACAGTCACTGCCCAGATTTAATTCCAACTTTCTTCCTTTTTACATACATATGCATACCAACTGCACAGTCATGAATATTCAGCAATATGCAAGTGTAACAATGCTGATCCAAGTACTGCACTGCAGGAACATAAGGTCCTTTAACCTTTTATTGGAAATACTTATCAGATGAGAATGGCAGAATATGTCCTAAATGCCTAAGTCATAATTAACCTCCGCCCACATCTGTACCAAAAGGACTCTACATAAAAACAGTGTTGATACAGACATAAATCATATATTTATGATTTGCTAAAACCAGAAGTCTTGCATCAATAAAAAGACAAGCCTGTTCACTCTGTGTTTTAAGTTTTAGCTTTGTATTATACGGCATAACTTATGAATACTTGGATCTAATTATAATTAAGAACTCCCAGCTGGTGTAAGGATAAAGACCAGTACTTCGCTTGACATATATGCCTCATTTTTCAGACTTATGTTCTACAAAAACCTAGGTAATATAATTTTTGACAGCTACAGTCACTGTCTCCTACTTTCCTTATACTGTGTATTCTGTCCTTATTATCACTAGTCCTCATTTGAACTTCTATTGAATTGTTTTTGCATGTTGAATTGGCAAAAGCCCAACCTATTTAAACCTATTTTTCTGCACATTTAGTACACAAACAGACTCAGATAAGCTACATACAATAAAAAGAACAACAGGGTCAGGAAAACCAGGTAATTGTGAAACCAGCTGCCTTTGAATCTCAGCATCATACTCTTACATCCACCACCAGTCAACAGCAAGACAAACTCAAGCCTTTTGTTTCGCTTGAAGAACTGTTCTGTCTTCAAATTCAATGTGCTCAATGTGCAAGCAAAACACCACAACACAGCAAATACAAATAATGAAACTTTTAGCTTTCAAAAATAAAAAGAAAATAATTATTAATAAAACTTCACTGTAGGATTTATGCAGACTTGCAAGTGAGAGGCTACTCTGTTTAAATAAGTAACACTATGCAATTCCTCCCTACTTTTAGTTATTTTGGTATGATTGTACTTTGAAACATCTCACATATACAATGATTACTAGGGGTGCTGGGTTAATGTTATGTGTCCCAAATCCTTGACGATTTTATTACTTGGTAATTATGTGAACTTTAGGCACACAAGGGAAGATTGATACACTTCCATCACACTTCTCAATCCTATAACTTCATTATCATTTTAGAATCAACTGAATGGTTGCATATATGTATTACAAGTAACAGTTTACAAGAAGGAGAATAATTTCCTTGCTAGGCAGCCTGAGTTGTATGCTGTTACAGTTTCTGAAATCCTTCTGCAATTCCAATGTGTAATTCCCTTCATGATTTAGTTATGCCCCACAGTGTCATAGCATTATATTAATTTCCTTTTTAGGAAAAGCTTTTCCTCCTTAGCAAACTCCTCCTGCGATATTTTTTGTCTGCTTCTCTGCCTACAGAATTAATAACACTTTTGAATACTATTATTTTAATGTATTTTTTAAAGTTTTCTTAGAATTTAAATTTTGATTAACTCCTTTCTTTTCTAACTCCGCTCACAATATTAGCAAAAACCAAGAGTGGAGATAAGGAGTGACAAAGACAAGATTTTTAGGGACGTCGTTCCCATGCAGCTACTAATACAAACACAATGAATATTAGCAGCATTCAATTCAACTTTCTCTTAAAGGCAGAAAATCTCCTCAGGTCCTTCCTTGCAGGAGGAGGAGGAGGAGGAAGTGCCCAGACCCAATCAGAATCAACTTTGAATCAAGAGTTGCACCACTGCTGTAATTCCTCTTCCTTCCTATATTGTGTATGTCCTCTTTCTCCTCTACCTCAAAGTTCTTTATTTCTCTTAATTTTCTCCTTTACTCTGAAAAATCTGAATTTAGTTTCCTTTTCAAAAGGGTCTGAAATAAACTCAAACTTCCGAAGTTCTTGTATTCCACCTCCAAACCAAAAAAACCCTACCCCCATCTCTGCAAGAGGCATGTTACAGACAGACACATCCTTTCCTGAAGATTTTTGTAAAGTTTAAAGGTGAACTGATGATGCTTGTAGTTGTAAGTCAGCTGTATGACTACAGGAACAACTTAGCTCTTGAAGAAGCTACAGAGCAGAGAGCCTCCTACCTTCTCTGTGCATATACAGCACAATCTGCCTATAAGTCTGCATCTTTTTAGCACAACACATTGGCCAGTGTAAATATTTTTTTTTATTTGCTACTTTAAACTTTACAGGGAGTGCTGTAGACCAGCCAACATTGAGAACACGCTTGTTAGTTAAAAGGAACAGAAGGGTGTGACTCTCATCAGTGGTCTAAGTGAAAAAGTATCCATGCTAATAGGCGTCAAAAGGAAAAAAGCCCAACTCCATCTCTAAAAAAAAACAGATCAAGAAAACCCAATAAAAACCTCAAAACAGCATAAGCAGCATGCTTGAAAAAACCATACTGAAGTAAACTTCTGCAGTCTGAGAGAGACAACAAGTTATAGCTGCTGTCCTCATTAACTGCAGCAGCAATACAGTGAGTGAGTGCATTTCCATTTTAGGTCATAAACAATGTAATATCATTTACATTGAAAATTAAAATTCACTCTCTGGATGCTCTGAAAAATTGCATTAATTCATATGTTTTTCCTAAATAGCTAATAACATTTGGGAACCAGATTTTGCTAGGGAGAAATTTACATTAGGGTATTCCACTGAAAGACTGACTTTGACAAAATTATCATGTTCTAACTGCACACATTGCATCATCCAGATCATTAATGGAGATGTTAAACAGGGCAGAACACAGTATTGACCCCTGGGGTACAACGGTAGTTACCAGCTTCCAACTAGACTTCACACCACTGATTGCCATTCCCTGTGGTTCATCTGTTCCGAACATTTTATGCTGACCTCACTATTTGCTCACCCAGCCCATACTGCAGCAGCTTCTCCACGAGGATGTCACAGGAGACACTGCTGAAACACTGACTGATGCACGTATCTACTGCCCTCCCTGTCCTTGATTACCAAGCCTGCCATTTCATTGTAGAAGACTATCAGGCAGGTTAAGAATGGCTTCCCCTTGGAAAATCTATGCTGACTACTCCTGATCATTTTCCTTAATATGTCTTAGAAGATTTTTCAGGATTAGCTGCTCCATTACCTTCCATCCTTCTGGGGGGATCAAGGTAAAGCTGATCAGGGTGTAGTTCCCTGAGTACATCTTCTTGCCCTTTTGAAAACAGAAGAAACATTGACTTTCCCCCACTCTACAGGCACTTCTCCCAGTCCTATGACTATTGAGACTGTCCCCACAATGATATCAACCAGCTCGCTCAGCACTCATGGCTTCATTCCCAGAGCATTATCTATGTTCTATTTACTTAGGTATTCTGACCTAAACCTCTTCCAAGTGTACATCCTCGTTGCTCCAGACTTTTCCCTGTGTTCTACTGAAGGTCTTTGCTAGTACAAATGGAAGCAAAGGCAGCTTGCAAACCTCAGCTTTTTCCACATTCCCTGCTCACCCAGCCATGAGACCACATTTTTCCTAGTATTCCTCCTGCTACTGGTGCATTTACAGAAGCAATTCTTGTTGCCTTTGACATCCCTCACCAGATTTAATTCCAAATAGTCTGACTATCCTAATCACATCCATGCTTGCTCTATGCTATATCTATGCTGCTCCCAGATTATCCATTCCTGCTTCTGCACATTTAACAAGGAGCTTCCGTGTTGAGCTCCTTGTTCATCAATGCACAGCTGCTGGCACTTTATCCTGACTTCCTAACTGCCAGAATGGACTGCTCTGGAGCTCCAAGGAGGTGATCCTTGAGTATCAACAGGCTTGGCTGCATCCCACCAGGGCCTGACCCTGGGGGATTCTTCCAAGTAGATCCCTGAAGAGGCCAGCCTGCTTTCCCAAAAACCAGGGCAATGATCTTACTTTCTTATTCTTAAACCAGGCTCTCAGAGGAAGCTGGCACTAATATCACTAACTGAATAAGAAATAGATTACAATAGTTTCTGTCAGAGACCATACAGCTTAAAGGAAATATTGCTAAACTGGCACAAACACAGTGAACTACTTTATTGAAAAAGTTATTACCTAGAGAGTCTTAGAAAAAGCCCTCTCTGCCCAAAAATCATTAAATACCCTAAAAGGTTTAAGAAGTAAGGTATCAAAAATGTAATAAAACAGATCTTATTCTTCAGTTAGACTGACATTAATATAGAAAGAATTTATTGGTAATATATGAAGAACATTTCTTATTAAATACAGTGCTATCTTTTAATTCAAATGTTTATTCACATTTCTTATTATCTTAATTACTATCATTGAAGCACACTATGCTTACAAGCTAATTCTATGAAATTGTATTTATTTCTGAAGCTTATCAGTCAGTGCTAGCTGGACACAATTAATTTGTTTCTTTGCATCGTTCTGATTCTTTTTTCACTGAATAAA
Organism: Cinnycerthia olivascens; assembly: GCA_035048155.1. Lineage (NCBI taxonomy): Eukaryota > Metazoa > Chordata > Aves > Passeriformes > Certhiidae > Cinnycerthia > Cinnycerthia olivascens. The sequence goes on from JAWWMU010000106.1 coordinate 121,324,484, forward strand.
TGCAGAAATTCCAAGTGCAACAACAGCGCTGTGGAATTTTTAAAAGTTTTGCAAGAGCAGGCTATTATAACCAATAGAGAAATAAAGCATACAGGTAAGAAGGTATTTAATTATAATCTCAAATTGTTGACTGATTTTGTCTACTGTTTAATTTACTACTAATTTTCCTTAGATAGAAGCTGTCTATCTCTTCCCTTCTTTGTCCACCTTCCTTCCTCTCTGAACCTCATGGCTTTGAAACTACTTTCATATGTTTAAAAAATAAGAAAAGATATTCCCACTAGCTCACATTTTGAACATGTAATTAAATATTTAGGGTTTTTTTCCCTGAAAGACCGTGTGCTTCATTACTACATCCAGCTATATGTTAATACTGGATTCAGTTACCACTCCCTACACTTTGACAATTTATGTATGGAAGAGTGATTTATTTTACACCATATTGTTGATACTGATACTATGTAGCCATAAACTTGTTTCCTTCCTTCCCAAATATTCTCCAGGTAGCAGGTTTTAGCCATTTTCAAGTCTATCACCTCATAAGACTATAAACAGAGAAGATAAAATGTCTTTCTTGACTTACACCGCAGCTTTTGATTTCAAAGAACAAATTAAGGTCCTTGGATCAGTAACAATGTCAAAAACTATCAGAATAAATTCCTATTCTACTCTATGAAGGGCTCAATCGAGTCTCTATATATTAATAATACCTGTTTGAAAGTTTTAGTTTAATTTAATTTAGTCCATTACACGAACACTTACTTGCTACATGTCCTGGATCACCTTTCTTGGAGTCACTACAGTCTTCAATGAAACTAAACCTACAGTCTTCACCTACAGACATGGCTGAAAAATAAAAGAATCTAATAGGAGACAAACAGAGCTGTCAAACAAACAAAAAAATTCCCTCCCAAATCTAAACACCCTCCTTGCACACAACAGACATATCTAGCCTAATCCCTAATACCCTACGAACATGAACGGAGGCATGCAATTCTTGCTACTTGGGAGCCCTTTAATAAGTGGGTAGATCCATAATGCATCTGAAGGCCCATTAGGAAATAATTAAAAAAAAATAGTAAATTCAGAACATGATACTTTATGTCTGTACTACTATACTTAAGAGTTCTAAGATTAGCTATGAGGTACATAAGCATGAGCAGATTCAAATATACATAAGTTTGCTACTATTATTTTACAGTTTTCAACATTTCTAAGGAAAGTAAAAGGTATCTTGACACTCATGCAGAGAGATCTAATTTTAATTATTTACTTAATTAAAACAACATTAACAGGAATTGATATTTTTCATTTGCTGAAAAGGATGGTCTTGACTGTTGCAGTTTGATTCCTTCTTTCCACACCGTGATCCCTGATGAGTGCTGCCTGACAACCCTGGCATTCCAGAAGGGCATCGAGTGGTTGGCAGAATTCAAAAGATGCTTCCCACCCCTGGAAAGACATTGG
>JAWWMU010000106.1:121341219-121351934 GCA_035048155.1 Cinnycerthia olivascens
GGCAAGGGAGGGGATTGTCCTGCTCTGCTCTGCACTGGGGCAGCCTCACCTCCAGTGCTGGGGGCAGGTTTGGGCACTGCAATATAAAAAAAGATATTAAAGTATTATAGAGAGCATCCAAAGGAGGGCAATAAAAATGGTGAAGGGCCTTGAGAGGAAGCCAGATGAGAAGCAACATTTGAGGTTCTGTCTTTCTTATGTTTTTAATTAGTGGTTCTTCTTTCTTATGGAACAGCTGCTATAATTCCTAATTATACAATTAACTGTTCTCATTTGGAAAAAAGAATAGGGCTTACCTTTGGTTTGGAGTTTCTAGGAATATGAAGTTCTGGTCAACATGTGAATTTTCCTGTTAAAATTCCAGCTTTTTGCTCATTCAGAGTTCTCTCAAATTGCCTACTTTATTGTGACTAATGCAACACTTCAGAAAAGCTCCTCTGTCTGAACAGAGTGTCTCATTTTTACATTGGTTATAATTGAATAGATCGCTTTGCTTTTATATTTTTATCCTGGTAGTATTTTTAGTTTGTTCCAGAAAATAATTTTCTGGTTTCATACCTTTTGGAGTACATTTTTCTCTGTTGGTCATTATAAGGTTTCAGCATTTTTTCAGTCATGTAGTCTTCAAGCCTAATTCTGTATAGTTATTAGTTTCATGTGAAATCTGGTTTAGTCAAACATGATACTATTTTAGCTCACTTGTAGGAAATTAATAAAATCCAATGTGGTATAGGGCCTTGAATTTTAAAATATTGATATAATAATTATTCATTATATACTTGGAACTATATTGGTGTTTTGCAAAGGAGACAAAATCCTGTTCACATGGGGAAAGGGATGGAGCTGTAAAAAATGATAAATACTGTATTTTCACTGTGAGTTAGAAAAATAATTTGACTTCTTCCAGTCTTGGTGGCAGTCATGAGTTTATGGAAGGAGTTGAATGAGGCAAAGAAGTTTGTATAGCAAACAGGGTTAGAATTGTACAAGGAGCTAAAATTTGTCTTGGTAACCATCCAAAAGCTATACCCTAAAGGAAACCATGTTGTTAGTGTGTTACAGAACCTTTAACCTGTAGTTCAGTCTAAACTTTTAATAAAGGTATGAAACCTTGCCCTTTTCCTCAGCTATTCCTTGAGGCTACATTTAAAATATTTTCATTCTGTTTAGTTGGGTTTTATTCAGTACATATTAACTTACATAGGCGTGCTTATTATGACAATTATGAACAAAGGAGTGATGAAATAATGTTGAAAGATTAGGAATGAATGAGTATATTAAATCATGGTAAATGCCAAAATCTTGGAGGACTTTTAAAATTATTTTTTCTTTTGTTTTCAATTCATTTGTAAGTGAGAATATTTCAGGTCTGTATAAATGACCTAAATGATAAAAATACAATTTTGCTTCAAAATATTTTGCAAGAGTATGATGAAATTGCTCAGTCCAATGATTTTTTTAGAAACTAGACTAGATAACTAATGTAAGATCATTTTTCCAGCTTTATGGTTGCTTGTTATTCTTTCTCCTTCTATGTTCAATACGTATGTTTTGCCCATACATTTCTCCATAAGCTTTGGTTTACTGTTTCTCAAAAATATTTGCTAAATTGGTTTAATATTATCACCATGACTGAGATAAACTAGAATGCTAATTTAACTGAAGAAGTTTATGAAGAGAGTTAAGTAAAACTCACAGCAACTTAGAGGAGGTTTCTGGGGGTAGGGTCCTACACCTGGTAGAAAGCTGAGCATTTTGATGCATTTTAGGTGAAGTTAGACAGATTGAGATAAGAATTTTATACTCAGAGTATTTAACCAGTGGAACAAATGATTTAGGAATATGATAGGTTCTTTAGAATCTGGAGTCCTTTAAATAGGAATTGGAAGCCATTCAGTACAATAAACTGTTCCTTTAGCAAGATTTTATAGATTCAATTTGGAATCATGTAATTATGTTGCCTGCGTTATTCAGAAGGTCGGCATAGATGGTCATGATGATTTTCATAGCCTTAGGTTCTCTAAGTCTACAATTTGACCTCTTACCTATGTGAGAAAGAGCAGAATAATTATCAAGGAAGGTAAAAGAAGAGCACAGTAGACCTGAACATGAATGATACTGTGTCAGAAGACCTGTCATTCATTTCTTAGATAGCTACTCAGAATGAGATTCCATAGGTATGGCACTCAGCTGATGGCAGGAAGATACTGAAAATAGGAGCTACAAGGGTATTTTAACAGCATATCTGCAGCTTGCAATGCAAGCCTATCCACAGTGTGCTACTAATGAAGTTATTAGGAGAGAAACTACTGCTTCTATATATTATTTTAACATGGCGTGTAAATATATTAGCTGATGATGTAGTGTTAATTTGGTTGTCTCGAAGGTGAACATTGTGTTGCACAGCCTTACTGTGCCCTTGGACTTGCAGATGATTTTCTTGGAAGGATTTTATTTTTTAGGAATTTCTCCTTTTCACGCAAGGAAAAAACATCAGTTAAGTGTAGAATGCATTTTGTTTTATTTTGGAGAAACTATAACATTTTTCTAGGGAATTCTTGCTTTTAACTAGAGTTAGTTAATTTTGTTTGCTAATGGATTTTGTGCATCTTTGTTGTCTCTTACAGAAAAAATCATGCTTACTGCTGGTCAAGTCAATAAAAAAGAGTAATCAGTTAAAAATGATGCTAATGTGACTCTGCCTGTCATATTGTGACTTGTGTGCATTTGGTAGATATATGGAATACCAGTATAGTTAATCATATCTGGTTTATCTTTTTAGAGTTGAAAGGTTTTATTGAGAATGTAAGGTGACCACTCCAGCATCCCTTTAGCTTCTTTGGTTAGTCTTTCTTCAATAAGAAAGCAAAGTACCTGAGCTACAGGTGGAAAGACACTTGCTTCATCCTTCATTTACAGTCTGAGCATGTCTGCTTTTATCAGGGCATTCCCATAGTGTAGCGAATCCTTCTCCTTGTTTCCTGTGGATAAAATGACCACCTTAATGAAAGATGGGAAACCTAGTCTATAAGTTCTCAGTGAATCAATGAGAATGTAGCATGGGAGTGTGGAGTGATGGAAAAGAAGTTGGTGCTAAATTCTGGTGTCATTGAAAAGTGTTTCATCGTCATCCTCCTTCATTCTTCCATGCTGGGAAAGAGAGAAATTCTCCTGTCCTCCTTGGGAGGTTCTTAGGTTCTTCATTCTCCTGGAATGGAAGTGAGTCTCAGTAGAGATGAGAAGCAGCCATCTGAATCCTGGAAGAAGAAACAGCTGTCAGTTGCCTAGGCAGCATTTTTTTCAAACAACCACTTCCTCCGTATGGGGAGGTAGCAAGAGTCGATAGTCAGCCAGGTCTTGCAGCTTCTTAACAATGTTTACACATGCATAAAGCAAAATGTGAATGTGGGATAATAGATGTTTTTAGAAAGGTCTTCTAGAAAAAAAAAAAGGGGAAAAGAAGTCTTGACTTGCATTTGCATAAGGGTACCAATGTTTACCTCTACCTCATTTAATTGTAGTATGGTTTCCTCAAATAAAACATTCAAAATGAAGAGCTAGAAACACAAGAATCTATAAAAGCAACTGAAATACCATAAACAGGCAAATTGTTCTCCATCTGAAACAATTTTCATTGTGCTTATAAATTACTAGGTAGAGTATACTATCCAAGTGCCATATCATCTGTTAGAGTTTTCTTTAGCTGTAGCTGTGTGTTGTGTAAATTTTAGCTGAACTGACAAGTAGTGTATCACTCTTGGGCATGTCTGATGTTTCTACCCTGAGACTATTTTGTAGAATTATAGGATTCTAGCTATTATAGGATTCTATCCACCAGCTATCTTGGTGGAATGATGAATTTACAAAGGCAATACCCTGCATAAGCAAACAGTTTGTCCATTTCAGCCCTGAAGTCTAGAAAAAAATGTAAAAATTAAAAATTCTTTTGGGTACCTTCGTTAAAGGGACAAGTAGCTTGAAAACTTGTATGTAAAAAATTAATTCTAAATTTAAATATATTTTAAGTTTGCCACCTAACTTATATAAATAACATATATATATTCATCATCTATATATATTATTTCTGTGATTTATATTTGGAATTCAGTATATATAAACGAGATACAATAAGTGATTGTGTTCCTTTCTAGGAAGCAAAATCAAGAGTGGAAAATAATGGTATTTTTATTCTTTAGTATCAAAACAAGACATGGCTAGTTTATTTATTTTTAACATGGTAACATTTCTTGTTCTTCCTAATATGTTAAAAATGAGAACATATTCATCCCGTGCATACAAAGCTGCAGACTTTCTGTTACATGTTACTGTGTGTTGTGAGTAGTAATCTTTTTTGGGTTTTTTTCTGCATCTTTTGTAAGCCATGATTGCCATATTGCATGGTGCTTCTTGAAGAATGTTTCCTGGAGCACATCATTAACATCAAATAGTAATTTGGAATAAGTGCTGTTAAAAAACAAGACAGCATCCCAGTTATTTTGCTTTCTTTTAACCTTCACAGGTGGTAAATAGAAAAGGTAAATTAAATAGTTAATTTTGTGTTTTCATTTTTATTCAGTTTTATTCTTTTTTGTATTTTATAGCAATTTGATTTAATAAACTCTTTTTTGTGCAGATTATAATAGCTTTTCTTCCTGTATTGCTTTTCTTTTAAGACAATCACAAGATTTATTTTAGGAATTGTAGCATTTCTCTATTTCAAACATGATGCTACACATAACCTTATTGTGTATCTCTTTAATAAATTTTTTAATATGAACTTGAGATTTTGTTCCGGATTTTTTCACTTGTCACACATCTCATATTTTTGATAGATTTTTTTAAATGGTGTTTTTAAGCTTTCAAAGGGAAGTAAAAAATATTTTTTATCCATTTTGTTTAGATACAAATAATAAACGTGTAATTAAATTTAATATTTTAGCTTTGTAGTTAAATGTGCAGCACTGTTTAGAAAACACAAGTTTTTGGTTTTGCTTTACATTGTATGAGAAAAGTATGTAACATTAATTTACAGTAGGAATGAAAAAAGTGTCTTGAGATGAGAGAGTAAGTTTAGATTAGATATTAGGAGGAAATTCTCTGCTGTGTGGGTGATGAGGCACTAAAACAGGTTGCCCAGAGAAGATGCAGGTGCCAGTGCCTGACAATGTCAAAGCCAGGCTGGATGGGGCTTGGAGCAGCCTGGTCTAGTGGAAGGTGTCATTGCCCATGGCAGGGCATTTGGAGCTACATTATCTAGAAGGTCCCTTCAACTTTCAGAGAGTGAAATGTTTTGATTCATGGCTTAAACATTTTTATGAGACTTTTGCCTATTATACCAATATTGTATAATGAAGCTGCACCATGGAATTGCAACCTGAATGAGCCTCCTGACTGAAACCCTGAACTGTGAGTCAAACTGCCTAAGGCTACTCGAGATAAGAAAAAGCAACACTGTTTTTCAAAGAGCCTTAGGTCTGGAAAGTAATGGATAAAGGCTGGGAGAGCATTGGAAAAGCCAATCCAAGCAACTTCAGGGTGGAAGCTATAGCCCCAGTATTTTCCATTGCCAGGTTTGCACAGACCCCCCCACAACCCAGAGGTTTTAGGTGTGTGAAGTAATCTCTGGTGAGAGGCAGTACACTCCCATCCTCCCTTACACAACTTTCCCCCACCATGGGAAAGGCACATCTACAGGATATTCACATGAGTGGCAGGTGAGGGGGTGTCATGGTCCATCCATGGTCCCCCAAAGGGTACCTCAGACCCTGCACCAGAGCAGTGCACGTGATATAAAATGATGCAACTGACACAAAGTCTTACAAGGGACAGTGTTAAATTTGCACCACCTTAGGGAAAGGTGCATTCCCACCAGGCCCAAATGTATATTAATCCATTGGATTCTATGTTTTTGGTGGGGAGCCATCACCACCAAGAAGACCAGATGGCAGAGATCAGCAAGACATTGAGACCCATAGAGTGCTGATGTTTCTATTTAATCTGTTCTCCTGTCCCATCTCCCAGCCTTCCATCCCCTTCCTCCCTTCCTTCCCTCCTCCCTTCCTCCTCTCTTTCTCCATTCCTTCCTTTCTCTCTTTCTCTTTCTCTTTCTCTCTCTCTCTTTTTTCTCTTTCTCTCTCTCTTTCTCTCTTTCTCTCTCTCTCTCTCTCTTTCTCTTTCTCTCTCTCTTTCTCTCTTTCTCTCTCTCTCTTTCTCTTTCTCTCTTTCTCTCTCACTGTCTCTTTCTCTCTTTCTTTCTTTCTCTCTCTTTCTCTCTTTCTCTCTCTCTCTCTCTTTCTTTCTCTCTCTCTCTCTCTCTCTTTCTCTCTTTCTCTCTCTCTCTCTTTTTTCTCTTTCTCTCTCTCTCTCTCTCTCTTTCTCTCTCTCTTTCTCTCTCTCTCTCTCTTTCATTCCTTCCTTCCTTCTCATTTTTCTATTAAATAAAATATATAATTTTTTTTATGTCAACATTTAACCTTGTTTGGTTTTAGTCTTGTTTTGGGGAATATTCGGACCTTGGGATTCTATCCATAATCCATAGACAGCTAACTTTGCTCCTTTGTAATTAGAGCAGATCATAACACCACTCAACCCAAACCATTCTGGGATCCTCTGATTCAATGGAAATATCTCTGTTTTAAAAATGTGCAATTTAGACCAGATACAATACAGATTGTGGACAAGAAAGTATTATATCCTAAATTTATAACTATTACATATATGCATATTATATGCATATTATATTTATATTATATTTATATAACTATATAACATCGTTATAAACTATATTACATATAGTTATAAATTACTATTACATATCTTTATGGGTCTGTGTATGGATATTTTTATTCTGGAATAAACATGGCCATGGATAAACTTCTAGTGATATAAATATAATAATATCTAGTGATATAAATTCATCATTACATTATGTGAACAAGTTGAAGTACCTGTGTCATGTGCAAACTCCCATGCACTGTGCCAGGAAGGAATTCAAGCTGGCTATGCTAATGGATTAATTCTCCCTGTGCGAACAAAACAAAGTGGGAAACAATGTAAAAAGCATGTTAACATTGCTATAAAAAGTAAAAAAATCAAATATTTTTTAATTTTATGTGCTGTACAAAGAAATGGTAATCACTTGATTGTATAGTACTTAACTGAGTATTTTGAAAACTTTTCAAAGTAAAGCTTTCATATTTAGAAAATTGAAACCAGTCAAATCTATATATTTAATCTGTTATTAAATAAAATTTAGTTCAAAACAAAGATGTTCTACATATGGTATGTTTCTTATGATGAACAACAATATAGAGCTATCATGGGACTAAAAGGGCCCTTAAAAATTTAAAGTAACACCTTTGGTAAAAAGGAAGGTGTGACTACTGGTTATCTTAGTGCTGTAAACCTTCCTCTCCGTGTTGAGGGATAGAAATACGTGAGTCTTTCTCACACTTTGCAAACTCATGTTCAGAAACACATTCATTTGTAAATGTGAAACCTGATGTGTTTCTCCATTATGAAAACAGAATAGCCATCCCTGATCAAAGAGTGCTTTTTCTGATTTTTCCCAATTTAAGTAATACTACAGATAATGGAGCTATAGAAAAGAACTTTGGGGGGAAAGTCCGCAATAATGATTGTCCTCCCTCCTCCTACTGCTGCATGCAGTATGTAAATAAGACTTGCAAACACAGTCAAGATTGAGTGATGAGAATAAGACAAAGGTAGATACTGCTTAGATTATTATTGCAGCTGAAAGAAATTGTCATCAATGTAGAGTTTGAGACAGTGGGGTTGAGATTTTACAGAACTGTTTTTCATCAGTTTCCGAGATGCACGATAGTTTGCAACAGGATTTTAGAATGCTGATTTCACAATTCCAAGTCATGCTAAAAATGCAGAACATTGAGGTGAGCTGCAAACCATTTTCAAGCTGTTCGTATTCCCCTAATGGAACCCTTTTATGTTGTATGCACTGACACAGCTTGAGAACTGCTGGTGTGAGAGAAATTACATGGTTGGCCCTCAGAATAATGTTTTATTCCTTGTTGTTGATCTTGCTATGGACATTTTCATTCCTAAGTAGCATCTGCTCTGCTAGTCTTAAATGATGAGTAAAGAAATAGTGGGAGCCTTGGAACAAAACCATTTGGCACTGTAGCTATGTGGGGATTGCTTAATGTGTGGATTGAGGACATGAGACAATTGCAGAGTAATAGAAATTACAGATGGAAAAAGACCCGTTAGGTCATCTAGTCTGTCTCCTTACAAATTCAGGACTATTCCCTACAGAACATTTTCCAACATTTTGCCCAGTTTGGTTTTAAATATCCTAAATGATGGAGATTCCACTACTTCCCCTGGGATGCTATTGTGCTGCTTTGCTGGCCTTATTGCTAAGTAATGTTTCATGATACTCAGACACAGTCTTGTCTTTAATTTTTAAAAATTATAGTTAATATTGTTACTCCTTTTAAAATTAATTTCAAATTCTTTAATAATTATAGAAATCAGTCATATAAATATTATTGTTGGTATCCCAGCATCTGTCTGTGATATCACTTAATCCTCTGTAGTGAAATTGTATTTTTAATTTTCAAATCTTTTTCTTTACATGTTGATACTACTGACTCTAATCACTTCCATTGGCCTTCTCAGTACACTAACTTACTTACACTTACTTATCAGTGTGTGTGGACACACCTTCCTAGTGAACTGTTGTGATTTCCTGGTGGCCAAAGGAAATGTTAGGAAATATTTTGAGTGCATTGGTGTGGACCTAAGATTAGAGCTTCTATGTTATTTCAAGGATTTGCAGTGACAGTGCAACAGAGGGAAGGAGTAGGTCATGTGTGTACATTGGTGGTATTCCTCTGTAACAGGATTGTGGAAGTAACTCCTGAATGTGGAAATGATTTGTTGCTGAACAGCTTCAGGTGTAGTCTTTGCAGTTGTAACATTAGATGTAGGTTGTCACTGTTACAGACACTTGAAAACTAATTTTGTGGCATTAATTTGGGAGTCAGATATTTCCTGATAGCTCTTTTCCCTCACTTTTTTTTTTGTAATGCCAGTGTCAAGCATGGTAACTCTTGAGGGAGAGTAGCTATGTTTTGTTTTCAAACTTTGTACAGACATTAAAACCCACATATGTTTATTATTTGGGGAGGTGATTAATTCATTAGACTCCATTAGCAGTTTGTTCAGTTGCTATATGGCCTTTTGGATACTGTTCTCTGACATTAAGAACTGTAAGATGTTTGCGTGTGAGGCATCACCGGGGAGTAGTGGTCAGGCAAAATTGAGACTTACAAGCCATTCCCAAAACGTCACAAGAAAGAAAGTATCTTCTTTCATTTCCAATCTGTAAATGCGTTAAAACTAGAAAATCCCAACGTTTAACTTCTAAAAATAAAAAAAGACTGGAGGAATAAAGAATTCATCACATCATGTTTTAGATTCAGTTCTTGCAAAACTGTTTTCCAGAGTTTGCTCTGAAAGGAAGGTGTCCATTTGTAAGACACTTGTTTATGGATGCATTTGGCATTACTTTCTCGTTTCTTTCTGTTTCCAAATATGTTTGCATTTTGCCCTAGTCAAGTTTGAGTTTCATATGATGAATTCATATTTGAATGCACTACCAATGCCCCAGTGATGCTTTCTTATCTACTTTGTCTTCCAAAAATAATCATCCTAATTTTCTTGTTGATTACATATATTCAGTTATTCCCAAATATATAAAGCTCTGGACCAAGCCTTCATGTTGTCCCTTTAGATTTCTGGTGTGGCCATGAGTGACTTGATTTTACTTAGCTGTCTGAACTCAAACCTACTCAAAAACTGCAAGTTATAATGTGTTATTTGAGGCAAATCCACTTTCTGGTGTATTATATGTGCCAGAAATACACAATGGAATATGTAAAAAGAAATTAGAAGTCCAGGTCATGTGACTCTTGTTTGAAAGATAATAGAAAAACCAAAAAAACCCTCAAGAAACCTCACAAAAAAACCCGCAAACAATAAACCAAACGCAAACACAACCATCCAAACAAAAAAACTCCAAACAAGCAAGAAACCACTCCACCACCAAAAAACCAACCACCCTTAAAATTCTAAGGTAAAATTTACAGAGGTGTGAATTCACTTGCCAGAAACAGTTTCTGTGAACAACCAGGACATGAGCAAGAGGGCCAGAGTCATACATTTTGGGAGAGCTGCCCTCAAATAAATGTCCTAAGTTGAGAAAAAAGTTTTCAAAAAAATGGGAAAAGTGAGTTTTTCACTCTTGTGACCAGTGAGAGGACTCAAGGAAACAGCATGAAGATGAGTGAGGGGAGGCTTAGGTTCGGTATCAGGAAGAGGTTTTTCACGCAGAGGGTGATTAAACACTGGAAGAGGCTCCCCGGAAAAATGGTCACAGTATCAAGCCTGACAGAGTTCAAGAAGTGTTTGGACAATGCTCTCAGGCCCATGGTGTGACTCTTGGGATGTCCTGTATAAGGCCAGAGATTGGACTTGATGACTGATCCTTGTGGGTCCCTTCCAACTCTGTACATTCTATAATTCTAAGTATGATGCATTACTTTCTGTCCTGGTTTAGGGCAAATTTGGGAGAGATTCTCCAAAGGGGGCCCCTCTAGAAAAAAACAAACCCACACGGCCCCTCCCCCCCACTGGTCCGGGAAGAATTCCTCGGAGAGAAGTGGAAAGAACCT
>JAWWMU010000106.1:121358331-121441264 GCA_035048155.1 Cinnycerthia olivascens
ACATGGAACTAATAAATTTTAAAAGGATAAGGAAAATCTTGATTTAGTGGATATTTTTTAAAGTACTGAATTTTACAGTACTGCTGTATGTATTTTCCTCTAAGTGGTAATATGTGCTTACTTATAGTGATTTTAAGAAGAATAAATGAATTTAAAATGAGTACATTTGGGGAATTATCTAAATAATTTCACTGGAAATATCAATGTAAATATTTCAGAAGTAAATTGTGACTTTTGAACTTAACATTCAGATTCCAACTTCAAAGCTGTATTTTAAAGTACTCTGAATTCCTGGGATAGCATATATCATAAATGTGCAGAATTTTCATAATTTAATGTTTTCATTCAAATAAAACTATTCTAAAACTCTAATGTGAACATATCTATTAATGAAGAATGATTTTGTACAAAAAAGGCATTCCTTAAACCCCATGGTTTGTTAGCAGTTGTTTTCAAGGGAAAAATAAACCAAATTATAGGAATGTAAGAATTTTATCTTTGGGGGGTTCTTGTGTTCTTTGTAGTCCCTGTGTTCTGTGGTGGTGTGTTCTGGGTGTCTGGTGACAGTTTTTAGGTTACAGAAAGCTTTTTTACAGGTGTGTTGTTACCTCAAATATTTTCTTCATTTTTTTTCCATTTTACATTGATATGTACTATACACATCACTGAGAGAAACAGGATAATTATTTAAGGCCCTCTTTCTGTCTAGCACCAATATAAATGTCAAATTCTTAAGTCTCTATCAAATAAAATAGAGATATCTAAATCACTTAAAATCTTTACACAGCATGTGGGAAAGCAAGTAGTTTTCAATGGAATGGCAATCTTGAGATAGAAGAGAAAAATTGGAATAGTAGTTTAGGCACTTGTGAGATTCTTCCAGCGATCTGGGCAAGAGAGAAAATAAAAATATGAACAAATGTCTGAAAAAAAATTTCAAAGCAAAAAAAGTATGTTGTTTAAGATGGAGAAAATTGTTAGTCTTTTTGGGTGTCATTTCAGGTTGAGGCTAAACTTAGTATTTGTTGGGTGCATTTTTTAGTGCTTTTGGATTTGTGCTGGCTTTTTTTTTTTTTTTCTAAGTATATATATTTAATTGTAGCTTCTCTGTAATTATATAATCAATTTTAGACAGTATTTTTCACTGAAGTGATTTCAGCTATAGTACAGAAATCTAAATCCAAGTACCAGAGCATTTATTAGCATCTTAAAACCCCCATAAAATAATAATAAAAAAAAAAATCACCCTCTAAGAATTAATTAAAAATAAAACAAATAATTGCAAGAGTAGCAACCTACCATAGTGAAACATGAATAGATCTTTCTCACTGTTTTTCAGGTAAAGTATTTCTGAATGTTCTTTCCTATTATGGAAAACTACCTTAACAATTTACAAAAGCTATAATTCAGGAAAATGTTCCGATTTCACATCTGAAACATAAAGAATATTAAAGATAAAGAAACCTTGGATGAGTGCATGCATATAGGCTTGTGGTAGAGCTTCTTGGTTGCTGCTGAGGGTGGCTGGCTCCTTCTTTCAGGAAGAGCTGTATGAGTAGGTTAATGAGGAGAAATGGTTGTTTGGATGTAAGCAATGCATTAGACCAAATTAAATGTGTTGTGAGACCTTTGTTGTTTAACTTCTTCAGCAGCCTGACTTTCCTTTCTGCAAGATTCTTTTATGTGTTTGAACTTCTCTTTGGCAAAAGAGTAAAAAGAATCCTTTTTTTTCCTCCAATCGACTTTCTATTCTTGAGAGTTTTGTTCTGTGACTAGTTTATGTTCTTTAATATGTAATCATATCTCTGGTGTTAAGATGTCTAATTTGATGTACTTTGATTTTACCCTAGGTCTACGAATTCATTTCTGTCATATTGATTCAGAGCTAACTTGTAATAGCTGCCATTTTGTAAATGTCATGGTTTAACTCCAGTGGAAAAGTAAGCACCACACAGGCACTCGTTCACCTTCCTCCACTCTGCTCTTCAGGGGATGTTGGAGAGAATTGGAAAAGTAGAAAAAAAGTGAGAAAATTCAAGGGTTGAGATAAACACATTTTAATAGGTAAAGCAAAATTGTGCACACAAGCAAACCTAAGTAAAGAATCCATTCACCACTTCCCGTGGGTCGGCAGATGTTCAGCCATCTCTAGGAGAGCTGGGCTCCATCACCTGTTATGGTTCCTTGGGAAAACAAACACCATAACTCTGAGCTTCTCCTCCTTTCTATCTTTTTCCCTATCTTTAAATTTTGAGCATGATGCCATATGGTATGGACTATCCCTGTGGTCACCTGGGGCCAAGTGTCTCGGCTGTATCTCCTCCTAACTCCTTGTGCACCCCTGGCCTGTTTGCTGATGAGGTGTGGTGAGAAGCAGAAAATACCTTGGTTCTGTGTAAGAACTGTGCAGCAATAGCTAAAATATACCTGAATTATCACAGTTTCTAACACAAATCCAAAACATAGCCCTTGCTATCTACTATGAAGAAAATTAACTCTACCCCAGCCAAAACCTGCTGAGTAAATCATGCCTTGCTTTACTATTTTATTAAGTAGAGTTTTGACAGGTTTTAATCAAACTTTTCTTTTGAACTTGTCGGAGACAAAAGAATATGTTTGAGAACTAAAGGGTACTTTGAGTTATTAAAGGTAAATTAATTCTGGTAATTGCTATGAAGGTAGAAGATTGAAGTACAGGCTATAATAAAGATAATTTAGACATTTTTTTTATATATTTACACTTCCTGTTTCTGCCAGGATTTACATTTCCCAGAATGCCTGTTTAGTATAGATTTCAACTAGTGGCCTGAATGTAACCAAAGTCCAGGAACATACCCGGAAAAGTACAACTCTTTGCTCGTTTTCCAGAAGGTACAGTTTCTCCCGTAAATTTAAGTCACAGTTTATGGTAAAGATCTCTTGACAAAAAAAAGAACAAAAAAAACAACCAAGAGATAAACACCAAAACCAGAGAAAAACAGAAAGTCTGTTAACCTCATTTGGCTGGGTATTTTCAAAGACGCAGCCTTGTCTTTCTGCCATAAAAAAAATCACATGAAAAAACCCAATCTTTTAAGGAAATGTCTATAATTTACAAAAAGGCAGATGCATTGAATAAGAATTTCCCTTCTGAGTATTCTGTTCTGTGAAGTACTAGTACACAACACGATGATGAAATATTGTCATCAAAGGCAAGTTTCCAGCACTGACAGATATTTAACATCCTTGTGATTGAAAGACTCGGAGCACTTTTCTTTTTGTATCTTTTTACCATCTTAATCAAAATGTCTAAGGTACACAGCTGAATGCTTACAAAAGTCTAACTAGTCTCTGGGGCCCTATGATGGCTTGCACATTTGTGATGTTATTTGACGGATTATACATTAGGCCATTTCAAGCATTGTTCAAGCCAGTAGACAATCCGAAACCATAGTGCAAAGTGGTTTTCAGTAAAAATTCTAGTGAAAAGATTTCTTCTTTTAAGTGAATAAATGGCAATAATATTTACATAGAAATGCTCTTCTGATGCCTGTTATGACTTAAAACTTTATATCTTGAGGCTGATCCTGTAGATCCATTTCGAACTTCGATATTATCATAGAATCTTACACTGGTTCAGGTTAGAAAGCACTTCAAGAGGCCAACTCCCTCCTCAAAGCAGGATAGGCTGTAAGTAAGACTTTATGCAGTCTGTGACTGCAAATTTCTAAGGATGGAATCTGCATAACCTATCTGGGCAACCTATTCCAGTGTTTGGCTGGTCTATAGGTTGAAATTTACATCTAGTCACAACCTTTCTTGCTTCAATTTAAATGTTCTTTGTGTGTCACAGGGTATGTGCCCTGGTAACTTGGTAGCCCCTCACTAGCATGTTCCAGTTTATCAATGGCCTTCTTGTAGATGAGGAGGCAGCAGAACAGGATGTGCTATTCTAGATGCCAGCTAGTACGTATTGGGATAAAGTGCCGAAGGGATATAATCACTTCTTCTGGTCTACTGGCTCCATATAGCCTAGGATGGTGCTGGTTGCCTTTTCTGCCAGATACACTGCAGGATTATTTAAGTTCACTGTTGGCTAAGATAAGTCTTCCAAAAGAGCTGCTCCCCAGGCACTCCACCTGCAGCTTGTAATGGCACAAGGAGTTCTTCTTCCCCAGCTGCAGGACTTAGCTTTTGCCTCACAGTTTGACCATTGTTCTGTCCAGGCCACTCTGACTAGCAGCCCCACCCTCCAGCATATCTATGGAACCCTTTCCAGTTTGGTGTCTCCTGCTGACTCAATCAGAGCATAGTCTCTGTCCTCCTCTAGGTCATTGTGGAGAGAGGAGACAGGAGGTTGTTAGAGAGGGGAGTTCCCAATACACATCCCTTTAGTACTCCACTCTACTGTTGTTGCTGGCGTCCAGGTAAAGTTTATCACATGAAGCCCCTGAGCTTGACTATCCAATCATTTTTTATTTTTTTTTTAAATTTGTGTAGCATTTGATAAATCCAGACTAACATCTTGCATTGGGTCTAGTAATACAGTGGAGACAGTGTTTAAAGCTTGGTTGTTGATAGTGGATCCCAGACACAGATATTATGTCTTAGAATGAAGAACAACATTGATGCCTTTCAAGACTTTTCCATTGCTGAGGAAATAGTCCATATCCTGATGGGCAAGTTCACCATTTTTATATGAACAGATGTTTGTGGAGTCAAATTGTTTATCATTTGTAGATAAGTTGTTTAGAAATGCATCACTACTTGAAGCATTTTGATAGTTTATGATCTTTTTGTAGAGATCATAAACTTGACATATTTAAGTGTGAAAGCCTTCATTTAATCCAAAATGTTTTTAAAACCTATCATTTGATACTGATGTGTACTGAGTTTGGAACAACCTATAGCAGAATAGAAAAAATTCTGAAATAAAAATACATGCAAGAGTGAGGAAGTGATTTTCTTCTAAGAACCTGAAGAATCTGTGGACTGAGTGAACTGAGTCTTTGGGTGCTGTTGTTTATTCTTTTTTTTTTTTAAACAAATGTAGTACTCTTGACTTGCGTTACACCAAATCAAGATATTATATCTCATGCATACAATGCATCTGTTTTACTAAACAGCTTTTTGAAGGGCAGGCTTAAATTTCTTTTCTTGTCAGGAAAACCCAGCTTGCTGAAAATTAATTTTTTTATCTTTTAAGTGGCAGAATCTCATTTAAGATAAATGCATCATTTTGACTTAACATTCACAGTACTCCATTTAGATATACTAACAAAGAATTCATATCCTCTGTTTATGCCAAAATGGCCCTGTGTTTTCATTGTGATTGTTATATGATGTGGTTTTACCAGTCTTATTTCTTTCTAGTAAGCAACACTCAACCTACTGTGTTTATGTAGAAAGTCTATTTTCCGACTTGTGCAGGTACTTATAAAACAAGCAAGCCTATAAGGTAATATAGATTTTTTTTTAGTTCTGTACAGATATTTTCAAAAACTTGCCTCTTTTTTTGTTATAACTCTTCATTTTACTGTCTGAATTCCATGTGAAGAATAAACTATATGCTTGTGGAGATTGTTATGGATTTTAGCCTTGTGTATACATATCAATAGAAACTTCTGGGTAAGACTGTCTGAATTAATTTGTGACTGCTGTGATGTTTACACAAAGATATCCTGAGGGTCCAAGGTTAGGTTGTGAGACCTCACTTGAAATCCTGAGTTCAGCTCTGCAGTCGCCAGTGTAAGGAAGACACAGACCTTCTTGAGCAGCTCTAGAGGAGGGCCATGGAGGTGATGAGGAGGCTGCAACACTTTTCCTAGGACAGGCTAAGAGAGTTTGGATTTGTTTGATCATAGAAGAGAAGGTTCTAGCTAGACCTTAGCTCAGCCTTCCAGTTCCTATGGTAACCTTACAGAATAGATGGAATGGGACACTTGATCAAGGAGTGTTGTGATAGGACAAGAGGTAATGGCTTTACACTGACAAGGGATAGGTCTGATTATATATAAGAAAGAAATTTTTTTCTGTGGTGGTCATGAGGAACTGTTGCTCAGAGAATCTGTGAATGCCTCATCCCTGGAAGCGTCCAAAGCCAGATTAGATGGTGCTTTGGGCAACCTATGCAAGGTGGTTCTGCCCATGGCAGAAGAGTTGGAACTAGATGATCTTTAAGGTCCCCTTGCCCCCAAAGCTATGATAATTAGATTTTTTTTTTTTTAACATACTTTTATAGTATTATAATCCTATATTGTAGAGCAGGGTTGATACTGCCAGAGAAGGCATTTCAAAGGAATTAGGATTTTGAGTGCCACTGTCTTATTTCCTGTCTTGCAAGCATCGTAGAAAAAGCAGGTGGTTCTTTAGATTATCTGGCTGAAAGGGAGGAAATTTATGATCAGCCTGGATTAGATGAATCATGGACTGACTAGTGGAGCTGTTCAGAGAAGGTGGTGGACTCATGTCATAATATAATGGCCTGATGCAAAAAAGCTGCTTTTTGAGTTATTCCTTACTCATATTTATTGTCTTGTGTTTGTTAAACTCAAAATAAAATTTTTCAATTCTATTTTTGAGAATCTTTCAAGATGTTACCTCAGTGTTTTCATGGTAGGAGAGAGCAGTAGTCTTTGATTTGTTATTGTTGAAATTGCTGACATGTTGAAAAACAGATGCTGTCTCTGTACACCTTCCAGCATCACTGATCCTTGCTACAGGCTTTGAGCCTGTGAGAGTGGCTTCTGTGATTACCTCTCCTGCAGTTTCCAAGGCTGAATATGTTGACAAAAAAACCTTCAAGAGCTTTGGTCTTAAATCCAATCATATAAGTTTGTGGTTTTCTCTTCTCTTGGGCTTCTTTTCTGCCTGTGGTCTTTCTCAGTCTTCTTAGCACTTTTGCTTTTTATTGCCCTACAACTCTTGGCAGCCAAGGTGGTGGAGAAGTACTGATAATAACAGACGAGACCTCTGACAGTAGAAGTTTTTTAAAGCATGTGGAAAAATGTTAAAATAGGAGTGAAGAACTTCAAAAGGGGTTTTAACATCTTGTTATGGGGTAAATTTAGTATTTAGTTGTTTGGAGTTGTTCTGCTGCTGTAGAATCAGTTATGTTTATGTTGTTTAAAGCATATCAGAAATGAATGAGGAAATAAAGATGGTTCTTTATATATCAATGTACTTAAACCAAGAGGAAACTTAGGTTTCATTACTTATTCTTTCCAACAGGTTTCACAGTTCTTTCTCCAACTGATGTATGCTTTGTCCTCTCTACCAGGACAAGCTCTTCCCGGTTGGCATCACTCTTCTGGTTAAAGCTGGGCCAGTAATCAGACTACAATTGAATATCTGTTGGGTGAAACACTGAAAGAAGTATAACAACAGGCTGGGAAAGTCAAATCCATTATAAGAAGCTTAATTCATGTTTTTGTTTAATCTATAATATGCAATATTAAAAATGCATTTAAAAAAATGAGAGAAAAAACCCACACGTTTCATACATGTATTGAATTAGGAATTGAAAAAAATCGTTATTGAATAATGATACTGCTGATTGACCTGAAGAATAGAAGTATGATGAAGTACATAGAAGTAATCAATGTATTTGGTAAAATGTATGGCAAATGTTTTAGAACAGAAAAATTATTTACCACAGTGTATAACTTGTGTTTTTTCATTACTTGAGTGCCTGTGAGAGCAATTGGACTCTGAGAGAGTTGAAAACAATAATAATTTACTGTTACAAATATTTAAAATTCATGGAAGAACTCATTAAAACTATAACTATTGTGTGAAATTCCATATCGTATAACTAATTTGGTCTATTTTGTTTCTTTTACAAAGTAGTCTTTTAGTGTCTAGTGTAGCAGCCTGTGACTTAATCATTAGATTTATACTTCCTGTCCTTAGAGTGTTGAAAGGTCAGTAGAATCAAAAAACATTGCCTTTGGCCATCCATTATGAGTCACAGACCTATTCTCCTTTGTTGAAAGCAACTATCAGACTATCTTAGAGGTATTCCTTTCAAAGTTGCAATGCTTACTTTGTTTGCCTCTTAATCAGTTGGAGCAAAATCTCCCAAGCATTTGGAACTTCTAAGCAATTTGCTTAGAAAAAGCAAATGATCTGACTGACCTTAGCTGCCGATATTGCCAACCCTTTGAAGAAAATCTGTTTTTAAGATAGGAGATGTCGGAATAACATGAATAAAAACTGTGTGTTTAACTATAACTTTAAAGAAAGAATGTTGGCATTTTAAATAGCTAGCAATATCAGTCACTAAACACTGTTCATAATTTTTGTCCCTTACTGGAAATGTAATTCATTAGTAAGGTATTTCCTAGACAGTTATTTCCTGAAATAAAGAAGATCGTAAGAAAAGGTGCAAGAAGGATTTGTTAAGAGTTTATTAAGGACTGGATGGAACACTGCTGCAAGTGGTCATTACGTTACTGTATCAGTTTTATTATCCATGCTGCCTGTACTCTGAAGTGTATTTGAATGCTGCTTCTAAGCATGGCCTCTCAAGAACATTCTGCCAAAGAGCAGAGTTGGAAGCTGTTATCTTGGAATACGTGGCCTGTATGCCGATTACCCCGGTGCCTAAGACCAGGATTGAATGTACTAACTTGAGTACATTGACCCTTGCACTCCAACCTTCTGGGCACTTCTGGTTTACAGTCTTAACAGTCTAGGGACCACATAACACTTAAAGCAAGGACATGCCAGCTCTGCAGGGGAGCGCCATCCGCATCAATAAATGGCACGAGAATGCTGTAGATCGCATTTTGCATATTTCCTAAATTATTAGTTACAAGGATGCACTAATGTAAGAATTACTGAGTTTTTGTTTAGTTTGAAACTTAGTAGAAAGAATGTGCACCTACTCTAGGTTTTGTATTAGAATTTAGGGAAAGGATGAATTTGATATTAATGAGTTTATTTCCATGAAGTGCTGAATATTTTTTGATTATGCCATCAAAGGTTGAAGCCTTGTGAGAAACTTGAAGAACCTGAAGATACAGGTTTCAGTTTTTTGGCAAACACAGTAGCTGTAGAAGCTACTTGTCACTGATACAAATTAGATGCTGTTAAATGTATTAGTGTGCGCTGCTGCTAGAACCAGCAGACTTAAGTATCAGCAAGATAATTTAATGGAATAAAAATGCAAATTTATATTGAAATGCTTTTTCTTCTAGAGTGAAGTTCTAATCTGTAGTAGTAAATTAAATTTTTCCTGCATCCAGTGGATTTAAACATCTGCTAATGATACTGTGTGTGTTACAGCTTCTACATTAAAAAATCTTTAGAGGCCTTCATGAAAATGGAGTC
Source organism: Cinnycerthia olivascens (assembly GCA_035048155.1). Lineage (NCBI taxonomy): Eukaryota > Metazoa > Chordata > Aves > Passeriformes > Certhiidae > Cinnycerthia > Cinnycerthia olivascens. The sequence goes on from JAWWMU010000106.1 coordinate 121,367,644, forward strand.
TTCTTCCAGTCTCTTACAAAAACCACAACAAAATAAAAAATTTCCGTCTGCATTTTATAAATACCGAGTGATATGTGATATAGATATGTTATGTTGCTCTGTAATCATGCATTCACTGAATGTATTCTGGTATAGAGAAACACATATGAAAAGTATTCTGAAGTAGCCATTGCATACTAGAGCAGGAGAAAAATAATTTTGGCAGATTGAGTGCTTTTCCTTTACCTTCTTGAGTGTTGTGGACCACATAGAATTGATTATGCTATAATAAAAAATGTACTTGCTATGATTTTAATTGACATCTTAGATACTACTGTAACATAAAGAATTGATAATGATGGTGACAGGGACTTTGGAAAAATTCAAATAGAATTAGGGTTAGAATTCAGTATTGAGAATGTAAGGGTAGTAGAATATTAATATACTTGTAGCTCGAGTTTTCAATTGTATTTTAAAAGTTTGAAATCTGAGTAAAGTGAAAGGACTCTAGTGGATGCTGCTTCCTTCTCTTTATGTTACTAAACAGCCATGGCAGGGCTGACTTCTATCACTAGCTCAGTTTTGCATGTGAAATATCCCAGACCACAAAGAAAGTAGTTCTTGAATTTTCCCCTGTAGAGAAATACTCCTGGATCCACTTTGGTACAACTGGAAACCTCATTTCCTTCTTCTAATGTTCTATTATATTTTCTGAGAGAGTCCATAGACATTGTCTGGTTTGCTTAAACCTGAATTTAATAGCATAGAGTTTAAGGACTGTGTAGTGAACAATTGTAGTACTGACAATAAGAATTGAGTTTACAGCTATAAATCAAGTATCATGAAAAAGAAAAAGAGCTTTTTGAAAGGCATTCAGAGTATTAAATGGAAGGAATATCATGAAATAAAATTAGTATGCTTATGCAAATGACCTAGCTATGACTTCATAATTTGTAATGGTATTCAGTTTGGCAGTGTTTACACTTGTTAATGACTTCCTTTATGAGTGATAATTGATCTTACTCATTATCATATTAAATCCTTGATCATATGTCATTAGTTGGGAATGTAATAAATGGTCTGTTTGATTTTTAGTGTAATGAACTAATTAGACTAATTAAAATCAATATGTGTGCCAATATTAGACTTTGAATCCAAATGCTGCTGTCTGCTGGCTAAAAATCAGCAACTCAGTAAAAAAGTGGCCTAATGCTGATTTATGAGCACTTGATGAACGTGAGGTAGAATAAATTGCTTGTAGTGGTAGAAACAGCCTTAGTTGAAATACAAGGTACTAAGTACATTGTAAGATCAGGAGTAAGGGCATACTTATATCTGTAGTTACGTGGCACCTTTAAACCTTCCTGGTTGATTAGATAATTCTTCAGAAATGCCTCAGATTAAATATTGTAAAATGCTTTAATCTATATTTATAAAGGTAGTATTCTATGCTAGTGTCTGGATGTACAAACGATTTATTTCTCTCCATGAACCTGTGTGGTTTTGTATGTTAGTGCTTTTTGTAAATTTTACATTTTGTACTGTACTTTTTTTTTTATAGTATTCTGTGAATATACTAAATAGGTCACACTTTCAAATCCAGTAATGTACTGTTATTAAAATGTGTTATTCAACCATGGTATCCATTCACTTTTATGTTTATGAGGAATTGTGTTTATAAGCCCTAAGGGAGACAGGAACACATCCTGTAATTCTGTAATGACCTTTTGGAGAAGAAGGAAATGGCTACTGGGAAGGGAAGGGGAATATTATTACAGAATTCAGGATCTTGTAGCTGCAAAGCAAAAAATTTGTGGAAATCCTTTTGGCTCAAATAAGAAAGTAGAAAAAACCGTGGGGTGATGGGGAGAAGTATGCCACATTCTTATTTTTTACAAAAATACTGCTCAGAGGAAAATGTTTGCCTGTTTAAGTTTTAAATATAAATTAATGTATTTTTTTAACATGCATACTTTTAAAAAGTCCACTTAGATTTCTCTTATGTTCTTTGTCTAGCATGTGACATTTGCAAAATGTAATGACTAGTAATGCCAAGTGTTATCCAGATCGGAGTATTATTTTGCCAACCTTACACTATTTATTTTGCAGTAATTATGTTTATTTTGTCACTAAGAAAGGTGAAGGGCTACTTGCTTTCATCTTTGGTTACAGTTTGTGTTTTGTGTTTGTGTGTGTTTTTGATTATTATTATTATTGTTTGGGTTTGGTTTTCTGAGTTTTTTTAACTTGGATTATATTTTGCTGGACACAAAGACACACAGACTCAAAATTAGTGGGGTCCCTGTCTTTTCCTCCCACCTCTTCACCCATACACTTCCATCCATGCACAGTGTGATGTTGAAGAGAATACAAAATGCAAGAGAATTCAGTTTCTCACACCTTGAGGATATTTTAGATCACAAAGTTGTGAGAACTCCAATGAGAAAAGCAAAATAAATTATATAAACCCAATATCTATCTAAATTATGCTAATGGTCAGTACAAAAAATTTTGAATGTAAATAAGTAAATATGAGGAAATAGAGCTCAGAGTCTTATGACTCCCAGGCCTAAACTTAATCCATGAGATCATGCAGCTTTTGAGGAAGTACCTCTTCCACTTAAGTCACTGAAAATGTGGGTGTTCAGACACTCTAAATTTCAGGCTTTGTAGGAATAATCCCTTAATCATCTGACCTAATTTTGATGATGAATATTTTAAAATAGTGGTGACTTATTAATAAGGATTTCAGAAAGGCATGATTTGAAATAGGTGTCAACTCTAATTTAAACAAGTACTTGAAGAAAATCTAGAGGATTAATGTAGACTTAAATTGATAGTAACCATTGAAATTTCATTTTTTCCTTGAGCTTGTAGACAGAAGAATTCGTGTTCAGAATATGTACTCATGTACTTTACAGTGAGAATAAAATCTGTTAAAATGGTTTACCTTTAATGGTCCTTTAAGTGGTTTATCTGAGACACTTAAAGCTCATGAGTGTTTTTCACTAGATAATTACTAATTGTCAGTTTTAGTAAAATCAGTAGTTGTTAACAATTGTAGATAGATTGCCTACAGTATTTTAGAATTTTAGGCTTTGGATGAGATCTGAACAGAAGCTTGAAAACAATGTATAGTAATCTAAATGTGGTAGAGGATGTATTGATCAGAAACTTCATTATGGCAAGGACTGTGTGTAGCTCTCAGATACTGGGAACATACGTTGCTACAACAGACTAGGCTGAGGAGAGCACATACAGCTTGAATCCCAGAGAACATTGTTCTGTGCTTGAAGCTGTATACCCTGCAAACATAAATGAGACCCTTTATGTCTGAGACGCATTCACTATGCATATTATCAGCCCTCTGATCCAAAGCACATAACCAATGTCCTTGATTCATATAAAAGTGTTGAATGCCCTGAGGAGCTGTGTGGGTTTGAAACATCTGACAGTTGTTTGTGAGATGGCACAAGTTCAAGTACCTCTCTTAGCAGCAAGGGAGGGGAAAGACACTTCTGCTAGGTTTTTCAGATCAATTTTTTGTCCTTCATTTACCAAAGTTGAGAAAGCAACTAGCTTAAAACAGGGTGGCTCTCTCCATTATTGTGGTAAGTGCTCCACCATGTTTTTCTTCTTGTATGAGAGAAAATGAGAATAAAAAGAAATCTCGTGTACATTTTTGTTAACTCTTGGCCCAGCAGAAGGCAACAGTAACTCTTGACTTTAGTTTTACTAGACTGTTAGCAAAAATATATGTACAATACTGCATTATTTCTCTTTCAAGGTTTAATGTCTAATTTTGAACTCTGAGTTTTACTTAAAGTAATTCTGTAAAAAAGAGGGTACTGTCTTTGATGTTATCTTCTTTGTTGTTTTATTTTTAAAATACATTTTTCTCCCCCGGGATATAAAGAAGAAGAATTTCTGAGATTTAAAAAAAAAACAAAGTTTTACTTACATTCCTTCTTTCATATAGCACTGTTTCTCTCCATCTACAAAATCATATTTCACTGGCTTAAATCTTGAACATTCTGTGAGGATGTTTATATAATTACTATAGTCTCAGCCTTATTTTTTTATTACATGTGCCTGGTATACTTTGTTCTTGCAGAATACCTTCCTTCCTGGTAAATGAGGGATTTCAAGGTAAAGATAAAAAGGACGGGAAAAAGGGGCAAGAGCTATATTAAAATGATTCAATGCTACTCCCTCCTTGCTTACAGAAGCTAGGTGAGAAATTACTGATCAACAGCAACAAGTGTGTTAGCAAGTGAGTTTCTGTGCTGCTGAATAACTCAGCCCCATCTGAGAGCTCTTATGTCAAATAAACCATGACTGAGGGCATTATAACTTGCAGATAGACCCTGAATTAGGAAGAGCCTTAGGAACCTGAGACTAGGTGTTTTTCCAGCTTACCTAAAAAATTGACAAGGGATTCTAGTGTTTCCTGTCCATGGGATGTAAAAGGTATTGTATTTGTAAACATACTTTTATTAAAAAGAAACCTGCAGCCTGACACTTTTGTCAGCATCATGTGTCCATGTCATTCTTGTGTGAGTGAAGCAGTGAAAAGTCTTCACTGTTTGTCTATTACGTTGTCTCAGTTGTACTCAAATTAATCTGCTATCAAAGAAAGTCTTAGAAGTACTTCAAAACATTTATTTGAAACCTTAACGCTTCATTTGTAAGAAGAACCACCCAATTTAATCTAGTCTGCTATTACACCACCTTTGTACAGACCTCCTGAAATTCCTCGGATTTTTTTGGTAGTCCGAAATGTGGAGTTAGTTAGGGCTTGTGTTGGTCTTTTAATTCAGCCCTGACAAAAAAGACAACTTCCTATAAATATAAAATATTTATAAAATACAAAAGCATATAAAATATTGTTTGCTTGTGCTGAAGAAATGAAGACCCCAAGTGAATAAGAACAAACACTTTTCACTCCCATGGCCGACTCATGCTTTGCTCAGGAGCCAGCTTAACCTTGCCCTGACAGTGGGGGTGCCATCGTGGTGTGGAACAGGCTCCCACCACGTGTGTCATGAGGAACAAACCATGGTGGTGCCCTACTGCTGTAGCACAGAGAGCTTGCCTAGTCCTCACTCCTGCCTACTCCATGCATCTATGCGTGGTAATGTAACATCTTCAAATGGAGCTACACACACTGCACACCCATAGGAACTCTACAGTGCTTTTAGCAGCAAGGACTCTTTGCTCCTCCTGCTTCTGGTGCTTCTGCACCACAGCAAATGGTGACAGAGACACTGGGAATTTCCTACACAGATGAAAGGTTTCAGGTAAATGCATTTTAAAGGAGACGTTGTGCCCTTAAGGAGCCGCAGCTCCTATGTACCTTTAGTTCATGGTCCTTTGCCTCAGCTTCCTCTGAGTTTTGGAGCCATGAATTAGGTGACTGTACATGTTGAGGGGGGATTTACAGTAATGGAAACCTTACCTGGTGAGTTATGAAATGCTACCTTTCTGGAATAATTGTAGTTGGTAGCCCTTGCCTTCTTTCCAGGTCTTCTGCTAAAATCAATTGCAAATACTTTGGCATAACCTCACAAAAATGGTGGTGCTTGTTTCTGTGGAACATAGCAGTACCAGATTCTTCCCAATCAGTTAGCTATTATTTGAGATGAATGCATGACAGATGTCTGGTTATAAAGATCTGCAGTGCCATGCTACAAACCTACCACTGTTCTCTCTTCACTGGTTGTATCCTCAAAGTCATCCTTAAATGCACAGAGGGCATAATTCATAACTCTGTATGATGCCTGTCACATGGCCTCAGGTAGTTTTTAGCAATTGACCCTTATGCATTTGTCAGTAGGTGTTGTGGCTGCTGCTGCAGGCTATACTGAGCACCACTTACCTGGAGAGCACAGCCCAGGGCCCCGGGACCTCACAGATTTTCAGCTTGGCCCTGCGCTACTGCAGAGTTGTGGCGGGCTGGCAGTCCTGCAGAGAGCCCAGGCTTGCAGGCAGCAGGACCCTGAGCAGGTGCCTGCTCCAAGCTCATGTGAGGGTCATCACTCCTTTACTAGCAAAGTTTGGGTTGGAAAGCTGCCAAAGTACATTCTGGATTTTTTGCAGTGTGCCTGGGTACTCTTGTCTAGCAGACATGTTGTCTGCATCAGCAGTAATATAGGAATGAGTATAATGATTATGTATATATGTGTGTGTGTGTGTATGTGTAAATATGCATATATATATGTATGTATGTATATATGCAAATATGTATATATATGTATATGTGTATGCGTGTATATATATGTATGTGTATATGTATACATGTCTAGATATATATATGACCTGCACATTGAGGTTTGTTCTAGTTTAACACAACAAATGTCATATGGGCCTTTGTGACCTGAATGGCAACTACCTGCAAGTACCACGTCCACTACATCAGCAAGGACTCCTCATAAATCCTTCCTACATCAAGACAAATAGAAACAAGAATGGTTATCCTAAACTCTCTTCTTATATTCTCAAAAGATACAATATACCCATCAAAATAATACTTAAAGCCTCCAACAAACATCTTTCCTCACCACATCAAGCACAGGCAATAACTCATCAAAGCTCCCTGACCTGAGAAACAGAAGAGGGTCAGGACTCTTGGATCCAGTTACATTCTTTGGCAAGGCTGAGGTGCTCTGGACTGATAGTTATTCTCAGATTTAAATATTTCTATGGTTGTTGAAGACAACTGTGTCTGTTGTTCTTTTGAATTCCTTTGAGTAGTTTATCCCTGACAGTTACTAATTGTTTATATAGCTGCAGCTCTTATATCTGGCAAGATTCTGGTCTAAGTGTTCATATCAAGCTCTTCCTATTGCAATGTGCAGTCTCAACCCTCTGAAACTGTAGCCTATTTAGATTTTCATCAGCACAGAAGATGACTAAGTATGCTCTTAATAAACTATGATTTTGCTGCAGTTAAAAATTGAAATATGATAATTTGTTTTATTTCAACTAAATAGTATGTTGTTCTTTTTGATGAGCATTTCTAGTAAAAACATTTCTTTCTAGTTCACAATGGGAATGCAAAGAACCATTAGCAGTCTGATGAGTAAATATTAGTAATGTTTATTTCTTAAGATACTCCCTCATAAACTTATTTTAACTACCTACATATAGGAAAAAAACCCCAAATCCCTAATCTGACCCAAAGCCAAACTAATCTTAAAATACACAAGTAATTAATTTATTAACAGCACATGAACTGAGAGTATATATCAAACCAAACAAGTCTAAGTCAAATGTATAAAAAATTAACACTAGACACCTATGCTAAATATAAATTTCACACATTACCATATGCTTGTCTTATGGATTGATGAGGCAGATTCAAAAACAATATATTTGAGAGTGAATGTACATAGAAATATATGAAAAATGTTTTCACAAAATGAACAAACAATGGACATATTTCACTGGGTTTAACAGATATTCATTATTTATCAATTTTACAATTGTTTTTAATTTGTTCTAACCGTATGTATCTTTTCAAAAACTTATCAAACTTTCCTAGGAAAGCCAAAGTATTTTATGCAAAGTTTCTAATTCAGAGTAATTTTCACAGATATTGCAATAATCTTCTTAATAAATTGTAAACCAATATATTCTCAAAGTGTTTGTAAAATTATGTGATACCTTTATATTCAGGCCCCCATGATAGTCTTTGTTACATAAGAACATAATCTTATCTTCTTGATGAACAGTTAATTGGATTAAGGTAGTACATAAGAAAAAAAAAATATTTCTTGTAAAGCATTGGCTTTGTATTTTGATTGCCAAAAGTTACATAATAGAATCTTTTAAAGGAATACTAAAGAAACTATTAATTCCATCTTTATGCAACTATGAAGAATATAATAGAGAATTTTTCTACACTGCACTACAGAAATGCATCTGCCTTCCCACTGCAATTTTCAAATATAAAGATCTGAAAACCAAAGTATATTTTCTAAAATCAAAAAGGAATTTAAACAAACAAAGCATAGTTACCAGAATAAGGATCCTGATTCACACCGGAAAATCTTATGGAATCTTTCCTTTACACTTATCAGCTTAAGCTGGTTATGGAAAGTATTGGGTGTCTAGACAGTGAGAGGATTAGGCCACCTTCTGACTTGTACCACTGTATTTTTGTTTCTTGATGTCTCATAATGTTAAAAAAATTCAATCAAATTGACATTAGAAAGATAGAGTATGAAAATTGCTCATGCTACTAAGATTTTGCAATTTTCTACAAGATAGACTTTCATACTCCAGTGTACAAATATCCAGAGTAACACTTTTAACATAATGTATCATCATATAACTTTGTCTAAAATAAAGCCTGAATTGACAAAATATAGATTCTAAAGAAATCATATAGATACATTTTTCTCCCATTCTTTTAATAGCTGTACAGAATTAGCTTGGAAAGCAGTTTTACATTTGTTCACTTCTGGTATCATTTTTAATTTGCATCTTGCTGCTTGATGCCTTCACTTGATGGGTACAATATGACAACAGGTAATAGATACAATAACAGTAAAACAGTGATCATTACTGCCGGGAGTAGAAACACCCATCATTGCTTTTTTTTTTTTTTTAGCTTTCCTCAGCTGGAAAGTTTTGACATCTGCTGGTTTGGGACATAGCTGAACAGCTGTCAGCAGTGGGGTAGCTGCTTTCAGCAGCAGTTGGCGGGATGGCAGGGTGCCAGCTTGTACCATCTGTGCGCCTGACATTTCATTCTAATTAACAGTAGGGTTAATTGTTCTGGCAGGCTCAAATGTAGTGTCTAACATTACCCAAGGGAAACATGTACAAGTGCAGGAGTGGCAGGGAGCTGGGGACAGCCTTGCTAACAAACCTATTGAGGGAGAATGGTTAACAACTACTGATGATTTTACTAGCTGGCCACATGCAATAAGGCTGAGGTATTTTTTTATTCTGATGAATTATGCCAAGCCTGTAATGATGTAGAAGAAATCAAGCTTTGAAAGGCTGAGACTGCTGCCTTGGGGCAATTGAGAGGGAACAATTTGCATGTTATTACTGCATATTCATACCTAATTGTGTTAGGCTTTGCTAATAGAGCAGAATGACAGTATGAAAAATCGAGCAACTGCTTTATAGCCAACAAAGCTAGTGTTTTTTTCCCTACACTATGAGTGCTGAATGATCATTTAGACATTTAGTTGTTCAATATGACAAGTCTACCATTTGTTAGCTTGACATATAGTAATTTATAAGGGAGTATTCTAATTTTACTTTTAGTTTATTCTCATTTTATACAGTATTCATGGTAGCAATTTGAATGGGGATATTCATAGCTATTGTGAGTGGTTGTGATTCAAATAAAACTATTTTGTATGAAGTATTTCTATTGTTTTATGATTTATTAATTTTAATGTTTAAATAGCTTTTTCAGATGTTAATATAACATAAATGGGAAGTTGATGAGAAATCTCTATTATGATCATGTTGCTACATACTGATTTAGCTAATCTTTTTACTTTCCCATTTAGATCTCCATTAAACATGTTTGGGCTGTCGGCTGGTTTGAGAGGCTGTCATGTAATACCATTCCAGATATGGTATTTTATAGATTCTAAATCCAAAACTTGTGATATACTCAATTTAGACTGAGTTACAATTCAGGATGTAAAAATCTCAAAATGTCAAATAGAAGGCATTTTTTGTCAAATATATTTATGCAATGGTACAGGAAAACTTCTCTTCAGGAAAAATGTACCTCAGTTTCACTGTAAGTTTTTAGTGGCTGGCTCTTCCAAATGTATAGAATCTTAGTTTTTATTCCCTTCTTTCATACTGTTCTATAGACGTGACTAATACTCTAGAATAAACACAGCTACAGGTCACGTTGCATGCATTAAAATGCGACCAGTCTCTGAAAATTTTGAAATTAACTAGCTTTGTTGTTAGAAAAACTGAAAAGGTTGCTAGTGGTTATCAAACTCCTGAAGGAAGGCCAGAAATAAGATTTTCAATATCTCTTTGGTAATTTTAGAGTCTAAGTTACTTGAACATATAGCACGTCTGAACAGTAAAAAGATGGTAAATTTTGGTTTGGTTAATCTCAGAAATAGGTGAGATTTTCAAGGCTTGGACACAAGAGACGGAATTAGAACAAACTGAGGAGGAGATTCAGTTATGTGCGTGCTTTGCGGTAAAAGTAAAAGAAGATTTTAATATGCTGGGTGAAACTTGTGGCTTAAAATTTTTTATATTATTTGGGAATTGTTTATATAAATGTAATGCTTTCTTCATGGGAGAACATTGTACTGTGAGTATTCTATACTTGATTTTGTATGTAGTCAGCAGAAACATTTATACTTCGTCTATTTTATTTGTATCCAAAATATTTCCAATGTATAATGATATTATTGTAGTAATATATATTTTTATGACTAATACAGATATGTTTTGTGCAAGGTATTTAAATACTGCAATTTGTGCAATGGGTATGATCTTCCAATAATTCACTACATAACTGAAGTGCATACAATATGATTACATTCTAAACCTGTAGTAATTGGTCCGTTTTTTTTTTTAACTTTACAAATGAAAACTTACCACAAAACTCCTAGTTGGCTCTTTGGTTGGTTGGTTTTACTGATTTTGGTTTTTTTTTATTTTTTTTTTTTTAGGAGATTGTGATTCGTGAATAAATCAGGGAAAACATGAAGACTGGTGTTGAGCCTCTGATGTTGCAATTGCAGCAAGGAAAAACGTGACTGCTACAAGTAGGAATGCCCTTACCAAAGTCTCATGGGTAAAAGATATATCACTAGGTAGATTTATAATTTTCACATTTCAAATAAACCAAATGGACTTAATGGTTTATTTCCTGTCAAAACCAAAAAGACTCCTCTGGTTATATTTACCTGGATATTACACAGAATGTCACTGAATATATATGAACATCTTTAGCAAATCAACATTCTGAAAATGCCTAGAGCTAATGTAATTTATTATGCATGGAAGAAGATGCTAAATATATTGGCCTTCAGCAGAAAATAATAAAATGGTTTGATTAGGTTTAATTTAATTATTGTTGTAAGAGAAAATCCTCTATTCCTGCCTTCTCTGCCCTTCAAAGGATTCTTCATGGAAGGAAAGCAGTAAAAATCCACTCACCATGTTGCAAAACAGTTTTTTAGTCAATGTCATTATGAGGCCTTGTCCATTTTCTTGTCTTCTTTTTTGAACTGCAGCAGCTGAGCTTCAGTTCTTTGCAATCCGTACTCTCAGAATATAGCTAATCTGATGCCTTCTAGACCTCCTGCTGAAAAAAAAAGTAGAAAATTCACCAAGACTTTACAAGATTGAAAAGTTAACAAAATGTGATTAAGGTTAATGTTGCTATTTCAGGATTTATCAAAGACTATTTTACAATTAGGTTATTCTCGATTTGTACTCTGTATTTGACTCCTCCTTATTCCTCCCTGCAGGTAGTTGAGCTTTCCATTATACATTTCCCTGTATCCAAATCTCATAATCATGCAATTTTTTTGTTATCACTTTCCCTACAAAGCAAATATTTTTAGTCAACACTGTTACATTACAATTACTTCTTTTTCTCAATTCCTTAATATCATATACTGCAGTTTTAAGTTAATATGGAATCCATGTTCTCCATCTAAACAGGTTCTTTTTTGAACAATTTTTTTTTTCGGTAGGTTCTTTTACTTTTCACAGCACAGAAGTCAATGTTTAATGTCATTTTTTCCTTTAATCAAACTTCTATCATATACTATTTTCTCTCATAAAGAAAATCCATGCCAGGATGTAAGCCACTTTTTTTACAGGAACCATATTTAAAAGTACTTTAAATATCTGTATTTTTATATGTATGCATGTGTTATCACTTCACAGTTACAGAAGATATGTGAGATCTTATAAACTGCAGATTTTTTGGGGAGTTTTTACACACTAAGTCGGTCTGAAAATTGGAAAGAAGTATATTTTCCAAAGAATCTTACATCAAGAGGACTGTGAAATCTGGGTAGCCAGTATTTAGATATTACTAGCTGAATCTTTGTTTCCACTGGCTTCCATGTCTTCCACGGGAAATTTCTTCCACCTTACTTTGCAGTGTATATCCATGTACATTCCTATTCATATACATTTCATGTATATGTACGGAATTCTGGTTGGCAAGAAACAAGCAGAAGAAATGCAAATCATGAAAGCATTGTTTATGGATAATTTTCATTACCTATTCTTATCTTTTCTCTTACATACGGCATTTTAGAAAGTACATTTCTTGCTATGTTGATTTCTGGATTGTTTATGCTTATTTCTAGATGATAATTTCCTTTGAAAGTCCTTTGGACTATGAAAAAGTGAACAAGTTCACAAAATGTCCAGCCCATAGCTGGATAAACACATCATGAGATGGGTGAACAGTTGGCTGAGGCACAAAGGGTTACAGTGGATGGGGTGACATCAGACTGACCTGTCACTAGTGGGGTTCTGCAGGGCTCCATCCTCAGCCCTCAGACACAGGACTGGAAGAGATGCTGAACAAGTTCACAGATCATACAAAACTGGGAGGAGTTGTTGACTCCCTTGAAGCCAGGGAGGCCCTGCAGAGAAACCTTGATAAATCAGAGGGCTGGGCAGTCACCAGCCATATGAAGTTCAACAAGGGAAAGTGCTGGATTCTGCACTTGGGATGGGGCAACCCTGGCTGGATGTGCAGGCTGGGGAATGAGATGCTGGAGAGCAGTGCTGTGGAAAGAGAATCTGGTGGTCCTGGTCGATGGCAAGTTGAATCTGGGTCAGCAGTGCCCTGGCAGCCAGGAGGGCCAACCCTGTCCTGGGGGCATCAGGCCCAGCATCACAGCCGGGCAAGGGAGGGGATTGTCCTGCTCTGCTCTGCACTGGGGCAGCCTCACCTCCAGTGCTGGGGGCAGGTTTGGGCACCACAATATAAGACATTAGGCCATCAGAGAGTATCCAAAGGAGGACCACAAGGGTGGTGAAGGGCCTTGAGGGGCAGCCATATGAGAGGAAGCTTCTTCTCAGCCTAGAGAAGAAGAGACTTAGAGGAGACCACATCGCAGTCTGCAATTTTCTTTGAGGGCAAAAGGAGGGACAGACATTCTCTGTGGTGACCAGGGACAGGAGAGGAGGGAATGGTCTGAAGCTGTGTCAGAGGAGGTTTAGGCTGGGTATTAGAAAAAGGCATATGAACCAGAGGGTGTTTGGGCACTGGAACAGGCTCCCCGGGGAAGTGGTCACAGCCCCAGCCTGGCAGAGTTCAAGAAGTGTTTGGACAGTGCTGTCAGGCACAGGGTGTGACCCTTGGGCATGTTCTGTGCAGGGCCAGAGCTGGACTTCATATCCTTGTGGGTCCCTTCCAGGTCACCGTAGTCTGTGATTCTGTCATTCTGTGATTTTGTGATTTTGCGATTTTGCGATTTTGCATTTCTGTGGTTCTGTGAAGTTGTCTTTATACTTGTCTTGATTGACAAGGCCTTTTTGCTTTGAGAATTTTTTTTGGTGCTGATTAGTGGTGGGTATGAAAAACAATGCCTCTAAGGTGCTACTGGCCATGACGATGGAGACATATAAATACTATTATTGATAATTTTTCTGTCTCATATTTTTCACCACATGAATGAGTATAGCATGAGTACGGCTAAAGCATTTTACTCTGACACATCAACAGTACTGCAGTATGGAAAACCCCTTTACTTTTGGGTGGGTTTGCTACAGTTTGAGGGATGTGAGTGTTTGTGTATTCCTCTTTAATTGCCATCCAGAACTTTTTCAGATTTTTTAGAAAAACCAAGGAAGAAGAGAAAGAAGTAGAAACAATCACATGATGTGAGTCTTGAGCTGTTGTACTCAGAGCCAGGAGTTGGAATCAGTGATGCAGATGGGTTCCTTCCAATTCAGCATATGCTATGATACTGTGATTCTAGGCCTCAAGAAACAGTAAAAATTTGGTTTGGCTGAAGTCTATGGAAACAGAGTTATATTGATTTTGGCTACTTCGGTTCAGTATATTTAGTTGATCTGAACATGATTTTTGTTATTGAATGTCAATAATGTTATTATGCTGTAGTTGGAAGGTTATTAATTTTGAATAATATTTCCCACACTAGAGAAATTTAGACTTTATTATCCACAGGTTGCAAGAATATTTACTATTATCTTGATGCCAACTATATATTTTTGTTAGTATTCATAATAAGTGTTCATACTGCAAGGAACCTGAGACTAAGTGGAATTTAAATCCTGTTGCTAAACTGAAGGGTTTTGAAATTGTAATACCACAGAATTACAGAGTATTTGAGCTGCCCTGTCAATGATCTTGACTAAGAGGCTAGCTCCATTTTCTTAATTCTCTCTATTCCCTTCTATCAAATATTTATACATATTGTTAGGATCCTCCTGAGCCTTCTCCCTGATAATATCAGGGACTGGGAAGGTTCCAGGTAGTCAGTGCCCTCAACCTTTCCTCACAGGATCAATGCTCTAGCCCCTTGTTCCTCCTTGTGACTCTTTGCTGGACTCTGTCCAGTATGTCCACGCCTCTCCTGTACAGGGGAGCTGAATTTCCTGTGCTAACTGTATACAGATGCCATTTACCTCCTATTACATATACAGCAATCCCTACATCAGATAAAAAATTTCCTGGAAATTCAGAGTTTGCTCCAAATGCCCCTGGAATGGGGTTTAGTCTTCACTTGAGAATTTCCAGGGGTTTTCTCACAATCGTGGGTTCAAGCAGTTAAGATTAGTTAAATTATTCCATAAAACAACACAGACAAAATGGGATAATGTAGACCTGAATAAGAATGGTTAATGAAACAAATTGTCAGGAGTTGCCATGCCTACCTTTTATAGATTGTAGCTTTACTGGAGCTATTTACTGTAGCTATTCCACCTAAAGACAAATATTAATTTACAATGACACTTTTTCCTGTTCTTTTTGCTGACTAGGACTGGGTAATCTGGTGTAGAGTGTGTGAAAATAAGAAAAAGCTAAGTTTACAAATAAAATCAGGAGTTTCCTTTGGAATGTCTCAGGACATTGTGAAAAATCATGAAATAAACTGTTGTGTTTGGCAGAGGTTAATACTAGAGTGACATTAAAAGGAGTGTTCCTCCATGCAGAGATTTGGAATCTGTATTTGAGTGAAAATTTCTTAACATGGTACACAGTTATATATTCAGAGGATAAGATTTGATCCTATTAAAAATTCTTTTTTTTTTTTTTCTTTTAGGGAGCTATAAGTAATGCTTTACTTACCTTTTTTAAGTCCCAAAAGACTGAAGGTTTTGCATTGTATCAATATTAAATAGGTGACAGTTTTATATGTAAAAGATTAAAATTTACATAAATAGCATAAATAGAGTATGGAGAATGAGACAGAAAATTAAAGAATGATGGCTTATCTAGATCCATAAGGTTATAGGTACTTTTTCACTGCTGGATAGAAGGTATCTCTTCCTGTCTTTTTTTGCCTTATTGTTACATCTGCTGTGTTGTGGTATCACTCTGATTATTTAATTCCAGAAAAAAAAATTGATATGCATTTTTTCCAAAGTTTCAATAAATGAGTGCACACATTATTTACAAAAAACTTCTGCAAGTGAAGAGTTCTGGTTTCCTTCTGGCAAAAAATGCCCACATCTGGAATAAATCTAACCTAAATCAAGAAATAGGAGCAGTTCTGTGCTTCTCACATATCTCTTTGTATGTCATAGCTAAGCCAAAATTTGACGCTGCCCATTGTTTTGCTTTTTCCTAAGTGTTGAAAAATAATTTAATGTGTTTGTTTGGACACTGAATATTTTCTAAGGAACTTGGGAAAGTTTAAGACTGCATTTTAACGTCTGCATGCATATAAAAGATAAGATTCTTAAATATTGATAAAACTAATAATTTGGGGCAATTTCACTTCCCTTTTCTATTCACACAGAGAACCAAATTGTAATATTTTTCTTGTTTGATTACTGGTAGCTGGTCATGGATTCATTATTCTGGTTCACATATATATATATATATTTTAACATAAATAGCCATAATATAGCATTGCTTGCCTTGCTATAACACTATTTAGATCTGTTTAAAGAGATTTTGGCTAGACTGAATTTAATATTAAAAGGATATAGCTGTCTTTTTTTTCTTCTTTTTATTCCTATATCTCTTTATAATTGATTAATGTTCATTTGGATGAATAATTTATAGCTCATATAGCTTCTGGCTTATTAATTGTTTAATTTCAGAGGAAGTAACTGAGTACTAAGGAGAAGCAAGCTGTCATTCAAAGGGACACATTAAATTTAAATACTCCATTGATGCATAGAGTAGAGGTGGTGAAAATATTTAATATGTGCCTCTTACATCTAGTACTATACTTGTAAAGAAGAATAATGGTAGTGAAGATTAAAGGGTATTAAGTTTTTTTTAGATAAGGCATTTTATTGGCATGTGATTTGGCAAATTTTATGATCCTGTCTTGTTTTTGTTTTTCTTTATATGCCTTTTTTTTTGCACTTTTATTTTTCTCTCCAAGGCCAAGCTGAAAGAGGAGCAAATTGAATAAACTCAGACTTAACAACAAGTGCTCAGACTTAATAACAAACAAGACTGAATATGCAAATGATGAAATTATAAAATTCAGCTTAATTTGTAGATAAGCCGTTTTGCCTTTGCAAATTGAAATTAATCTCAAGATATGTTTAGATCAAAGGATAGGATCTGAATCAACATTGATTTTTGATAAGGATATGTGGTAGTCCTACTTCACTGGACAGCCTGGCACTTGCTAGACGGGACTTAATATTCATTTTTGGTAGATCAAGGAAAGAAGTAACTAGTGTTCTTTAACATGTTGGATTTGGATGAAACATTTTTGCAAGATTTTATATCAGGAAATGCTAATATCAACAACTTCCCACTATTTTTGTGTTATTTTACACATAGCAAAGGTAACTTCACCTTATTCATTTACAATGTGCTTTTTATATAAGGGTAATTAATGAAGACAGAATCTTTCAAGAGATCTTGTGTCTTAACTTTCTGTTGTAGTTACTTTCCTGCTATTTGAAAGAACTCATTTATTTTTATTAGTGATGGGAAGGAAGTAAAAATAGAAGTCAAATACCCTGCGGTTGAATGTCTTTTTTTTTGATCTTGACATTTTAAAACTAGAAAGTTATTCTGTGTCATGGAAAACAGGTAATGATATACTTCTGTCTGTCAAAGTCAAAAAAATTTGTTAATGAGATGCATATATCCTTTTCTTTGCTAAGAATTGATAGCATGTTCTGAAAGTAGATAAAATAATCCCAAAAAAATTTGCATTTTCCCCATTTTCAAAACTGCATGCCTTACATTCAAAAGCAGAAAGAAAAGACATTGGGAAACACATATTCACTGCTATACAAAACTGATAGAAAAAGTCAGATACCTTGCATGTCTGTTATCTTTACCATTCTCCTATCCTCATGAGCACTGCAGGAATCTCTCTTTTACAACAAAGGAAACATATTGAGAAGGCAAATACTTTTATGTTAGTCATGGTCTCAAACAGCAGGAGGTCTCCGTATGATATGACACCTGAAAGCCCTTTGAGTTCTGAGTCTATTACTAGACACCTGTTCAACTTCTTTTCCAGAAGCATCAGGTGTACACAATGGCTGGACTAGCAGGCATGATTGGTTCTCTGCAATCATCTTTCACAGCTCTGGCTATGAAGAAGAGGTGCCAATTCTCAATAAACCCTTGCAGAGCGAGGTTCCCATAGGTCCTAGCAGCATCTCTAACAGGAAAGCTCCAGGGTGCCAGCTCATTACCATACCATCCAATCTCACAGTGCTAACTTTTCCCCTCAGACCTTTATATTAGTTGGCAGTGCCAACTAATTCTCCAATTATCGAGTGTTCCATAAACCAAGAAATTGCAGGAGGACATCCCTTGAAGATCCAACAGCCTGCAGTCCAAATATTGCATTCTTTAACCCTTCAATTCACAATGAGAGCACTCTGGATCATTGACACTTACAATCCATAATAGGTCTTTCTCAAACTGAAGACTGAGTTGACTGAGATCTCAGCTATTGTGATTTCTGGGACTCTACTAACTATAACACTACTTATGTTTTTTGAGGTAGGATAGATTCAACGTCAATGAATCTCTCAAATTTTTTTTCAGGAAACTCAAATCCTTATGACAGAATCTGTGTCTAAGAAATGCCTTACAAATCGGTATGTCTAGGAGAAACTACAGAAAAAGAGAGGTAATATAAATATGAACTGAATGTGTTTTTTTAAAGAGAAATGAAGAGAGTTTTTTTAACATATAACTTCATACCTTAACTAAAGTTAAGTAGTCTGAACTGGAGAAATACCAGAAGCTTTGAATTCAGGTATCACACCTGAGGAGAAGAAATCTCAATGGAAATAAATAAATGCGATTTCATGCTCAGAATTTCTCTGTCTATTTTTTGTAGCTTTCAAGTACCTAGCAGTGTTAAGTAAAATAATATTGTTTCCTCCTCCAAACATAATCACTTCTTTCTCTACATATATGGCACAGTGCTAGCATAAGTGTCATTTTAACCTTTTCATATATGTTTTCTCAGTTGCATGCTTTGTGTTCTGTCTCCCAGGTGCCAACATATTCATGTACAAAAAACCAGTGGATTATCTCAAAACAGTTGGTAAAGAGAGTTCCAGAAAAATATGAAGGAATCAATTGATATAATTGCTTGAAGGGTGATTGAATTATGTGTTGAGGTTGAAGTACAGGAGAGTAGTCCAAGAAAAGTGGATCATTTCACTGAAACATGGCTATTCCCTTTAGCTGTCCCCTAAATCCTCAAAGTGGAAACAGGTAAGTACACAGAGGGTTTACTGGGAAAGGAAAATGATCTCTTGTGTTGAGAAGAACCAAAATAAGTAGACCAAGAAACAAGAAGAGCTGGAAAACACTACATTGGCACATACAATTTCTAAATCTTTTGTTCTTACATGGACATTGAAATTTATTATCTTAATTGGTACGTTTTGTTGCTACTTAGGAGAAAAATATGCCAAAATTTAAATTTGTTTCAGTTGAACCAATGCAGTGTGCTAATGCAAAAAAGAAAATAAAATTCTGCGGTCACCTTTTAAGCTTACTGCATCACTACAAGTTGTTTTTAAACAGTTTTACAAATACTAAATACTAAAGAAAGGTTGGCAGGTAAAGGGTGGAAAAAAGTGTGAGTCCTCCTGGATGTGTCTTCTGCTGTGAACAAGCAGTGTTGGGTACAATTGCCTGGCTGTCCTTGGAGCTTGGAGGTTAACAAACAACTTCTTGCAGTTAGATCCCTACTGTTTCCAAGTTAATTGGTCCACCCTGCCACATTTGTGCAGAAATCATGCTTCCCTGGAAAGTCAGTTCAAACTACCTGACATTAGACAGCATTTTCACAGGGGAAAACCAGGCATTTTGTTAAAGATCAAGAGACTATGACCTTGGAGAAGTGGGCCCTAAAAGTATACTCTTGAAATTTCCTGCCTGTTTGTGTTTCCTTGCTTTGGTGTGAAAGAAATAATTCTCTTAAGAAGGAAAATGCAATTTGTGATGGCAGTTTGCACCCGGCTCTAAGTCAAAGTGTTAGATAGCAGACAGTTGACATGGATATCTGGAGTCTGTCAGTGTGGGGTAGTGAAGGGGTTTCTTACAGGACAATAGATTAGATTTGCCAGTTAATGTACCAGTAAAATGGACAGGAGATTCCTACTTAGTGTTAACTCAGGCACAGTTCTTTGTTGGTACAGGATCCAAGTTGTATGGACAGTAGAGCTTAGATGAAGTATAGAGACACCTGTAAAAATGTGAAAAAATTCAAATCTAGCCTGCTTTTTCAGCTGTAGCTGAGCATTTGGATTTTTTTCCTTTTATTAAAGCAAAAAATTCTTTAATCTAGCAAACACATACAGCCTTGATATCTATACTTCTCCTCATTATAAAATCTCTACCTTTTTTTTAAATCAACATTTTATATCTAAAATATTTGATTTATTTCCCACCAGGAAAGTTGACACACCTCTTCCCTTCTCTGTTAGGACCATCCTAGTTGTGATGTACAAGTCTTTCCTTTAGTTTTTCCCTTTGATAATTATGACTATAAAGAAACTTTTTCCTTTTTTTTCCCCTTTAAAGAATAGCATGCCATTTCACAGTTATTGCTATATTATCGCTGTTTTAACAGTTGTTTTTAAATTCTGTGGGAAATCTGTGTGATCAATGAGAAAATATAGATTTTCTCAAATGGTGCCTAGAAGAACCTGTTGTAATAGATATCCTTTTTCTGTTTAAGGGATATGAAAAATGTAGCTTGACTTACTGGATAGTCAAAGAAAAATACAGAAAGTGACCAACAGAAGAATGAGGGATTGCAGAGGAGTCCCTCTTTGTGATTTCTCATTGTGCCAATCTTGATGTAGCTTGCAATTTCATGCTCAAGATTTGTAGTTAACACTGGAACTTTTCTCAGGAAATTCAAACAATGCTCCACGATGGTGCAGGAGAGAAATAAGATAAAATTACTCTGAATGAAATCCATCCTCTCTTTATTTTTTTCCCTGACTTAAACAGGAAGTAGCCCTTTTCCTGTGTTGATTTGAGAAGGTGTTTACTCTCTCCCCACCTCAAAAATAAGTTTGTCTGAGATTTATTTTTCTAAGAGACTTACACCACTGCTCAGATATTGTACGATATACCAGCACTGTATAAAATGATGGAAGATCAGATTTTTTTCCTTTATTACGCTTAAGAAACAAAATCAGAACCTTGATTTTCTACCACTGGTAATTGAAGGCCAAAGAGGAATTAGAAGCATTTTATATATTTTCTAAAGGCTCGTTTACATTTTTTTGAGGTTTCCCACTGCTTGCAATAGCGCTGCTGCTTAGATGAAACTCTTTCCTTAAGTCCATGTTCAACTATCTCTCCTAACTGATTAACTTTGCCCCAAGATGTTAAATATTACGTAGAAAATAGTAAAGATAGAAGATTCACAATTTGAGCTGAAACTGTTTTAATGTTTCTGTCTAGAAGCTGCCATTGTCATCACTAAGACATTTATCCAGCTGAATGGGATATCAGTCTACAATATTAGACTTTTTATGCCTTTACAAATAGATCCCCTGGTAGCAGATAGGGATTCTTAAGTTCAAAATAAACTGTTTTTTGTGGTGTCATAAAAACACTGAAGAAGAATTTTCTAGCATCTTAGATCCTTTCACCCTTTCCTTGATAAGTTTATTCCTTTTTTATGCAATGATTTGATGTTCTTAAATTATTACGTTAATTCCAGAACTCAGCAGTCAAATGATTTCTCAATTTGTCAATGCGTTTTCAGCTGTCAGTTATTTACTTTAATTATAATACATCACTGATTACTATTATTTTTCACTCTGTGCAGGAATACGTACAAATAAGAAACTAAAATATCAGGATTATCCTATTTTTTTGTTAATTAAAGTTATGAAAACCCTAAGATTATTTTTTTTCTCTATAAAAGGCATGGTATTTTTTGTTGGCTTTTATTTTGTTGCTTTGCTTCATTAGTTTATAGAGCTTTTTTAAAAAAGAGTGTATAAATAGTGGTATAAAAGCTGTTTTGTCCCTATTTTTGAGAGATGTATCCACTTATGTATTGCATACATGTATAATTTTGTGTGTTGGTTGTTCTGACTCGTCTGACAGACACAAAAGAAAAAAACCAAAAAAATCTATTATGAACTTCATGCAAATAGAGCTACGGCAAATGTATTATATTTTAGTCATATAAAGAATTGTGACATTTTACAAAAGAAAACTTAGATAATGTGTAGCTCCTCTGAGTGTATCTTTTGAAGAGATAATTTAAAAATAATCTTTAAACCCTATTTGTTTTCTGCTGTTAGGTTCTAGTTTGAGTAGCTCTCCAAAGAAAACATCAGGCTTATTTGTTCAATTCTGTGTCAAGATCACAAAGAATGCAAATACTAAAATGAAATAATAGCTGAAGTAGTCTGGCCATTTCCTATTTTTTTTTCTGGTTATTTTGTACAGTATCTCACCTTTATATATTAATATAATTAAAGTAAGAATGTCAGCTCCTGCTTTGGGCTTAATTTGGCCTTTATAAACTAGCTTGACTTTTGAAATTTGTCAGTACGATTAAAAATTAGGTGCAATTTTAAAAACAATGTTAAATATTTTTTCTCCAGGCTGCTGTTTTCCTTTTGCTCCCGAAGGTAATGTAAGGGATATGCTTTTTGTGCTTGTTTAGAATGCATTTATAAAAAAGAATTGCTTTTTATTCTTAGAGCAAACTTCCTTGTAAGCAACTGAAAAATACCATGAATTTAAAAGAAATGGAGTGTCTGCTTAAGTCTGTTGCATACAGTTCCATCCATGCTCATAGATTACAGAGGTAGTTTAATCACCCATAAGAAATTACCAGCGTCTCTGTTCGTGAAGCATGACATTTCAATTGCACAGCCAATAAAAGAATTACATGAAGAGGGCTGAAATGATTTACTGTATGGAAAGCCACAGGACCAAGGTTACCATGGTGAACTACCTTTCTGTGTGTACAAGGTCAAGTGAGAGTGACCTGTCAGTGGACAACCTTCAGTGCTAACATAGTAATATATTGCACCAACAGTGCTTTGGTGATCAGCTTCCTAAATAATTACAAACATTCTAGTATTTGATATTTTTTCATTGCTGAATGTTTTACATGTGGACAATAAGGAATAAAGAAATATTCGTTTTATGCTTTGGCAATAGCAGTTTAACAGCATTAGATGAAGATCTGCGTTTAGCAAATTTTTATGAATTGTAATTGTATGCAGTAATATTTCTTTGGATATGTTCAGGGGTTGAAAAAAGCTTACCAAGGGTTTTCAGATATTTAATCTAGTCTGTATGAGGTGCTAGTTGATGCCTTTCATATTTTCTGACTCTGCAATATTGTATATTGCAGAATTCTTCTTTCAGTTCTGATGGGGCTGGAGATAGGAAAGCAGGGAGGATTGCAAATAGTCTGTATACAAATATTGTCAAAGAAAATATACAATTATAATTAAAATGCTCGGGAAAAAAGTCTGAAAAGCAGAGAGTTCATTTAATGGTTCTCTGAAAAATATTTTGTTGATGCATAAATTGGGAACTATACTAATAAATGTCTCTTGCATTACATATGCTGTAAGAAAATGAAACCCTTTGGGTTATGAATCTTGGATTTAAAGAGGCAGTCATCAAATATTTAAGATGAAAATGCAGTAACACATGCTAGCTGTCATGTGTAAGTTTGGTGAATGTTATGACAAGGTTTTTAAAACATTCATACTCAGAGTATTTTTATAAAAATGTTCATTAATTCAAACAGACATTCATATCTGGCAACCTGCATTACAACCGAGATTTCTAGATGCATGAGAATCTTGGTAAAGTCAAGAAAATATGGGTGAAATATATAGCAATCATGTTTAAATTATACATTATAAGGCATACCTATCGGTATGTTGTCATATTATGCATTAAATTTAGTGCATAAATCAGGTTGTTATAATTCCAATGTCACCAAAAGGCACAAAATATGACAAACAGGACTAGGCATGTAGATATTATCGTACTCAATAATTCAATGAGCATTTGTTTTATGTAAATAAACTCCTGTTAATAAAAATTACACTCATTTATTTTACCACTTCCAAGCGATAATTAAAAAAATGTCCACTTTCTTGAAAATCATTATAAAATGTGAATAATGCATTTGTTTAATATCTTTATAAACAAGATCTTACCATCAGATTAGTCCTGGAAATGAAAGTGTTATTGATTTCTGTAATAATTTCATAATACTGTTACATTGCAGTGCTGAAACTGCTAATCTTGTTTTTGTGGAGAACTCTATGCATTTAAAGCAGTGCTTGAACTCTCACATACAGCATATAAACAATATTAATTTGATACAGGCTGTTATTGTTGAATCTGCAGAAAAAGTACCTTTCAAAATATGGAGAATAGAAGAGGGAGTTGTTTTTTTTAACTGCAGCTTTTAATATAATGAACACAACTATCTGTTAAAAAAATGTTGTAATACATGGCTTTTTTTCAGGAAATTCAAGCATATTGGGTGGTAATGTGCCAAAATGTCAAAATTATTTCAGTCTTCTTAATTTACATTTGATATATGTACCAACATGAGGAAAGTTTAGAGTTGTGATCTTAATAAATACCTGACATATTATGATTATGAGGCATCTATTATAGAGGGTACTATATATCACCTGACTTTTCATCTACTTTCCCATTAAAAAAATAGAAAAAGAAAAAAAGGGAAAAAAAATAAAGACATGAGACTTATTATTATCTGCCTTCTATTTCAGAATATCATGACTAATTGGACATTTTTTTTTCTCTTTTTATTTTTTCTTTTTTTCCTCCTTGTAATAATTAGTAGGTGCAGATCTCCTTAAGACACAAGGCTCTTACCAGAGCAGCAAAAGACAGAAGTGAATATATGTGTGGTAAGAGATTCAGTTCAAGAGCTACCTCATGTTAAGGAGATTAAAACAGAGCTGAAAACATTTGTCTAAGGGCTCCTAATCATGTTAGTAAGCCAAATCATGGCAAACCTGTGGACATCTTGATAAGACACAGCACACAGGGAAGGCAAAATTCTTGAACTTAACCTGCTTCCACCCTTCATCACTAGATCCAAGAATCATGATCCTGATGCCTCTTGGCAGGAAATAAAAGACTTTTTATCTTCTGATCTTTATGAAGAGTAGCTAAATAAGTACTTTAAGGTACCAGGCTTAGCTGAAGTTGAGTATGCTGCTGTGAATGGTTGTCCCAGCTGAGCATCATGTCAGAGCACTTCTATTCAGCTGATTGTTAGTGAGTGGCAGGCTGCTAGAGCCACTTCTTAGCTCTGTAAAGTGGCAGAAATCAAAGAAGGCCTTGTTGCTGTGCACAGAGAAACAGCAAATTATCCAGAAGTGCATTTTCCAGCTGCCTTGGAATGTTATGGGAGCAAACATTAAAAACTGTGGGGTGTGTACTCACTGGTACTCTTCCATTCGCTTGCAGGACACTTCACACAAAATTTCCATACTTTACAAAGGAGAGACAGTTCGACTGCCAACTGTATCCTGGCCAGTAAAATATTATTTGAACTCATAGTGAATTTGACTCAGATGTCAGATTTCCAACTGAAGAACTGAATGTGGTAAAATATATTTATATGTATTAAATTAATAAAATTTTAGTATACCCTGTTAGAGAGATTTTGCCTTTTGATTCCACTCTCCTTCACTTTAAATTACACAAAGATATTAGAGGTCAGATGAACTATAATGATAAAACAACATCAAAGTCACTGAATCCTCTTGTTTTCTTCTTTATACAAAAGAACTCTAAATAGTATATATATTAAACTGAAAAGGTTGCGATACTCAGAAGATAACATTTAACTGGGATTTTTTTTTTGGCCACTGAATCATTTAAAAGAATATATGAAGGTGAAGCCTTGTCTATTGGAAAGGAATGTTCACTTTGCACAAAAATTTATTGGCAGCAGTGTAATGCAAAACAGATTATTACCTATAGATTCCTTTTTTTGCATTTGAAAGCAATCCAAATGCAGCAGATAATACTCAGAACTATGCCTGTTTTTATAAAAGAATTTCTCAGCCATTAAATATTTGTGAGGCCATTAAAATACACTTTGGTCTCCTGTTCCATAAGGGAATTCTAGGCATATTTTTCTGGAAGGACTACTGTTTTCGGAACTTATCTTCCTTTTCTATAATTTCTAGGATTTGGCTCCCATTTTCAAGAGTATGGAAAGAATACAGCTTTAGTTTAGTTTTTAGTATTTCTTATTACTTACTTCATGATTTGACTGTCAATGTAGTGGAATCTGTTATTTTTGATTCTGACAAAATATCTTTCTGTGGATTTGTTGTGTCCAGTTAATACTTTCATCATTGTTTTGGCTGGGATATACTTAGGTTTCTTTTGTAGTAACTAGTGGGGCCTGTGTTTTGGATTTGTGCTGAAGATAGTGTCAATAATGCAGAGATATTTCATTATTGCTGAGCAGTTCTTGCACAGTGCCAAGGTCTTTCCTGCTTCTTACCACACTCCACCAGTAAACAGGCTGGGGCTGCATAAGGAGCTGGGAGGGGACACAGCCAGGACAGATGACCCCACCTCACCAAAGAGGGATCCCACGCCACATGATATCATCATGTTCACTGTATAAACCTGGGGGAAGAAGGAAGAGTGGGAGTCTTTTTGGTAATATAATTACATTTAATTTTTAAGTGTATAAAATAAAATAAAATCTTATTTGCATGTGGAAAAAGAAACAGAATATGGAATAGACAGTAACCTTTGTTCAGCAGGTGACAGTGTAAGCGAGACTCAGAGGACTAAATATAAAAAACATAAGTTTATAAAATCAGAATTTTAAACTGGATATAAATCCTTGTTTCTTGTCCTTTCAGCTGTCTAAGTAGAATTAATACCTATATGGAGAGAGAAAGGGAAGAGAAAGAATCATTGTACACTAACGATCTTATGCAACTTATTACAAGTTCTGCAGGTATTGCAGATCTTCTGAGTCTCTGGAGCTGTATACAGCAATGAACATGGGAAAAATGATTGTTACAACTATTTAATAGTAATATATTTAAATTAAGATCACATTTAAAGTAAGCATGCATTAGAGGAAGATGAAACTTGAATAAAATAATATCCTTGAATATTCTAAACATTTTCATTATCTAATAAGTAAAACTTTTGGGAAGTGTTAATTTTCTAATGGCATTTTCTCTCTCATAATCCTTCTGTCTTTTTGTGATCTATAGGTTTTTCTATGACTGCAGGGTTTTGCTACAGACCTGCTGAATTGGCACTGCTAGCTAATATAACAGTAAAGCTTTCCAAGGTTTGGCAAAGACTACTGAATAAGTATTTTTGAAGAAATGTGTATTCAC
The DNA here is from genome assembly GCA_035048155.1 of Cinnycerthia olivascens. Classification (NCBI taxonomy): domain Eukaryota; kingdom Metazoa; phylum Chordata; class Aves; order Passeriformes; family Certhiidae; genus Cinnycerthia; species Cinnycerthia olivascens. The sequence continues at coordinate 121,394,668 of JAWWMU010000106.1, forward strand.
TTCATAAAGTATATTTAGTGGATAGATGTTGCATTCTATAACTGCGTCTAGTACTTACCATCAGGGCCTTTAATTGTGACTTTTGTTGTCATTTTCATTAACAAAAAGATACTTTATAAAAAAAAAAAAACAAAAACCAAAAATGAAAGAACGGTACAGATGGAGTTTCTCATTTTGAATTCTTTTCCTTGGAAAACTGCAGGTGCATGATCATAATTTGACAATGCTGCATTATGGATTAGCTAGTGAAGGCTATTATACAGTGAGCTCTGCAGCCATCTCATTGACCTCCTTGAAGTCCAAGCATATAATCTCTGTGACACCAACACTGCTGCCAAGCTCATATTTAAGTGGTGCAGCTAACCAAGTCTTTGAAAGGATTGCTTTTGAAAATACTGAGAGACATGGACATTCAATTCTGCAAAAAGTAATTTTATAAATAGGATTTGTAGTTCCTAAGGCTATAAAGAAAATTATAAAATTGCACTGATTAACATTTGGCACTGTATAAACAAACACTTATTTTAGATATTAATGAATTAATAGCATATTCATATACAGTGATGACCTATATGTGAAATATTAACTTGCAGTTTGAAATGCCTAAGAGATTAAAAATGCCTAAAAGGTTAAGCTTCTGAAATATTTTTAATAGAAAAAGATTGACTATAACTAAAATAAGAATAATCTGTGCAATAAATTATTGAAACACATGAACTAGTTTTATGTAGTTGTATGTTTTGGGGGTGGAAGGCTGCTTGAGAAGAAAAAATTCTAGAAAAGTATTTAAATCTAAATATAAACTCAAGGTCTATTTAAACGTAGATTTTGCATTTTCACAGATGCCTCTGTGCATAGAGTTTTGCTGGCTCAGGTATTGTAGATAGATGAAGGAGCTGTATCTTTCCAACTCTCTGTTAGCACAACTCAGACATATGACATTGTAACAGTAATATCATGCAAAGGATGCTTCTGATTAAGTTCATGGATAGAGGAACTGAATCAAGTAAGGAAAAAGCTATTTACAAGTACCTAATGCCACTTAGAAAGTACCGACAACTGACTTTGCTAAGACTGTTTCTCTCTTAAAAAGAAAAAAAAAAAACAAACATAGTTTGGAAAAGCAAATTTCAGATGGAAGGTGTCTGAAACCATGAACTGTAAAATAACAGTGGAGAAGGTGCTTTTCTGACCAATGTGGATGCAAAGAAGACATGAGTTTAGAGTAGGAGAAAGAAAGGAAACTGTAACCTAAAGAAAATGGAGCTTTACATAGACTCTTGAATGGCTGCAATATAGTATATCCCTGCTCAAGCACCTTTTCTACTGTCACTTTCTATCTACTTTGTATCCCTTCTTTGTCCAACTTTTCCACACTCTTTTACCATAAATGTCAGTTTTCCTTAGGTGTATCTTTTACCTTCTAAATTCCATCTGAATCTCTGTGTTTACATATCTGTCTTGAGGTGTGTGAATGCTAGTTTGTTTTTTTTTTCCTAGCCTTGTCTTCCACCTCTTGTTTTTATTAGTACTTTGCAACCTAGGTGACCTTGCTTTTCATCACATTATTTCTACACCAAATGCTTTAGTTGCCCTTAGTGCTCACCTTTATATAGAAAGTCAGAGGTCTCCTCGTATGCATTCATAAAGAGAGGAAAAATAGTTGGTGAAAAGTTCATCAAAAGTAAAGATTGAAATTCCTGATTGTAGTAGAACTGAAATTTTAATGATTTTATTTATTCATTTATTATTCATTCAGTTTCATTATGACATTTTTCCATTCTTTTTAACTTGTCTGTTTAAAAAAAAATAATTATAGCTTTATACAAAATTCCTCATATTTGTTTCTTACTCCTTTGACTTCTGCTTTTTATAACAGAATCACAAAATGGGAAGGTTTTATGATATTAATATTACTTTTGATAACTTATAGTTATTGATTCATTTCACTATTTTCCTGGCTTATAAGCAGAGGGTTTTGATGTTTTTGAAGTTTAGCATAAACAGCAGTGGATCAGCATTCATTTTTTGTGGACAGGTCCAGTTGCAGATATTGAATCCAATATGTAAACTAGGTTCTATTTCATCTCATATCAGTTGAGTTTCTGTGCATTTTGGGATTAATGCCTTTGTTAACAACAGCATTCAGAAGATGCAAATGTATTGATGAGTGGTAGAGGTTAATATAGAGTACATCTCATATACTGAAGCTCTTTTCTTTGATAGTTATTTCAACCTGCACACATATACATTCAAGAATGTGTAGATTTTGGAAAACACAGCTGGATTTACAACTTATCTTTTGAATCTCTGTTCCTTTTTTTAAAAAAGTTCACTTGAATTTCCTTGCTGGCCCTGCGTCCTTAAGCAGTTTGGATATGATTGCCCACAGTGACACGCTTGCTGCATCGCCATACTCAGAATGACTTTAAGCCTAAGAAATGTTTGTAAGACTACTACCACCCAAACCAAAATGATCAATTGTTTTATACTGGTCCAGTTTTCAGCTTCATTTCGTTCTTAAGTCAGCTGAAAGATATTTCTGCATTACCAGAAGATGCCATTTCAGTTTGCATCTTAAACTATACTTTGTCCCCAGATGGTATTGTAAAATGAATTGCATTCAGGCAGAGGCTTCTCAAGCACAACTGCTTCATTTAACAGCAGCATATAAGCATTCAACTCCCAATCCCTGGAGTTCTCCCTTTGCTAACTGTTATAGCATCAGACTTAAACTGGCAAGGTGTTTTGGAGAATGCAGTTTTTCTGAGCCAATTAATTTATGTTGTGAACTGTACACTTTATTCTGTTGTAAATACAGAAACCAAGAAACCTAAAGAAATCAGAAAAAGTCTTTTGTTGACTTCCTAGATAAGAATAAAAAAATAAATTTGGGATTTATCTGAGACTTTGGATAATTTCAAGTGGAGCAGGAATTCCTGTCTTAATCTGTTTGTATTCAAGAATTTGCTAAGCATAATCATACTTGATTTTTCAAGTGCTAAAACAGGAATAGAAAAATCCATATTGATGCAAACTTCTGTGAAATTCTACTATTATAAAAATCTTAATGGGAAGACTAAGAACTGACATAATGTGCACTAAATTTTAAAATTGTGGAATACAAACTGCTTATTTTATCTGTGTGCTTTTGAGGAATTCATGGCTACTGTTGCACAAGAGCTCTCTCATCAAGGGAAATCTTGTCAGGAGTTTATTGATATGGAAGAAAGATTAATTACATGTTCAAGTAGACCAAGCTCTGTGACAGAAGTGAATTCTCCTTCTCTGCCTTAAGAGAACTGTTGTTTTTTTCCTGGAATTGGCAGGATTTGCAATAAGGTTGTACCCATGTGATTTTGTGCACTCCTCATTTTGTTCTCTTTTCTGTAAACTTTTTTTCTTTCGTTCTCTGTCCTGAGAAGACTCAAGGAAGGTCTTAACTGAGTAAACTGAAGTAAACTACACTAGTCAGGGATTAGAGTTTTACTCTGTTTGTTTTTAGATAGTAGAAAATAGCTGGTAGTGAAGTGAAAATAGACAAAAAGAAGACATTAATTGATTCAAGTAATCAGCCTCCCTGAAAAGCTTGATGAGAGTGTATTGGGAAAGAATACAGTAACAGATACTTCATAAATTTTCAGTCAGTCTTTGAATTTGGTTTTGTCATGCATGCAGTGAGATTTGCATGGATGACTGATCATCTTTAATTTTTCATATTTTATAGGTGTTACAAAATCAGAAAAAATCCATCAGGGTTGTATATGGGCTTTTGTGCTCTGGCAATTATATTTTTAAATTCTAACAGAAAATTAAAAAAAGGTTGGTGTTTTTTTTAGGGGAATCCCATTATCTAATGATGAACAAAGTAATTTCTGTGCTTCTCTTTAGGGCTTAGTTTTGCCACCTGTTTTATTCACTCTTGTGCAAGAAGGTGAAGTGCCTCAGTACGTTGCCATACACCAGGCTATGCTATTTCCTTGTTGATTGCATGTGATATCAGTTCAGTGCTTGATATTTTTCCAGCTTACAGAGACCAGCATCAAGTTCAGTCACCTTAAACACGTTTTAGTCTAGATAAATATATATAGAGCAACTGTGAAACTTAGCCAATAAAATGTTTTCATCCTTAGGTAAAACCATGGTCTTTTCGCTTACAGGATGGCTGAAGATCTGCTTTGCTGTTTGGGCAAGAAGACTCGGGAGTACCTCAAATTCTTTTTTCATTTGCATTTTTTTTTTTTTTTTTGTGTTCTAGTTGTAGGTGTCAGTGCTAAATTTCCCTTCTATCATTAACAGCATGTTAGTTTCACTGTGTTTCTAAACCTTTGGAATATTTAAATATATACACCTGACAAGAATCTTCTTCAGTTACCATATTTTGGTATAACAGGAGAAGCAATTCAGCAAATCATTTTGAATAGAAGAACTAAAACATTCTATCTTCCAATAACACACTCAAGATGTTAAAACTAACGCAAATTCTTTCTATTGAGACTAAAAACTAATACATAATTTAAAAAAAAGTTAAATTATAAAAACAGCAAAGTGAAAAGCAAAAGGATAAAGAATACTGAAAAAGAACCAGAAAAAAACACATGAAATTTTGAAAACTGTTTTATAACTCTTGCTTTCCAAAATATCTATTTTTCACATATTCAACTGTTTTTAGCAGGAATCAATTGAGGTCTTTCACTTTAGTCTTCTTTTTATGCTGTTAGTTTTCAAAAATACATTTACAATAATTACCCACAAACAGTGATTTACAAGGGTGTCCCTTGATACTTATCGAAAAAAGTGGTGAATAAGATTAACAGCAAAATACTCTATACACATGCACCTCTGTAGAAGGCCAAGGTCATAGTTTTAAAGCATATTGTTGTGAAGTTGTATGCACAAAGCCAAGTTATGTGTCTACAAATCACAGAGTTTGTCAAAGTAACTGGAGAATCAACAGTCAAAACAGCATCTTTGCTTGTAAAAAAGTTCCATTGTACCAAAAGCAGTTTCTCAATAGACCTCTTGGACAAAAACTACAACTAAAAAGTGCATCTCCTGTGCAGAATAGATGAGAACAGTGTTTTGTGCGCTAGCAAGAATAGAAACAGGACTCTTACAGGTCTGCTAATAGCTTTGTGTCCTCTTCTCTCTTTCTTCTTTAGGTTCCCAGAATTTTGAGTCATCTGCCTAAACTGGTAGCTTCTGCTTTTTCTCTCATCCTGCAGTTCAGGTATTTCTTGAGGAGTACTTTTAGAGACTCTAATATCCAGTGGGATTTTAAATTAGAACAATACATATTAATTATTCCCCTTTAAAAATATTCCTGTACCTACAAAAATTTGCTTTCTTTTTGTCAGTACAGGTGCTAAGAGGTGAACAAATTAAACAATATGAGGGATGACATTTATTGCATCTGTTTTTCAGAGGTAGAATCTCTCTTCTAGTGCATCTCCTATATTTATCTCCTTTCATCTGTAGCTAGTAAATTAAGCTTCCAATTTTCTTTCCTAAGCTTCAGACCTCTGAAATAAGCATTTACATTTCATATGTTTAAAGTCAAAAACATTCTTAGTATTCACAGGTCCACAGGCAGCAGAAAATTTCCTGTGCTTTTCATTTTTCAAATTTAGCTGTTTCTACTCAATGTCTGTCCAAATGGATAGTGGCTTGAATTGAGTTTTCCTATGTAACTGTTGAAATATATTCTCCTAATAGAATCAGGGCATAATCCACCAGATATCAGACAATATTACTGGCATTGTTCAGAAACTTTTTCTTCATTTCCTGTCATACCACCACTGAATGCAATCTTGTTTTGGGTTGCTGAAGGCACATATGGTTCTACATTTGCTGATTGCTTTGAGTGCTCCAACACTGATCTTCTAGATTGTTGATAAAGCATTTTCTTGGAATTATTTAAAGTAGAAATGTACATTTAAGCTATCAATAGAAGAAAGAAAAGTTACATACCTGTAAAGGATAATCTTTGAGATTTTGAGTCAAAAATTACAAGTTTTCTGGTTACTTTTTTCTTTCAAAACCCTTTGTTGTTTCTAGATGTACATTCCTTTAGATGAACAGGAATAGGAATTCTGTTACCTTATCCAGATGCCAAGCATGAGCTATTGAAGAGTCCTATGTGAGGAGGAAAATAAAAAGAAGGCTGTCTAAAAGTAGCAGAATGGATGTGCTAGCCTCATGTTAATGTATATGTGGTCATTTCAAAACTACTTATTTGTTTAAATACTGGTCTTATTGTTGAAAGGCTCAATATTTTTTGTCTTTTATCTTCAGGCATAATATGTGCCTTTACATTTTGAGAATTATTCTATGAGAAAAGGTTGTGTTGTGCATGCTGAGTTATGAAGATGCACTTGTGGCACCTGAACAGTCAGAACAAGCATTAACTAATTACAATTGACTAATCTGATTGCCTTCTGTGTTGGAAGTATTGGTTACATGGGCCCACATAATATAACTCAAGTTAAACACAACTTTTAACACCCTTTTCAACTGTATTTTTATTTACAAGCTGACATGAATGTGGTGGATGAATGAGTTGGTAGATGGATTGAATAATGAGCAGATATTTGGACTCTGAAGATAGTAATTAATGACTCAGCTTCCAGGTGACATCCAGACAATACTACTGCCTTTCTTATTCAGTTATTTTCACTATTATGAAATAGAATGGACCCGCAGATAATTTTCACATTAAGCAAAATGGGGATGTTAAATGACACTGGATGGAAAACCATTGAGAAACAGAGGGGCTGGACCAACAGATACCTAATAAATGTAGAACTGCAAAAGCTGTGCACTGCAGAAAAAAGCCCAGCCAAGTGCATGAGTAGAGTCTGGAAACTAGCTGACTTGTTTGCAGCACTGCTGAAAGGAGAGGTTATAGCGGCTTGCAAGTTGAGCATGAATGGAATGGCACCACGAATAAGGTAAACTGGGTTACATTGGAAGGGGTGTGGACAGTACAGCAAAGGAAATTGTTGTTTCTTCGTACTTCACTTATACTTTGAACTTTCAGTTCAAGAATGATGTTGGAAAGCTGGAAAGAATCCAAAAGAGGGCTAACAAGAGAAAAGTCTTGGTTAACCATCTTCATGGTTAGAGACCTGAAAAACAGGGTGTTCAACTAGATTGCTTAACCCAGTGAAAGAAAGGCTAAAGAGACCCTTACCCTTTAATAGCAGTGCAATTTGAAGGTACACTATGAGGATGATGTACTATGAAGTTCACTAACTCTCCTTACTACTAGCACTTATTATTAAAAGGCAAAAGTTTCAACTTTGGCGTCAACATTAGAAATACTTCACCAGAAGGGTCATATAGCCCTGGAACACTTTATGAAATTGAGTGATGAAATCTCCATCCTTGGGTTTTTTTTTTTGTCTAGATAAAGCCAAAGTTGACCCAGTCTAGTACTGGCTAGGGTGCTACTCTGAGTGAGTCCAGTTAGATGACTATAGACATTCCTATGATTCCATGCTTTGTTCTACTGGATAAATACATATTTCAGTTGTCCTGGTACTCTGTATCAGGTGAAAAAACACAGTCAAGGTCTGTATCCACTATGTTTATTATACATGTTGACATAATAGTATAGGAATTCAATGATTAATTAAATATTTCCTTTCCTTCCCATGACCATTGGAAGATTTACATACTGATAGAACAAAAACTTAAGTGTCATAATCCCTAAACAGTAGCAAGAAACATGTATTATTATCTTAATTCCTCAGGATTCCTAACAATGTTTGTATAAATTAAAAACTGTTAATAGCAGAACACTGTAATTGATTAGCTTCTGTATGTTTACAGCTCTCTTTAATTGCTTAAAAATGCCATTTGTCAGCTTCGTGTTCTATTGACAATGTTATTGATTTATCCGATTTGGGCTTTGTCTTGTCTCTCGTACATAAAGCTCACATATGCAGTTCAAATGGGAAATGACTCTATTGATTTCCTTAACTTGAACCCAAATGCTAAAGATTTTTGGATAAGCTTTCTCATTATTTAAGCCAAAATCGATAAGAGAGAGCATCTTTTAATGAAAGAGCAGTTTGAGCAACGTACTTCAGAAATGGGGTCCTGTTCATCCTTTGCTTTACAAATCGATCTCTTTGGTTCCCTAAGTGAGGTCCAATTGGTTGACATTGTGGTTTGTCTTTGTGTGTAAACTTGCAGCTTCAGAGAGGAGAAGATGAGCTACAGAGACAGCAGAAAACACTTTCTCTGCAACAGGAAAAGGATGATCATCTTATTGAGGTACCACACTGTATGTTGTGTGTCCTGTAAAATCCTTGCTTCTTATGGTTGTTTTAAAATTATACCATTTATGGGAGAAACAAGATGTTTTTCAACCCTATCTCTGGGTTTTATTATCCATTTGTGTATTGTTATCATACTATTTAAAAATATTACATACTTAAATGATACAAATAGTTAATTTGGAACTTTTATGATTTTTCTGGGTAAAATACTATCACAGACTGCAATCCAATCACACTGCTTTGTTAACCTGTTAATTTGTTCTGGTTTTATTTCAGCTCCATCCTCAAGAATTTAGACTTAGAAACTCCAGACTAAGCTGTGTAATGTGAAATCTAAGATAAAAAATGAAGATCTGAAGTTGAAGAGCTACAGAATGAACTGGTTATATCCAGCTAGTTACACGGGCAGGCCAAATGTTCAGGTACTGTACTAAGATATCATTAACTGACCTGAACTACATAAATTAAGCTGATTATGCCTTCACTTAATTAACTGAGAATGACCTATTGATGTATAGGCAGAGCAAGATAGAGACTACATGCTGCACTGTGCTAAATTTATAGGTTTTCAATTAGTTCTATTATTGACCAAGACTACTTAGAAATGGAGTTTACTTTTATGTTTTGTAGCAGGGTTTTAAATTAGGAAGTTATTTGAAAATGTTCAGTTTGTATCTCTTGAATGATTCAAAAAATGATCCAGTTAAAACTGTTTATTCAACTATACTCCTGGCTGATTAACACCCAAAAATGTTTGTCTTGCAAACTGCTATTATGGCTTATTACAAGTATTGATTAATGATGCCCAAAATATTAATATTCTCCAAATTTAAGTCCTAATAGCTTTAAAAATAATACAATCAGAATATTTGTATGAAAGAATATTTTATAGGAATGCAAGGAAAATCTCCACAAAAATCTGATAGTTTTATTATAAATGGAAACAGAGATTTTCTTTCAAGAATTGTACATTTATTGTGATTTTTAGTTAAGCTCCATACAACACCTAATAGCAATTTACTCAATGTACTAAATAATCTTAGTAATATATTTACAGATTTTGTCCAGAGGAAAATATGAATGTAGGGTTTTTTATATGCAGAATGATGGATGGAGTAAATTAGATTTGAGTTACAAATCAACTTCCACTGTAGACATGATTTAAAAAACCCCACAATTAGAAACCAAGCATGAAAAAAAAAAAATAGCTGCTAAATAGTAATACTATTACAAATGTTGGAGAGAAGTAGTAAGTTTAAAAATATTAACATGTAATAGTAATAGGACTGTTACATCAGACTGATGATACTTCTGGAATTTTTCAATTTTAAAAGATGTATTTTGAACAATAAGAAAATAACAAAACATCTTACAGATAAGCTTGTTTATTGGTATTAGTATACCAAGTAAAACAAACCATCATGCATATTTAGCTAAAAAGACCATGACTATTCATGTTTTAGACCCTGAAGACAGTTTTCTTTAGCTCATTCTTAAGTATAAATTTTTGGGGAAATGTACTTTCTCTTCAGATAAGGGTTGTTTAAGGTACATATCTATGACCAAAGTTAATGTAAATTCTGCATTTTTTTTGAAATAATGATACACTAAAAGGTTGGTGTATTTATCGGTACAGTTCTCCTCAAGTTTAAAAAAAAATTAAATATTGTATGTACATAGATTATAGTGTGTAAGGGTATATTTTAGAGACTTATGGTTAAACCTGCCCTTTGCAATTCAGCAATCACTTTACTGATATATCTCCTGAAGTTTTCCTAGTCTATAATGAAAACCTGCATACATATGCAACTCTTTACTCTTCCTTCAAATGCGGCCCATAAGCCTTTGGTATGTACTGGTCGTATATGGAACACAAAATGCATAATGGAAACTTGATCCAGGTCCTTGACTTCACTACAGTTAGATTACAGTGGCAGCCCCAACATCTAGTGTTCAGCTGCTGTCCAGTTTCTTTGACTGTTACTGACCAACCAAGCCAAGTCTCTGTTTTGTCTGCCTTATTGATATGTGTATTAGCACACGCAACTTGATACTCTTCTATATGATAATTTTCTTAGTTGCTATGTTGTCTTGTTTACTAGTTCATTTTATTGTTTTTTTGTAAATTGCTTATTATTAATGAGACACCTGTCTGTGTCTCAGTGTTTTATTTGTATTTTCTATCTGTTAATTTGTATTAGCTTCTTGTAGCTCAGATTTTCCCCTCTTAGCCCATCTCTCTATATTTATCCTCTCCCTGTTAACATTTACTCAGGCCTTTGCCTTTTTTTCTCTATCCTAGCTGTCATTGCCATTTCTAATTATCTGACTCACTTTTTAATCCTCGTATCTACCATTTAGATCTCTTTCATTAGGAGGTCTTATTTGTCATACACAAGGTGGTCAGAAATGACACTTTTGTGCTACGTGACTTTTCTGTCCTTTTTCTCTTTTCACTGGTTTGAAGGAGTTCGTTCTTCAGCATGTCCTGGGGTTCATCAGGCACAGCATCACCAGCCTGGCAAGGGAGGGAGGGGATTGTCCCACTCTGCTCTGCACTGGTGCAATCTCACCTTGATTCCTGTGTGCAGTTTTGGTCATCACAATATAAGGAAGATATGGGACTACCCCATCCAAAGAAGGGACACTAGCATGGTAAAGGGCCTAATTTACCACATCTCTCCTCCTTATGGTGGAGAAGCCACATGAACAGCAGCTGAGGTCACTTGGTCTGTTCATCCTGGAGAAGACGAGACTGAGGGGAGCCCTCATTGCAGTTACAACTTCCTCATGAGGGGAAGAGGAGGGGCAGAAACTGCTCTCTTCTCTGTGGTGACAGTGACAGGGCCCAAGCAAATGTCTTGAAACTGTGTCAGGGAATATTTAGGTTGCATATTAGGAAAAGGTTCTTCACGCAGGGGTTTGTTGGGCACTGGAACAGGCTCCCAGGGAAGTGATCACAGCACCAAGTCTGAGAGGAATTCAAGAAGCATTTGGACAATGCTGTCAGGTACATGCTGTGACTCTTGGATATACTCATGGGTTCCTTCCAATTCAGCATATTCCATGATTCAGTGTTTCTGTGATATCACCCATGTTGATTGTTTTCTTTGGCATCACAGACTCCTATCCACCCACTCACCATCTTAAGATATACTGTTTGCTTCCTTAAGTGTTTTTCCCAGATGCCTGAGGAGCCTCTACAGATGTTTGTGACTCTAATCTCTTTCCTCCTTTACTACCACGGTCTCACTGAGCAAACATTTCCAGCTAAAATAGTCAGACCATTTACCTTCTGCATCATTTCAGCCATGCCACTTTTTATTCTTCTCATGTCTCATGAAATTAATTTTTTTTTAACCCTCATGGGTTTCTCTCATTTCTAACACTTGTCATTTACTATGTCACATATTTCAAATTCCTACTTTTTTTCTGTGATGTGAAATTTCTTTTTCTGCTCCTTCATTGGCTGTCTTTATACGTTTTTCTATTACAATCCTGAAACATGCTGTATAGTTTTTGGGTTCATATTTTGCTTAAACTTGTTCTTCTTAATCCACCTTATGGTGTTCTTTAAATAAATTGACCAGCCAGTGATTGCTAAATTTTGCATCAGTGGAACAAAGCTGATGAATGACTCTTTCCTCTTCTTCTTGTCGCCCTGACAAGAATCCAGACCTTTGCACAGGGTGTAACAATCAAGTTTTACAGCTTGCATATTTATGTTGTCATATTTTAATTATAATGTTCAGTTCTCTCTTCTTCCGATTTATCACATTCACTTATGATTAACTTCAAATGGTGTTACGGATTAATTAGGTCAGGAATAATACCTTCTTTTGTGCTTTTTTTTTTTTACTGGTCTAGCATAAAAGACTGCCCTTTTATTTATAAATGTAAAGGTAATAGAGTCTGCTGCTTTTAGGGATTTTCATGCTATTTATGCTTTCCCAACTGATTCTCAGGAATTGTTCAGGGATTTGTAGTCTTAGACTCTTTTCCAATAGGTAGTATACATGTTTTAAATCATGGATGCTGACTAATCCATGATCACTGGCCTCAGTGACAGAGTAGTTCCTGGCACATTTAATTTACTGGCATGAAGTCTCTCTTGATCCTGACTGAATTTTAATTGCTACCTTTGCATAAAAATAGTAATTCCTCTAATAATTGCAATAATTTAGGCTGAGAGAAGATGAAATGGAATTTGTAGTATTATTTTCATAAACTAAGAATGAGCCTGACCATAAGTCATCTTAAATGACTAAGAAGTTTCAATCTTTATAGCGCATGTAGCATGTTTTTTTTCAGAGAATGATACATTATTCTTTCTGCCTGGGTATTTACATGCCTGTCATAAATGGAGAACTGCTGCTAAAATGCCTTTTCTAGCAGAGTTTTGACATGTAAGCTAAAGTAAGTAGAATTCTGTAGCTGTCCTTGAAGGATATTAAAGCATCACAGGTAGTTGTGGTCATGGGTATTCACACTGAATGTCAAAGTTATTATTTATTCATTCAACAAAGCTCTCAGACCTGTATCACCCTTCTGCCTGGGTTGTAGTTCTTGGACTGTAGATTTCTCAAAGAGGCACACTAAAGAAACTTGATTTTGTGGGCTGCAGCTTGTTATGTCTGTTGTCTGCTCTGCAATGTTTCTCTCAGTTTGGAAAGAGATAAGGAAATATGAAAAAGAAAAGATGTGTCAAAGGAAATTATTTGTGTCTTTTCCTTTAATACTCTTTTGTTCAGTTCTCTGCCCTAATATCTTACTTTCTGTCCATAGACAAGATGTAGTGCCATGTACATTGCCCTTTTGACACTTCATTTCTCTCTTTCTGAAAACCTTTCTCTGTAACTTGGGGTAGGTACTCTTCAGCCCAGAGTTTGATTCTGCAACAAAGTTATTGGCAATACACCCAGCGCTTTATCATCTTCTTCCTAGCCTCCCTTTGGAACAGTTGCTTCATCTCTGAGATGCCTAAGGTGTCAGTTTATGCACATCAACACATCAAGCTCTCTATTTCTCTATTCCTGTTTTCTTTACAGTGTTTTTTATTTAAAATATTTTTCCAGCATTTTTCTTAAATGAGGTAAAGCAGGTGTAGTTGGACCTTAACCCTAATGGATCTGGATGACTTTTTCCATAATAAGTGAACAGTTTGCCTTGAAGGTTTGCCCTCAAATATGCTACAAATACTCTCCTGAAATTCTCCAAAAAGAAAACAAATGAGATAAACTGAAATACCTCTACTTTGTGAGGAGCTGAGGAAAATTTCACACTGTAATTTGAACTCTCAATTTGCATTTCACTGATGGGTTTTTCTACTGACTAGCTGCTGAATGCTATCTTATATCATGATTTTACATAAATAGCATTCTTCAAATGCTTGTCCATCTATATATTCATGCTCTATCGGTTTGCACTGAAAGTATGTTAAAAGAACCCAGTGGTTCTGTTTAACCTTTTAAATTATATCAAATACTAAAAAATAATGACTAGCACACAGCTTTTGTCCTTAGAAATTCAGAAATGTTTAAAACATAAGTTTCGAAAAGGGGAGGGAGAGAAATGTAGGTAGTGAATTTATAAATAAGCAGCAACTGAAAATCTACAAGTATCCTCTCTCAAGTGCAACCTCTTCACAGGTATGTTCTCATGGTGCATTTTTCTTAGCAGTACTTTTCCTTTGTAATGAAATTTACCTGAAAGTAAATCTTGAAATCTTCTTAGAAGAGCAGAACCACACAACAGTTCCAAGAAATGTATTCTCCGAATGTCTTATTCTGGAGAAGTAATTGATGGAACTGAATATGCAGTTCCAAGTTCCCACTCTGACAGTCTCAATAATACTGGCAGCCTTCACTGGAATTACTGTAGTTAGCATTTTGGCAGATTTTTCTTGCTGCAAATCATCATATATTCTCTTTAGTTGGACAATATGTACCTACACATGTCTTTGTCATTTGATTTTTCATAATCATAACTGCTACCTTATAATTTATTCATCATTCATGTTCCTTCTCCATAACTTTTCCATAACAGTGAAAAGTTATGGGAGAGAAGAATCATTATTTTAGTTTTAGTAGTCCAAGCTTTCTATAATGTACATGTTTTTCAATGTAATATCTTTCTGTACAAATCAGGGTATTTTATTTACTACTAATAAAAGATGTATCTACTTTTAAAGTGAGTATTAATATTTTATATGTTGCTATATAAAATTTGTATATACAGCGACAAAGCTCACATTTTCACAGATTTTTTTAAATTAATTCTTTGTAAGCATTCAAAATTACAAAAAATACAAAATACTTAGTTTGTCAGATTGTATCATGTATTGATGAAATATCATGCTTGTAGATACAAGAATTTTGGATCTTTCCCAGCCAAAGCTATTTCCATAGTTTTCACTAGTATTCTTCATCAATTCACTTGGGTTATGCCTAACTTATATGTTAATTGATAAAATGACTACAAACATCAGATGGATGGAAGGTAAGATGGAGATCTTAATCAATACTTGAATAAAAATATTAAGAAAAAGTTTTGAGTTGCCTTGCAAAATTATGAAAATACTACTGGAATGTACTGGGTTTGGATGGGTTGAAGATAATTGTCTTTACAGCAGTCTGTATATGATGCCGTGTTTTTGTTGATGTCTAAATTAGAGCTGACAACACACTGAGATTTTAGCTGTTGCTGAACAGTGCTTCCACGATGTGTTTTGTGTTTCTCACCCTGGCTCTTCAGGGAGCAGTCCACGATGTGTTTTGTGTTTCTCACCCTGGCTCTTCAGGGAGCAGTCTGTGGGTGTGGGCAGGAAGCTGGGAGGGGAGACGGGCAGGAAGCTGGGAGAGGAGACAGCCAGGACATTAATTTTTAAGACAGCTCTAGGTAGCCACAAGCCATGATCTGTTTTCACTCGGGCAAATGGAAGAAAAACGGAGCCTGCTTCCTAGCTCTACAGGAACAGCAAACAAATTAGGAATGATGGAATGAAGTACTTCGCCTAAAAAGGCAAGTAGACACTCACTAGTTTCAGTGTATTTTGAAGTTTTAAGTTTGACAAAAATCTAGGGTGGAAATGAATGGAAGAATTCAGATAGAAATTTTAGATCTTTGTTCAGTGAGATCAAAGGTGAGTCCAACTTGCAGTGTACATGTACTTCTGAGGATGAGAGAAGAATGGAAAATGCAAAAAGCAGGACAATGGCTCATAATAACAACTGTAAATAATATGAAGTTGAAAGGAACTTCTTGCCTAGAAAGAAAGTGTCCTTGGATTTACTGGCAATGGGAGAAATTAATTGCTTAATGACAGATGAAGAAGAAAGTGAAGTAACAAAAGAAGAAAAAAAGGAAGATTACTAATATTTTATTCCTCATTTCCTACAAAATTTAGTCATGTCTGATCATCCTACCAATCTGCCCTCTAGAGAGTTCAAAATCAAAAGTAAAATTCAAATCTCAAAAATAATTTTGCAAGTTTTGTGGAGAAAAGTAGCTACATAGTAAAAACTCGGACTACCACTCCTTTTGAAAGGTAGAGCCGGAGCTGTCTGACTGAAAGTTAATCAATTTAAACGCACGACCTGGTGAGGCTCAGAACAACAATGTGAAAGGCAGAAAAAGAAGCCTTTGCAGTCTAATGGAGCATCATACCATCAGAGGAGAACATTTATCTTATTGCTCTAGATGTAACATCCACCAGCAGCGAAGGAATAGAATAGTGAGGGTTGGAAGGGAGTTTCAAGGTCACCTTGGTACTAGGTAGGAACAAGTGTGGTTCAGCAGAGAGAAAAGAAAATAAAGAATCATATGTACCGTTTTCAGACTGAACCCTGCCCTTTTTCACTTCAGTATATTCTGCACTTTTACAAAATCCTTTTTCTTAACCTTGTATGTGGGCAAGCTCTCTGTCCTGAGCCTGTACATTTCAATGGTAACAAACTCCAAACTGGACACACAGATGAGTAGGATAAAAGATGTGACTGCTAGCCATGAGAGAGAGAAAGAATGAGTTTGAGACAACATGGTCTGAATGATCCCTGGCTCTGGCTGTCAAAAACCAGGATCTGGGAAGCCCACTTTGACTATCATAGGCCTGAGGTTGGAGAGCCTGTAATGTGTGTGTGTGCATGCCAGACTACTGCCAGACTTCAGCCAGACAAGTTGATGGGGGAGGGAGAGAGGTCAGAGTGCCAGCATCCAGTGTAGGACCAGAAGTCAGAGAGCTGAGAGTCCAGGGGCTGAGCAACTGAAGGACATCAGCATCTAGGGGCCAGTTAAGGGGCAATCCTGGGTTATGTTTGTGTGTAAAACTTCAGTCCTGGTCATATGGAGACAAAAGAGAAAACTGGACTCCGTGTGCTGTTCACAATTACATAAATGCTGTTTGTGTTGATGTGGGACACAGTATGGGACACGCCATTTCTCATTGTGCAATCTGTGTGCTTGGCCACATGTATTGTTTGCACTGTGTGTGTATCTGAGCACCTCTTGGCAACATACAATTTACCAAACTTCTACTGGCTGCACATGGAGACATAGAGCACTGGGAAACTTGTTTCTGTGGGGATGGAACAAGAGAAGTTCTGAAGTCTGTCAGTGTCATCTACTTCTAACTGCAAAGTTACACATCTCGGATAGCAGCTGCTGGCTGGATCACCCTCAAATGCAGGGTTGTGACAGTCTGGACCTTGCTGCAGCCTGTCCAACTCAGTGAGTCCAAGAAATAAAGTACATAATGAATAAATAAAACATTTTAGTAAGTTAGGACATAATGCTCTGTCTACTTGGGGTAGCAGTTTGTTTAGAGTTGCTTTGAGTTTTGTTTTTTGTGTATGTGTTTGTTTTCTGGTTTGTTTTTTTTTTTTAACAAAATGATAGTATCATGTGTGAACAATACAAAGTATTTAACTGCTGTTTCATGAGTTGTATTAGAATAATAGGATCTTTTGACTAATTGCAGCTTTTATCTTTTTGTTGCTTTTATTATATTTGGAGATCTGGAGTTCAAGTAACAGGGACAATATGTAAATATGGTTTTTTTAATATAAGTATTCTGAATTTATTTACAATTAATTCCTGCATTTCATGTTATAAATTTAAATAAGTTAAATTTAAATAAGCTTTAGCTAAGTTTAAAACTATGTATGCCTTAGAATTTTTTAGCAAGATAAAATGCTTTGGACATCTACTGACTTCAATATTTGTGTTTGATATTTTACAGAGGTTTTTAGAATGCTTATTTAGAACAAGTTAATATAATTTTACCATAAAGGGTACTGCAAAATGTTACTAATTTATGTGACATTTTTTAGGCTCTTGATTCTTTTTTAGAAGTGGTCATAGTATTCACAAATTCCTTTTTTGCTCAGTTGTGAGTTTTAACATCTTAAATGATTAGAGATAAAACAATCAAAACTGTAAAATCAGGCTTTGTTAGACAACTCCATTAAGAGTAAGCTCTCTTTATGGGAAAATTATATTGAAGCTTATTTAATTTGAACAGTGTGAAGAGTTGATAAATGTATCTTTTAATCCACAAAATGTAATACTGTTTAAAGATTAAGTTTCAGAAGTGTGCTACAACTATCATGCAATGTTTTGTTGGAATTTGTTTTCAGAAGATTTTAATTTGAAAAGCATCAACGTTTCTTTAGCTTGGATGCACCAAACCAGTCTCTCAAGTGTATGTTAGATACACACAGCTTGATTATGAAAAATACTTAATGCTTAAATCTTCAGATTGTGCATCAATTATTTCTGAAGATAAATTACCCATTTGAAGCAAGTAGCTAAGGAGTGTTTAGATGTTTTGCTGGATCACTCAGTATATCAGCATCTTCTGAGGACAGACTCTTGAGGCAAGTACAATTCTAGCTATAACGAGTCTGCAGTGCATATTCTTCCCCAGAAAACTTCTTAAGGCTCCTACACAGAAATTACAGATTTTCTAAAAGTGAGAGCAAAATTCATATTCCAAATAGAAAATAAAAGTTATTGCAAAAAAACACATATATATATAGACAGGCTTGGTTCATCAGATGGCAAAGAAACAACTTAAACATAGCTTGTGGATTTTTTTAACTTAGTGAACTTAACCAATGTTATCTGAACATATTTACATACCATATGTGAGGACTGGCTGGGGTGGCTGTCTCTAAAATTTTATTTTACAACCAGAATGTACTTTGTGCTCCTTGCATTCTTTGTCACTTCTAATATATTTGGCAATTCTTGAAATATTTGATGCTGCAAATACGACCTGTCATTTCAACAGATGGACAGATTGAATCTGTCAGACTGGTGGAATTTGCAGTAAATTCACTGCAGCACAAGTGAAACCATGAAAAATTTTATTGTCTTAAATAGCTGAGCATAAGTCATTGCTTTTCATCAAAATACTATCTGGCATTTAAGTACAAAAGAGGAGAGTTTATTTGTAAACAGTCTGC
Source organism: Cinnycerthia olivascens (assembly GCA_035048155.1). Lineage (NCBI taxonomy): Eukaryota > Metazoa > Chordata > Aves > Passeriformes > Certhiidae > Cinnycerthia > Cinnycerthia olivascens. The sequence continues at coordinate 121,413,416 of JAWWMU010000106.1, forward strand.
GTAGTAGATTCAGTTAGAATATTTACATTACTATAAATCAATTTTTAAGTATACAAATAAGAACAGAAGTGTTTTCAATCAAAATTGAGCACTTTAAAAATGTTTGACTGTGGCTACAGTCTTGAGAAAAATAGGCTAAATAAAGTGCTCCGCAGAAAAACAAAGATTTTAGGGAGTAAAAAAACCACAATTTTTTTATTTATTCTACCCATTTTGAAAATAGAATGCTGACTATTTCTAATAAGAGCAATCAGAGACCCTTACAACAGAATCTGCTACAAAAAAATTGAAACACACCGGTATATTCAGTTAAGGTTTTGTAGTTTTTCAAACACAACATTTTTAGGTATGTATATATAATACTCCTTTTCTGTCACTGTCTTGTCTAAAACATGCTAACCACATATTTTTTACAATAACATAGAAAAAAGTATGAGTGTTTTTTTCTGAGCTATATTACAACAAATGATTGTTTTATGTACATAGGCATTTCTTTCTTCTTAGTACTGAATATTTTTGTGCTTTGTAGCTTGCCACTGTTTGACAGAAGACATTTTCCTTGTGAGGGCAAAATGTTCCAGTGCCTGTTTTGCTGTGCTTAACCTAATAGTTAACTTTTTTATTATGCCTGTATAAATACTAACACTGTAACAAAAATCGTTTTAATAATCCTGTGAAGCAGACCACATAAACCAAGAACACTTATTTTCATCGAAGGCCTGTGCTAATTTTTTATTAAGAGATACATTAAATATTGATACATCCAACCTCTGACTGAACCTTCAGAGTTGTCACATATAGGGGTAGCTGAAGATTTATTATGCAATATAAAATTAGGTGTATACAATAAGTTTCATTATAAATGACCTTTGCAGAATAGAGATTGCCACAGAGAGTAGGTTCTTTTTTTGCACAGCAGTAAAGGGATTCAAAAAAGCAAATATGAAAACAAAGGAGTTGGATATGCTAAAATGAAAAATATTCTCAAAGAAAATCCAAAATTGTTTCCTTATGAGAAAACATATTCTAGAAAAGTCTGCCTTCCAGTGATGGAAAATCAAACTATAGTAGATGATAGGAAAACATATTTTAGCAACAATTTTTTGACACGTTACAGGTAAGAATACTACAAAATGGTGAGATAATAACTCTTAGCAACTTAGATATTTATCATATATCAAGAAATGCTTGTAAAGGTTTATTAAGAAGCTCATTACAAAAAGATTTCTCTAGTGTAAATAATGTATAAGTTAATGGAACAGTAAGGTATCTTGGTAGAAGTAAATATGTACTAAGCAGTAAGGAATGATATATAATGATGGAAAGGTTAACTTATTTGTAGAGTGTTTAGAATTAATTATTCTTATCTTTGTCTTTTCTGTTGATTTAAATACATAGCTGAAAGACCAAAACGTAATTGTTCATCAGCACAGGCAGCCTTCAGCAGACAATCAGAATGTGCTTTCAGCTGAAGAAGCTCACTGGTGTGATGTCTTTCTCAATTTTAATTCTGATTTCACGGAAGTTGAAAGGAAGGTGCGTCAAAGCTTTAATGCAGCTCAGCCACAGAATAAGAGTGACAAAAGATCTCATAACAAAAGTTTCTGATGCAACATGCAAAGTATTTTGAAAAAGATACTGTGTGTGAAAATAAATATTGATTATATTTACTTTTTACTGCAGAATATGCATTAATTACATTAGAGTACATTTATATCTGGTGGGAAAAAAATCCCTAAATAAAACAACTTTTTTTCCTGTAAATTTTTCCACTGTAAAAATTTCATATTGCTTTTACGAACTATTGCTTAGAATTATAAAGGAAGACATGGCATTGTGTAGCTCGTATTTATACTGAGTAAAAGTAATCGACTTAGCTGTAGACTTTGTTTACTTTTGGAGCATAGAAAATGAGGCACTATGTGAGAACAGCATCTCTCTCTCTTTTTAAAATCAATATTGTTTTTAAATAGATTAACAAAGTTACCAGACTTTTATTACAATATATTTAGAATAATTTATTTATACCAGAGCACATAAAATTAAAAATACAATTAAAACTGTCAAATTGAGACTATTTTACAAAATAGAGTTGATATCAGTTTCTTTCCTTCTGTAAATTGAATTGGTAATGCCTTTGCAGTAAGTAATGAACAAGTGATGTGTCACTGAAATTTTGTATGGTTCTGTCTACAGTTTTTGAAAATCTTATGCCCAAGACTTCCACCATGACAAGATAGCATAAGATTTTCCAAATAAAGAGTAATATAATGCACTACTGCTACCTGTGCTGCATTTGGTCAAGGCATAGAAGCGTCTCTGGAAGGTTGTATTTTTTTTTAATTTAAGAATAAAGAAAAAGCAACTACTTGTTGCATTCTGGCAACTGGATAGATAGAATAGATGTTTTAAACACTAAAGAAAAAATGTAATAATTTTTAATTAGGTACCAATATTAACAGAATCTAGAAAATTTGGAAAAAATGCTGTTTTAATAAATAAAACTGATAGAGCCTAAGATCATTAAATTGAACACTTGTCTTCAGTACTTGTAGCATCCATAGACTGTACCATCCAAGGTTATCAATCTCTGGGTAAATGCTTCGCTGAGGAAATAAGGAAAAGGAGTTCACCTGAGTGCACACCTTTTCAGGGTGATTCTTAACTTAGATTGGTTTTGCTTGTGTACAGTGTGAATGTAGTATAAATTACATCATAATGTCCCCAAATTTTCAATTCCTTTAAAGAATGAAAATTGTGAAAAGTGTAAATTCATTATCTTTAGTTTTCAGCTGGTCACTTTAAAACTTATTTTTTTTATATAGCTGATGAAAATATTCTGGTTTTGGGTGCAGTTTTTTGGTTTGGTTTGGATTTTTTAAAATATATTTGGAACATTTCTACAGTGTTGCAATATGAGAGCTGCAGTTACACATAAACATCTGGAGCAACAATTTCTTGTCTTCCAGAGGCTCTAGATAAACATTGGTAGAAATTGAATGGCTGAATCACGGTAGCAGTTACCACTGTCAATGACAGCATTTTCAACAGTATGCCCTACTTTACATTTGGAATACAGCAGTCATTTAAGTTCTTTCTAAACATGCTGCTGTATCAACAAGAAGTGGTAATACCTCTTGGATATAGGAGGAGCAGCCTTTTGTTCCTCTCAGACAAATCTGTTTTACTCTATGTTCACTCAAATATTTAAGTGGCATCAAAACCTTATGTTCTATTTTAAGATATACAAGTGTCATTAATTGCTCTTTTCTTCAACATCCTGCCACATGGCAAGTGGTGTTTTTCCTCTGATTTTTTTTTTTTTTTTTTTTTTTTTTTTGGGTATGGTCTGAGTAGTGGCAGCCAAGGAGGGTGCTAGGAAACAGTCCTTTCAAAATATGATGCAAGAATCACAGAATGGGTCAGGTTGGAAAAGACCACAGTGGGTTATCTGGTCCAGCCTCCCTGCTTTCATCCCAGAGCACATGGCAGAAGTTTCTGTCTAGGTGGTTCTTGAATATCTCCAGTGAGGAAGACTCCTCACTCTTTCTGGACAATTTGTTCCAGTGCACGATCATCTGCACAGTAAAGAAGTTCTTCCTCATATTCTGTGAAACATCTGTGCCTCAGTTTCTCTCATTGCCTCTTGTCCTATTGCTTGAATCACTGAGCAGAGTTTGGCTCCATCCTCTTGGCTTCCCCACATTAGATATTTATAGACATTGATGAAGTCTCCTCTCAGTCATCTCCTTTTGATTTTTTTACATTTGATTGCTGTATGAAATGTACATGTAATATCCTACAGGTGCTATAATTAAAGGTACATTACTGCACATAACAATACAGGAGTCTGGTGCATAACTTGGGGATTATTATTTTCTGCATCTCAAAGACTGATTCATGATTTTCTTCTAGTGTTGCAGAACTTTGTCTTTTGGCTATGAAATATGAATTTGCTGGTAAAGGAATTAATATCTTGTAATATAGTCACTCAAGTGAGACTTTTCTATTCCATGTTGAAATACGAAAATTTTATTCTGTCCTTACCTTTTTTTGTTTTTTATTCCTCTTATGTACCTGTGAAATAAGTGGAGAAAAGATAGAGTAGCTATAGGGATCTGTACACAGAACAAAAGTTTCCTATATATTTGTGAGGAGAAAACATCTCCATCTCTGCTATGGAGCTGAAAGGTCATTGCCAAGCTCTAGATGACAATCCTAATACAAATGTAGTCACAGATACAGTTTATATACATTTCTCAGCGGTATCCTAACTTCCTACGAGGTCAAAATGGTATACCCTTGTCCCCCCACAAGCAAGAAAAAAAGCAAATAATTTTGAAGGTGTTAGGACTTCAAAAAATGTTACCAAATTCACTCACTCCACAATGGACCTGACAGATTGTCAGTTAAGGTCAAGATACGAATATAAATATTTTTGCTTTTCTGTATCTTCACCAAGAAACAAATGGCAGCTATAATTCCTAGCTTTTATATAGTCCTTCTCCTCTGTCAGTTTTTGTTTTTTCAGGTTTTTTTTATCCATGCTCCTACACCTGTTTAAAACCTTTCAACATAAATATTATGGCTATTACATATTGTAGACAAAATGGATGTTTGAGAAGAATGATATCAGAAATACCCATACCTCTTTAATACTGTGTCTGTTCCTGGACTTTTCCATTTAATCTTTTTGGACTCTTTGCTTTAGAAGGCAGAAGAGAATGATGGAGGTCTGGCTCAGTTTCAGTCAGCTAATTTAGTAACTAAGATGAAGAGGAGCCTATAATTCTAAAGTTTTCCTTTTTCTTTCAGATTTTTCCTTTCCTTTTGTAGTATTAAAATTCTTTGGCAAAACTGCCACAAAATTGCCACAATGGCAGCTGTAATCCCTTGACAGCAATATTCTGGAAACACTCCTTGTGGATTTGGAATTTCGGAAGTTTAGACTTCTTTTACTTTTTGTGACTATTTCAGAATCCTTGAAAAAAAGATGAGAGAACAGAATGGAAACTACCTTACTGTGGCATCCCACAGTCTTTTTTTACTTTTTTAGAAAGTCATACAGCAGACCACCATTTATTTCTCTCAGATGTGTTGATTTGGGCTGTTACATTTTTAAGAAAAGTGATCATTTCCATTCACAGAGATTTTAATTAGCTCTCCTCAAATGTACTTCAACTGTTTATAATCTCTTGAAGGAGTCTATTCTGATTGATTTTTGTATTTATGTATTTTGTAAAACTCTTGGGTTTTGTCGGTTTGGGTTTTACTGTAAGAAAACAAAATTTTGAATACACTGATTCACTCAATGGAGGGGAAGCTGCTGCAGCAGGCGTCCCCAGACCTAGGCAGCAACAAGACTGAGCACATATTTGCAACAGGCACCTGAGCACACGTACACACTGTGCATACACGTATGGAAGTGGCTGGCCACACAGATCAATGAAGGCAGAAAACACTGCGCTCACTCAAACAGAAATAGCACCAAATGCCTTCTCCTGTTTCTGTGACTGGCCAGGATCAAAGACAATTAGTGGCAAATATATGTATGCATACATACATACATATGTACGTACGTACGTACTACCTATATATATATAAAAGTAAATATATATATAATATATATCTATAAAAACATATATATATGTGTGTGTATATATATATATAAAATATAAGTGTATATGTGTACACATACATATATATGTATATATAAAAGTATATAGTGTGGATCCCTCCAGTAACAAGGGATCTTACACATTGCCTGTGCAATCAGGGTATGGGTGGAAATGTGCACTATCATACAGTCTTATACAATTCTCATCTTTTTACAAAATGTATAGATGGCATGTTAATTCCTTGTTAAACTAAAGGGTATACAGTGTGGGTTATGGGTTCCTATAAGACAACACTTCTTTCAGTGGTGCACTTATTGTGCTGATAGGTTTGCTGTTTGGTGTTTGTTTAAGTTTAGAAAGAGGAGCTGACTGAGTCTGGGCTTCAAAAGGAGTTTTTTTATCTGTTAGTGAGGTTAAGGGCGGCAACATTCTTGAGCTGTTTTGAAAAGTCCAGTCTGCAATTTAAGATTTCCGGGGGCATATATTTTACATAGTGTTATTATTTCTGTGTTGATTTCTGATGGGATTATTAATAGTCCAAGTTTATACATGGACTTTGCATTATTAGTTTTTTTTACAATATCTCTCTATTCAGAAAGCATATCAGTCTCTGAAGGAAACACAGATTCTGTTGACACATCTTTGACTTGGTAAATATTCAAAAATTGAATCTATACTCTCATAAAGAATGGAGATTTGTAGAATGAATTTCGTGATGCGTCCTTTCCTAGTTCCCAGAAGAATCTGTTTCATTTGTTGTGTAACCACCCCAGAAAAATAATCCTCATCCTTCATAAGACCTAGTCTAGATATCTCTAATATTTCATGCTCATCTTTGCTTTGGTTGTCCCCAGTTGTGATTACACTCAGTGTGCTTTCTCACCTAGTGGCAGATCACTGTTTGACTCACTGTTGAATTTCTCAGCTGTGATGATGAAATCAGCTCAGTGTTTACAAGAAATGCTCCTTCACTTACTGTGGCTTCCTAGAAAAATGATGTCCTGAGTGTACGTAGTGGAATGGCAAGGTTATTTGAATATCTTTGTTGTATGTGGGCGTTGGATTCAGGAGTTGGAGAAATTGGTATTTCAGACAAAATGTTCTAATTTAATATCCAAAATTGTCACACACAATCAAGGATAGCTAACTAAATAACCCTTTACAAAATCACTGCTGGTGTAGAGTTCATTAACAAACTCTAGTTTGTTAATGACAGTGGCATTTCTGCTCCATAGTGTTTTTGGTGATCTTGATAGATCTACTTGCTTCCTAGCATGAAGAGAAGGCATTAGTTGTGCTTCCATTTGCATGAGCACATGGGCTTTTTTGGGAGGACATTCCTTATTCCATCATCATATCTGTGTATGTGCTTCCACTGAGATGGGACATTCTGGTTAAGATGGAAAAGTAATCTGACAGCTTTGCTGCGGCTGACATAGCATAACACCCTGTAACTGCAGTTGTAGTTTGATTTCAGTTCTCCTTCAAACTCTTCCAGAGTTTCTATGATTTTATTTCTGTGGCTGAAGTAAAACTGAAACAATGACAAATCATACTAAGCAAGGAAGCAAGACTTTGGGTGTTTACTTCTGCAAGCACTGCAGTGGAAAAACTTCTCAGATCTCTCGTGATTGGACATATTTATGCATATGTGTATTCTCTTTCACTTGAAGAATTGAAACTATTAGTAAGCAACATCTCTATCCTTGTTTACCAGATTAATTTCTTGTAACTTGCTTAGTTATTTAATTTTGTTAAATTGATTCTAACCCTGCTTCCCCTATCTGGATTTTGGCATTTACAAGTACATACCAGGAACTCATCTTGAACTTAGTTTATATTTTGGCCGCTGTTACTTCATAATAATTGACTGATATATGTGTAGACATAAGGAGACTGATATAAGGTCTTTTCCAAAAGAATCAACTCCTGTGAACTGAGGTCCAAGAGTTAAACTTCTGGAGTCTGAAGACTTAAAATGTACACTATTAATATTAAATATATGTTTAATTTTGTGGTTTAGCCCTGTGAAGAATGAAGGTTTTTCCAGAAGTTGCACTGATTAATACAAAACAACTACCACACTTCCCATATTCTTGTTCAGTTTCAAGATATTTCTTAAGTGATGACAATATGTATGTCAAATATTTCCAGGGTGGAGTAAACCACTTTTCCTTAACCTAAGGCATTCAAAAAGGACATATGTGCAAAGAGAGTGAGTTAATTTCGTAAGTCATTGATGACAGCGTAACCACCGAGTAGCATAACAAAACAGAGCAACAAGTCAATTACGTGTTGTCATCACTAAAGTGTGAAAATACCTTCTTAATTGTCCCTCCTCCACCAGGACCGTGTTCTTATTTACAGCACAGAAGATTTACTCTATAATTCAATTTGTCACTTCAGGGAATTTGTTGGAGAAAAGTAAACAGAGACAGACATTTGACATTGTCCAGAATGTGAAATAGACCTTTTCCTTCGTTTTAGAGGAGCAAATCTTCTGTATGTTCATTTTGACACTAGAGTGGGTAAAAATTTGAGGTAATCTAAAGACAAGGAAAACAAGACTTTTTAGTTCAGTTTCAGCTGATTTTCAGTTTCTGTCATCCAGAAATTTGAAACACAAGGTACCCACAAATGAACGAAGTTTATGAGGAGCAAACTGTAATTATATTAAATATTTATAGTGTGGTGACTGGATGGTTACCACTGGTTACCCAATACAGGACCTTTAACCTCTGAGTGACCAGCTCCAGTCTGACCTCGGGCTGTTATGACCGAAGGTTGCTGCCATGTGAGAGTTTATCTGTAGCGTGTGTGAAATGTGTTAAAGCTGCTCTCAGCCTAACTTCAGGAGACTGGGCAGTGATCCCTGTGGGCCAGGATTGAATCACGTCAGCAGGAGAGTACAGGGAACATTGCTTTGAAGCAGCTATGCTTTTACTTCCCTGAATCAGATACATGAGAATCAGCATGTAATACTTTGCTTTTCTTTACAAGTATGTGACAAAGTGAGTCTACACACGTTACTGCTCTAAAATTTATTAACATCACATACATCCTTGGCACTTTTTCTTCACAGATATGATTTAATTTAGTTTTAAATTCTGTATATTTGTATGCTAGGTAATATGTGTAGAGCTATAAATGTTGGTGTCTGGATAAACTTCTATCCAGCAATAGCAAGAACATATCTAGATGTTTGTATAAACATAGCATAAGAGAAGTTCACAATAAGTAATTGTTTAACTTTCAATCTGGTCCTTTTAATAATGAACTGCTTCTTTGTATTGGAAAAAAACGTAATTTTTAAAAAGGAAAATGCAAAGAGAGCATTTTGAATATAATATTTTTTGCTGGTAATGTTGTAGTAAAAGAGTAAAATTTTTTCATGTTTAACTAATGCAGGAAGTACTGAAGTACTTTGTGAGTTTTAACCATTTTATGTAAACCATTTCTTATCATCAAAGGGTTATCTTCTGACATTGCACGGGGATAGAACTATACAGTAAATAATGAATTGTGGGATGCAGCCAGGCTTGCAGAAAATAACTATTTGAGGGATGGTGCATGAACAGAAAGCTGTAATTTTGACAGGTGGCAAGGTGTCGTGTCACCAAGCCCTTCTAAAGCCTCATATCTCATACCTCTTGATTAATGGCTCTAATTAAGGAATGAAATCAAGCATGTGAAGACAGGGGATCGCTTTAGGTCCTTGTTTGGTAGTTTTCTCTTCCTGGCGCACAACTCATCCATCTAAATATCACTGCTCTTTCATTTATTACAGTTGGATGATACCAAAAAAGAACTGGAGGAGGTGCATGCTGATCTTGTCATGGTCATGCAGGAACTTGATTTGGCAAGAGCTGAGGTATGGTAATGTGTATAAGACCAGCTGAGTGAATGCTACAAAACCAGTTGGAATTTGAACCCTTTGTCAGGGTGACTAGAGAATGTTTCCTGCAATTTATTTATTTTCTTTTTTTTTTTCATAAAATAAGGAAATTTAATTCTTAATGCCTGCTTTTCCACCTGCTGGTATAGATTGACTTATTTCAGGGGCAGTATTGTATATTTGAATACCATAAGATCAGGGTACGGTGTTTTATATGTAAACTTGCAAACACCCTTTATTCCTGATCATTTTGCTTAAAAATGTAGTTTCAAATGAAACTTTCAAATTTAAAATCCACTGAATACTTTATTAATATGAATCTTGTTTTTTTGAAAAAGTACAGGAATTTTTCTGATAAGTCTACTTCATTCAATAATACTGTAATATCATCTGCATAGGAAGCCCACTTAAAACAAAGAAATGCTGACTTCCCTGCCCCTCCACAAAATTGTTACATGTTCCAACTTAATTTCAAACACTCTAGAAATATTCAGCTGCTTTTCCTACCTGCAGGAAGCAGCTAGTAGGAGCAGTAATGGGGCAAAAAAATCAGATTTTTATAAGATTTATAGCTCATTAAAACAGTAATATAGTTAGGGACAAATCAAAGTAAATCTGGAGTACTGAAAGGTTAGAAAAGTGATTATTGGATAAGAAATAATATTTTAAATTTTTTCTCTTTCATTATAAATACTTGATAACAAATATATTAAAATCTTTTACTTGTGTTGAAAGTTTCCTTTTGATGTGCTCTAATTTCACTAAAATCTATGCCATTGGCTTATTTTATTAGGTATCCATGTCAATTTTATTGTCAATTTTATTAGGTAACCAACTCAGCTAGTGACTGGAGACTCAAATATTAGTAAACAGAAGAAAGCAATGAAAAAATATCTGTAATAAGTTATTCATAAACTCAGAGTTAGGCCTGACTTTTAGCTGGTTGAATTTTCATTCAAGGGCTAAAGTACAAAATTCTGATATGTTTCTAGTGAAGTAATGGAAATGCAACTTAATAAAATGAGTAATGGATCTGCTGTATGGCTGATATTAACAGATTTAATATACCCAGACATACTCTGTTTAGTGATAATTTCATATTTGCAGGTTACAAAATAAGATTCAGTAGGTATAAAAAGTCTGCATCTTTGTAATCTTATGCAGATATAGTTACTTGTCTCTCAGTTCACAAATTTGTGCAAATCCTAACCTAACGAAAATTTGCTAATGACTGAATTGTATCACACACATGAATATAAGCCAATATTAGATGATTTATTGCTTGTCTGTTTGCTTTGGATTTTACTGCTGTAACATTCAATAGTCAAAAAACACACACTGTGGGATGCTGACTGTAAAATATGAAGAGAATATTTTGATTCAGGTTTCATCACAGTGGTGCTGTATAGTATATTTTATCATCCAGAGAAATCATGTTGTGCTAAGGTGCTTTACAAAAAGTTTCTTTCCCTTCATTTGTTTTGTTAGCTCTTATATAATGTTTTTTGTAAATTAATATTGTATATTGTTTCATCTCTTTTATTTATATTTTAAAAGCTTCTATTTAAGATTACAAACAGCAATAAAATCATTGCTTACTGAAGCAAGCAGACTTTGAATATAGCTATGAACATTAGAAGGATGTTACACACTGCACACTTTTAATAATGATCATTTAGAAGATAATTTTAGCATCCACACAAGGGAAAAATGGATTTTTGATGAGTTCTTATATGTCCATATGTGGTATTAGTCAGTGTGAGGTATTGCTAGCGAGCTCATTGCTTTCAAAAATCAAAGTTAAATGGTTCATCTATCATCAGAATTTGTGTCTGGGCGACTTGTCTGAACATCAGTATGATTTATGGTTTGAATTGGAGGAGTCAACCATGCATGTTTCTTAGTTTATCGTTTTATGCTGTCTTCAATTAAATGTCTATAAACACAGTGATGGCTTTATGACATTGTCCATCAATAAAGACTATCAGATTTTGCATGAGAATATGTAATTTTCAGAAAAAATAATGACCTTTTGACTTCTATGTGCCCTGTTGTACACATGATATATATGGCATGTTTAGACTTCAGTTTTTATCCTAGATCCATTTGATTTTAATCTTGCAGACTAATTAAGACAGTGGCCATATTTTATTTAACATAATTCAGATAGACTACCATCTAGGATTTTTTGATGAAACTATCAAATAGTGATATATTCTGTAATAATAGTAAGATATAACAGGTGCACATCTCTAAAAGTATTTAGAAAATATATTATTTTAATTGTACTAAAACAAATTGAAAGTAATATCAGAACAGTTTATTGCATATTGATTCAGTATTTGATTATTTTACCATTTTAAGGTTGCTTTTTTTTCCCAAGACAAAATAATGCATACATTAAAATTAAATTAAATCATTCTGCAAAAAGGATGAATACTAAAAAAACATAGGTTCTCATTTTCTTCAGGGACATTGAATAATGATACTTTCACTCTTCATATTTATGAATTACAGTATAGTATACACAGTGGCAGCATATGGAGGTTGAATCATTTTCTGCACAGCTGTGCCCTAATATTGCTGTCGACAACTATGTGTTGTAAAAAAAAATAATATTCCAGTTATAAGGTTATTCTGAATATCTTTTCTATGTGTTTTTATTGAAAAGTGCACATTATGTGATATTTTTTTCATATGCCATGTAGGCTGAACGTGCACAAAGCACCATTTAACAGAAATGTAGTTAGCATATCTTCTAAGTAAAATTTAGATTGAATAGGGGAATATTTCATATGTAAAATCCACCTAACAGGAAAATCCATGCTCCTACCACCCTTCATATTCCACCAGAGGAAATACACAAGACATGGGCGAATATGTGTCTGTTCAATGTTTCACCAACTCAGAAAATCATAGACATAATGAATGCTCATTCTGGCCTGCCTAATATTTTTCTGAGCCTTTGTGAAGATTCCGGCTGTAAATTTTTCTGTCCCATGAGGCCATGAGCTGAATTAATTTTGTGTTTGGTGCATTCTCACGAGTTATAAGCTGGTAGACACCAGATGGTGCTAGGGAGGCAAATGTCAAAAATCGGTACAAACTTAAGTCAAACAGAAGCTCAAAATGTCTGGGGTTGTGCAGTTGAGTAGATGCCTGCTGTTGGACAGGCAGATCTTCCTTTAGTCATAACAATTAATATCCTGGCAAGGATATTTTCTCAGGCTGTTTCTCTCTCCTTAATGCAATTTGATTGATTCCATTTTCAATTTCTATTAGTCTTTAGCTAGGTAAGTAAAAATAAGGAGAAAAGTAATAAATGTATCACTACAGTTCATTATTTGTTTATATCATGTCTTTGTATTTCAAGCTCCAGCTAGATGAGCTAGGATAAGCAAGTTGCTCTTGTATGGACTACATGGAGAAATTGTTTTAAAATTTTTCTCAAAAGATTTCTATCAAGGAATATATTACATTATCTTTATGACAGTGATGGGTAATGAAAAGATTGATATTTCTTTTGAGGAAAAAATATTAAGCAAGACCACTGGATATCTAGCTTTTCATAAGACTACTTTGAAAATGTCAAATCTGCTGCATTTATACTCTGGAGTTCTGAGCATCTTACAAGAGTCAGAACAAGTTTCTCAGTAGCATGCATCATAGTAGTTGTGCATTATATGCAGTCCAATAGTAGGGTACTCTCATTTCAAGAAAAATATTTCATATCACTTGTACCGCCATAATGCCTCTGAAATAAACATAACCTGAAAAGTAACAGAGGCTGATTGGACAAGTTTGGTTTGGTTTTTTGTTTGTTTTTTTTTTTTGTTTGTTTTGTTTTGTTTTTTTTTTTGTTTGTTTTTCTAATTGCTATGCCATATCATCCAAGCTATCAGATTTCCTTTCCTTGTTGAGAGTATGAATCTTTCCTGACTCTTTCCACAGAGTGGCATATACAGCCATTTGCACTAGAGGAGTTTTTTGCCTGTAGTATATGATTACATTTAGAACCAAAGGAGTGGTGTAAGGACAAAATTGACTGTCATTTTATTGAGTTTCTTGGTTTTTTCTTTGTGTGTGTGTGTGCTCCCTGAAAACCTGTGCATCCAGAGGAGAATACTTCTATGGAGACAAATTTCAATAAGATGAAGTCAGCTTTCTTGTATCTTTTGGCTAGTTTCCTTGCTTGCTATCCAGGATCTTGTATGACTGGCAGAAAAACAGGTATCAGGAAAATTTATAATGTAGTTGGTTTCTAACATAATTAAAATTATATTTATTGTATCTATCAACTACTTCCAGAACAGTAGTTTCTATATACCGAGAAAGTCCAGGTATTGTGAGCTGTTTTGGGATCCTCATATCGCAGAGTGGATTAAGTAATACTGTACCATCTTCAACTTGGTTGCAGTCCATGAACTCTCTTTCTTTTAGGCTAGACATCTAAATTTAATTACATTACATGTGGAATGTCTGTCAGTGTTGGGAATGTCAGTAGGTAGCCATACATTCTGGACATCGGGGAGCTGATATATCAGCATATGGGCTTAATTTAAACAGGCACTCAAGTAACTGTGTTTTACATTTACAAACAGCCAGTACCTGAGAACAGTCTCCTGTACAGTGAATTCTTGTATAAGTGACAGGAAGCTGTACTGTACAAGTCATCCTTGTTTTGCTCTATTAAAAAGTCAGAACTTTATAATGGAAACCACATGTGGCTATGATTGTTTTTGTTATTTTATGCACAGAAAAGAGCTGCAATATGTGCTGACAAATGTGATCTCCTGCTAGTGTATTTGACAACTACAAGAAGACCATATTTTTGAAAAAAATTAATCACATAAAATAATTGAATGATAGTATTGTAGGAAAATTCAAGGAACCTCAGAATTGGAAGGGACCTCAGAAGGTCTCTGGTCCAACCAGCTGCTCAAAACAGACTCACTTATGACATCAGTGAGTTGAGCAGGGCTTTGCTCAGCCTAATATAATCACTTCCAGCATAACCACTTGATCCCCTGATCCAGGTTCTTCATTCTAAAGCTGCCTTCTTCTAAGTAATGTCTTTTGTCTTTCTTGCTCTCACCACCCACTATTGCAACAAGCCTGACTGCATCTTAAAAACCTTCTTCTACAGTTATTGCATCTCAAAACTCTGCTGTTGATTAGCAAGTGAAAGAGGGAAGATGTCAGTAGAGAATCCCATGGTAATAAAGTCTTTACTGGCCTCCAGTTGGAGGATGACCCACTAACCACTACCCTATAACCCAAAAATTCATCCAGCTTTATACTTTTATCTTGCTGGGCATCTATCCTTATCACAAGGACTTAACTCAGATATTGTGGGAGGCAGCATTGAAAGCTCAGCTAAAGTTGATGCCAATTACATCTTTGTTATTGCACAAGGATTGCTTAAGGGAATTGCAAAAACTCTTTGCTGCACATTTAATACAACTGTGAAAAGCAAAACTACTTTTAGACAAACATTTAGACTTTGACAGTTCACAGTGTGTTATTTAAAATGGACACTGAAGGCTAATGGTGAATGTGGAAGACTTCTGAAGGAGACAAGCATTCAGGATAAATAACTGAAGGGAAAAGGCCTTGGTGTCTGGATAATATAAATAACTTAAATACTTCTAGAATTTTTGAATTCTTGCTGGTGGAATTCACCTCTAAATTCACTTCTAAAATTGGGAGACTACCTGTAGTTATCAACACATGAGGTATGTATTTGTGCCTCTATGAAGAGACAAAATACTTAATGGAAATTGGACAATTTTTTTCTTGATCTTAAGCAGACATTTTGGTCAACTGAATAGTTAGAAGTTCAGAACATTTCAGTTCAGTTTACTGCTTATGTGTCCAATGAATATGAATCTTAGACATAAACATCAATAGTAATGTAAGAAGAATAAACGAAAATGCATATAAAAACGAGTGCTAAAACCCATTTCTCTAAGATCAAACTGAATAATTTAGGAATAATATTTTAGTTATGGAGGGTGTAAAATATTTTGATATTGATGCTCTTGTCAAGGTACTGAAAACCTTAATGTGTGCATTGCCAAACAAATAATGGACACTTTATTATCTCTTCCTTATTCCTGTTTGTTTCCTCATTTAGTTTAACATTTTAGTTTTCCATTAGATTAAAGAGTGCAATGCACCACACACCAATATGAGGGTGGATGGCACTTGCCAAGATGCTTCAGCATTGATGAAATACTAAACGTTATTGATTTGCTGTATTTTAAAATGATTTGGGAATTTTATTTACCAAAAATATTTTATTAGAACCAAATAATTGTCAGTGTTAATCACACTGATTAACACTAATAATTAGAGATCCATATAACTGCTGGGCATGATTTGTAAGCTTATGATTCCAGTAAAAAATGGTGGTTCCCCAAGCCACATTAGAAAGATGAAGGATTGCATGAATCAAAGATTCATAAACCTAGTTATGGAGTGTCATCAGAAAATTAAGGACAGAATAAAAGATTATCTGTGATGGTTCAGAAGAAAAAGCAATGAAAGGAAGGGCAAACAGGACTATATCAAATTCATCATTTGTAGTTATGTGATGTGGGCTTATATCTGCATCTGCTTTCTGTAGAATAAGCATTACAGTCCTGCCTACCAAAATTAAAGAACAATGGCTCATAATATTGGCATAAAAGTACTGCAGTTTGGGTGTGTGCTCACCTTATTCTCAGTTATGTTGGGTTTTTGTTTTGTTTTGGTTTTTGGTTTTTTGTTTTTTATTTAAACACAGTATACTCTTGAGTTAGTTGTAATCCTAATGCTAATTAGTTTAGTGAAATAAATATTAGATCATAACATGGAAAATATAATAAAAGCATATAATATGGAATATATGTATGGGGTTTTTTCTGAGCATTTATTTTTATTGCATGCTTACAAGTAAATTATTGTTATTTTGCCCACAACTGGATGCAGATTTTAAAATTTCTTCTGAGTATTTGTATAAAATATGCACAAATTTATAAAGCTGTAATATTTTAACTATAACAAATCTTCCTTTATTTACACTCACTTATTTTCTGAATCAAAACAGTACCTGAAAAACTGCAAATGTCCTAAAATAATTTTGATACTTTTTCAAAGTTTATTTACTACTTTAGATCTGTATCATAAAGATGAGAGACACTCTTAAAGCTTTCCTCATGGTTATACTAAACATTTGGAAAGTTAACACATGGCTTCGTTTGACTACTTCTAATAGCTTACATTAAATTGAAAAAAAAGAAAGTAAAATCCATGAAATTCCTGAATAACCCATACTAAACTTCTGACACAAGTGAGTGAATTGATTATCATTTATTATAAATATTTCATATTGCTGTTTATACTATACTTATAGGAGTTTGATCTGTAATCTTATCTTGTTTTTATGTTATGGTTTGTCCCTTTTATATGATTTTCTTTTTGTATTAAATGTCACGTTCCTTTATTGAGCTGTACTGTCTTTGTAAAAGTAAAGTTCAAAGTTGCACCTTTATGGTGAATGCTGAATCAGTCTTGTGGAGAGAAATTATGGTATATTTAATAGCAATCAAGTTTTTCCTATTTCTAAACTAAAGTGCTATACAAAGATAACATAATTTGCCTTGAAAAAGTAAGATATGAATAAAACCTGATGATTATTGTAAATTGGGAGGTGAAGTAAGAGGACATAGCAAGACTAAAATACAAATTTGAAAAGGGATAACTGAAATCATGAAAATATGTAATGCTATTAGCAAGAAAAGTAGTCATGTAAAATGTATTTTGCTTAAAAAATGTTCTGTAACTGGTTTATTGACTGTGCACATACTAATTTATCCAAACCTCATAATATAGTCACACTTTCCAGCACGAACTTGCCCTCTAAGTTTCACTGGTTTTCTTTATTCATTAATTCCAGTCAGGAGAATTTCTTATTTATCTGAGCATGTGATAGTTGTTTATCACTGGGCAAGGGTGGGGGTTATCAGCATCTGTGAGTTTCCTATATTCTTCAACTCTTCTTACCAAGGACTCTATCTTTTCTGAGTTGTATACATTCACCTACAGTTCTCTTCTCTGCCCTTGAATTTCACAGAACTTATACATTTAAGTCTTAATAGCTGCTTTGTATCTATTTCCAAAAGCCTTTAAAACACCATAGTCTACTGATAGAAGTTTTCAGATTTGTCAGTGGCATTTGGGCTTAACTGGGCAGAGAGATGGAAAAGCTGTAATTAGCATTATACCTAAGTGTGTGCTGCATTGTTTTGTAATAATGTCTACTTTATCTTTTTCCCTTTTCAAGAGAGAGAAGAGGGTGAAATATCATCTCTCTTATCCAAAGACAGGATTAGTCAATTAGTCATACACAAATATCTGTGAACAGATGGGATGCATCTGAGACTGTTGGTGGAGCTGGCTGATATCATTGCAAAGCTGTTGTCTAACCTCTTCAAAAGGTCAAATTTTAGAGGAGGTTCCCAAAGACTGAAAAAAAACCCCAAATGTCAGTCTTATCATGAAAAATGGCAAGAGGAAGATCCAAGGGACTACGAACTGGTCTATCTCACCTCACTGACTGGATAGGTGGTAGAATAAACCCTCTTAGAAATAATTTTCAAAAGCATGAAGGACAAAAACAGTATTTGGGAGCAACCAGCATGGATTTAGCCTGTACAAACTATGCCAGACCAACTTTATGTGATGAGATGGGATGAATAGTGATGCAGTGGACAAAAGGAAGATCAGTGTGTGGTATATACTTTAATATTTTATGTTAAGTTTAACAAGGCCTTTTACACACTATTATAAAGCCTTATTTCATGAAACTGGTGACATACATGCTGGATAAATGGATAATGAAGTAGATGGAAAATGGATTGGATTGCTAAGCCAAAAGAGCTGTGATAAGTGGTGCAAATTTTATCTGATGGTCAAGTAGCAGGAGCCATCCTTCAGGGATCGGTACTGGGACTGTCCAATGTTTGTCTGCACTAATGGCTTAGATGGTGGGACACAATACATTCTGTGATTGATACACTGGAGGAGTGCTATACAGAAGGCCCTGGTCAGGCTGGAGAAATGCATTAGCAGAAACCACATGAAGTTCAACAGTGCAAAGTCCTATCCCAGGGGAGGAGTAACCTCATGCAGCAGTAGAGGCTGGTGGCAATCAGCTGGCTGAAGACAAGAGCTTAGAAAAGCTTGTTAGCATCAAGTTGAACGTGATTCAGCAACAAGGTCTGAGCTCTATTACTAAGAATGCTTTCAGTAGTTTCAGGGGCATAATCCTTCCACCCTTGTTTGGCACTTCTGAGAGAGCATTTGAAGTGCTATGTCTGGCTCGGCTCCCTGTTTCCAGAAAGACATTAGTATACTCAAGTGAGTCAAGTAGGGGGTGAGCAAGATGGCCATGGACCTGGAAGACATGATGGATGAGAAGTTGAGGAAATGAGGTTTGTTTTGCTTTGACAAGAGAAGCTTCAAGGAGGTCCTTGCTTCTGTCTGCCACTACCTGAATGGATGGAGCCAGACTCCTGCCAGAAGTGTGCAGCTATAGGATGTGAAGCAATGGACACAAGCTGGAACATGGGAAAGGACAACTAGATATATGGAAAAACTGGTTCTGCCATTAAGTATTTCAAGTCCTGAAACTGGTTGCCCTTAGGATTTGTAGCATGTTCATCCTCAGAGGTGTCTGAGACTTGATTGGACACAGCTGTGTATAACCTGCTGTAGTTAAAACTCCTTTAAGAAGAGGGTCATATGTCCCAACCTAAAGTATTCTATGATTCCATTAAATTGTGAATTTGGCTCTGGTTACTAACACTTTTTATTCTAGGAATTCTTTAAACAAAAAAGGCTTTAACAAGACAGATAATTTTTCTGGAAACTGGAGCTGTCAAATTTATTGCAAATTAAACAAAGTAACGAAGATACCATACACCAAGGATGCACCAGCTTGCTGACTTTGTAGAGCTGTGAAAACTGAACAGACTGTAATAGTGAAAGGTGTTCACACTATTGATAGTGGAAAACTATGATTTATCCCAACCACATCAAAACTCAGGTGAATATTTCTTCCAAAATAGACATCCACTTCTTTGCCTTTTAAAGTACTTCAGTTTTTTGCTTTAACCGGATTCACTATGCTCCTCAGTAATTTATCCAGAGGTCTTCATGCCAGCATTCATCAGTCAATATATTGAAAGCATTATCATAATTCTGTATACATCCTCATTCCATCTTACCTGTCTACAC
Organism: Cinnycerthia olivascens; assembly: GCA_035048155.1. NCBI lineage: Eukaryota > Metazoa > Chordata > Aves > Passeriformes > Certhiidae > Cinnycerthia > Cinnycerthia olivascens. The sequence goes on from JAWWMU010000106.1 coordinate 121,433,210, forward strand.
AACCTCTCAGCCACAGAAAACAGTAGAGACACTATTTATAGACAGCAAAGTATTACTAGGTAAAGAGTACCGAAAGGAGAAACACATCCTTCTGTTTCCTTCATCTATATCACGGCATATCCTGCGGCCTGTAGAAAAGGAGACAAGGTCAGCTAGTTCTGCATATCCTGACTCCAAACACCACATTTACCATGCACACCTCATATAGTAAATTATAACTTAATCTTACCAACTCCTAAATACAAGGCATCCACCATTGCTCTTCCTCCGTGTCCATTTGCTGCTTCCCCATAAACCTTCTGTCCTAGTAGAAGATAAGCCAACAGCAATTATTTATTTTTCTCACTTAACAAGAAAAACGTCTTCACCTGTCTGCTCGCTGTGTTCCAGTGAGATCAAGCCCTTGCCACATCTCTTTCGAAGAATAAAGTTTACCCTTCTATAGATCCTGAAATACTGGCTGCGTATCTATAAACTCAGTTATTCCTTCCATCAACAGGTTATAATTGTCACACTTCACGGAGAGTAAGTAAAGAGACAAGCTGTGGACACTGCCACACAAGAACCAACCCCTTCATGAGAATGAATGATGTAGACAGCATAACTTAAATTTGTAGTTAGCTCTACTTTGAGGAGGCAGTTGGACAAGGGCTTTTCAGATCTCTTTCTTTTCTATAAACTGATCATTCTTCACTTGTATTGAACTATCCTCATTGCAGTGCCTTGAGTGTTCTCCAGTACTACCTGTCTCCAAGGCCAGTGGTTTGTTCCTCTGCCTCTTGGATCTGCCAGTGTGAATGGATGGTGTGAGTGGATGGTGACCTCTTGCTTTGGCTTTAAAGACTGCTTTAAAGGCACACAGTTTGTGGTGATTGGGAATGGGTCTGCAGTTGAGCCTCATCCCTAATGGGCTACAACTGTGTAGGACAGGTGAGTGTTGATGGCAAAGAAACATGGACTGCTGAGGTGTACTGACCAGTCACAGAAGGGTACAGAGGACATACAGGTGTGATGCATGTGAGACGAAGGGTATAAAAGGTTGTACTGAAAAACAATAAAGTGCTGATGCTTGGAACTTTCTTTTCATCAGTTATACCTTCCTTGTCCCTCCTTGGTCAACTTACTCTTCAACCAACTCTTCCTCCAAGAATTTCTCAGACTTCTGTAGAAAGAGGAGTTTCTCTTATTCATTAGCTGCAGACCACGTCTCAGGCTCAGCTGTGTGTTTTGAAGGGTAGAATATGCCATAAAGACTGTCCTGGCAATCTGTAAGACATATTGGCTGTGCAGGCAACATCATCAGATTTTTAAGGTGTCAAAACCAAATTTTGTTTCAAAGTGAATCTAGCAGTCAGTTCATCTCCAAGACTGCTCTGAAGAAGCAGCTGAAATATATGAGAAGGCAATAGAAATTGTCTCTTATAAAGAGAAGAAAGATAAGAATGATTGGAATTTACATTACCTTGAGACATTTGAAACTTGATTGTTCATGATGCATTTAGGGTTTCTTCTTCAAACACAGCTTAAGAAGACAGTAATGTGTGTGGAAAGGGGTGTAAACTGCCTGAGTTTTCATACCCTTTCTCTACAACGTTCCTTTGCTCATGTGACAGCTCACTCTAGACTGAGACTACATAACATTTTGGACGTTGAAATTGCACTGATGTCTAAAATAGACCAGATTACTGCTGAGACTGTCTGAACTTTAAGCATAAAACATGAGTACTTCACCCTCCTTTGCCACTCCCTCACTGCATTACCTTAAAACAAATCTGTTTGTTTCTCATCTGGAAAATGGGCAATAATAAAACTGATGTACCTTACATGGCATCTGTTAAGATTAATTAGCTAATGCTGTGGAGCTCATTTTTTCAGGGGTTTCCTACAGTCCAAAAGAGAGGCATATAGAAACAAAGGAAGAAATTACACGTTTAAATCAGACATTTTCCTTGTTCAGAAAGGATAGACATAGATTTTCTGAGATTTCAGTTTCCTTTTCTTTTGCCAGTTACATCTACATTTGGAAGACTAATGCTCTAATAATACTTGCTACTCATTTGGAAATTCAGATGAGACATTTGGGTTTCTTAAGTAGTTTTGCATTAGACTTAAGCTATCTCATAAATAAATGATGACTTAAAAAAATATGTCTACATTTCATCTTATTATAGAAAGAAGGGCTATTACAGAAAGAAAAACCCCAGGGTGCTACTGTATTGGTCCTTCAATATGTATGTGATATTATCATGTGCTTTAACCACACCAGTCTTTGACAAATCAATGCATTGTACTGTTCTTTGGCTTCAGAAACACTATATTTTACATATTTTACTAATTTTCAAGTTTGAATGTCCGTGTATATGAGAATATATATATATTTGATTATATATACCGATGTATGTGGATACATTGTATGTACATATGTACATGTACAATATAGCTATAAATATATATGCATAAAAATTTTATCTTCTAAATTATTACACTTCTAAAAGAAAATGTGTTATCTGAACAACTTTATATGAGCCTGCCTGAGATCCTATATTCTTCATCAGTGGCAGAGCATACAGCACTGACTTTGCACCTCCATCAGCCAGATTGCACCTTCCTCCATTCTGACTGAGTTATCAGTGTAGGCATATTGATAGCCTTGATTTCCTACCTGTAAAACAAAAGGCTAGTTGAGCAGATAAACACATCAAAGACTATGACTATGAGGAATGTGCCAAAGTACATAAGAAGACTAGGCATTTATGGAACTAAACCCAAAGGAATCACAAAGCCATGATGATTTTATCTTGTTTCTAAAAAAATCTAATACTTATTAAACATATTGGAGAGTCTGAATCAGGAAAGCAATTAAGCATGAACTTAACTTGAAGTCAATATACTTAACCATTTGCCTATAACTAATTATGTGCTTAAATGATTTGCTGAATTTGTAATTTAATATAAATGCATATGAAGTGTGGAGTTTTGGTTTTTTCTTTTCAAAATACAATCCAAAGAAAAGATTGTTTGACTTAATTTCTAATTTGTTTCTTCAAGTTAATATTTTTCAACTGAAATCTAACAACTTAATGAAAAATAAACATTTTTGTTCTTCATAAATGAGATGATTTCTATAAAATATTTTTCATATTCTTTCCTGAGACATTCTTACATCTCATATATAGTTTACTTATATTTGTATTTTCTTAAGAGAAAAACCTTCTTGTAGTAATTTTTCTTTCCTAGATAACTCTTCTCTTGTTATTCCCCCTGTAAACTCTCTCTTAATTGCTCTGAAGAAAAAAATTCTAATGGATACAATATGTTTATTTTAGTGTTTTCCTGTTACTCATTTAAGAACCCCTCATTATTTAGAAGAAGAGACTTCAATATGGTTCCTAAAAAAAGAGTTTGTTGTGGAATTAAATGAATGTTAAAGTTATGAAAATTGCAATGTTTGTATTTTTGATGGCTGTGCAAAAGTAAATATTTAGAAAAACAGTCAATGGAAAAAAAATCCATAAGGAATGGGATGGGCTTTCAGACTCACTGATGTCAGGGGTAGTGCAATGGGAAATCTATGGAGGTTACATTACTAAAATCAACCAATATTTTGAAAATATAAATTTTTGCAGGCAATTGTGTTCCTCAGATGTGTGTGTGGCTTTTAATCTACACTGAAATAATCCCAAAACATTGGTAAATTTACCTCTTGCTTTACAACTTTTTCCATCTCCTGCTTTATGATTTTCTCTTTTTTTTTTTTTTTTTTTTTCTCACTATTTACTGCAATCAAGTGCTTTTCCTGTAATTGCTCCCATAATTTTTCCTGGAGTTGAGTCTGCAAGATGTTGCAGTAATCATTTAATCAGTAACAACACATTTTTGTATTCCTAGTACATGATTAAATTAGTATAGTTTACATGTGTTCCATTTAGAGAAATCACTGACTTATCAAACCAAAATAAATATTGTAGTCTAATTAAATCTCCTCTGAATATATATCATATAAAAATTCTTAAAATAATCTCAGGATTTTCCACGTTAATTATAAATAAGTGACTGTTTCTAACAATTAAATTATAGCTAAACTTAACTCACAGGGAAAAAAAAAATGAAGTTAGACAAAATATCACTAACACTATTTACAGTGATAATTTAATTTGCCTGGTTCTGGAACAATTAAGTTTGTTCTCATTGTCTTACAACATGGCTCTGATCTCTTAGCAAGAGCTTACCAAGACCTAAAAATAGCCCAAGATCTTTTTCACACATCAACATAAGTTGTTTAAAAAATTGTGTAAACAGTAAATCATGAATGAAAATTTCTGAAAAATGAAAACGTATTCACTTCATTTGCAAATACATTTATTATTTGTACATTACTTCTATACATATTTGTTCACCGTTTGGTGACTTTTTGCCTCTTACTATCATTGATTCAGTTTCTTCCAGTAGTATTAAAAAAAATCCCAAAACGGTCTTGATGATAATGCTAGTTAATTAAGATAATACAGTTAGTTTTTAATCACCAGAAAGCTTTAAATTAGGAAATTGTCAACTATAGGCTACTTGAACTTCCTTCAGAACTTTCCCTCTAACTGAAAAAATATCAGATTTCCTATACTTGGGATGATTGGGGCTTTTTTACCACAACTTGTGAGACAGGACATGTTTGAACCATTTTCAGACAAAACAGAGATTCAAACAGCTGGATCAAAAAACCTGTATGACTTCTGGTATATGTTGGAGTCTTATCCAGTAAGGGGAGTCCTTACTTACAGAGTTCTAAGGAATAGTCAAATGTATTGTGCCTTCATGCCTTGGCAAACCCAAGTTGAATAAGCAAGTGGAGCTATATCCTAAGTTAAAGATCAGCCATAATTTCTTGGATGTAATGAAGTAGCCTTTTCAGTTAGGATAACTATAACTGTTCTAAAAAATAGTCTTCCATCTTTAAACATTTCTACTATGTAAACCATATATACCTATGACTATGATTATATAGTCACATATCATCTTATCTTATGTGTTGACTTGATCTTGGCAAGCAACCAGCTGCCCACTCTCTGCTGCTCCCCTCCCTCTCCTCAACAGGACAGGGTGAGAAAATGAAATGAAGAAAAATCTAATGGGGAAAGATAAAGGCAAGGAAATCAGTTATCAACATCACAGATGAAACAGATTTGAAATGAAGAAAAATAACTTAATTTGTTGTAAATTAAAATAGATTTGGACAATGAGTAACAAAAGAAAAAGATGAAAATTAAAACTTGCCCTGCCCCTTTTTCCCAAGTTCAATTCTACTCCTTCACCCCAGCACCTCTTTCTTCTCATCATCTGCCCCTGTCCACATACCCAGAGCATCAAAATGTGTGGGAAAGGAGGTATTACAACCTGTCCATAAGAGTTTCTCTCTGCTTTTCTTTTCTCTTGCTTTTCCCCCTTTCCCCAGACTGCAGCCCTGCCTGAACCACCCCAGTGTGAGTCCTCTCCATCAGGTTGGTGGATTTTTTTCCTTCAGGAAAAAATCTGCTCTACTGCAGGTTGTCCACAGGCTGCAGTGTGCATATCCACTATGGTCTGGTCCTCTCCACTAACTGCAGGGAAATGCCTTCTCCACTGTGGTCTTGTTAATGGCCTGCAGTTGAATCTCTGCTCCAGCTCCTGGAGTACATCTCTTTTACCCTCATCCTTCTCTGACCTATGTGAGCATGCTGTTTTTTCTCATCATTTCAGGGGTGTTTTTTTGTTTGTTTGTTTGTTTTTCTTCCTCGTTTGCTTGTCCAATATATTTCCTTTTCTAAAATATGTTTTCTCAGAGGTATCACGAGCCTTTATGATGGGCTCATCTGTGCCCTGGGGTGGATTCATTGGGACTGTCTGGAACCAGCTGAACCTGGGACAGCCCTGGCATCCCCTCACAGAGGCCTCCCTGCCAAGACTCTGCCATGGAAACCCAATACACCTCAAAGGTTCTAGAAATTGAACTGCCACAACTCTTCAAAGATTTTGGTGTTAATTTTGATCCAACTGGAAATTCTAGGCATCACTTTCACCACCTTATTTTAAAAAAACTTTCAAGAAAAAATATTTATAGCATTTATTTGTCTTGATCACAATGAAGTTCCTAATTAGTCTTTGTACTACTAACATTTTCTGTGATTACTGTCATCAAGACATAGTTCTCACCTGGTTTCATATGAACTATTTAAATTGCCCTTTAAAAAAATCCCTCACAGATAGCTTTTTTGGTTTGTTTTTTTTTTCTTAACAAGACCATAATTTGTTCATAAATCTAAATGTCAGAAGTTCTGAGCAATCAGTACATTGCTTAGTAGGAGTGATAAGTACCAAACTCCAGGTGGCCAGGGTCACTTGGTTTGTTCAGTCCTTGGTTTGTTCAGCCTGGAGGAGAGTGAGGAGAGACCTCATTGTGGTCTTCAACATCCTCATGAGGAGAAGCAGAGGGATCAGTACTGATTTCTTCACTTTCGTGACCAGTGAAAGGATTCAAAGAAATGGCATGAAGCTGAGTCAGGGGAGCTTTAGGCTGGATTTCAGAAGGTTTTTCATGCAGAGGTTTGTTTGGCACTGGAATAAGCTCCCCAGGGAAGTGGTCACAGCACCAAGCCTGACAGAGTTCGTGAAGTGTTTGGACAGTGCTGTCAGGCACAGGGTGTGAATGTCAGTGGCTGTCCTGTGCAGGGACCAGAGTTGGACTTGATAATCCTGATAGCTCCCTTCCAACTCAGCATATTCTGTGATTCTGTGAATCTTTAAGCATTTCAACAGAGTGTTTACCTTTAAACCACCAGTTTTAAAACCTTGCTTGTTTTGAAATATGAATGGATTTGGTTTAGCTGTACCAGTAGTCCTACTCAAGAACTTTTTCATTGGTCTTAGTATTTTGAAATAGCTTTGCTAGGATATTTCCCTATTCCTAACTCAGTGAGTTGCATATTGTTTCTAGTCATGTAAAGTCATGTAAAGCCTGACTTTAACCCAAATGCAGTCAACTGGTAGGTCAAATAATCTGCATGTATAAAGTCCTAAGACTTCTTCCTCCTCCTTGAGCAGTGGCAGCCTCAGAAAAAGTATTTATGAAGATAGGTAGCATCACTAATATTCATGGTTTTATCTTAAACAGTACCTTGATATATATATATATATATATATATATATATAATATCAATTTATAACATGCACTATAGTGAGCAGAAGAGCAAAAAAAAAAATTATCTATTTAAATTCCTATTTGCTAATAGATAATGATAAATAAAGATGATATAATAGATAATGATAAATAAAGATGATATAAGGTTCACTTTTCTAACTATAATCATACTCATAATATTACTCATAAATATTATTATTACTCATAATAATACTCATAAACTGCACCTGTAATGGCTGAGACATTGTTTTATCTGCTGCACCAACACAATATGTATTTCTCTTTGCCCATTGACAAGCTTGGCAGACCTGTTAAACACTCAAACCCGTGACCTGAGAATATTAAATTGATTTCCATAATCTTACACACATTCTGTGTTTAATTTTACATGGCAAGAGGTTTCCCATAATATTCTATGATATAATATGATGTATTGTGTCAGAAAACATTCATCAGTACTTCTGTGCCTTTGTACAGAAAATACTTATACCCATCCTGAATCAAGTTCATTGTCTGTATTAACACCTGCAGAATTGCCAGTATGTCCATTAATTCATACTTGGTGTTATATACCAGGTTCCATTAAAAAAAGTTTATAAACTCCAGCAAAAACTTGTGTTTAAGTGAGTAAGAAAAATATGTTGCATAGGTCAAAATCCTGTTTGAATTTTCAATCTTCTTTTGCTGGTGAGACATCTGAAATGCTGAGCACAATCTTGATTTATGTTCACAACAGATTTGAAATTCAGAACAAATGTAGTGAAAAACTCAAATCTGTAGGGAACTGAAGATCCTTTGTTAAGAGAAGAGGAGAAGTGATGTTGTTGTCTACTGAAATCTATAGTGGGAGGAAAGAATGATTTGGAAAGGAAATAAAGTTAAGGTCA
>JAWWMU010000106.1:121441364-121487679 GCA_035048155.1 Cinnycerthia olivascens
AGGAAAGAATGATTTGGAAAGGAAATAAAGTTAAGGTCATTTTAGCTAAGGGTGTAAAAAATCTAATAGATATTGACTACACACGAATAAGTTCATACTGAATAACACAAGTGTATTCCAGACATAGCAAAGAAATATCTGCCTGTAGCCTTTCCAAAGGCTTTATCTTTCTCTCATTAATCTCTTCAAAGCTGCTCTTCAGATTTTTGTCTACACAGCTTTTATAATTTCTGACTTATTTTGTTTTTTCCTGTCTCCCCATGGTTTGCCTCATCTTTGCGTTACATTTTTTTATGGAATGGCTATGCACTGCTTAGCATTGCCTAAGATTAGGGTGAAAATTTTATGCACATGCAGTGACATTCTGTAGAAAGTTATATTATTATAGTCTAGTGTAAAACTTTCTTATGTATGCATGAAAATGTATATAAACTCCATGGCTGCCTCTGGGCTTGCCTATGAATATATACGAATTCCTTTATCGTCTATCAAATTTTAATATAGGCCAATTTTTTCCTTTTACTTTATTTCATCTCCATAAGGTAATAATAATTCCCATCATAACTTAACATCAAGACTTCTCTTTAACTGTCCATTTTTTTTGGTGACCACAGTGTATCTCTTAGATTTTAATATGACATATACAGGGTTTCCTAAATCAAATTACAAGATAATGCCGTATTTGTTTCTTGTCAAAGAATTCAAATTTTTAGTATGCCTGTGAAATTATATATTTGTTTACATCAAGATTATTCTGATAAAAAAATGATGTGAAAGAGGAAGGGGATTTTTTTGTTGTTTTTCTCAGATAGGGAAACTATAGGAGAACTATTGGTTTTGTTTGGTTCTGAATATGTTACAGTGGGAGCCGGTACTGGGTTCAAGGTCACACTGATCATCTTATGGGTGCTTCCTACTGGAGGTAGAGTTGTTATTTAAAAGAAGTGTGGAAAATGGAAAAATACAGGGCAGATTAAGAAGCTAAGAATCTAATTTTAAATAGTTTTTTATGTTTTAGCCCAGTTCAAACTGGTGAGGTTAATTACAATCTTAAAACAAATGGATTTAATATTTTATATTTTGCTACAATTTATAATTGAAATAAAATTACTTCTGAACTTCATAATGATGAACTACTATAAGTAAATCCTTATAAACATATAATTAGATTATAAATTCTGGGCTTGGTATCTGTGCATTTGTACAGCAAATACAATACTGTTGCATAGTCGAATCATAATCTTGAATGAGGAACTATTATAATATATATTTATATTAGAAGGCTAGCCTAAGTTTTCCTTTACTTATATGAATATATATTATGATTTCCCAATATATGTCTACTACTTAAATACTAAAACTTCTCTGTACAACCCAACAATTTTCACAAGATTTTTATGTTGATGGATAAATCCTTATTATTGCTCAACATTTCTTTTCAGTGCAACTTGGTCTAAAGGAAACACGTCCCACTTTTACAACAAATAACTAAGAGCCAAAAAACAAAAGAAAGAACTGACCTCATTCTAGAGTATGCAATCATTGACAGAAGAACCAAAAATTCTTGATGTATTTAATTTTGGCATGTAATTGTGAATACAATGTGACTAGAAATGCATGTAGATGCATTTATGTAAACATATATAACTATAGATATGTACTCGCTAAAGATTTAGAAATATTTTAAATAATTTTTAAATATCTATATGCATATAAAATTTGTATATGGTTGGCTTTCTGGGCTGCACATGCACATCACTGTAATATACTGTTTTAAATAACCTACAAAAAAATTTCTATACCTTTTTTTCTTCTATTTCCACCTGCTTGCCTTCCCTTATTTCAGTCAAAAAATTCTCAAGGATAATTGAACAATATATTTAGTAACCCTGTAGTTCAGCTTTGAAAACATGAGACAAGTTATTCTGCTGAAGATCCTCTTATAGGCATGTGCCTCAGAAGACAGGCTGTGTCTTACTTCTTTGTATGAGAGCAAAGGTGTTAAATTATGCTTTGAAATTCAATTGTTATTTACTATAATGTTATTTTTTTCTTATAAATTATTTTATTATCTATGTTATAAGCTATTTGATACATTACTTCATCACTTTTGACTTTTCTAGTAACATGAGTAACATTTAATTAACATTAAAGGTTGCTGTGATTCAATAACATTTTAAAGAAAATAATGTCCTTAGATACTGGAATCTTTATACACATTACATGCAATTTTACTTCTTTGTATTAATTCAAAAAACAGCAAGGGGTCTGTATTACTCTACCACAGTAATAGCAAAAATTAGAAACTATAGTCACAAAGTTGAGTAAAAAATTAGCCCCTTTTAGCTAGTCTTAAAGAATACTTTACCTACATTTTCATTTTAAATGTGAGCTACAAAAGTGTAAAATTCTGAATAGGTAATAGACTGTATGCCAATAGCCCAATTTAAAGACATGAGAAATCACAATCAGGTAATAAATAAGTAAATAAATAGGACTATGGTGTTTATCTTCTAAATAAAATATCGATTACAATGTGTATAATATAAATTTCAAATATTTGTTTTATATTTCTTAATGCAGATAAATACAATATGAACGATAAAAAATAAACAAAAATTATGTAATTATTATGCATTAAATGCAAATAAAATATGAATAAATAGGAATTTTAAAATAAGACTATATAATTTACAATGTATAGAAGACTTAGAAATAAAAGTATGAATTTCATAGTTAAAAAAAAAAAAATTCGATTTAGGGTAGGATGGACCTATCCAGAACTGACATCAAAAATTATAAAAAAACTTAGAATTTAAGCTGCTAATTAACATGGAAACTTAACCTAACAATTTGGGTACAACTCCAATTTTGCACTGGATTAAATAGAAATTTTAATAAGAAAAGGACAAAGACATAGCAGAACCAGACAGTTCTGCTAATACACAGCAAAATAATTACTTGTAAAATTGCTCCATAAGACTCCATGACTCGATAAAAATGTGCAACCTTGGAAAAAAGGTGAATCATGAAATAGTGCATAGACACAGGATGCATTGTGATTGCAAAGGTTTCTGTTTGAAAGATGAGGAAGGAAGGGATCTGCACAATGCAAATGAAAGGCCTGTGCAGAGCAGGGGCAGAAAATAGTGAGGAATCCAATGGCATTTGCAAGCTTGAGCAACTGCAAGGGCCAAGTCTTGTCCTGCAGGCTTAAGGAATGAGCAGGAAAGAGTTTCTCTTTTTGTGAGTGTGTGTATGTGCACGCACACAGATATAAATATATGTTCTCTATGATTTCAGGAAGAATTCAGTATTTGAACCTTGCAATTTCATCTTACTATATGCTAATCATAATGCAGATAACATGCAAAGATTATCAATATCTAAGCAGAGCTATAAGTGGACACCTGTGATTCATTATTAAGTAGGATTATTTGCAATGCTTACAGTTCTTTAAAACTTTTTTAATAACTATTTTTTTAGATCCCTCCACTCACACAAAACTATATATAGACTTGAAGATATCGTGGAAGGAAATTTTTTAAAAGAATTGGTAAAAGCATAAGGAAAATATTAGACGTAGTTTTCAGTAATTTAAATTTCTAATATTTGATTTTTAAATGATGAAACATCCAATAACCCAAATGACCCTACACAAACATATACATGGAATAAATTACTTCAAATGAAAGCACAAAAATTATTTGTTCAGCTGCTCTAGTGGCTGGAAGGTTAGGAACAAAAGCTATTATTGTTCAGTGTACTTTTTCACAGGAAATAGACAGTGGCAAACATACAGTAGTTCAACACATGAGATCAGAGACACAGTTTTTATAGTAAACCAAAACCAGATGTTGGAGGGACTCAAGACCTTTACAGAAATTATTACTTATGTTTGCCTTAGAAAGCAAAGAATGTTTACAGAGAGTCATGTACCTGATTAAGAAAAAGACAGGTTACAAAAGCTATTCATTCAAGGAAAAATATTTGCCATACAGACTGTTTTATATATAGAAGTTAGTTATGTACATAGGATTTGAATTTTATTTTCGTTTGGCTTTTGAATGAGTATGCTAACTTCATACTACTAAACAAGTTTATAAATAAGAAAAAAGGTAAATATTTTCAAACTGAAGACCAGAATTTTGCCGTAAGCCTTTGGAGTTAAATCGTTAGTGGATACAGAATTAGACATTAAAGAATATTTATCTGAGGAAAAATTGAAGGTATGGTACTGTATAGCTATATGGTAGTATATAGCTTTTCATGTAACATAAAGTCTTTCTCTAGTTAAATATTTGATTTGATATCACTGGAGGCTAATTGGTTTAATAGAAATTGATGGAATACTCAAAAATAAGGTCTCAGTGCTGCATTCCTCAAGTTTTCTCGCAGACACTTAAGTAGAAAAGAAAAAGGGCAAGACTTGCATGTTAGACAGCAAGGTTTATCTGCCACAGGGCACAGATCTATGGAAATGAAACATTACTTCTAGTACCTCCCAAACTCTTTGTTTTCTTGGCTTTTTCAGACCATCTTAGGGAGACATTGGGCTAACTTTTCCTAGCAAATGTTTTATTTCTTAGCAAGAATTTTGGTTTTATTTCTCTAATCTTTTTTTCACAAGGTTGGATTTAAATGGGTTTAAAAACTTAGGAACTCATCTTAATTTTAGTCCTTTTTCCATCCATTACCTCTAGAGCTTTAGAGTCTTGAAATTCTGGAGCTGCTATTTTGGAGGCATGTCTGTAGGTAATATGTAATAAGTAATAGGAAGCATTGCAAAACCTCTAATAGCAGAGAAATTGTTGGAGGATGTAGTAACTGCCAAAGAGAAGTTAGTGCCATTTTATTTTAACTCATAATTTGAAATCCATTTGTCTTTTTCAAAGCTTCACAGACATTAAATATATAAATTAAATGCATTACAAGTAAAATGACCGTAATCTCAATACAATACCAATAATTAAATGAAATAATATTAATTATGATTCATATGAATATACAAAGAATATTTGTATGCAATCAGAAAAAAATAATCTGAACCTCAAGTTTCTTGAAGGTTACTTCTTGAAGGTTACTTCATCCTGTTAAATACTGTAAAGTTCAAAGTGAAACTTCCTTGAACAGAATTTGTGGAATTTGCATTACCCAATACCTACTTGCAGGTGCAATCTGGTGCAAAGCCTAATAGAGAAAATGTCTTTACATCTTCCCAACAATGTTTCAATTACGCAGTTTGAATTTAAATCGAAAGTAAATATATAAGCTCATGTAAAATTCAGATCTTAACAAAAACAGGAAAACATGGACTGGACTCTACAAAGTGGATCAAACAGAATGTCCTTAGTCTTTTGTGGTTATGCTTAGACAATAAGTACTGTTGGTAACATTTCATCTTGTCTGTTTGACTAAATGCTTATAATTGTGTAAATATGCAAACACTATTGGCTTTCTAATGATATTAAATGCTTAAACATCTGATAGTAACAAATTCACATTATATTCTAGTTTTTTATTCTAGTGTTAAAAATTCTTACTAAATTTCCATATGAAAAATAATCTGTCATGAATTTTTATTCAGTCAAAGTTTATTTATGGCATTTTGCAGTTTGATCTACACTCTACTGTTCATAATAAGGCAGTATACTGTAATGTACCTTATCTTATTAGATAATTTCAACTTGTTTTTCTGAACTGGCTTCTTGAAAATTTTCTTGCAGTGATGTTCTACTTAAACATAGCAGTTGAAACTGAGGACATAGATTTACATTGATCTGGTAGGATACTGCATGTATACAAAGGTGTGTATGATGGTACCTATTGCAAAATGTTCTTGGATTACACATTTTCCTTCTTCTTACATTGTTACACTGTATATCAAAGAAATATATAATGTTAAAATTCATGCAAAGAGCTAATAGTTTAATATTCCATTGAGATTTAATGGAAACATTACACTGCTGTTTTTAAATGCTCTTGCACACATTTATGAAGGATTCAGTGCAGGCTGATACTGGAGGAAATGTTCTGAGCCAGATGAACTGAGTACATATCCAAATCTTTTGATCTTCGTGTAGATACAAATAAGCAATTGTAAGAAAAGAGAAATTTTTTCTGTCTGGCTTCTACTAGGAAGGTGTAAACATCACCAGTTAAACTACAATGATAAACAGTGTTTCTAATTGGTATCCTTGCTGATCATTTCAAAGAGATAAATGATCAAAGAAACTGGGCTACCCTCCTGTACCTAGACATGACTCTTCCAGCTCAGGATTAATGTAGTTTCATAGTGATTGTTTTCCAACATAGCTATACAGAATTGGCAAATGATGCTTACTGTTTCATCTTGTAATTTATTAGGGAAATAAATATGTAATGGCCAACATTAAAGTAAAGAAACTAAATATTCTACCATCACTGTTAGTGGAGTGGAGCAACAATTGATTTTATGGCTAGTATGGAAAGTCTGCAAATGAGGCAATAAGGATGTGTTACATCAAGAATCCTTATAAGACATCCATAAAGCTCAGGAGTGATTTTCAAGACACTTTGAAAACTAAATTTAGTAACAGTGAAATTCGCAAGATACTGCAATGTAAAAAAATATGTATTCTTAACTAGTAAAATAAGGTATATTATCTGCATTAGAAGATAAAATGCCAGCAGATGTAGTTCACAAGCTCATATGTAATTTTGTCTGTTTAAGGATAAATCAAGATCAAGGGCGGTTTTGCAGAAGAAAATGTTCTCTTGAAAATAGATTGATTTGGTATATATTACTTATTTTGCCTCTATCAGCCAAAAAGATTGTGGGTGAGCACAAGGCAAACATTTTGGACATTTTCTTATCCTTATATTTTACTGGTGATAAAAAGGTATTACACTCATTTTTTATTTTTTTTTTTTTTAATGACCAATCATACAGTATTACATTTTATGTAATAATTTTCAAATTTATGTAAGACTGGAAAAAACATTGCCCTTGTGCTTAGAACAATGAAAGTTTGCATAGCAAAATAACCTTGAGTTTACCTAGGTCAACACTTCGTGAATTCAGGTAAGAGGTAGGTGCAGATAAGGGTTAACAGGGCAGGAACATCAGATGAACAGTGGATGCAGAAGCAGAGGATTTCTGCCTCCATTTCTTTCTTCTGCTTGACAATACCACTAATGGAGTCTCTTCCCCATCCCTCTACTATTTTCTTTGTTTCACAGGAATAATCCACATTGTCACCCTTCCCCCCATTCTTTTGATAATAAAAGTCAGTCTTAACTACACTTCTGGGAAACCCAAGACACTCTTTTCATGAGTACTAGGACAAACAAAATCAAAAGAAAATTACTTCTGTAATGGTTAATAGGGTTACTTCAGTTATCATTGAAGGTATTCAAAATAAATATTTTTTTTTAAATTTTGAGAAATAGTAGATAAAGTTAAAAACTGCTAATTGTTTATCATGTTACTGTGACACTGTTTATATTTGTACTGTATTAAGAGGCATAGTAGTGCATAAACATCAATTTAATTTTACATTTTCTAGTATTGTAGCATAAAATAGAAAAGTCATTATCTCACACTAATTCATGTTATTCTGCTCCATGGAATTGAAGGATTCAGTGATATTGAGTTCTGCTGTAAAAGTACATCTCACCTCTAGATATCCATGATCTATCTAAAAATAAAAATTAAAAATGCAAAACACTTGAGTTGGTCATAAAAGCCAAAAGAAATTATCATAAAATTGTATTTACAAGTCCTCTGCATATGCACTCATCTACACATGTTATCCAGCTAAATATTTTTCCAATAGACACTGCACACAGAACTCTCCAAGGCCTCTTTTGACTTTAACAAGTTTTAGATCAGTTCTGATGATGCTGTATGTCCTTAAAACCTTGCAGTAGTGGCAGTCTCTACAAACAATTTTCTTGCATTACAGAAGCATATTTTTCTGCATATGCTGTATAAAGTCATCTTCTATCATTTATATTTGTATTTAAAAAAATATTAAATTCTACCAGCTCTGAGACACTACACTTCTAGCTTTTTTAATAAATACCTATGCAGAGAAAGAACTGCACTTCAATAATCTATGTAAACATATTGCATATTATTAGACCTTAAAATTACATGTTTGACAGATAGCACACAGGTTCTCAAGGGTATTATTGCAATCTCTGAAACTTATTAACTGTGATTTCATAGCCAATGACAAAAGATAATAAAAAAAAATCATCTGTTCTTTAAGTCAAAGCATTTGTCCACAGATAATGAAAAGTCATAATTTCCATACATGACTGAGAAAAAAAAATAAGATTTGTCACCTTTATCTGGTTCCATTCATCTGATCAAAAACATATAGTAAAAGAAAATTCTTTATGTTTCAAACATTTATCAATTTAAGATTCTGTATAGCAATATTTTTGGACTTGACTAAAACCCAGTTAATATCCTGGAAGTGCAAAATAAGTCTGTAAAAAAAAGATGAAGAAGAAAACATGCAGGCATTTTCAGTCAGAAATACAGGGGTTGGGGAAAATGTACAGCAATACCAGATGCTCTTGGTTTAGACTCCTGGATGTTGTGGATCCAAATAATTTTCCTAGACCATACATATATGAATACATGCTGCTTTTCCTGCTAATGTGAGCATAATTTATGCTCTTGTAGAAACTGCTGCTGTTTAGATTTTTCTTCCCCTCCGTCTCTCCCTCTCCCCAGTCATTTTAATGATTTCTTCTTCTTCATTAACGTGGGGATTCTAGATGATTTTTTTTCACTGGCTGAAATACTCCAGCAGCTTCTTATGCCTATTCATTTTTAGTGACCCAGCAGCTGAGCTGTAATGGAAAAGTTAATCAGAGTGCATCCTGAACTGTTCATAGTCCTGGGTCTTCCTGAAATAAACCAATATTTGCTTGCAGAAGTTCTTTTAATTTTTTAGCATTTTGAGATTTGTATAAAAGATTTGAGTAAGAATGGAATTTAGTAACTATTCAGAATTACGCTCTCACAAATCAGAAGATGAACTTTACCATTCTGTCCTCCACAAGAGCTTATTGGTTCAAAGCCAAGGATGAGAGATTGGAGAAGCTGGTTTGAGTTTCTTGGCTGAAAACAAGGAATTAAATCGGTTTCTTGCAATGTAGAAGAATGATCTAAAAATTGGATAGTAATTTGTTCAAAATAAAACAAAATTAATAAATTAATGAAAAAAACCCCACGAATGTTAGAATGGCTTTTCATGAAATCATAGTTTGTGGCGTTGTAGCCATGTGCAAGAAAATTAAATCTACATTATAATGAGTTTGGGAGATTTTCTTCAAACAGGTGTCTGAACATGACATATCTTTTTATGACAGTGTCAAGAAAGTATTTTGTCATGGAAAAATTGGAAGGATTTAGCTTTTGAAAAATTGGTAAACAATAATCGATTAGCATGGTTCTGGTTTCCCATCTGGTGAATCCCAAAGTACTTTTGCAGCCAGGAAACAGTGTGGTAGTTTACATCATGTTCCAAGAATAAGTAACATACCAAATAAAATTTAAATCTTTGACTTTTCAGTGAAGTCATCTTGGGTTCTCCAAAAAGTAATTTTTTCTTTTAGACAACATACTATATTAATGTTAATACCTCTATGAATGAGAAAATAATTAGCAAAGGAACAATAGTCACTCTCAGTTTTTGGTTTTTCTCTATCATTATCTATTTTATCACATTGTATCCCCATCCTTTTCAGGAAATACATTTTTTTTTTTTTTTTTTTTTTTTTTTGCTTCTTACATGTTTCTTCTCATGTCACTCTTTTGCTGCCCAGCACTCTCAAGCTTTCTACAGGGAAGTTGGGGGAGTGACACTTTATGCTGAAGCTTGATAAATGAATTCTTTGCCTTCTTGTTTCTTGGTAAGTGGACCATTAAGCTATATGTCCTTGACTTTCTCTGTTGGTAGGATGAAAAAATATAAGAACAAAAGGATTTAACGTTGAGTAAATTTTATTTTACTTCCTGCACATGGTTAATAGTATGTTTTATAGAGGATTTCCCATGTGGTAGAATTATTAAAATCTGATATACTTCATGTTTTTTGAAGTTTGTTGTTTAAACATCTTAACTTAAGCTTTCCTTCCAACTTGCATTATGTGAAGATTAGAATACGAAGAAAAAAAAGAAACTCCTCTGAACCAGTTTTTACAATGTGCATCCTTAACTGACAATAAGTAATTGGAAAAGAATTTTTGTATTTGTAAGGATTGACCTTGACATTGTTTGTGTAGGCCTCCAAAGCAATTATTGTAGAAACTGAGATGGAAAACAATGGCAAAAAGCAGACAGAAGTGCTTGAATTAGTGCAAATCACAAACATAGCTGAATGGTATTAGATGACAGTTTGCTTTTAATGAGGGAAGACATGAAGTAATTAAATCTTGACATACAATTATGAAAAATATCAGGTAACAAGCCTGCTATGCAATATAAAATAAGAAAAGACATTTTCTGAAAACTTGCCTGATGCTCTGTCATCTGAGACTGTTCTTTATGAGTGCAGGGTGAAGGTCAAGGAGGTATCTCAACTCCATCAATCCTTTGGACAGTTACAAATGACCTTTCACTTTTCATAAGACATTCAATATTCTGAATGGGGGGGATACATTTTTCTGTGTTTAGAAAATAGCAAAATTGAAACCTTTTATAGTGCACAGGGTGCATTTGTGTTTGCATGTCCTGAACATCTTATTCATTTTTAAATGTTCATTGACACCAATATCTCATTTACATGAAGCAAACTATCTTAAAATGATGAATCTATTTCAACATGTATTTTAACTTTTCATATTTTTTTGCATTAATTTTTATAATTTTTTTAATATGTATTCTATTTTCTGTTCAAAAAATTTTAGAAAATGCTATGGTGCTTACAGATGTATGGCTTTGAATGGCTGCTGTTTTGATTTGATATTGATTGAAATCCAAATGTTCCACCATATTTTCATTTCATATTTATTTTGCAAGGATTAAATCTCAAAGTCTGTTTTAATTTTGATCTCTCAAGGTGTGTATGGAAATTGTGTTGCTAGAACACATACCACCGGGTGCATATGTCTTTGTGACTTACCGGATTCAGCTTTATTCCACAGGAGTTTCTGTGTGCAAACAGAGCTTGTTCTTTGGCCACATAAACTTTGATTCCAGTGGTACTTGTGTGAAGTAAGAATTTCACTGTTATTATTTTTGCGCTGAGTGAAAATAATGGTGTCAAGCTACTCTTTCACCTATATTTTGGAGAATCCTAAACATTTTTTGCCTTTTCCACATAAATGAATTTATTCCTCCCATTTGTTAAGCAAAACAAAGGAACTTGAAATTCTAGATAAGAACTGTTGCTGGACCTGTCCAATACTCTGCTTTATGAGCAGGTAATCCTCTTGCTAAATTCAGTTGTACTTTAGTATTTAAATATAGAAAAAATAAAGAAAAACAAAATATTTGCAAACATTACAAAAGAATGGCATATATTTAAAGAAATTTAAAAATATCCCCTTTGAAACAGCGCATGATAACAGACTGAGACAACTTTTGGAACAGAAATGTAAACATATAGAGAGAACATAGGTGCATATTTTATAGTATCTTAGCCCACTTGCTATATTTAATCAAAGATATTAGAATATTTGTATGTTCTATCAGTTTAAAAGAATCTATTACCACTTTTAGTTCTGAAAGATAGGTTTGCTTTCAACTGAACATAATTATTTATTTAAATCATACATAATATCTCATTCATTTCCTTTAGAAATATTATTTCTGCCATAAGGTCTGCCATGGGCAACAATCTGAAATAAAGCATAGGTAATTTTATTGGATTTGAAAAGCTGTTTAGAACAGAATTATTAAAACAATTATCAGAATCTCAAATTGGTTAAACCAAAGTGACATTCATAATAGCTCAGTAATTTGTTTTCAAAACTATGTCATGCTACCATCTTCAAAACCTTGTGATTTAGTTTACCTGTATCTTACTTGCTTATTCATCACTTGCTTATTAATTACTTACATTTTACACTGAGGTACTTTAGATACTCAGACTAGTATAAATCACAAGTTAGCACAGTTTGAGAAACATTTATCTCTCTCTTTCTTCATAGGTAAACTCTGAAATGGAAAAATAGGAAGAAGCATCTCTGAGCATTTTAGGGAAGCACTTCAGGGCAGATATTGTCCAGCATGTGCTCTTCTATGTGTAAAACACAATTAACAAGAGCTTGCCTTTCAGGAATTTCAACAAAATGAAATCACACAAGATTATAGTCCACATAAGCAGATGTTGGGAAACATTTCCTGATGCTACTTAATTACATTGAGATATAACAGGCATATATATGGCAAAAATATTGAAAATGGCTATTTTAAAAGTTCAGAAAACTTTGCTTTATTTTGGTGAGATACTTTCAGTTTTGAAGCAGTTGCTGAACCAACTTCCCTTTACAAGGAAATCGCAGACTGCACTGAGGTCTCCCTTCTGTCTCCTCCAGGATGAACAGGCAAAGCAACCTCAGCCACTCCTCACATGGCTTCTCCTCGAGGCCCTTCACCATCCTTGTGTCCCTCCTTTGGGCACTTGCCCACAACTTTTTATCTTTCTCAAAACGGGACTTGAGGTGAGGCTGCCTCAGTGCAGAGCAGAGCAGGACAATCCCCTCCCTTGCCCGGCTGTGATGCTGTGCCTGATGCCCCGAGGACAGGGTTGGCCCTCCTGGCTGCCAGGGCACTGCTGTTCCAGATTCAACTTGCCATCAACCAGAACCACCAGATTCTCTTTCTAAAGCACTGCTCTCCAGGATCTCATTCCCCAGCCTGTCCATACATCCAGCCTGGCCCCATCCCAGGCACTTTCCCTTGTTGAACTTCTTATGGTTGGTGATTGCCCAGCTGCTAATAAACCCTTTTCCCCATACATCTTTTAAAGCACTATGCATGTGTCTTTCCTGGAATTAAAAAAATTATTCATATTGGTTCTTTCTTAAAAGGGTAAAAATTCTTATTTTAACAGGGTTTCTGAATGTACCCCTGTTTAAGACTTCTGATCATGTTTCCTGATAAGTCGTATCACTCTAATGTGATACATGCAAGTACCAAATTTAATGTATGATACGGTCAGCCTTTCTCTTGGATCAATCTATGTAGAAGCTGTATTTTAAAGCAAATTGGGAAAAATAATATTGACCCATGTGAGACATTCTTTTTTTTCTCTTAAGCTGTTATTAATTTGAGTTTGTGAATGCTGATTAGGCACTCAGCCCAAAATTGCACCTTAACGAACCTGTTAAATTTAAATTGTTGTCACAACCTCAGCAGCTAATAACTGAGTTCCTGATGATGTTTCCTTACGTGTAGATTAACAAGCTGGAAATATAGATGTATAGATACAGCACATGACTTTTTTTTCCTGTTAAGGTCTCTGTCTTCTTGGTTTGAAACTAAAGCTCAAGCTATTGGGAAGGAAAAGGCCAAAAGTGAAAAAATAAATCAAGCTGACTAATATCCAGTGAAATAAAATTTATTTAAGTATATTTATGGCTTGGAGTACAGCTCAGAAACATATCTGCAAAAACAATGACTTCTAGCTAGGCCATATACACTATCTTCTTTAAAAAAACCCAAACAAACAAACCAGCATAACCAAAAGAAATTAAACATTAAAAGCAATGGCAACATTATTGTGGAGGTTTTACATTAAGAAAAATAGAAACTCAGTTTGTGTTCCCAGAACAACCATTACTCAGTCATAGCGCAAATATACGAAAATACAGTGAAGTTAATACTGCACAGTATATGGCACAGAAATACAATGTAATACGTACAGAAAGTGCAAAGCAGCAGAATTACAGTTGCTGTGGGAACCATACTCTGAATTTAATGACATTTGTTTGTGTCATATCTCAATCATAATGTTGCATTAACATAGTCATTTGCATTTAATTCTATATTACATTCCCAGTTTAGAAGAACACATTTGCAGTTTCTCATGTCTCTGCTTCCAACAATGATTCAAAATTATATACTTTCTAAGATTATTTTGACAGAATTATATATAACTTCATGATGGAGCATCTCATTACCCTGGCAAGAGACCTTGAAGCAGGAAGTAGTTTGTGAAAGGACTTGGTATTGGCAACTAAAAGTCTTGTTTCTAAAGATGGTTTATGAACGACACTATTATACTGTATATTATGTTATTCCTGTACTTTCATGAATGAATATTTTTGTTATGAGACATGGAACGCTTAATTATTTCTCAGTGACCACAACTTTGATGTAAGTGGTCTGAACTTGCAAGAAAATAGCATGCATTATCTGGTTAAGATTCATTATTCATTTACTGCTTTTTTTTTTTTTTTTTTTAAGAACAAGGCATCAGGCTGGGAAGAAGAAGAAGATACAGTCACTTAGGATAGAGGTTTGTAAGCTTCTGTCATCTCTTCTACAGCAGAAAAGCAGTGATGAGAAGTGAGTAGAACAGCTACTAACCAGGATAAGGAGAACTGTGCATGGAAGTAATGAAGTAGGGCACAGAATCAACATTTTGTTTGAAAACAATCTAATAGGCAACATGACCAAAAGAAAGTGATATATATAGTAGGTATAAAAAATTCAATAATTTTGTAAAGTGATTATGAATTTATTTTTATATGGTACTGTTATTTGAATGGGCATGTCCCTTAGGTAATCAGTGCTTGGACCAAGACTCTTTTCTTCTACAATTAAGCAAGGAAAGCAGGTGCACTGTTCATGCGTCTCTTATGAAGAACCATCGCTGACATGAGGATGCTTATTGTGGAAATAAAGGTAAAACAGTGACCCCTGAAAGAAGTGAAAGACATTCTAATCAGTTTCACCAGGAGAATTACTTCACCTTGAAAATTTCACCTTTCTTTTAAACCAAATTTCAGAATTTTTAGAGTATACAGAAGATGAGATCTCAACATATCCATTTATTTTAAAAGATTGCATGGATTAGAGCATATTTCTAGGGTAAAAGACAGCAAAGAGAGTGAGACCAAAGGAAATATACATTACTCTTGAGCACAAAGGCATGGCACTATCATGAAAATCTCCTAAATTCTTTTCAAAATTGTGATGATATTTTGTTATGAAAACTCAACCAAAACTCAAACACAGGTTTTGGGACCTGTTGAGATAATTGCAGCCCTTGCATGAAGTTACTGACTTCAAATTCAAGACATATTCAAGGTTAATTGTGAAAAAATCCTCTCTTCTACCAGTTGCCTGCATATGCTTGCTGAAGAGATTTGGAATTTAACTTCCCCACTACTTGCCCTCCACATTTATTTACCTTGGGTATCATTTCACAAAATAATAGTCTTCATTTATTTATGGTTATCTATTTTGAGAGTGCCAAGAACAACAAGCTTTCCTACTTTGTAGAGGAATTAATTTGTTATTGAGTCATATCTTCTTTTCTTTGAAGGGTTTCAATTATTTATTAATTAATAAGAAACCTTATACAATTTCCTCCTGTCCTCTTAATACAATTCAAGTTACTATATTTTTGCTCTTGTTGAGTTGTAGGGTTTACTTTACTCCATTGGAATGCTTATCTCTAAGAAATCCCTATTTCTCTTATCAGTGCAACCAATCAAATCAGCATGTGATTGTAAAATCTGTAGGAGCAATAGCAAAGTATTCTCATTAACCAATCTTGTTAAGTGGTCATGAGTAGCTGTCAATTGTTTATCAATAGGCAGTTGGTGAAATACTTAGTGATGACAAAAGTATTCACCGGCAAGCAAGTGCTTGCTCTGAAGTATTTCAAGGTCAAGAATTTTTGATTCAAAATCTGGAAAACAGAATTGTATAAAGCTATATAATAGATGTGAAATGTCCAGCAGTGCTGTAAGTAATACAGTATGAGGAAGGTAAGTTTCACACAAACCTATGCAGAATTAGGCTCCCAAAGCATCTTCCTGCCAGCAGATTTCTCTTGAATGAATATAACCATAGGAAAAAACAAGGCCTGAGAGCTATTTGTTTTCTCCAAGTGCTTTGGCATGGATATATTGGCTTGACATATCCACAAAGAAAATACTGAACACCAAAATTAAGGAAAGGGATGTTATTTATCATAAGACTGTAAAACCTCAGTGTTTATTCATGGTTTTGTAAATATGGTATCTCCTGTTGAATGAGGTATGCCACACCTTTTTATCCTATCTTTTCTCCTTCTCAGGCCACAGAGTACACTTATCATTGAATTCCAAACCTAGAGAATTTTAATGGAACACCAGGTTTAAAGTGAGCTCTCTGGGAAAAATGTTCCAAGAAATTTGAATAACTGTTAAATCTTTTCCTTGATTTTCAAAGACCCACTGACATGAATAATGTCATTACAAATGTGATTTGTTGCTATTGAATTTTTGTTATCATGACCCATGATAACTTTATTTAGAAAATCAAAAAACTCTTAAACTATTACCTGAGCAAGTTCAAAATATCTACAGAATAAACTGAAATTAGCTTATGGTCAGGTACACAAAAGATCTACCCATTTTTAATTGTCCTTGTTTTTCCATTGGGTATTTGAAAAGGAACAAGTCAAGTGTGTCTGAAATGTGGATAACAGAACAGGAGACATTGTCCCAGCAGTTAAAACCTTTCAAGCCACTGGAACACTGTTGATGCTTCCAGGCTTTGATTGCCTGTTGTAAAGCATCTCCATTTTTTCCATTTGTCGGCAAGGGTCTATGCTGGAGAAATTTTCCTGTAAGGATAAGTTGGTGGGCAAGAATCTATTTACATTCTAAGACTTGTGTCTGTAGGGGTAGATGCCTTCTTTGCTTTTTTTCAGTGAGATCGTGTTTATCTGTGTGATAGGCTTGCATGAGTGGATGGGCTCTGTGGAGGTTTCCTTTTCCTGGCTTTGAGAAAACTGAAACATTGGAACACATTATGTGTAATTGCAAGAACAGTTAGTAAGCCAAACTTGGAGAGCCTTGGGGCACTTTGGTTTGTGGGTTAAATCAAGCATGAAGTCATGGGAGAAGAATCATCTCTTTGCCCATAGTTGGCAGCACGGGAAGGAATCAGGCTGGTGCAGAAACTGGAAAAAGAGAATCAGCTGAGTTCCCCTAAGGCACTGTTCTCATCATTAGCCAGTGAGTAGCTCTGGCTAGAAATAATGCTGCTCATCTACTGTGCATCCTGCTCCTGGCTATAATGAATCACAGTTTGCCAGGGTGATGCATACACCTTGACTTTGGCAGTAATCCACTGTCATAGCTACCTATTCCCTTGTAAGACTACAGGAGGAGGGAACATTTAACTGAGGTAGGAGTTTGTATGAAGGCAGTTCCTTGTCCTAGCAGTGTGCCTCTGATTTCACACAGCTCCAGGCATACGAGCTCTCACTGGGCAAATAATATTTGAAACAAGCTGGTGGTTGATTCAGGCAACTGACTGGTATTCTCACCTCTCAGTTTGTGGCAGTTCTCATTTCTGTGCCTCTTCCTAGCCTTTATTTCTTCTGGTTACTTCTTTTTCCCAGTCTTGTTTCCTTAGTTCTCACATGACGCTAGCATGTTTTTCACCTTACTCTCCTCTCTAATAAGGATCTTACTGCTGACTTTCTTCCATGGTTTATGTATCTCAGCTGCTCAGGGTAGAAGTGATGGTGAGGATTAGGTTATGAACCAGAACTCACCACTTTGTTGCCAATGTCAGTGTTACAGGGTTATTATGCTTTGAATATAAGCAGAACAGTGTTGAAAAAATAACAAGGTTGTAAGCACTGTAGAACTTAACAATTTTCCTTTTACATCTCTATGGAAAAAAATGAGTCAGTACCACTGAAGTGAGAACATTTAACTATTTTCTTCTTCATTTCTTGTCTTCACTTTACTGTTTTGTTAATCAAGAGAACAAAACAGCAAGTGCTTAGATAGGAGAAAGGAGAAAGTTAATGGAACAGCAGAGCAGACATTGGGGCCCCTGTTTGCTTTAATTGCCAAGGAAAAATGAAGGACACTCTTGACAATGCTCATCACTTATTCTTGCACTGGAGGTGACTGACATGTATCTTTATGATACCTGCCTGTCAAGCTCCTGACATTTAGGCTAAGCCAGTGCTATCCTGTTGAGATATAACCACGTCACTTTCAAGTATCATTAGCCTACAATGCAGCTCAAAATTTCATTACACTCAATTTCCAGTTCTGCTATGCTTGGCAAATTCTCCTTACTAAAAATAATTCAAATCCCCAAACCAAGAGTCACCAATTCCCACTGGTGATTCAAGAAGTAAAAATAAATTTCCAGCCTTTTCTAAAGATGTTTATGGATACCTTGAAGGATGCTGGTTATAAATTAACTATTTTTGTTTCTTTTATGTCAGTAACATTTTAAAAAACAGATTAGTGAACAAATCATGTTAATAATATGGCCTGTGGTCAAGTTAGGTAAATTTCAGATAGAAACTTCTGCAAAAAATTGACTTAAGGAAGGAAATTCCAGTTGTGTTTCACAAGCAAATTCAGTAAAAAGTAGAAGTAAGAAGAAATGAAATTTGCAATAGTTTGAAAGGAAGGGAGGAAATGTGTATAGAGCACATTTGCAATTTCTTGTAACACATTCTTTTGTTTTCTTAAAGGTGTATAACTTTTATGAAGGTTCATCTCACCAAGTGAATATCTACACCTTTGTTAGTTGTCTAACTCAAAGACAAAGAGATAAAAAGAGACAATGGAGAGATACCACAGGATATGTTTCTGGATTTGGTTGCTTCTTTTAGAATAACAATTTGTCTTTCAGAGCAATTTACATCATAAATACCTGTGTGTGACGCTTCCAGAAGAATAGCTAGAAATAATATTCACGTTGTTAAATTTTAATGCAAACACACATAACATAATTTTCAAATTAAGTAATGCATATTTTAAAGTTATAGGCCTCATAGCTGTCAATCTGTGGGAATTATGCCCTCAACAGTTAGTTGTTTGCTATTATAAATATCCACCTGATACAGAGAATTGTGAGATGCAATCCTATTAAAGACAGATCTGAAAGGTAAGGGCACTCAAGAAAGCATCATCCTCAGGTGTAAGAGCAGTCCTGATACTCAAACAGAGGTGTAGATGCATGAGGAGATCTCTTTGGCTAAGCAGGATTTTCCTGATAGAGCTCCAACCTCTAAAAGCAGAACATAGGAGAAATAAAAAGGGACAGAATACAATAGTGGAGTCTAAGAACATTGCCCAGGGAGTGTAGCAATAGTGTCAGGAAATGCAAAATTCGACTGTAGTTCAGCCTTGTGACAGACATTAAGGCAACAAGAAGAACTTCTAATGCTATGTTGTAAAAATTGAACAAGGAGCATGTGTGTCCAATGCTAAATGGAGTGGGTGATTTAGAAACAGAAGACACACAAGGCTTGGGTACTCAGTACTTCCCTTCTCTCAGTCTCCCAGGTCTCTCTGATAAACGAAAGAATTCAAGAAGTATCATCAGTGGGTGAGTTAGTGATAGCTTGAGAGAACTTAACCCGTAGAAGTCCATTGGGACTGACAGGTTGCATATGAGCACACTGAGAGGACTCATTGATATCCTTGCAAAATCACCCTCTGTCATCTTGAAAGTCATAAAATTTAGGGCAAATATTCAAAAATTAGAAGAAAGAGGATGTTCCACTAATCTGCAAACAAGAGCATTAAAAATATCCAGGGAACTAGGCTATTTTAATTTAACTTCAGTCCTTAGAAAAATCATGGAGCAAGTCCTCTTGCAACACACTCCTGGGCACACAAAAGAGGAGAACAATATTAGGGAAAGTTGACATGGTTTAGAGAAGGTTATTCGTGCCTGATCAATCTGATTATCTTCCAAGTTAAAGTGTCTAGATATGTGGGTAAGGGAAGAGTAGTAGATGTAATTTACCCTGAATTTGGGAAGGCTAGCAACACTGTCTCCCAGAATATTCTCATGTTCAATTTATGACATTGCAGTCCAGATGTGTGGCAAGTAAATAGATTAAAAACTGGCTGGTAGTGGGGATCAGGAACTGAAGAATTATGAAGTTCTGTATTGAGGTCTGGTTTGTTTAACTTCTTTATCAATGACCTAGAGGAAGCAATAGCTTGTTCACCATGTCTGCAGATTACACCAAACTGGGTGGACAAGTCCATGCACTCGGGAAGGGTTGCCATTCAGAGGGACTTGGACAGGCCAAGAGAATGGACAAAGACATTCTTTATGATATTCTGCAAGGACAAAGACAAGTTCTGTACCTGGGAAGGAAGAACTTCTTGCACTGCTACAGGCTGGGGGTAGACTGCTTGAGGAGTGGCTCGGCTGGGAAAGATCTGTGGCTCTTCACAGTCAGCTGGATGTGAGCCAGGATTGGGCTCCAGCAGTGAAGGTCACCAACAGCATCCTGGGCTGCACTGGCAGGAGCACAGCCAGCAGATGAGGGCAGTGACTGTGCCCAGTTGCTCTATTTGTGAGCTGTAGTCTAGGATTGTGCAGTTTGTACAGCTCCCACCTCCTCACCCTCATCCCCCCAACTATGAGACAGCTTCTGATCATGCAGTGAGTTCAGTGGGAGGCCTTCAAACTGGTCAGAGACTGGACCTGCCCTGGGCTTGTTCAGCCTGGAGAAGAGACAGCTTTGGAGGCACTTAATAGAAATTCTGTATGATGGCAGTTATGGGACACTGGAACTGACTGTCCAGGGAAACCATAGGTGCCCCAGTTTCTGGAAGTGTTTAAGGTCGGGTTGGAGGGGGATTTGATCAACCTGGTCTTGTGAAAGACAATCCTGCTGGGGGCTGGAACTAGGTGACTTTAATGTCCCTTCCAACAGAAATTGTTCTGATTATGGTTCTATGATAGTCCAGCAGGAAAGCATCTTGTCCAGAAAAATTGTACAATCTCCATTCCTCAATGTTTATAAATTATTAATGTAAGTCTTCTTTTCTGTTAATTTGTTTTAACAGTTAAGAGGTTAAGTTTTCAGTAGAGTTTTTGCCAATATGGGAAAAGGATTTCTCAGGTGTTCAAAGTCCTCCTCAGTAAGCTTTTGACTTACAAATTTTGGGGATTTTTGTTTGTTTGTTTTGTTGGTGGTGGTGGTTTAGGTATTTTTATTTATTTTTTTTTTTTTTTTGTATGGAGAAAACATGAAAAAGTAATATGTTATGAAAAGAAAAAAGTTTTCATTTGCATTGTGGACTAGTGATCATAGTATGTCTCCTGAAAATAAGACGTAACAAGGGCTTATAATTAGATTGATTAAAGAGAAAGAAAGATAAACATAATATATGTTAAGAGTCTCAACAAGAAGCTTGCATGCTGGAGAGTTAGATAAAAAAATGGAACTTTTTTTCGTAGTCCACATTGTTCCCAGATTGACATTCTTTCTTCATTCCTTATAACAGCTGAGAACTGTCAGAATTTTGATATTTGTAATAGCAAATGAAAATGTTTCATTTCTTTATACTTTCTGTATTTCCTCAGTAGTCAATCTGTAGGTTAAGAAATCAATGTAATTCAAAATTAATTAATTTGTTTTAGTATCAAAACAGAGCAGATAAGTCACACTTGGAACAGCAGCCTTAATGAATATGGAAATATAGAAATTGTTCAATAATTTTAATTGGTTAGGTTTAATAGTTCAGCATATAAACAATTTAAAAATTCCAATTAGCATTACTCACCAGGAAAGTTTTTCATTTTGTGTGTCTCTTTCTGCCTTGCAGTCAGGACACCAATATGAAAACAATGATGGGTTCAGCAATAAAAAGTAACAGCTTTTTTATTAACAATATTTTGTGGCTCTACATATACATGTATGTGAAATCAGAGTTGAGATCACACCCTATTTAAAGTAATTGGTGAAAAGATGTCTTCAAAGTTGGCAAATTAACTCATTTCTGAAAATTTTTAAAAGACACATCAGATAGGAGACATTCAGACTGCAAAAGCTTCAGTAATGCCAATAAGATCTTTGCTTAAAATGAGCTGGCTACATGATGCTGAGTAAAGAGAC
This sequence comes from Cinnycerthia olivascens, assembly GCA_035048155.1. NCBI lineage: Eukaryota > Metazoa > Chordata > Aves > Passeriformes > Certhiidae > Cinnycerthia > Cinnycerthia olivascens. Next base: position 121,463,429 of record JAWWMU010000106.1, read on the forward strand.
ACTGACACTGTCAGAAGGGTCGGCTAGATATAAAAGTGCCAAGTAGAATGAATGTTAGAGAGCAAAATGCTGAGAGCTAAGTAGATCCTACCTCTCTGACTTTTCTTGATGTGTAACAAGATGTAAAGATCTCCCTTTTCTGTGAGTCAATTTTTCAAGTGGCAGAAAAGCAAGCTCAAGGTCCCTTTTTGTCCAGGATTGGAGGTGTTGTTTGTAGCTTTTTAATCCAGGCAAATCTTATCCCATCTTTTTCCATTTTAATTCAGTCATCAATTAATTAGTACTATTATATGTCAATGTGTGTTCTTATTGTATGTACCACAAACATTTGTATCCTCCTAGCTTGAATTTTCTCATTGACCCTGCTTCACAGACACTTTTAATTAAGCTCATACTCCATGTAATAGACAATTGAATCATCTACATAATTTTTATTTATGTAAAAATTTCCTGAATGTTATTTATTTTAAACATAGCCAGTTTGTAATTTATACAGTCAAAAATACATATAAAGTAAGTTCTCTTAAAAAAAATCAGACTGCTATGTTTGACTTATGTTTTGCCTGTTATAATTCTGAAAATTAAAATCCCTGTATTTTATGCTCCAAACTGAAGGAAATTCTTCCTCTCACATCTATTATCACTGAATGATAACTCTCTCAACTTTTCTAAGTTATTTAACATCACCATTTGCATTTTTAGCTTGGCAGCTGCTCACAAAGTAACCCAAAATGCAGGGATATGGGTAATACTCATTTGCTTTGTTTTCCAAGGGAGTTGCCCAGTTGTAATACTCTCTCATGTCTTTGACATATTCCAAAATAAAATCTTTGAATCACAACTCTGTGCATCATGCTTCTCTATTTTAAAATAGCTTGTCCCCAACAATTATCAGATTACAGCAGCCCAGTTTTCAGTACCCATTTCTATCAATTTTGTGAACAGGGATTTATTCCACAGTGCCTTGATGCTACAAACCTACCATACTTTGTTATCTTTATGTTCTTGCAGAATGAGAACCTGCTTGAAAATTTCTCTGCATAGTTTGCTCTCCCTTCTGAATGACCACAGCTCCTTTATCTCAAGCACTGTCTTCTATTTCATTGCAGACCCACATACTCTGGGCGTGGTGACCTCTTTAAATATCTCACCTATAAACCTTTCATTCTAGTGAATGCTGCATACTGTGGCAATTTGTCTGTTGGGATCATCAGTCTTGCTCTTGAGGTTCACATATGCTCTCTTCAGATGTCTTCATCCAGGAAACACCATATCTCATTCTGCTCACAGATCATAAGATTCCTCTTTGGTTTAGGTCCCTAATCCCTCAGACTCAGAGTCTCTTTTAACTTGTAAGAATAATACTGAAAGGGTAAAAAAAGACAATAAAACTGGATGTAATGACAGCCAATCAGTCAGTAACACCACCACCTCCCCCTCTGCCTTGTATCTCCCTTTCCCACTTACAATCAGCAGCAGCTGTAGTGCAATTAAACTCAGCAGGTGTTCGGAGGAATAACATTTTATCACCACCATCCCCTCTCCTCCTCTGCTCCCCCTTTTCTCCCCCCACTCCCACAAGACTCAACTGCCTTTCTTTATGGGTCTATAAAAAAATAGAGCAAGTCAGATATATAACAGCACTAAAGTATCCAAAGAATTAGTAACAGAAGATGATGATATATGGAAGAAAATGTGTTCACAGACATTCAGGGGGATTTTTTGGAATAAAAACATTAATATTCCTTAAACTGATAGTTATAAACTCTTCAGTGTGTCTTCATTGTCTTTTCACTTCATGTAAAGCCCTTAACTTGATTGTACAAGGTTCTGAACATTCTTGTCTGGATTCAATAATGTGATTCATCATATGATTATGAAAGCCATGATAATGCGTTCATGTGGGCTACTTGCCTGCTTAAAATTACCTAAGAATGCAAGTGCACTGATGATCATAGTGCTTAGCACCTTGCAGAATCAAATGTTAAATAAGTAATATTATTATCAACTCTTGAAAATACTAAATCTGAAAGAGTTGGATGGAAGACCCAATTTTCTTGTTACTAGCCACTACCATTAATCAATGAAAAACTAATTCAAAAGATATTTTATACTGCATATTGCCATTAGAAGGGAAAAAATCCTTCTTACTTTGTATTTCTTTTTTCTGGTTCTTGTTCAGTGTTTCCTCATTTCCTTAGATTTCTTTAGTCTTTATGATCAATCTTCATGTTTTCTAGAAGATATTTCTATTTGTATTCATTCAGCTTTACCAGTATACTGAATCACTATAGGACAATAGTCAGGTAGATGACAGTGGAAGGGACAGAATATTCTAATGATAAAATGTCAAAATAAAAATACCTCTTTTATATTAAAGTCCACTCTTTTTTTATTCTAAAATAAGACTGTTTTTCAGATCTCACTGCACTTAAATTGAAAATCACAAGGGCAAATTATAATTTTTGAACATTCTAGTTGATACTAATATTATAGAAACAATTATTTATTTTGAATTGATTATTTTAAACACTTTCATAATTTAACATTCTACTTTACACAGCTTACATTTCTGTGTGCTATTATTAATGCAGTAATTTTTGTTACAGTTTTGCCTAAGAGCTTATTTAAAACTGGATATTATGCTCTTCTGTGGATAAAATTTACTGGGATGAAAAATAAAAGCGTTTTAATTAGTAGGACCACATCACAGGGTACATTTGTATCACTACAAATAAACTCTGTAGCCTATTTGTAGACTGGAGCTGTGTATGCTTCTGAATTAGGTATTTTAGTAGCAGCTAGTAACAATTTTAATATTTTACCCAAAAATACATGAATACAATCTTCTAAAAGTTTATAATTTTTCTTTAAAATCTTTAAAACACTCAGAAATGTGATAATTTTTTTCTCTAATGAGAAATAAATGCAGATCAGAATTCTTTTCTAGTTTGCAATTTAATTTCACATAAGATGCTGAAAGGAAGCATACATTCATATGGACCATATCAGTGCAAAAGTTCTTTATGGCTCATGGAATAAGCATGAAAAGTGTGAGGAAGATGATCATGTACTCAAAGACAGTTAAAAATATACATAGAGGCAGAGGAATATTGTGCAACCAGATCTAGCTTCTGCATTTCTCAGTCTCAGACTGTTAAATATATTCTTTTATCATAAGTTTTTTTTTTCAGTATTAAAGCAGCAAACATATGGAAAAGGAAGGCTTGAGCCTTACTGAGTCCTCCTTTAGCAGGACTGGAATCTTTAGAGTTAATAAGACTTTTCAACAAGTGAAGCTTTGGAATATTATAAGTACTGAATTTTGACACATTATATGGATTGACCAATATAGTGGTACTTGGCCTTATGGTCTAGGGGTATATAACTGCTTGACCCCTGATTCAGAAATGTTGTTGAGTGCAGTAAGAAATTCTGGGCTGTAGTTCAGGTTTTACAAGGCAGTGTGCTAAAGATATTTTTGTTCTCTCCATCCCAGCTTTCTTTTTAAATTTTTCCCATTCCTTTTGCGTCAGTCTGACTCTCACTCTAAGCAGCCAAGAAATCAATTGCTCTGGCATTCCTTTCCCCCTGCATATAGTTGGAACATTTCTAAACCTTAGTTAATTGTAAAATTTTTGGTTTGGCTTGGAAGTTATCAAAAGATAGACATTTCACCACATTTCTCATAGCAGTTTAACCTTCTAGAAGGAGCTCATTAGAACTGAGTGAGGTATTAAGACATAATTCAATTGCCAAAAAATGACTTGCAGCTAGCAATGTACTTAGTTTGAATTCACCAAATGTTTTCCATTCTTCAATGTTAGATATATGTTTCTGTAGGTGTGGTTTCTTCTTTTACCCTTTAGTCCAGTGGCTGAACAGCCTTAAGGGTTATGAAATCCAAATTTGATGTAATGGATCTGAACTGCTATCTCTCTTCTTTGTCTCAGTGGTACATTACACAATGTGGAGTATGGAAATGGCCCCAACAGAATAATTATTTTGTCTAAATTAACTGGCAGCATTTTTACTGGGACATCGTAATGAAAACTCATTAACAAAGATGAGTATTAAATCTTTATCTTAGCATTTCAGGAGTGATGTTTGAAGAAAGAGAAATGAATGTCATCCTCCTTTATTTTATTTATTTAATTTTTTAATGTTATAAACATCACATCAGGCATTCTGGAATGGGATGTGTTAATTCCAGTATGGTAAATAGATGCTTCAAGTCAAAGATGTTAACATGATCCCATCTTTCCATAATAAGCAATTAAACAAGGTCTGGGATTTTGAGTACAAAGACACTTTGGTCTGCCTCACAGAAATTCCTGTGTAAGTGATCACAATTGAATTGAGCCTTTTTGAATTATTTCTAAAGATGGAGAGAAAAATGACAGTAAAGCATTTTTAAAAGGAAGTACTGAGAAATGCTTTTATTTTTAACAATTTTTTTGATTTTGGCTTCTTTGCTGAAACCATCTTTATAAAAGAAAACCTTTTAGAGCTGTAGGTTAGAAAGCACTATGTACAGTTCTGGTCTCAGTAAGAAAATATTGTGGAATAAGAGAAAGTACACATAAGGGCAACTAAAATGGTTGGGGGATGGAGAATGTACTTTGTGAAGAGGGACTAAAAATGGCTTGGCTCTTCAGTTTGGAGAGGAGACAACTTAGGAGTGATGGTTTATAACTGAGTTTTACACAACTGTAAACAGTGCATAAAATGAATGCAGTACTGTTACTTATTAAATTCTGCAGCACAAGTAGAGACTGGTCAGTGCAAAGAGCGTGTTCAGTTTAAAACAGTTAAAAGGAAATAGTGAATTTATGGGATTTGCTGCCATGAGACTGTGTAGAAGCAGAGAATATCAGTTAATTTATAAAAAGAGATTAAGACTAATACATGGACAATAGGTCAATAAATAGATACTAAAAGCACTCAGCATAGATCTGCCTCTTACACCTCTAGCAGAATAATTGTAGGTGTTGATGAAGGAGATGGACTGTAGAAAGTGTCCAGTCTCTAGAAAGTGTCCAGTCTCGTACATTCTCTCTTTATAGCTTCTCCTATTATCACTGTTGGAGACAGAAAACTGGACTTGATGGTCTGACCCTGAAGAGCATTTTTTTAATGTATCTCTCAGTGCCTTATGTGTGATTGCAAAAGCTGGAAGAGCAGGAAGCTGTATCATCTTGAGTGAAAAGTGGTATCTATGAAAAGCAATGGTTTCCATCTTCTGATGCTATCTTAATTCAGAATTGTGTACCAAAAGGGAGTTTCTGTTTGTCATAGCTGCACTATACAAGCAGAACATCAGCATTTTTTGCCTTTTTGGAATGCAATTTTCTAGTCTGCTAAATATTTATCAGCGTGTAAGCATCTTTTTATGAATGAAGAATACAATACTCCATACCATATTTGATTGTTATCCTGATTTGAAGTCATTAACCATAGTAGTAAATTTTTTTTAACACAGTAAAGGCACAAAATTAGCTCATTGATATTAGCTACTTAACACTGCTTGTAATTTCACTTTGCTGTTAGACCATTCAGGATGTATTGGATTGAATAAAAGATAAGAAAGATGTAATTACATAGTAGGCTCCAATTTGATTTACATCACACATAAGATACACTAAAAATTACCTCTATGCACACTGTTACATAAATATAACACATTTTGTCTAAGAGTAAGGGAATGTCATTAACTTCTGTTTTATTTTAGACCTATTTGAGCAAAGCATTAGGATACTTCACACCTGCCTGCAAAAGTATTTGCTTCCTTTCATATAGCTACATAAATATGAGTTCCAATATTGCCAGAGTCCTATGAAGTATCTAACCAGACTATGGACCATTATTATTGCTCACTGAGGTAGGATGAACAGCGAATCATAGATTTCCCTAGTGTATTTTTTGTGTGTGTGAAAATTTTAGATTTGTCAAGATAACAAGCTTGGTGGATTTGGTAGTGTTAGGTTAATGGTTGTACTCAATGATCTTAAAGTCCTTTTCCAACTTAAATGGTTCTATGGTTCTGTAATAGTTCCTAGCTCACACCCTGGCAAGTCTCCTAGTGACCTGTTATTCCTATATTCTTTTGTGCATTTTCTTCACCTGCTACTATTAAAACTTATTGCTTACATCTGTTTGTCTTCTAATTCCTTCACAGAAGCTTTGAAAACCTATAGTCTTCCAAGCTGTATTGTATTTCATATTTTCTGCTTCCTGGGGAAAGGCTTATAGATGTTGATTTGGAGTTAGGCTCCATTCCATTTTCCTGCCTGTATTGTAGTTTCTCTCCTACCACTTCTGACCTGCCAGTGTCTCAGCATCTATTAGGGACTTCATTGATCTTTCTCGTCACTTCACTCTCATACAGACTGTCTACTCATCATCCTAGACAGCATTGCATAAATTTACATAATGTCCAAAAATATTTACTCTTGTTAAAAAACATAGCTAAGTCTCCTACAGTGAAAGAGCAACCTCCTACAGTGCTTTCTGAGCCACTCTCATTCTCTGATCTCCCTGAGAGGGGTCTGGGTCTTCATTTTCTTTGTCACTTGAGAAGGAAGAATCATTTTACTTCTCTCTCACAAGAAAACTCTCCTAGTCATCCTATCTGCAGTCAGGTTTCACACATTTCTAGGGACAGAGATCTATGTACCAGTCCTGCTCTTGAGTCGGATGAGCATTTGCTGCTGAATTTTCTAGTTATGGGGGCCAAGAAAGCTAGTCACCAGGGAACATATAAAATATAAATGTTTTATCTGTTTTCCACCGTATCCTGTCAATCTTTGCCTGAGGCCTCTGGTATTGGGAATGGCACTGTTGGCTAGCCTCAAGGACTATCTAGATATTATATTTCTTACACAATGTAAGTCACCTTACAATTACAACCAAGGCAGTACATCACGATTTTTGCTGGTTTTTTAATTGTGGACTTCTAAGTAATCTCTGTGTGTGTGTGCTTAATTCTGTGCTTTTCCACCCCAGTTTTTCCTTCCCCAGTTTCAAATAATTGTAATTGTCCATTAGGTTGTGGAGGTGCCTCTCTTTGAAGTACGAATTATATTAATTACTCTTTATGATTCTCTATTTTGACCGTATTGAAAATTAGTGCTTAATAATCACAAATTTTTAGGTAACCATCAGTTTCCAGCTCAAAAATTAAACAGTCTTTATCTCTTATGATGATGGTCAAAACAACCTTAATTACAATAGCATTATGTAGTAGCTGTATTCCTTAAAAAAAACACTAATGATGTGTTATTGGTAGATACTGTAACACTAATTTCTAATCATTTCTTTTCTTCTCCTTGTTTCTTTGTGTACAATTCTGACAGTTTCCATTCTGATTTTTGTCCAAGTGCCAGAAGCAGTTTTTATTCAGTCCTTAATTTTCAGTTCTGCTGTCTGTTACCATTACAGCCTCAATGTGTAAATAGCAATCACAGCAAATTCTTTCAACTTTAGCTGAAAACAGATCTGTTTCAGGTGGGCTGTTCAAGAAATTTGCCATCTGGAGGACACATCATGTTACTGGGTTTGCCTGCATGGCCCAGCCTTAGCAAAATGCTGGGATAACAGCAACTGAAAAAGGTAGGAAAGTAAGAGAAACAGGATGGATGAGTGGGACGGTCAGACTATTCACCACAGACTGATAATTAATAAATAAAATAAAATATAAATAATAATAAAAAAATAATAAAAAAATAAAATAAAAAATAAAGAGGAAGATTGTCACCCTGATTTTTCAAGTTTTCTGAGACACTTTCTAACTTGATGTTTTCACAGTTCTTAGTTCTTTCTCACACACATGAGTGTCGTTATCAAAAGTCTGTTTTGATAAGACGAAGTTATTTACATACTTTCTCTGTATGAAAAGCAACTGATGGACAGTTGTCTTGACCAACAGGATGGGAGAGGTGTCAGCCTTCTTCTCCAATCCCTAGTTTGTGTAAAAATACTATAAATACAGAGTCAAATGTTTTAACAAATAGTTTTTAGCCTTCTCAAGAGAAAGTGTCCTTGTGTGTCCTTGTGAGTCCCACAGCAACAGAAGATGGCCATCAGCTCAATTAAATGCTAACCAAAGGGACTTCAGAGACCTTTGAAACAGAAGAGTCAGCTTGGAATGAAATAAGGACTACAGGAGAAGAGAAGCTCTGAGACCTGTAATGTGGGGAAAAAAAAGGGAGCACAACAAACAGCAGACACGACATGACCTTGGCTCTTGGAGCTCTGACTGGCCCTGGCCACATGACATCCCTGTGGATGCCCCCAGGCCAGCATGCAGGCACCCAGCTTGCATTTCATGGAAGGGTGTTTGGACCTGTGTGATAACATTTTATAGTATTGTGGTTTATAGTGTTGCTGATACATATCCTATTATATAGATTATTGCTTGACAGTCGAATATTTAATGAATCAACAAGCAAGTTTGAATCTGATTTGATTGAAATAAAGTGAATATTTTTTCCTTCTATATTTTTTCCAGTGTCATATAGTAAACATACACAGAGTACTCAGCCAGTGTATATACAAAATCGAACTAAAACAAGAATGTACAAGTAGATTGTTTTTGGAATTAAATTAAACCACACTGGGTAATACAAATGCAACATAATGAATTTTTGGATCTCAACAGACAATCAGAAGTTATTGAATTACCACCTATCAGCTGGCCAACGGCGCATTGGCAATGTCATCTGCTTCATCACTCAATAGCAATTTAAAGTCAAGTTTGAAAGCAAAAAGCAACATATAATTTAACTGTGTATTTAATCACAGCAAATTTCCACATTTTTACACTAAAAAAAGGGATTTTACTGATTCGGGCTGATATAAAATTTTCATCACTAACTAATTTTCTGAAATTTTTTGCTCTTTAGGATGTTTTCTCTTAGACATTGCTGAGGGAACATTTCAGTGTTTGAAATGAGCTCTACTTTTAATAAGGTTGAAAAGGAGAATCTAAAAGGATTATAATTAGGTAAACTCCCAGATGAATGTCTCCTCAAAAATAATTAATTGTAAGGACTTAGAAGGAAATAACCTTGTAATTTCTGATTTCTTGGCTTGTAAAATTCTGCTATTTACATTGTATTAGCTGAGAGTCAAAAAGGTATAAAATCTCTTTGTTTCCATTAAGTGATGTTTGAGGTCAGACTTCTGTCAGAATGAATAGTGAAAATTAAATCTGTCATGCATCTCAAATATTGTGCATTTTGTTCAGTTTTTTGACACAAGATCTTTTAGGCCAGGAGTTGAAAGCTATTGTGTTTTTTCCAATACTGTACTGGAAGTGAGAAAATTTTTGCATTATGTTATCTAAAGTCTATCTAGATTTCTTTGAAAGGGCCATATAAATATTCTATTAAATTTAGAATGTCAAGAAATTGAAATCTGGAATTTATTTTGGCTGTGTTCTGTTTTGTTGGCTTTTTTTTCAGGAAGTTTTAAATTTATAAAAAGACATAAATTATCAAGACTACCATTATGGTGATAGTATTGTGAAATAGTACTAAAAATTCTTTCAGAATTCTTTAAGGGTATTAGTAACCAACAAAATCTTTAAAATACAACAATGCAATGACTTTTAAAAGTTGAACTTTGGAGGTGTTGAACTAAGAATGAAAATATTTTGATTTTATAGCAGGAGAACAAACACAGAGTAAGACTAAAGCAAACAATTCATTAAAATAATCTCACAAAAAAAAAAAAACAGGTTTGGAAATGTATTTGTTATTTATGTTTGTTAGAAGTTACTGGAGTAATTTTTTAAATTTTAGAAATATTCATGGAAACGTCAATTCGTAAGTTTAACCATTAGCCAGTGAATATTGGAAAACTGCTTTCCCTTGAGACCCACCCAAGTGTGCTGAGGGAGCTGGCAGAAGCCTCTTTCAATCATTTACCAACAGTCCTGGTTATCCAAGGAAGTCCCAGTGGTCAGGAACACTGGCAAATGTGATGCCCATCTATGTGAAAGGGTGAATGAAAGGTTGTGAGAGCTACAGACCTATCATTTTAAGTTATGAAGGGGATTGTCCTGAGCACCATCACACAGCACATACAGGACAGCCAGGTCATCAGGCTTGGTCGACATGGGCAGGTCCTGCTTGACAAATCTGACTTCCTTCTATGACAAAGTGACCCACTCGGTGGGTGAAGGGAAACACCATGCATGTTGTATATCTGGGTCTTGGTAAAGCCTTTGACACCATTTCCCACAGCATTCTCCTGGAGAAGCTGTCTGCTCATGGTGTGCACGGGTTTGCTGGGTACAGAACTGGATGGATGGCCAGGCCCAGAGAGTGGTGGTGACTGGAATGACACCTGCTGGGTGGTGGTCATGAGTGGTGCTCCCCAGAGATGCTTTGGGGACCATTCTGTTTAACACCTTTTGTCAGTGATCTGTGTAAGGTTATCAGGTGCAGGCAACACCAAGTTGAGCCAATATGATGAAATACTAGATTTAGCAATGATTATGTCTGCTACTTCATGGAAATACCTGGGAAAAGCTACATTTTTGTAGTCCCTAGTGAACTCCTTCAGGATTTACAGTTTTGATGAACATGGAATATATAGAGAGAATATCCATCAGGCAGTGAAAACTCTTTCAAAACTGTTTGTTGGCCACATAGTTTAAAAATCTCATAATCAATGTCCTATTTACATTTGTGCTAATTATATTATTTTATTTTGCTTTCTATAAGCATTACTTTTTTTGTTTTGTATACTTTTCTAGATATTTGTGTTAACTCATTATCATCTTTTTTTCATAACCTTGTACTTTTTTGCAAGAGAAAGCAAACAAACATTTGTTTTTCTATGCTTTTGTCTGTTTTTCTGTTTTCAGTATTCAAGCACACAGTGTCAAGATCCAGTGTTACTGATCTATTCTTTGAGGAGCTATGGAAAGAAAGCAAAAAGAGGATTTACCTTGCAGGGAAATCATTTGTGCTTTTCAAGCATTATCTTCTGACTTTGCGTACAGCACTGTCATTATTTGGATGAACATTTAATTTCTTTGGAATGTATTTATTTTTTTCAGTTTCTATATTGCTGTATACCAGTACGTCAGTCTCTGACAGTGCTTCATTCCTCAGTAGGGTATGCCAAGGCTGTTATGGATGTTGATGACATGTTTAAATCATGTCCATTTTTACAGAACAGAATTATGCCAGCTAAGTATTAAAATATTCTTCCTTCCAACCACTGTAACTTCCTTTTAAAATTAATTATTTACTACCAGCTAATATTCTTTAAGGGAGTAGAGAGAAGAAACTCATTTGCTACTAATGTACTGGGCACTAGGCTAATTAATTTTAGTTTTCATCTCTTTGTCAGAGGAAAATTCTTGTCCAGTATATTTAAAGGTAAGTAAAAACCACACAACTGGTGTTTTTTTTCCAGTCAGCTGTAGTAATCTACCTCCCAGAACTTGCTCAGAGTTTGGTCATCAAAGAGGAAATCAATTCCTTCCCTCTATTTTTCTTTTGAGTTAGTTTATTATACCTATAGAGATACTACAATAGTGCAAAAAAGCCTCTCTCAATCCAGTTAGTTTGCTAAAAGCACCTGAAGTTAGAAGTATTATTTAGTTTGTGACAGGGACAATATAACTTTCTCATGAGGAAATCAATCTGGTCAGGTATCTCTCTATATTGACTGTCTTGCAATGGTTAATCCAGCTGTGAACATGTTGTGAAGTAGAAATGCCATTTCAAAATAGGCAATATTTGTATTTCACTACCAGTAAATTTTGTAGAGGAAGCCTGTGCTTAATATCTATTGCTATCTTCCAAGCAGTGGAAGAGTGAAGTCAAATACATGCTGCAAAATTCAAGAACAGAAGATAATTTTTCTTAGACTCTATAACCCAATTTTCTTAATTTTTTTTTTGTGTTTTCAAATTTTTCCAGATATCTTGCTAATCTCTTAAACATCATTGTATTTACCTTCTTATGGTAATGTTTCCTAGGCTGTCAGTTGAACAATTCAGTACTATTAGACTTGAAATTTTAATCTGACAGTAAAATTAGAGAAAAATGTCGTTTGAGCTGTCATTTGCTTTAGGGTAGTTGCTTTCCCTTTCCCCTGTCTTTCCTGTCTGACCATTGTATACTTTAATTGTTCATGTAAAAGTCTTAGCTTATATCAGTTAGAATTTGGCTATCAAGCTCAACGTAAAACTGCTTGACACTCAGATTGTCTGTTGATGCAACAAGTAAAAGATGTAACTACTTTTGGTGAATTTGATCAATGAAGTATGTTAATTCATTTACTATTTAATAGAATATTATTTAGTTTCTCTTTTAATTTATTATTTTTCTTTCTTTTAATTAAAATTCATACATTTCAATTAAAATACAATATTTTAAACATTAATTTCATTGTAATTTCTAAAATATCTCAATGTGTTCTAGGAAAAAGCTTTTAAGCAAATGGAAGCCACAGAAACGTTCTTAATATCAATGTTTCTTTTTGTAAGAAACTCCAGCATTAAGATATGGATGAAAAATTTAAATGTTTTTAAATAGAGACATTTTGCAGGTTCCAGATATTTATTTTATCATAAAAAATGCTTGAATCATAGTGAATAGATATTAAACAGTAAAGAAAAATTTTGAAAGCATGGACCCATTTCTACAGTGAACCTCAGCAATTAAATATCTTCATTCTTATTACCTAAATATTTTAAAGTCTAAGGTCAGTAAACTGGACCAGAAGAGGAAAAATCTAGTTAGATACACAGGCAGCATGTTAAATGCAATGAACAGGAAGATCAACTAAATCAAGTTGAGCAAGTGAACTAGCAACTGTAGCATGAGCAGATTCATACATAACTGGTATTATATTCTTCATTTGGTCTTTATGTGTGATATATGTTCACTTAGAAGAGGGCTGGAGAGGTACATTTTACAAGAGCGTTTACTGATGCAACAAAGACTGAAAAAAAACCAAAACTAAACACTGAAAGAGGCTTGTTTAGGATGTATTTTTAGGAAGATTAGAATTATAAGATTAGATATTATGAAGAAATTCATTTCTGTGAGGGTGGTGAGATACTGGAACAGTTTTTCCAGAGAGGTTGTGGGTGCCCCCTCCCTGGAAATGTTCAAGGCCCGTTTGAATGGGACTTTGAGCACCCTGGTGTAGTGGAAGGTGTCCCTGCCCATGGCAGGAGGTTTGGAACTGGATGATCTTTGAGGTCCCTTCCAACTCAAACATTCTATAGCTCTATGATTCTATGTTTTTATTCATAAAAAGATGTTATGATAGGTTCATATAAAATTATATTTATCATAGAAAGGGCTCAGAGATTCAGGGCTATGAATGTTTTCTCCATTTTGGGTGGAACTTCCTTCTAAATTGTTATGTATTTTCCAATGCGTTTCAATTTCAAGTATACGTACATGCAGTATAATGGCATTTGAAGCGAAAGTTGGTATGAAACCAATGCTGCTATGCTATATGTTAAAATGAAGATAAAAAAAAAATAAGCATTTAATGGTTACACTGTCCTTGGAAATGGCTGCTTGCATCATTATTGTTCTTTACACATTGTTTTGGCACCTTCTGTAATGTCTTAAAAGCAGGGAAATAGCTTAGGGGGAGATAGGGTTTGCTTACTGTTTATTCAACTGTTCAAACCAGATGTCCTGCCAATGAAGTTGGAAAAGATACTGAGATGTAGCTGGCATGTCTACTGATGTGCATCTGTTGCATATTTTATCTGAAAAAATTATGTCTCTTTCTAATAACTGCCCAAATATAGAGTACTAAAAACCTATGGCAGATTCAAACTTGTAGCAAGAGCTTTTAGAGCATAAACAGTTGACATAGATTTTTTTATTAAGACTCCCATACATTTTCATTCTTAAAAAATTAAAGAAATCATAATACATAGCAAAAAAAGATGTGTGTGGAAGCTAGAAATAAACAATATGTAGCAAATCATAAGTACACGGGAGAGCATAATTTCATAGATGGAAATATCTTCAAATAAAGGAAATATTGTTAATGAAGTCTACTACAGTTCTGCACTTCAAAACCGTGGATATAAGGGTGTCTGAATAAAGAATTCTAAAATCAATTCATTAACTTGCAGTTTTTTTATACTCAAAATGTAAAACCCAAAAGCCCCAAATAACTAGAGTTGTTGAAGACACATTAAGTTAATGAAGGCACACACAGCTACACATACACACACAAGTATAAAAAACCTCTGCAGTGAGTTGGAAAACTGGAACTACTGAACAGGCAACAGAAGCGTAATGTTCACTTAAAAGTGCTGGAGTTGTTTCATAATTTATATTACAGATGTGTAATCGCAATAGCATGTCTTTGAAATTCCAAATAGAATTAGTTCTTGTTATTGGGAACAATTAGCACTTGTATATTTTGTAGAACAATTTTATTTTGTACTGTAAAGTATCATAGCAAATAAAATATGAAAATTGCAATTATGTTTTATATATATTGTTTTGAATATAATTATTTTCTAAATATAGCCCTAAACAGAGAGATATCAAATAGATCATAAGCATAAGCAAAAATAAAGTATATTAAATTCACAATAAATGTACAATATAAATACATATTATTTAAATTTATACTGAAGATAGATCGATATAAAAAATTCTTTAATTTTTTGGAATATTTCTGTGTTTCTGAATTTATTTGCTCCTAACAATTATAAAAGCTTTCCAGCTGTAATTTTGAAAAAAATGTTGATATTATAAAAATTTTATTGAGTGAATAAATCTTTTAAAAACTTTAATACTTTTGAACATGAGGAGCTAAAGATATTTATTAAAGTGAACCAGATCTTCAGAGTTTCACAGCTCAGTATCTGTCGTACAGCAAACGAGCTGGAGACTTGCCCCTAGACACAGTACACCTCCTGTTGTTTTTCACAACATGTTGTGGTATTGTTAACGTGTTCTGCTAATCAAAAATATTTCATGTTAGATAAGTTTAACAATTTGCTAGGAAATTCTGATTGACTTTTTTGAGAAAGGGAAATCACCCCTTCATGAAGCATGACATCAAAGTTATATTTTAACCATCTAAAGTATCATTGTTCTAACAACTTACCATGGGTTAAAATAATTTTCATATCCTTCTCAGTTTTTAATAAAAATGCTTCTGCTCATATTGTTTTATAACAACATCTGTACCTTAATGTTGAACACTTTGTAGAGTATATAACTATGGATTGTGACTTATGGTCTTGATATAGATTTCTGGATTCCCCCAAAATGGCACTAAATTGCCACCAGAATCTTCTCTATAAACTCCGCAGTAATAACTGCTAGTTTAAAACTGTAGCAGTGCCATATAGAGCTTTTCTGTATTTTCCCCACATACTATCTTCCAAAGCATTTTGAACAACTCTTTTCTGTTCCCTAGGGTCTTTTATTTGTTTAATTTGGTTTTCTTTTTGCTGATGATGCCCAGCATCTGATCTGATCATATCAGTTGATCATGAGTAAATGTCATTGATAAGATGGGTGCTTTAGTCTCACTGGTGCTATTACAAATCCTTCATCTTCTTTAGATGAGGGTTTTTTGACAGTGCATGTGCTTATATGTGATTTGCCAAGATGTTCATTGGCCTTTAAAAATGCCCTCTATTGTTTTTTTTTTACAGGCTTTCTGATTAAAGGAAATTTTGGACCTACTTTCAGAAGTGCCTGTTGCTTGAATACAAACCAAATATTTTTTAAGGGTACCTGTTTTACTGAGAGGAAACAGCATTCGATGTGTGTGCACACAAATATTAACAAATCATCTTGACACACCTGTCAGTACAACAGTTCCAGAAGTACCCTTCTTAAAAGGCATTTTTCTTTTTTCCACCATAACTGATACATTCATGCAACCTGCATCTGGCACTTTGCAAACTTTTTCAATGTCATTGGAAATATCTCTTCTCCAACCTTATGCTGAGCCACCATGTCTGGCCATCACTGCCAAAGCTGCTGGGGTGAGCACCCCCTGAGCACTGAGCCTCTCTCAGCTAGTGCACAGAAATGCTGCTTGTAGCAATCTTTTCGTGTTTGTCTGCTGCTGTGAATTTACACTAGGCAGAGCAGACACTTGGAAAACAGTGCTAACTTCCGGACCTTACTATCATTAATGATATTTCTCAGTTCTGCAGTTTGTACACAATACTTCCAGACAATCACTTAGTGAGTGGAACTTACACTGACACACTTGAAAAAGGTTGAATATCTTCTTATTCTTAAATTGAAATCCTCGTAGATGTTGTCAATAGAGCTTATTTTGCACGTTCATTGATCTTGCCTTGAGAGCTTCGATTTGCTAGGGTGCTGAGGCAGGGGCATGGTGGTTTTTTTTAAATTAACTAACATGGGAGTGTAATTGGGCACAGTGATTAGAGAAATACAGCTATTATAGAGTAAGGATCAAATTTTTGCTGAGAAATGGGTCCTAAATAAGCTGTTGTTTTAACAGAGCACCTATCTCCTCATGGTAGTAAACTGCTTAAATGTCAGTAAGATCTTCCTCTGCCCCTCCAAACTAGCTTATGAAAACACCACTGAGTTTATTGTTTGGTACATGCTCTCTTCCCTTGTAGTTCTGCTGATAAACTCCTATCAATGTGGATATTTTCCCACATATTGAACAATATGAGGAAACTTGGCTATAACATATTTTAAAAAGCTGTTGGGTATTCTTGAAAAAAATAAGTTCAAGGATGGATGATTCTTGTACCAAAGATTCTACCTGCAATACTGCTACCTTCTAACAAAAATGCCATGTCATCATGAGTATAATTCAAGGACAAGATAATTGTAGAACCCATAAAAAGATGAGAAATCAAGGAAGATTTTAGTGAAATGTTTTATTAGGCAAGAAAATTATCTATGATTACATAAATATATTAATACATAACTCTCAGAAAGAACAAGAGTAGTTTAGACTAAATCATTATTTCTTTTGGGGATAGAAGCATATTTTTTGGGAGAATCCTGAGCACATATTTTGATATAGTAGAACTTAAAATTTATTTTATTCCAAATAATGTACAATGAAACACTGAGATATAAAGGAATCTTTCCCTTAAATTTCTAAACAGGCAGATTGTTTGGTCATCTCAAAAATATTTAGTTTTAGAAAAACATATAATAAAAAATACTACATAGTTTGGTCATAAAGACACTTTAATGGTATGTGTCTTTAATGTGATTTGATCTCCACTCGTTCATGTGTGAGTTTTTTGTGCAAAGTGGACAGGAAGTCACTGCAAAGGCATAAAAGTGAAAGATGTTAGTAAACTACATGCATATAACTCTGTGTGAGTGCTGTCCTCACCAGCTGGATTCTCAGTTAATGTGATTAAATAATGAGCTCTTCTAAATTGATTTCAACCTGAGTCATGACATTAAGTCCTCATTTCCTGATAAGTTAGACCTTATTCTTGATTTGAAGATAACTACCTTCCTTGTGCCATACTTGTTTTCTGTGGGAAGCAATGAGGAAGTTTTCCCTCTCCTGAGACCTAGAACAGAAAGTTTTAGCTCTGCAATAAAAAAGTGTGTCAAAAAGTGTTTATTACTTTCAAGTCTAGTATTTCATGGCTCTATAGGACAAGACACTGGAATTCACTGCTATCCAGGGCAATCTCCTGAGGACACTATGAAGAATGGAAAACTCCATGAAACATGCAAGAGCTCTACATAACTCACATATGGGAAGAATAGATACAAAAGCAGAATGGTTGATGTTGGAAGAGACCTCAGAAGTTCATCTGGTCCAACCCCCCTCCTCAGGTAAGGTTGCCTAGAGCCAGTTGCCCGGGACCATGTTGAATATCTCCAAGGATGCAGACTCCACAACATCCCTTGGCAACCTGTGTCAGTGCTTAGAGTAAAAGAAACATCCTGGTACTCTGAGGGAACCTCTTGTGTTTCACTCTGTGTCCCTTGTCTCTGGTCCTGTCACCAAATGTGACTGAGAAGTCTTCTTTACTCTCCTAGGTATTCACAGGTATTGATAAGATCCTCCTGAGCCTTCTCTTCTCTGGAATGAACAGTCCCTGATCATAGGAGGGATGCTTTGGTTCCTAAATCATATTTGTTGCCCTTTGTTAGACTCTCTCCAGTATGTCCATGGCTCTTTTTGAGTGGGGAGTCCAGAACTGGTTGGAACACTCCAGGTGTGGGCTCACCAGCCCTGATTAAAAGGGAAGGATCCCCTACATCAACTTGCTGGCAATCCTTTGCCTAATCCAGATGAGAACAATGTTCCCCTTTCTTGCAGCAAGGACACATTGCTGGCTCATGTTTGACTGGTGTACACCAGGGCATTTTCCCCAAAATTGTTTTCTAGACATTCACCCTGTAGTATAAATTGGTAAATGAGGTTATTTCTCCATCAGGGCAGGACTTTGTAGTTTCCCTGGTTGAACTTCATGGTGTCCTTGTTAGGCCATTTCTCCAAACTGTAAGATGCCTCCAAAAGGCAGCATGACCCTCTAGTGTATCAGACACATCCTGCTGTTTTGAGTTATCAGCAAAATTGCAGGGAGTACATTCTGCTCCATTTTCCATATTGTTTATGAAGATGTTTAACAAGACCTTCGTAAAAGTTCTTCAAAGCATATACCTAACAGAAGCCCTTATGCCAAATTTCTGATAAATCCTGTTTGATGGAAGTTTCTCCTTAAATAATCTGAAGAAAAAAATATTTTCAGAATTTCTTAGAAAACTTTTGCATCAGAACTAGTATTATCACCTGGAGAACAATTTTACAATGCTACCATTATTTTTTTGTATTAATTCCAAAACATTAGGCTCCTACAAGTACTAGGTTTCAGATAAACCATTTACATGGTACAGCCTCAGATTAACCATCAGATTGTGAAAGCCCTTCCAAAAAAACCCCACCTAACTGAAGTCTCATATATACAAAGTTCATACCTAATAGTTCTTATTAATTTATATACTACTGGATGATTATTTGAATAAATAGTATAATTCTAGTTCAATATGCATCAGTTAAAAATGAATCAGTAAAAATTAGTGTTTTACTTTGATCCTATCTTATTTTTTCTTAGTTTTTTTAATGCTTAGTAGATTGTTTGGAAAACTAAGGCTTTACTACACTTACATCTTGCATAGCAAGCATGGCTGCACTGACACAATAGACATTAGCAAGCAAGATAATCGTCTTGGCTTTGCCTGCAGAAGTTACCTGGAAAAAGCATTTAGCTTTTTGTTTTATGTTTTCTTTCCTTTTTTTTCTCTATGACATCTCAAACTGAAATGCTGCAAATCCTCTTTACCTTTAGTTTTGTTTGTGTGTAGAGCATAAACCACATTTAACACATAATTATTTATTATGTATTTGTTGTAGTCATTTTATAAACCAAAATTACTTCCTTCCCTGCTGTTTTCAATCTAGTGACTGGATTCACCAGGGATTGATACTGACCAGTACAGTAAAGAGTAAGATAGAATTTTTTCATCAAACTTTACTGTGTGTACCTCTAAAATAAAAATGACATATTTATTTTTTTGGAAGGCACCTTGGTTAGAGATGAAAAGCATTGAAATTAATGATAAGAGACAGGAGACTACAAAGAGCTGATAAATAAGGTTAAATATGCAGAAAAAAAAATAGGATTCTGAAAATATTATTAACTTAAGGGGGAAAAACCTAAACCCTGATATTCTTTTGTTAATTGAAGAAGAAGGTAAAAGCCATCATTATGGAGATAGCTGCAAGTATTAAAATATATTTGGTTTGTTTCTGAAAAGAAGCTGAATAGGGCTGTGGTTTTCTGAGTAGCCAGGTGGTGTTTATGTCCTAGGCAAGGCTGCTTCATCTCTCTTGCAGATTTTTTACTTGAGTTTCTTCCATGTTCAGACACAGCTGTTTCTTCAACCACAGGATAAACGAGGTCAAGGAGATTACTTGGAGCTATCAGAAGCAGAAAAAAAAAATGCAGGGGGATTTTTCAGCTGAGTCGTCTTCCATATACAATCCAAACTTGATTTTGTATTTTCTGTCAAAATCAAGTTTACTGAAATACCATCTAGATAAGGGTGTTTGGTTCAGGAAGGGTGTTTGACATCTTGTCAAGCATCTGACACCTTGTCAGATCATCACTGAAAAACTATCAGAAATATATTCATGGATCATCAGCATTAATTGTGTTACAACTAGTTGTCTGTCCACTGGGACAATGTTTTTCATACTTCTGATAAGTATGAAGGAAGCATCTGTGTGAGGAAACTATGAAGTAGACAAAAATATCTGTTTCATAAAAATCTCTTAGCAGATTGGTGGGGAGGTAAGGATTCATCACCATACATTTAAAAGCACTTCAGGTGAGAGAGACCAAGAAAATTCTTTTCAGCCCTTCAACACAGCCTTAATTTTGACTATGCACATTCACAGTAGAATGCATCAAATACAGTAACAGTGATCTGAGAAATCAAAGATTATAAACTTGAAAATATAATCTAGTGGAGCATTAGTGAGTTTTCAGAAGGTCCTCTTTTTGTACATTGTCAATGATCTGGAAGAAGACAAGATTAGTGCTGATATAATGTGTAGATGAAATATAAATGCCCAAGTGCTAAATGATAATTTTTAGAATTTTTTTCTTGACCGATTTTTTGAGTTTTTGTTGAGGTCTCAAAAATATCATCCTTGTAGAGTTGTGAATTTTAGAAAATTAGAGTAGAAAGAATGTATGATGGATTTGATGTAATTTATTATTTACTTTTGTTGGGATACAGTACTGGAAAGATTTTTAATCTATAACAATGGAAAATTTTAATACAGTTACAGAGTCTACCAGGTTTTGTATGAAGACGGAGGATGCTTTTACTTCAATATTGTTTACTTATTGATTGTCTGATACTTTGAAGAATAGTACAGAAAACGTTCATGGTTTCAGAAGAGTTATTGGAAATATCTGAAGCCTGAGAACGGACTTACTGAGAGACACAAGAAAAATCTGGTCACTTTAATCTTTGCAGAAATATAAGAAGAGTTTATTTTTGCATAATCTCTGGCAATTATAGAAGTAGACAATTTGTACTAGCGGCCCTCTTAATGTAGCAGAAGGCAATGACTTTCAAGAATGTTGAAGAGAGAAAGTTAGAAAAATTAGTATCAGAAATGAGGCATTTTTTTTTTCTCGTTGAACAAACCTACCAGATTCTAGATTCTTCATGCACCCGAATTGCATAATTCTAAATTACATGTGTTTCTCTATAAGAAACAGCATCTAGAAGAAAAGCTATAGGACAAAATAAATACTTGATGAAATTCATTGCTCTGTATAGAACAGATACAATTGCCATTCTTAGCTTAAAAATATTAGTTTATCATCTTGAGTATGAAGAATCATATTTTATACCTTTTAGAAATAACTGGAGTTTTTTTGAATACTCATGAACAGGTTTTGATTTTTTTAAGCCTACTGAAAACAAGTTCAAACTACCTTAAGGGCTAAATGAATACCACATGCTGTCTTAGATCCTAACACGTTTTCGCTTCTGAAGAATAAACAATAAATGGGAATTAACCTTAAAATTTATTTTTTTAAGCTCTCTGTCACATAGCTCTCTATATTCTTTGAACAAAAGGAATTCAGTGAGTTAGATTTCAAAAGAACTCTTAGAAATGACATCTCAAAGATATGGCCAAATAACTTGAAATTTCTCTCTCTCTGCCTCTGTGTCTGTCTGTCTCTCGCTATCTCAAAATTACATGATGAGGAAAGTTTGTGACACAGGTTTTTGAATAAATAGCCAAACTGTTACCTAGAAAAAAACTGAGGTAATTCTGAACTTCTAGAAAATCTGTAGTGTTGAGGCCCCAGGTTGAAAGACAAAATCAAGGGAAGTCATAGAAATTATGTCCATCCTTTGTCCAAAAAATAAATTGTTGAGCTTAGCAAAACAGTCTTAATTTATGGTTGTCTTTAAACTTGTTTTCTTCTCTAAATTGTGTAAAAATCAGCCCTCTGGGATAGCTAATTTGATGGCTAGTTGAGTTTCTTTTAATGTTGCCCTTTTTAGCAAAAACTCAGTCTTAACTATGAAGCTGTGAAATGGCAAAAGTTTTAGCAAAGATATGTAATTTACATATTTGGTTAATATTTTCCCTGTTATATTCCCTATGAAATAATGAAACAAGATACACATTTTAGAGAAAAGTAATATCCAGGATAATAAACAAGTTCTAAATATTTAATCACTGAAGATTTAGAAAAATAATTATTATTGCTTATCTAAGAAGCCCTCAACTAGGACATTCAAAGTCTAATTTATGTTCCTAGTAACTGGAGTTTGATTAGGAGCAAGGTTAAATGTGAGAATGAGATACCCTCAACTGTACTTATATGTTTTGCTGTTATCTGACTGGACATGTTTTTAACTACCAAACCAGTAAAATTGAACAACCTGACATCCTGATAATTCATCTGGAATCACCAGGCATTTGAAAGTGATTGACCAGCTGACTGAAGATCTGTCTTTACCACTGAAGGATCCTAAAGAAGCCCTTAAGAAATAGGCGTTCCCAAAGAATACTACAAACAATATGCCAAAAAATTTAAAAGCTCAAGGACTATCTTCAAAAGACAATTTATTTAGTTCCTTTTGTTTAAACCAGAAGTCAACATTGTGATTTTAACCATATTTAATAACGTTTTATTTTATGCATTGTGTATATCAGAATATATCCTGTACTTTTAAAAGATTTCTGAGAAAGAGAATCTTGCATTTCAAATCTGTCTGATTTGGCAGATACCAATCCAACAGTGGATATCTCAAGTAAAATTAATGCACTTGAATTTTTTAAAAAAGATAAGTAAATACATTGCATAATCACAGAAATTAATTGGCCCAACCAGAATTAAATAAAATTAATCAAGTAGTTATATAGACTTTTTGGAGTCAGAATAATAGTACCATTATCTAATTGTGTCTTTGCAGATAATGAAGATATAACTCTGCTTTTTAGAAATACAAATGAGAAATTTCTTTTACATATAAATTTAATAAATCTTTCAAAATATTCTGTTCACTGAAAATAAAATACAAATCAAAAGTAGAGACATATTCAACATTTGAAATCTGGAAATTGAGCTATAATTTATGTTTGTTAAATGATAGATAACTGAATCAGGACATCTGGTATAATGCACAATAATTTCTAATATAAAACATGAGCTTGTGATGTTGAAAAATCAATACAATGAAAAATCCTCCAGTGTTGAAGAATGTGAGATCATACAGGAACAAAAAGCTGAAGCTGCTAATATACTTGACCAAAAGAAAAAAAATGTCTGTTCTTGAAATTGAAAAACTAGACAAGACCTTGCAGTCATTGTATCTGGATGTAATAGCTTCCTAGCAGAAACACAAAGTGGAACTTGCTCAGCTAGAACAGCAGATAGCATAGCTTGAAAGAGACCTTAGAGATGCCAGGAACTTTATTGTCAAAAAGATCAGGTATGCTTTTACTATGAGAATGAGCAAAACAGCTATCTCTTCAGAAATCGCATTGCAAATGTGAAGGAGCTGGGCATGCACTGCTTCATACACATTTGTTGTGAATTCTGTGGAAAATAATATTTTATCACTAATTTTGTAAGTACATGTTTCTCTGGGTATTGTCTCTAAATTCAAGATATGTTAGAGTTTGTGATAGCAATGCTAGCCAAATGCATACTGATAAAAATAAAATAAGTACAGTAATATGACTTCTTCCATTATGTTTGCAGATAGTTTTAAAAGTGCATTTGCCAGTTTTAACTGTAAAACCCATTCATATACATTTTCAATGTCAGAAATCTATCTTGTCATACTTTTCTTTGGAATGAAATGTACACAGGAGTTTTATTTACTCTTTTCACTTTTCTCTGTGGATGCTTCCTGCACAAACAGTATTCTTAAGACGGAAAGGTTTGGGCTTTATTAATAGCATGATATCTCTATAAATAAAATGCACAATGAGCAGAATATATTTCTACTTATTTGGGAACTTTGGCAAATATATATTTTCAATTAGCAGTGACAGCATTTGGGATACTCTGTTTCTGTTGTTTATATTTTGCTTTGGTTTTTTACTAATATACTTAAAACAATAAAAATTAACAAGCCCTTAATTTTCTATTTGGTTTATGAAAGAGATGTACAAGGTATAAGAAATCTGCAGAAAGCTTTGAAATCAGCTAATGA
>JAWWMU010000106.1:121487701-121513722 GCA_035048155.1 Cinnycerthia olivascens
AATCTTTTGTTAAACAAAAAGAACAACAGAAGGGAATTAACTTCCCAGAAATCTCTTCCTTGTAATTAGAACCTTTTCATTATTTACTAAATAAACAGAAAGAAATAGAAACATATTACTGCAGCAGGATATTATACCCTGTCTATTATGTTTTGCACACCTGAAAAAATATGTTAATACAAATAATTGTTGTCATGTTAACATCACTGGTTTCAAGCTGTCTGAAACAATTTTACATTCTCAATAAGGAATATTTAACATTTGAACCAAAAACAGTACAGCACGAATAATTAAAGGCTTAAGTTAAATACATAGACAGTCATTTAAATTTAGATCTGCAATAACATTTACTATTATTCTCTAAGGCTTTGACTGTGCTTGACAGAAACAAAGTACTCTGGGATTAATTTCAAGAAATGGTGCCAACTGTGCGCAATTTGCTGTAATTAAGACATGAAAGAGTACTAAATATTCAGATTAAAAGAAGCATGATGGAGCATGATAGAGAATCAAGGTGTGGCATCAAGCCAATAAAGAACAGTCAGTCATGAGTGCTCAATAATGATTGATATGAAACTTATACCTATAAACTTGTAGCACGTACCTAATAACTGTGCAGATAAAAATTAAAATCATGGCACTGTGTCTTAAGGAAAAGGGCTCTTCTAAATCCAAAGTCCAAAGTGTGTGTGACATCTTCAAACAACGACAAAAAAGAGCCTAATAATGTATTTTTACACAAATAAGATGTTTGAACAATGAAAGTGGGAGGAGAAAAGGTAGCATGGTAGTTTTTTTTCTTTGGGGTATCCCTATGCTTTGGGATATCCCTATGGTTACATCAACCTACAGCATTCGCCAGAGTGCCAAATGAAAGAGGTCTGTAGCAGTTGGAACCAAGAGATTAAGTACCCCCCTCCTTTTTTTTTATTCATCAAACATTTTCCCCCTTTTTTTAAAAGAAAAAGTATTCATTTAGATCAAACTGCATTCCTCATTTTTCTCTCAGAATTAGATGGAATATTTCTTCTTGCCTTTGAACTTATAAGTATTGATTAATGATGTATTTATTGTAATACTGAATCTTTTCTTCAACAGGCTTTTCTAAATTAAAGTCCTTGTAACTTTTTGATCCTAGAGGAGATGTGGGTACTTGACCCAATTGCTAATGAGGTGCTGTATAATCTCATGTATCCTATAGCTCAAAATAGCAGGATGCAGTATAAAAAGTACATCATAAAAGGCCCTCTTGGAATGCTTTTTGTCTTCACAGGCAATACGCAAAAGAGGTGACCTTCTGAGAAAGTCGGGAGCCGATTTCCTGCGGGCAAGGGAAGGTATCAAAGCAAAAGTGGCTGAGGTGGAGCACCTTGACAGTGTGGTCAAGAAACTGAAAGCCAGTATCCAGGACACACAGAAAGAAAAGAATCAGACAGAGACAGAAACCATCATACTGAGAACTGAGATTCAGCAGCTAAATCAGTAACTGCAGGGTGTGCATAAGCAGTGCAGAAAGACAGGTAATAACGTACAAAAAATAGTAATATGACAGAAATATGAATTTTGTGCAGTCTAATGGAATAGAATTTTCAATCATATGGGCATATGATTGTTGCAATCAAATGAATATAAAAGGTTCCCTGTTTGGCTCTAGGGTAAATTTACAGATACAGACTGTGACTTCATCAAAACAAATACAACCAGATTTCTTTTTTTTTTTGTACTTCTATTTCTGTCCTATAATCCTTGTATTGATTTGATGAAACATCTATTTCTGTCCCAGAACACCTGTTCATTCATTGGCAATGAAAAATGTAATTTAAACTTAACAAGTTTGATATAATTCTTAATATTATAGGTGACTTTTTAAACCGATATGATTAATCCCTGCATAGATAAGTTAACAGCTTTAACAATAGTGCATTGACGCATCTGGAATCTTATTCAGGGGAGTAACGTACACAAAAGCAAAACAAGATGGACAAAACAAGGAATCATTTCCTTATGAGCAATAAACTGCTTTAAACAATTTTTGGTTGGTATTTTTGGTTTTCACACTGAACACGTGTGCTAGAACTAGTTTTCAAAATAAGCAAATGCAACAAGGAAATTGCATTATTAATATTTTGAAGTCACAGTATAGTAGAGCTTGAAATATACTACTTTTACCAAATAAAATATTAATGAAGTCATTTGGAACATAATAGACAGCCTGTGTCAACCCCTTAATTTTCTCTTCCACTATTCACAACATTGCCAGATACGTGTTTCTGGATAAAACCCCCTAGAGGTCTGCTGCAAATTCTTTTTCAATACAACCAGATCATTGCAGATAATTGTATTACACAGGGTATTGATCCAAAATCGTTGTGCACCGGAAACATCTGAAAAAACATGATTATAGCTTTCTGGTTATTGTTCGTACATCATATAAGCAGGCTTTTGTGTGAATCACCTGTAAGAAAGGCAAGGTGGAAACATCAGAGAAATTACCTCTTTACAAGAATCTATTGATCACTTTAAATCAAAGAAGTATGTTTGACATAAGATTACCTGCCAGTTTGAACATTAGGTACACTATGTTATAGCCTGGGGCAGTTGTAAGTCTGACAAAGGGATTGTAAATAAAGCATGCAGCTGCTAGCGCCTCTGGCTTGGGATCAACCAAGGCTCAAGTCCAAGGCATAGGTAAACTTAAAATAATTTAACCCTTTTTTACCAGGACACATTGTGAGTTAAACCTGATTATTAAAAGCAGTGATTGAATCACCTCCTGTGTGTTTAAATACCTATGCAATTACAAAAAAAAAACCAAAACAAAACACAACATTGTTGAATATGTTTACAAATCAAAGCAGATATAAATAAAATAAATTTTGGAAGATTAACCTGTCTCCACACAACAGATCACAGCTCTAACTACTTCTAAGAACTTCTAAAGCATTGTTAAAGATCTGTTTCTGGCTAACACATACAATGCTGTCTTGCAAAATTGACAGGACCTTAATAAGTTCTAAAATTCAAAAAGCTTGATTTTTTTACATAAAGAATTGTCTTCTGGAAAAGCAATTAAACCGATCAACTACTGGAAAACTTTTAATGGCAGAGATTTATATTACATGTGAAATGTTTCCCATTCTTTTGATTTCAAAACCCAATCGAATACTAGAGACCCACAGATAAATAAGGTTATTCAAATAAATAGTCATTTTTGTTCCAGTGAGACCATCTACCACACTAAAGTTATTAAAAAATGTATTGCAAAAATCGGTCCAAAATGCACTGACAAATATAATTATTTTATATATTATAATTCTTATTGAATGATGACAGCTTAGGTTTGACTTTACCAGTATGGGCCATTTTTCAGATATGAAAGAGAAGTCAGTTATACATTGTTTTTTAAGCTGTACTTTTTTTAAAACACGTGTTGACACTAATAACTGTTTAACTCATTAGTTCACAAAGATTTGGATTTGCTTGATATTCAGTATGGATGAGCTCTGGGTGATATCTACTGCTTGTTAAACCTTTAGCTGTTAATGTTAGCTGTGTACCTTGCTGAGATGCAAATTTAAATATAAACAGTTTATATACTGTACTTTCACTCGTGGAAATGGTGACTGTTTTAGTGTTTTGTGAGAAGTTGGGTTATGTTACTGTCAATTAGAAAAGAACAAAGCAATTTTTTTTATAAGGAAATTGATCTTCTGAATATTCTGAATTCATAAAGGAAGATATGATAGCTGAATTTAGATCCTGTGCATATAGTGAACGTTTTCAGACATTAAAGACAATAAATGCAGAATCATGTTAACAGAGCACAAACGTTTTTCTTTGAGGGATTCTATCAATCTAAGCCTGGAAAATACTGTTTCCTGAATTCATTGAAGTCTGGTGTATTTTCACTCTTTAATGTTATGTTAGGGCATGTTAAAAACAGGGGTTTTAATTTATGATGACGTAAATGCCTCTGTTATTGTACTCATTGAACTGCTATCACTGAAAGATTCCTAATTTCTTATATTTTTCAGGTGTCAAATTTCAAAGTAATTTGACTACTGCGTAATAAAGGAATGGTGTGTTATGAAATGCTTGTTGTGAAACGCTTGTTTTAATGCTTAGTTTTATTCCACGATATCTGGACCTGTTAACTACATGTGCCTGTACGTCTAAAGCCGTATATTTATGAAAGAGTATAAAAACAAATACATGCGTGTGGATTTGTGTCTGTGCAGGAACACATAAACCTGCACACTAGCACAAACTCATGTGTGCACATAGTAAGGGCTAAATATTTAAAGTAAAGCCTATATACATATATCTTTTAGGAAAATGGTCAACAAAGAACAAAGGAAAAATGTCTTTGTCTTAAATCACTTATTTTTCTGAGAGCTGGCAGTGCACAGCTATGGCTTCTTTTGGTCTAAGGAAAGATTGCCATCTATTGGATGACCTTGGAAAAGAACGGGTTTTTACTATGCATGTGCTCTGTAACTCATGAAAAATATAATGAAATTGAGGAATTAAAGCTTAAATTGTACAAGTTACTATTGTTAAATGGCATAAATGCTGCTTTATTTTGAAAACTGTGATTTCGAATTCTAGATTGATTTATGCTGCAAAATACAAAGGCAATAGGTGTTTGCTTTAGAAGGAACGAAACACTGGATGTGCATGTATACAGTAAGCTCTGGTAGCAGTTAAAATGTTTGCAGACTATTGAATCCAAGATTCTTTTTTTAAGTTTACTGTAATACAATGAAAAATACTTAAACCAGCTATTGATATATTTATAATATATTTTCCTCTAAAGATCTGGGAACAGAATGATGCTCTTCTGAAAACAGTATTTGCCCAGCTCTTACAGAGGCTTGCACTGCATTGCATTTAAAACAAAAAATATCACTCAGCTTGAGCTTAAAATGTAAAGCTCTCTTTTTTTTTTTCTTTTTTTTTTTTTTTTTAACTTACAGCCCAGGAACTTGCCAGTCAAGATGAAAAACTTCTTCTAATGGAATCCAGCTTGAAAGCAACTCAAGAACAGCTAAGTGAGCATATAGCAGAAACAGTTCGCCAAGAACAGAACAGTGGAAAATCACAGACGGAGAGCTGAAGACCCTGAGAAAACATATTCTAACTTCTGAAGAAGAAATTAGGGATTACAAGTGAGTTACTTTTTTTTTGGTTTTTGAGAAACAACAGACATTAAAGTCAGAAGTAAACCCTTTTAATATGTACTGTATTATTAATAGCTTCTCTCAGGTAAGACGCAGTGTAAATGTCTTCTGTAACTCTACTGAATAAACTGTTAAATCTAAATGATTGATTAATGTATGTTTTAAAATATGTCCTGCACTTAAAAACTGCAGTGTTGAAAAATATTTTTATTAGGAGTCTGGTTTATTTTTAAAATTATTAGTCTGTAGTGAAGAAGTAGAATAGTATGTGTAATTGTTTATTACCTGTCTGTTAATGGTATTCTCATCTTCCTCTTCTTAGAGACCAAAGGTTACATATGGGTTTTATTGTCTTTCTTTTTTTTTGTTAGAGAAGATGCCTCTAAGCAAGAGGCTACCAAATTAAAAAAAATTTGGTATTTAAATTTTTAGTCACAATAGCAAGGCATAGATGAAGTTGCTAAGATAAACAAAAAAAACCAAATTGTATACTTTAGAAGAGTTTACACTGAAAAAAGTACTTTTGCTCTAGTCAAATTCTGTATCTATTAAATTGTAAGCTAACTCTTAGGATTTGATAAAAAAGTAGCAATGTTCAAAAATTAGATTTTATTTTTTAACTTAATAATAACTATATTTTATATTGAGCCACAAAGTGATTCATTTCTGAGAGTTCTTGATATTTTGACTATGCTAAAAATTACTCACTTCAACTGATGTTTTTTTCATGCAATCATTCTCTTCTTATTAAGATTATGTTGCATTAAGCAATCCCTATATATACAGACTGAATTTCAAGCTGTTTTGTAACATCATAGAGCATGATGAACACTTTATACAAGATAATTTGGCTACAAAAAGAAAGTCTGTTCATTTGGAGCTGGATTGAACATTTAGAGCTAAATGTTTTATCTCAGATTTGTGGCAAGCATCAAATATCACTTTAGCAAATGTTCTCTGAGGAAGACTTGCTAAATTCAGACGCAACAAACATCACGCATCTGAAGCAAAATACTGTATACGCTCAGTGTAAATGGCTTTTAGACTGGAACTTCATCTGTTCTTCAGCTCAAACATTTTAAGTTAATGTTTATGCTGAAGACTGGGAAAAGCTTCATGGAAGAAGCACTGTCTTCAGTAATGTGTCTTCATTTCTCTAAATAAAATAGCTTGGTGGTGTTCAACCTGCAGTTATGTCTCTAAAGACATCACTAGTGCTTCTCTAGGGAAAACATTGTCACTGGTTTACTTTCCTAACACAGCTTGAATCTTTTGCCAGAGTGGGTTTTCTTAACCGTTTGAAGTTACTCCTCAGTTTACAAAATGCCATTTTATGCCTAATCTTGTAGATTGTTCTTTGTGAATAAAAAGATTACAAACTTCTAGTGCTACTGATTGTGGTAACTTAGTGTGAGATGGGGGGAAGCAGGGGGGAGGTGGAATTGAAATTCCCAGCTGTAACTGATTGATTGTGTCATGAAATATAGTTTTTGAGAGAGCAGGAATTTTGCAAAAGTTCACTGAAATGGGTTTCACTAAGGTTGAAATAAGAGGCCAAATGATAATCATTAAAAGATTTTTCAGAAGGACTTTTAATAAATTTTTTTTTTTTATACTTTATATGAACAAATAAAACTTGAATGAATCTCTTCACATGTAAAAATTATTAACTAACCCACCTTTTTCTGCTCTGTTTTCTATGCTTGTTCGGTGACTTTGGAAGTTTGTTCCTTCAGCACATGAACAGAATAAACTTTGATTATGGGAAACCTTTTCTTAGCTCTGTAGATTATCAAAATTATTTTTTATTTAATATTATGTAAAATTTTTGATACCATTGTTTTTTAAAAGTACTCTGACATATTACTGCAAAATTACAGAAACCAAATTATTTGTTGAATCTGGAAAATTAAAACTGCAAATTCAAAACAATAGATTTAATAAAGTGGAACTGATAAATCTAAGAAATTAACAACAAAGTCATTTAACTATTGAAATTTCCCTTTTAAACAACATACTGTGTACCTGAAAACAGTAATGCTGTGGCAGCCAGTATCTTCTCTTTTCTGTTCCTTGGGAGACAGAAAGAACAATGGATCTCTGTCCCCTGGGTCTTTTGGGACAGGGAATGTCTTAAGGGTTATATTTAGACACTAGGAAGGGTACTGCATATGTCATAAAGTAACATCCCTTTGGTGCTGACTAATTCAAAGTCATACAGTCCTGGACTTTTCCTACCTAACTCCTTAGTGAATCTGACAAATGCTGCTGGTATCAAGACTAGAGCACAGGACCGTGCAAAGAAAGATAGAGCACAGCAGATATTGGTCACTTAAAACTACACTGAGTCCTGAGATTCTGCTATAGCTGTTGTGGGGCCTTTGATGGGAAAGGTTCATTTATGTATGCTGTTATTTCCTTGCTGTGATGTCCTTGTTATAAGTTATTTTTCATGGAAGTGGTGGAAAAAAGGAAATTATTGACTAGGATTTAAAAAATATTAACCAGAATAAATATATTTATTTTTAAAACAGGGTAAAAACACTTTCTGCTAATTTCACAAGGTGCTCCAAATGCACTTATTTCATAGCGAAACAACTGAATGTTTTTAGAAGTCACAGGCTTTATTTGTTGTATACTTATCCTGGATGAAATAAACCTAAGGTAACACTACCTCAGTTCTACTCCCCAGCCCTCCACCCTACTTGCCTCCCCCCAGTATAAGCCTGTTACACCTGAAAGATTTGTTCAGAATGTCCAGTGGGAACCTGGAAATCGTAATAATTTGTAGTATCGATTGTGTGAAGCTATGCAGCTGGGGCCTCTAGTGAATAGACAGGAATAGACATTTTATTGATTAACTTTTACAGTCATATTTTCAGGACTCTGCTGCAACATAATTTTCACTTCCCAGCTTTGTGCTGCTGCATCATGAAACTTGGATTCT
Source organism: Cinnycerthia olivascens (assembly GCA_035048155.1). NCBI lineage: Eukaryota > Metazoa > Chordata > Aves > Passeriformes > Certhiidae > Cinnycerthia > Cinnycerthia olivascens. Next base: position 121,495,829 of record JAWWMU010000106.1, read on the forward strand.
TCTCTCTTAACATTTACTCACCTGAGAGAAACAGTACAGGCTTGTCTTTTTTAAGCTGTGCTCTGCAGAATTGCATAATATTTGGTGTAGTGAATTCTTTCAAATTTCCCCTCTGCTGTCACAATAAAATCAAAAATCTTCACAAGTGCTGTTAGCAGGTATTGAACAAGTTGCACATCCTCTCTAACCCCCCATTAGAAGCTATTTGTAACATCTTTCAGTAATTCTATTTCTCCTTTGCATTTTCATTCTTATTTTTTAAGTGGATAAGATTCTGGCAAAAGCAACCCCCCTCTTTACATCCACAAATTCCAGAAGTGCTTAAAAGGAAAACCAGAACAGCCCCATAATGAAATAGATGCTTTTATTAGTTAGTGAAATTTTAAAAGGAGAAGACAAAATGTTCACTTAAAAATCTGAAAGGAATTATCAGTAAAATCTGATTCATTTTCAGGAGTGACATCCTGTATTAACTAAAATTGCTTATAAGATTACTGAGAGGACCAGATTTCAGTACTTTTACTAATAATTTAGAAAAAGTCTGTAGATGTACTGAAGTCTTATACAAACAAATCTCAAAACCTTTTTTTTTTTTTTTTTTTTTTTTTTCATTTCTGGTACTATTAATTTCCAGAAAAGAACAAAAATGGCATTGTGCCATTGTGAAAAGGACTGTAGCATATTTGCTGGTTTCTTTAGTACGGGTTACTTGGTACATTAAATTCCTAAGTCATTTCTCTTTCATGCACTTATAAAATTACCAGTGAAAATCCTCATCCACTTTTACTCATTTAGTGGCTGTTTATTATTAGTTATTTTATGTGCTCACTTTCACGTGAACCATGCCTTTAACATAAGTTTAATAATGCCTTATAGGCTAAATATTCACCACCCCATCATCACTGGTCCTAATATGATTTAAACGTCTGTCATCCCAATATTTTTTCTATGTTGTGCTGCTATTAACACCTTCTAATTATAACAATGCTTAAGATATTCGTGGTCATGTTTCCTTTTGTCCTTCCCCTCTCATCAGAGACATGATGGTGTGCACCATATGGAGCTACAACTGAGGCAGAAGCTCTGCCATCCATCACAAAAGGTTCACTTTGTTTACCATTGTCAAACTTATGAATGAATAATAATTCCTACTTTTTTTAAAAAGAATCAGGAAAAGTGTAGAGGGCTTAAAGGTAAGAATAGCAACATCAGGAAAAAGGAATAAATAGGAACTTTCTTCAGACCTCGGTGTCCACTGGTCCTGGAATAAGTGGAAATAGTCTCAATCAAGTGAAGAGCTAGTAAATTTGAAGAAGTGGGTTTCTTCCTACACATGGAAAGTAATTTTATTATTTAACAAACTGATTAATAGTAGTATCTGATTGTAATGGCATCCTAGGCCCCAATTTTTCAAACATGCGAATGCAAGTCACAGTTTCACTGTTTTGTGAAACCAATTATCCTATAAACATGTGAAAAGCTTTTCACAAGATTGCAAGATGAATATAAAAACTATTTTAAGGATCACTTATAATTTTGTTTTGTAGTTGTGATGTTTTATTATAAAAGTAGTGAATTATGATATAAGGATTATGGGAAATCTCTGATACATCCGACTGTATTTTAATTTAGATTAATTTAATGGAAATCCAAATTAGTGTTTGTGTGTGTGATTTAGTTAAAGAATAGGGAAGTTGTATTCCCTCTTCTGAACCTTTGTGAAGATATTAAATAAGATCAAAGGAGTATTTCAGCAAGTTTTATATGTTCTAGGTAGATAATCCCCTAAATGCTTAGGACTCCGTGCATAGCATGTTAACTAATTTTGTATATTTTCTATCCAGTTTCTTTCTCCTTTTCTATTTTGACATATCCATGCTAAGACTTCTTACAGTTGTGGTAACCTTTTCATTATATATTAAGCAAAGTAAATTTAAAAAACTTAAGAAGAAAAAAAACTTGAAATGTTTTAAGTGTTTATTAAATATATTAGATGCAAAATAAATTAGAAACAAAATGTTTCTTAGAGCATTTTCTTTACACCACACAAATTCAGAAACAATTATAGTTCCCAATTTTAATCAGAGAATTCTAAGGTTTATCGTGACATAGCTGATGGCTGCTTGACTCCACGACTTTATCTTTTTCTCTAAGAGAAATTGCAAGTCTGAAGTATTTTAATAAGCTTGTGCCATTTAGTTTGATTTTCAATTTCTAACTATTAATGGAAAAAGTAAGACATTAAGTGAATAAAAATTTGTGTTTATTGACTTTCACATTATCTGTGACACATATATTAAAAAAAATACCCTAAATTTTTATCTGTTCAAGTATAGGATATGATCCTATATATTTGTATCTTCCCAGACACTATAGCTATGACTGAGAAAAGCTGAATTGATTGCAATGGAAATCTACCTGACAGTAAGTATTTCCAGTGGCAGACAAAATTATTTAAAAAAAGAGAATATAAAATTAAGAAAGACAGATGGACTCATAAGAGTGAAATACAAATAGTCTGAATCAGGATTGATTTCAACATAATGTGGTGGAGGAATCCCCACTTATTGATCAACTTTAAAGCCCATGCACAGCACTTAAAAAGATAAAGTAAGCAAGGTCAGATAATCAAAGCATTTAAATAGTAAAAACAGCAACTGCCACTGTAGACTGCTAAAATAAATCCATAATACAAATTGCTTTAGCAAAAAGTGGATGAGCAGCTGATCTTCCTATTGAACTTTTATACTGTTCAGTGACCACACTGGGGAGAGGATTGGAAGAAATGCCTTGAAGATCAATATTGAGTGAGAGGTAGCAGGGATTCATTCTGAACATGAAAGAATTACAAGTAGGAGAGTAGAGATCCTGAGAAAATGTCATCAAGAAAGGACAGTTCTTTTAAAATATCACACATATTATATGAACATCGTATTAGTTGATATTCTCTTATGATCTTTGAGAATTCAAAGCTTATTAAATCAGAAATTTACTTTTTGAAAAACATAAAAATAGAACAAAAAGAACTAATGATTTTCATTAAATTAGTTCTAAGAACTTAGTAACCTCTGTCTTCAAAACAAGGGGAATTTTAATCTTCTTAATTAGTATAGGGTTCTGTTGAGGCTGCTACTTTCCAGCCATATGTATTTCAATTTTTTGCTGAATAGGAATGATGAACCAGAATATTGTATTGTTTCCCTTTTTTCGATCTTTTTTGTTTTTTTGAAGATCCACATGCACCTGTAAGTAAAATGTTTAATGTAAGTGATATTTCTTCAGATCTATTTAAAATAGCATTTTCACAGACATTTTAAATATTCTGTAGAAACTACAATGCTGTAAAGCAAGTGCTTCAAATTTCATTTTTTACTAAACTGAATAGGCTTTTCATTTTAAAATAGGTGTTAAAAATATGCTGAAGCTTTCATTTATACATTAATTTTTCCAGCATTATTCAAAGAATATTTGTGAGAAAGAAATACTAGAGGTGGAAGTACTACAGTAGCTCATTGTTTCAAATATGTGGCTTTCATTCACTGTTTTATTATATCATTGTATGAGAAACACTGCATTTTTATGGATATTTTACTCCTTTAAAATGAAGAATCCTTCTTTTTTCTTTATTTTTGACCATAATCTTCCTTTACTTTCAGGCTCCTTACCCTACCTATAAAAATGATGTTATTGTTAGAAATTAATCATTCAAGGTGTGATGGTATTTGCATTTTAAACAATAAAGAAGGAGCACTAAAACTAGAGGATATAGAAAATATATTGAGGATATTGAAGATATATTTAAAAAGAAAAAAATAAAGTCAGCATATGTGTTGTCTTTGAAGATCTTTTTTGACAAAATATGTTAGAGTAACTGATGCCCAAAATTACGAAGTTTGTCTGCTATGGTAACTACACTGTACACCCTCTTGTAATGCATAATTATGAACAACTACTATTGGCTCAATTTTTGATGTATGAATTGCTGATTACAGCACTTTCAATGGTAAGATTGTGAAAAACCAAATTCATAGTTGTCAAAGAAAGGTCAGTTTATCTGCATTCATTAGGAACTTGGAGGGCCATTCAACATGATTTTCCTTTGGGATTCCTATGGTTATTGATTTGTATACAGCTGTAGGAAAAATTAGTCGGAATTATATTTCACTTACCACTGGAGGCCGTATATTAATAACAACAGGGTTCAATAGAAAAAAAAATAGAACCAGTAGATTAAATAATTGTAATTTTAAAAATTGAAATTGTTATACTTTTAAAAAATAATCTCTTTTGAATAGCTGGAGGAAATATTTTAGTGAACTTTTGTAAACAGTCACAGTACTTTTATTTTCACAGAAATGCATAGACACATATTAATGTGACATAAAGTATTCAAAATTTTCTATTTAGTAGTGATCTTTATAGATGTTTATAAACCAAGACAATATTTAATCATATGCTTACCCTTCTTTATACAGTGAATTTTTCTTATATAATTGTACAATGACTAACCCCAAAATTTAATTTAAATATATGAATAATCCCATCCTAAAAAGTAATCATACATTTGTACTCTAGTCATTCAAGACCTTTCAAGACCAAGAGGTGTATAAAATCATGCAGAAATGTTATAGCCATCCTTGACTGCTAGCTCTTTAGGCATAAAAAAATATGGCTAATATCTTTAAAAAATGCCTACATGGGTGACCTACCAACAATGTGGAGTCTGGTAAAGCACATTGTCAAACTGTGACAAACTTTTGTCTAAATGGAGAGAACTTCAGATTTTCAGACAGCAATGATACTCAGGTGGTATGCATTTGAAACCTTGCTCGTATTACATTGATAAATACTGTACATGATTAGTGCATATTTCTGTGAACTTTTAACACTCTAAATGGATTAGAATGTCTTATTTTGATCATATCCATATTGTTCATTAAGATAAGATTAGGTCCTTAAAAAATGTTTGGCTTGTTTCCATTACATTCAAAAATGTTTAAAGTAGAAAATATAGAATACAGTTTTCCATAGTGTGCATATATAACACATGTTTGAGATTAATCAAATCATGGTCACCTCTAATTAACAGCAGGGAGCAATTCCAACATGGGACAGGGCCAGATGACTAAGAAATGAAGCATATATTTAAAAGATGTAGCATACTAAGAAAAGAAAAATAGGTTATGACTTACAACTTAAAAATACTGCAAAGTTTTTAAACCTGTGGTCCTGTGCATGTGGTTTGAACATTTTATTTTGCTTTGTATTTTAGGTGGACCAAAAATTTTCAGAACCCTACAGCTTTGTAGGTGAACACAGTTTTCTTTCAAGTTAATTCTTTCCATTCTTCATAATTAATACATTAAAAATCCCTGACCTTTGCAACTTCAGATGAGCGGCTTTTTTTTCCAAATTCTAAAAATTTCTGATTTGTATGCCAAAATTCTGTCATTTGCCATGGCACTTTCTTAGCACCACAGGAAAAGCAGTGATCAAGGACATGCATTGAAATAAGTTGGATCTTTCCTCCTGATTTTTTTTGTTTGTTTATTAATAAGAAGTTTTATAGTTGATGAAGAAGACGACTCTAGGAAAAGAAATGTCATTGTGAGATGAAGAAAACTGGAAAATTAGATACTTTCCTGTCTTTCCCTCAGACATAATGAAGATACTACCTCTAAACGTTTATGAATATCCAGTGTGAACAATGTTAGTTCAAACTGTAAGTTCAAAATAAAAGAGAAATTAATCTCTGTTCTCATATATCCCAAATGAGAGCTCTGATAGAAAGCATTTCACGTTTTACTTTTGCTTAATGTGAGTCTCCTTATCTTCTTTTACCCCATGTTCCCAAATCTGTTTACTTCTGCTGCCTATGTATAAAATGATAATAGATAATAGACATATATTCTCACATCATGGATGCTGATATTTATGAAACACTCAGACACGGTTGTGTTGAAAACCAGTGTTTTTAATTATGTTGTTTTCTTCATTGTGTCACAATATGAACTCTGTTTCTCAGTTTAAGTTGTGTAAGCTGGTGTATAAAGACTTTATATGTTGGTTGCAGATTCAAAATTTGCTGTTGAATGGACTAGAAGTTTGTTCCAGGATCTTGTTTTGAACTTTTTTGTGCAATGTCCATGATTTTTAAAAATAATTACATGAGTATAAATTTGCAGGTTTTGGAAACTCAGAGTGAAAGATATTTTTTTCATTCATATCAGCACTTGAATATTGTACTTTATACACTAAAAGATAATAAGAAATCAAAATGTTAAAGTATTTGTCTGCTAAGTGATAAAAGATATCATATTAAGCTGGATGTTTAAAAGAAGGGATATTACCGAGTGATAAATCTAAAAACATGCAAATATGCTTACATAGGTTGGACAGAGATTATTATACTTGGTAACACAGAATATTTGAATTTGCCACAGCAATATTTTTTAAAAGTAACATCAGCATCAGAGTCTGTCTTCAAGTCAAAGAGATTTCAAGAAATACCCAACTTAAAAGTAAAATTGAATTCACCTCTTTTATATGGATATTTTTCAGAAGGAACACCTATGAAGGGGTTCCATTCTTGATGTGCTCTATTGTGAGACTTAATCAGAACAGATAGAAGCTTGGCAAGCAGTATCTCTCTCAGGGAAGTAAAAAGACAGTAGAAATCCCCATGATAACTAAGGGCCATAGCATGGCATTGACATTCTCTGAGTCACAATAACATTTCAATAGAACGGATGTAGAACTTAGATAGATAATAGCTCACTCTCTCTGCATGCACATTCTCTCATATATTTATTTGTTATTATCTTCCCTAGAAATATCCATATAATTTTCATTTACACATTTCAAGGTAAATGGGCCTTGAGCTAAAACTCAGCAAGACAAATTTCAATCCAAATAGATGAAGATAGGCAAAGTTCAAGGTAACTCCAAAGTGTGTCTAATAATGGAAAATTTTGTGGTAGGTGGAAGAATGATACACAACTGTAATGGCACCGTGGCAATCAAGGAAGCTACAACAACTGGGATTTCTTTATGACTTCATCTTGCTGAAACTGGTGAATGGTGTACAGAGGATTTTTTCCTCATGGACATCAAATGAAATTGAAAATAACAAATTTTAGTGAAGGAAATTTAACCTTGACATAAACGTAATACTGTCTCACCTATCATTTTCAGACTTGTACATTAGCACTTTAAGGAAAAACACCATCAATATTATGCAAAAATTCAAAATAATTTTTATAAACTAATAAATAATCTTGTTCTTTTCTTGAATTTTTTCAAAATTGTAGTCTGAGATTTATAAGGAATGGACTTCAATTTGTCATCTATTGCTGTCTTCCGTATAATCTACAACCGCCAGCAACTTCTTCTAGACTAAGAGGAGGGTTGAAAGAGTGCCGTGGTTCTGTTTGATTTAACCTTTGATTTTAAGTTAATTGATTTACATTCATTTGGAATTCCCTTTCAGATGTCAATTTGATGATTCCATTTCAGTTGTCAGAATTCATAATAGCAATATACATTCTCTTTCTAAGTCTGGTAACCCTTAAGATTACATAAGAACCCTTCTTAAGACTACAAGAACTTTAGGTCTGAAAAAAAACCCCTTGAATATTTTGAAGTAGAAACTTTTGTCATTGGACATGACAATATTGAGTCCATCCTTTTCATTATAGATTTCTCACTAGACTCAGGTTTTCTCTTGTGGGCTGTGGTGTTGACCACTGTTAATAGCAGCCCACTCAATTCCTATCAAAAATGAACAGAATTTGTCTGAGTGGCTTGGTTGATTTTGTTTTGGCTTGTTTGTGGTTTGTTTGTGGTTTGTTTGTTTGTTTGTTTGTTGTCTGCAGCTGTTGTGGCCCAGTTCATTGGTGGGTTAAGGGGAAGGTTGTTTGATTTACTCTGAGTGGTGCACAGGAAAAACAAAATTCTTGGGAGGTTCAGTATAAAACTTTTACTTGCAGACTTTAGAACATTTAAGGTAAAATAAGGTACTAGTCCAATTTTAAAATGTAGCCATTTTGGTTAGAAAAGCCAAACATAAAAAACATAATAAAAAACATAAAATTAGTTTGAGAAAATCTACAAGAGAAAAGGAATAAAGTGAAAGAAAATATAAGAGTAGAAAGGTATAAAATCACCACCTGTGGATCCAGAAATGAGACCTGATTGTCGAAATTTTGAGGTCTCTTGGTCAGAGTGATGTTGCAGTCTTGATATGCCAGGAATGAGGGAAGACTTCAGTTTGGAGTGAGAAAAGTAATTGCGCTATTTAATACCTAATGTTATTCCTGGATGAAAAAAGAAAATTACAAAATTTAATGAATGTGTGAATAATAGCTGTGGTGATAACATCTAATTTTTATCTAGCAATTTACATTCAGAGATGTTATATTTTGCTAAGGATGTGTAATTTAATTCAATTTTTAAAGAATGCTAGGACTTTGTAGAGATGCATGCCTATTTATGTATTTATTGGGGAACAAAACTGATTTTTATAGATTAGGACTTTGGAGCACAAGATAGTGAAGTGTCTTGTCTTAGGTATCAACAAAGATAAAAAGAACAATACCATTTGGATAAAGGAGCATGAAAAAGACCAATTCATAACAGCAAATGAGCATGAGAACTCACAGGAGCCACCTATTCTACAGAAACTCTCCCTGTATGAACTGAGAGTCCATGGGAAAAAACGCAGTGCCTTTTTTTTTTTTTCAGTGAGAAAGGGAATAGAAGATTTGGCGTTTATTAAAGGGGAAAATAATGCACACAATCTGACAATATTTGCATTGTGTTTTACTCTATTGTAATTTTCTTGTCCACTCTGGATGTTTGGATTAAATTCATTTTCTATTGATAAAGCCATGTAAACTCAAGAAAACTAGTTTTCTCTGCCTCCCCTTCTCTTGTATATGTATTTATATAAAAAAATGTCTTCTTGTTTGTTTATTTATTTTTACTTCTGACTTTACACAACTATGTAATAAATAGTGTAGTTTGAGTGCTTATACTTTTCATCCCTGTAATTAATACACAACAAAGAAAGCATTGAGGTAAATGGAACAATATAAAAAAATGTTGGTTTAAATGGGATACTTCTAGAAAAAGAAATGTTTTGCAGGAATGAAAGCTTTTCCATCTAAATTATACCATGTAATCTAAACTGGTTTTAAGCTTAAAAAGCATGTACATCACAGAAAAACTGGAAGAAGGTATTAGCTGTACACATGGAAAACCCTGCCATGTGCAGGAGGAGCTTTAGAAGAGCAGTCTTGAGTGAGAATTCTCCAGCTGGACTAGGGAACAGTGAGAAAACTGATAAAGTACTACATTACTCAGGTAACAGCCTTGGTACAGTATATGAAATGGAAGCTTAATATTTGAAGTAAAGTAAATGAATGTTTTTGGCTTATTTTTCCATGAGAAAAGGAAATATTATTTAAATAACATTATCTGTAACATTCACGTTCAACACATGCGAGTTATCACAGAAAATATTTAGTCAACATAAAAGGACATTGCTTCTTTTTAAACTCTTGTGCATGGGATTCATCTTTAGATTTCCTCTTCAGGTGGAAATACAAGAGGGAGGTCCCTAAGTTCCCATTATGGTTGTTGGAGGCTTAATCAATTCATAGAGCGGAATCCAGTCTAAAAAAGTTTCCAGATGAACATTCAACCAGGCCTTCACTCAATGCAATGGAAGAATATGTAAGCAGGCACACATAATCAATTAAATGCAGATGTACAAATTGATGATCTGCTGAGTTACCTTTTCCCAATAATTCATTAAATGCTACAAATAATTTTTTTTATTTATTTGCTTGCTATTACTAAAAGTTTCACAGGCATTAATACAGGTCATTGCTCTGAAAAATAGTATATAGATACAAGGATTTAAAAGGGAGTGATTTATAACATAGAGGGAAAAAAATTAAAATAAAAAAAATTAAAATAATAGATGATATTTCCTGTGTCTGCATCTTTTATTGTTTATATTTAGGGTCATTTTTTCTCTTGTGTTTGGGTTTCTTTGGTTGGTTGTTGGCAGTGTATTTTTTTTAACAGAAAAAAAAGGATGAGAGAATGTGGGAGGTGAGAAAGTGAGCAAATAGAAAAAACAGTAGAATGACTAATATCCTTTTCCACCCTACTGTTACCATACCATTTCAATGTAGATTGATTATTTGTTGTATTATTTCACTAAAGAAGTGTATTAATTCTTGAGCTTGACTGAAGCTTGAACAAAAAGAACATAATAATGTTTATTTAACTGAAATTTGTTGCCACCTCTTAACCAGATGGTTGCAAAATATTTCCATTGAAAATATTTAAACATTCAGAGGCAAAAAAAAAGAGATACAGGTTGGGTAAAAGAAATATATTTTAGTTTTTGAAGGTTACACTACATACAATTTCAGTGGAAATAGTAGTTGAAGAATTACTACACAAAATTTGGACTAAATTTTTCACTTATTTTTATGATATCTTGCATGTCTAGTGTTTCTAGACATATAACCCATCAAGGTACTAAAAAAAAAATTAAAATACAGTAAATTTGTAGTTGCTTACTTGAATAAGTACTTCATAATAAGGTGATTTTAGAGAGAAGAGAGATTTCATCTAGAAGTAAATATGCAATGAAAATCAAATCAAGCGAGTGAAATAGTTAATCATACTAACACTTGGATTATCAATGTATCATCAAGCTGATTTTTCTATGCATGCAGATTCTTCTTCAATAGGGGCAGATTGCCACTGGGAGCAACTGGTACCATTAAGCTTCCAAGTTAGTCAGTTCTCCAGCTAAGTAGCTTGGGAAGGTACACCAAAGCTTTCATCTTTCTAAAGACTCTATTTATTATCTTTACTCATGTAAGGAGTTCATTAGAAAGAATTTTACATTGAAATATGGTAACTTTTTAGCCTCCTCTAATGCAGTCACGCATCTTTAACTACCAGACATAAAACTACTTAATTCTGTGGATATTAATGGATTCATATGTCATAAAGCCAGAAGAAACAGTGTAATCGAGTCTCATATGTGACACAATACAGGCCATAGGACTTCAGTGAATTAAGAGGTACCTCATGTCTAAGTAAATGTGACTGAAATGGAGCATATTAAAATACAGCATACATTTTTTTTAATACATTCTTGACTTAAAAAGACACTGTTACAGAATTCGTGACAATCCTTCTTGGTTCTCTTAATAAATCCAGCGTTGGAAAACATGCAATATGTTGATTCTTTATAATTTTAATCTCTTGCTCAAAATGTCATATGAAACATAATATAGAACTAAAACATATTATCTTTTAATCTTAATCAACAGTAATTGAAATCTCTTAAAATCAATATAGCACATAGTAGGACAAACTGTATTTACAGTATAGACACAGTATTTTGTAGTATTCATATTAATCTAATTATATTAATCTACATGTGTTCTTTACATCTAGAGTCAATGCAAATTACTGTGGATTTATATCAGTCCTTCAATAGTTTGAGTGAAATAGATTAGTAAATGCCAGGGTGGAATTTTTTAAATCTCACCGTTAGACCCAAAAATATATTAACAGAGAATTAGTAGAGCATTATAGTATTAGTTTCTACTTTTTAAAAAACCTTTCACAGTTTCTAAGACTATACAGCCTAAAAATGGTCTAGATTTTTTTTATTTTTTAATAGCTCTTCAAAAATTCTCAGGAATTCTACATAGGAAAGCAAAAATCTATACGTACTTCTGTGACTGCAATAGTTTTTATCCTACACCATGTACTGTGAATTCCATTGTTACTTTTTATTTCTTAAATATCTTATTTTTTTGTGCAGGGAGAGATGCGGATGTATATTATGCCATGGAACAAATTACGAAAAAGATCTTATTTCTATATTCAAATTCCTTCAGTTAATTATGTCTCACTCACTAATTTTGTGTGGGATTTTTTCTCTTAAGATACTGTTTGTGCATGTATGCACAGCGACATATGAGTGTATATAGGCAAATCAATGTCCATGGCTATGACTATATACAAGTTGTCACATAAAATTTCTAATTACTTTAGGATGTGTTTGCACCTCAAGATATGACCTGTTCAAGATTCCTCTTGCCAGAAGAATTATAAATTTCTAGTTTTGTAATTAATTCCTAGGCATGTGTTTTAATGGATAGAATCAATCAAAGTAGAATAAATCATAATTTTAAAAATTAGTTTTATAATTGGTTTAGTTTATCTATGGAGGGGTGTTTTTTAAAATGTTTCAAGGTAAGGAATACTTTGGTAAGCATAGTTTAGCATGTCCAATACACTAATTTTCTCTGAAATTTCTGAGGAGAGCTCAACATTTTTCCTCCAAGTCAAGTTCTAAACCTCATGTTTTAAAAAAGACAATTTTAAATGTCCAGAAGTCTGGTAACTTAAAATAGCTTAATTTACCTTGCATCAGATTTTGCTTATCATGTTTTTGAGAACATTGTTCCATTACAGATTTCTAAGTCCGTATTATTAAGATACCAAATGCTTATAGGCAGCTCAAATTACTCAAGCAGTTCATTTGTTAATTTGTTTGTTTGTTCCTGGCAACAATGATTAACTGGTATAGTGATTATGAGAACAGCATTTCACAGTGTTAGTACTCCATTTGAACTTGTAAGTAAACTTCTGTCAACAGTAAACTTCAGTGTATATGTTACTCAAAGAAATCTTATAAGTAGCTTCAGATTTTAAACTGTGTGGACTATCTCTATCTAAAATAAGCAATGCGTATAAAATTATTCTTATGATTTTGTTTCCCTTGAACAAAGAGATGCCGCCAAAGTTAAAAAGATCTTTCCTTTTCTAGTAGAATTCCTTTTCATTTCTCTCATTGTTATGGATTCATAAGTAAGCAATTTCACATTTTATTACAAAATAAATAGAGACAGGTGTCTAGATGATGGGGAGAATGGTATACTCAATTTCCTTGTTGCATATATCAAAGTTTTAGGAACATATTTGCCTGGCCTTCTGCTGGATTTAGTCAAACTTCAGCTGACGAGTAAGCATTGTATAAATATTTTCTTTGTTGTACCAAAGTTTAACTTCATTCAGACTTTATGATTTCTTCATTTTTGCATATAGTATATTGTTGTTAGAAACCAATATTGGAAAAAAACCCAAACTGTAAATAAGAAAAGGCAAATAAATTGTGAAAAACCAGACATTGAGTTACATACTGTTGTAATACAGAACAAGTAACATCTAATAAAATAGTTTCATTGGCTTCCTTGTTGGTATTTAATGTTACTGTTACTCTAACAATAGCTATTACATTGTAATCTTTCTGTTACTGTAGAACCATAAGTTTTAACCATCTTCTAACTACTCTATTTCTTTGAACCAGAGCTTTATCTTTTGAAAGGACAATATACCTCAGTTACACCAGTAAGCTGCCTGTAGACTAAAATGAATTCTAGTCGAGGTGATATCACTACCTGTACAAAGTGGAATTAAGGGTATATGATCCACTTTTGCTTCCCTGCATGCTTAGTGTTGCTGGGCAATTTAGGTTTATAAATACAACTCTGAGTGAGCACCAAAAAAAAAAAAGCCTGAGAGTCATGGCTATGAAGACTCTTCTTTTCATTTCTCCTTATTATTCTTTAATCAGAACTATTGCTTATAAGTCATGAGAGACCAATCTCCAAAATGCATGCCAATGAATAATTTACTCCTGATTTTGTATAATCTCAGGAGTCATTCAGGAAACCCACATGATATATACTGCTTAGTAGCAACTTGAATGAGGAGTTTGAGTATATGTGGGTGCTTGCTTCTACTCTACTGTTTCTGCTTACATAAATTTTAACTTCTATCTCTGAAATACTTTAAAAGTTATGTTTTCATTTAACTTATTTTTCCCTTAATTCTTCAATATTTTTTTTCTCTTTTCCAGGTTAATTTTAGGAAATTGTAGACAGCTACATGAAAATGTCTTGCTTCAAAATGGAAATTTCTGGAATTATAGCCATTATTTACTTACAGACACCTGACATTATATGTACTATATCTACTCTACAACAATTTATGCTTATGCAAATTGGGATATAGAATAGTTGATGTCTTTTATGTTACATCACTTCATCATTTTTATCTTTTAGTTCATACATAATTAAAAAAAAAAATCTCAGTCTTGCTAAATTGACTACAACACAAAAGGTGTCTACACAATGAAGTAATGTTAATTTGGAAAAAATATTATTATATGAGAGGTATTCTAGCCTTTTCATATCTGAGATGTTACATTAGTGCTAGAGAAACTACTTTGAAATAAATAACACCCTACATCTTAGAACTTGAGAGGGAAACCATGTAGGCTAGTACCTCTTAGCTCTTTCTCTGCTGTCAAGGTGTGCACACAATTTCTGTTACACTTATATATTTAGAAAAGATCACACTCCAGGAAGGTTACAGCTGCTGGAACAGTTCCACAACCATTGTGAAAATTAAAGGATTGGAGTATACAATTTCTACCTCATTTTTCATCATCCATATTATATATATTATAGATGGCAGCCAGATAAAATTTTATAGAAGAGAAAAAGCCCTAAATTTTCAAATATATTACCCATATGTCTGATTTTTAATTTCTTTCCTTTGAATATATTTGCCAATAAAATATCCAGTTAATTTGACAAAGTCTTTATATTTTTGGGGAATATTAGATCATACTTGCAGATGGGGAAGAGTAGAAGATGAGAGAATATTCTACATTGAGAAGACATTATGATTTCATGCTATGTGTGCTGATGTAGAAAAATCCCCAAACTTGTCTACTTCCATGCATTCAGCTAGATTTAGGAAAAGATGTTGAAAAAGAGAAAACAAAGTAATCATGCATATGTATACATATAATGTTTATGTATCTTTCCCGCAGAAGAAAATCTGCATTAGTATTCACATTTGAAATCTAAGGTGTGTTAAAATTACTAAAATATTCAATTAGCAAGAGAGAAGGAAATGTCATGTTGTGATATTCAAGCACCTCTAGATACCTATAAAAAACTGTAAAATTATTATATTTTACAGGAGGTCAGAAATTGCAGACTATGACCTTGTGTGCATTGTGAAGAATCTGTTTAGTCATCAAATAATGAAGAAATGGACCTCCTGCAAGGAAGATCAGCTAGGATCCACAGAGATTTGTTGCATGCAATGTTTCATTATTTTCTTCAAAGAAAAGTTGTTTAAGGACTGAGTTTTATGAATAATATAAAAAAAGTCTATAAGAGGCCATTTAGTACATATGTGCGCATATATATATATAATATAACATGAGGAATCTTGAATTCCTTTGGAAAAGAATGTTCAGAATTTAAAAGGGCATAAGTTTTTGGGAAGGTAACCCTATGTTCATAGTCATAGAATCACAGAATGGTTTGGGTTGGAAGAGACCTTAAAGATCTCTTACTTCCAACCCCTGCCATGGACAGGGGTACCTTCCACTAGACATGTTGCTCCTAGCCCCAACCAACCTGGCCTTAAATCCTTTCAGGGATGGGGCAACCACAATTTCTCTGGAAAACTTGTTCCAGTGCTTCACCACACCACCTACACAGTAAAGGATTTTTCCTCAACACAGAATCTAAACCTACTCTATTTCAGTTTGAAGCCTTTTCCCCACATCCTGTCACTACATTCTCTTGTAAAATGTCCTTCATCTTTTTTGTAGGCTCCCATTAGGTACTGAAAGGCCACAATGAGGTCACCCTGAAGCCTTTTCTTTTGCAGCCTGAGCAAACCCAAGACTCTCAGGCTTTCCTCATAGGAGAGGTGCTTCCATTCCCCCAGTCATCCTGGTGGCCCTCCTCTGGACTGGCTTCAACAGGTCAATAAATGATCTTCCTGTGTTATATGTTGACAGGGTAATGCCTTTTTTTAGCCTATAGCACTGTGTATTCATTTAATATAAAATGTTGTACATAGTTACAAATAAAAGAATTTTCAATATCATTGCTGACTCAGTATTTAATATAAATTGCAATTAGGAAAAAGCAGGGAAGAGAGAGAGAGAAGAGTAGAAGTATATGTTTATTAAAATAAAAGTTTCAAATGTTTTTCATACTGTCGTGGGGTGGCGCTGTTCAATTCAACCAATGAGGCTGTTGCGTTTTTTTGTAAAGACACATTCTTGAAACAAAGAAGAAACCGGAGGAGGGGGCACCTTCACTTCTCTTCCGGCCTTGGAGGGTGGCGGTGGGTCTGGGCCCGGCTGGGTCTGGGGCTGGCCCTGCCCGGAATGGCCGGGCCTGGGCTGCTTTGATCTCTCTGGCCTGGCTGAAACTTTCTTTTCCGGAGGGGTGGTGAGAGAATTGCTAGTTACCCACTAACTCATCAAGCTTTCAGAGGGCAGAAAGGACTCTGAACTAAAAGCGACTTTGAAACAAAGGAACCAGCACGTGGCTGGGAGATTGAAGCAGACACGTGGAACAGCCAGAAGAATGGTACCGGCAGCTACAGCTTCTCTCTTTCCTATAACTCACAGCGAACCCTGTCTACTCAACTGCTTTGAACTAACTTTACTGCAGGTGAGAAACCGGCAAAAACACCGGTTGCAGTTTTTTTCCTCCAGTTCCAGTATTTCAGCAAAACAAAGTTAACATGATGTTAGTAAAAACCACGTGGCAGCAGGGGAGCCCAGCAAGTTCTTTTCACAGTGCAAATCTGGATTGGGATAACTTTTCAACATTGTAAGAATCTGTAAAAACTGTTTCAATGGATGATAAAACTTAACCTTTGAAGTCAGTAAGGAAGAAGTTTGATTTTGAGTGGAAGGATTGAAGAGAATATTTTGAACTTAAATTTAAATTCTTTTGTAAAGCTATGGGAAAGATACTAGACTTTGTTTTATTTTCTCTGTGATGCATGAAATGTGTTGGGGGACAGTAACAATTTTGGGTACAACTGTGAATTGAAATATTGGTGGTTGAAACAAAAGGATATTACTGTGATTTAAGGAGAAATTTAGAGGAATGAGAGAAAGGAAGAAGATAATAAAGAAATCTTTGTTAGAGATAAATAAGAAACCTGTTGTATACTAAAGTAGCTCATTCTTAAAATAACACCCCAGTTAGTAATGTAGTCTATAACTAGAGAAATGTTCCTTTGTCATGCAAAAGATATTTTTTTTTCCCGGGCGGGTGTTTTCATTTGTGGCAAAGCTACAAGAAAATCTGTTTTTGTTGTAAGGAAAGTCCCCATAGCATAACAAGAGAAACTCTTCTCCTCAGGTGAATTGAAGTTAAGACTGTTTTTTTAAAGAGTAATAAACTGACTAAAAGTCATGGGTTTTATCTTTGCATTGTCAGTAAAAAAGGGAAAGGTTATCTGGAATTTAGTTCTGATTTTCTCATTATTATCATTTTCCTCTTTTAGCTTTGTTAATAAAGTTTTTCTTGTGTGTTTTCAAGTTTAAATCTGCTTTGTCTTCTTTCCTTTTTAATCCTATCTCACAATAAAAAATAAACCCTCCACATTAATTGGTGCATTGGCCAGGAAAGACCAAATTAATCCCATGACAGAAGGGAAACTCATAGTACCCTCCTATTTGTTATGGTGATTAGTACAAAAGGAACATGAGAAAACACACTGGGGAAAAGATGCCCTGTATAACCATTTGAAGGAAAGAATAATGGCCAGGAAACTGCAGGGCACAGTAATACAAGTAACTCATCAGTGTAGCCTTTGCCTCTGAACTAACCCTAAAAATACCCCAAAGCCTAAAGTAGGGCACATTGGGAAAGGTTGTGAACCTGGGCAACAATGGCAAATTGATTTTACAGAACTGCCCAGGAAGGGAGGGTATCGTTACCTATTGGTGTTAACTG
>JAWWMU010000106.1:121513822-121533822 GCA_035048155.1 Cinnycerthia olivascens
CCCTCCACATTAATTGGTGCATTGGCCAGGAAAGACCAAATTAATCCCATGACACATACAAAATCTATTCTCATTGAATACCCAGCAATTTTTCCTCTAAATAACTTCTATTCTTTCTTGTCTGTTATCCATGATCCTTTCTTATTTTCCTCTTTAAAAACAACTTGTGCGATTTTCTGTTATTTGATTATTTAGTTTCAAATTTCCAGTGTTTCCAACTCTCCCAGTTCCACCCTGTCTACAGTGTCAGGGTGAAAATTCTCTGAGGCATGTGTGCTACAAGGGCAGAGTATCATGGAGTGATGCTGAGAAGTTCGGGCTATTGTCCCCTTTCTGAATATGCTATGTATATCTTGACTATACTTGTAGTCATCCACACTAAATGACAGTATGAAAACTGGGATAAAAATGGAGCTGCTTTTTTTTTTTGAGACATTCACAATTTTGTCTATCAAATTTATCAGGTAAAAATCATGTTTTAAAATAAATTCAAAATTTTATGTTTATGGTAGGTCTGAAGGTCATAAGATATCTTCTGATACTCAAATTTTTGTTTTCTGGAACAATCAGTCAAAAGAAAATCTTTGTCGGTGCTCCTGAATCAGTAGGGATAAAAGCCATTACATGTTTCTTAAGAGGTTCATAAAGATATCTATACTATAATATCATGTTCTTCACTATACTAATAGTTTACCCACTGATTTGCAGCAAAACATTTGCCCTTTCTTCAACACATTTAAATGATTTAATTTCTCTGTTCTGTTTTCTGTGTTGCACTTCCCTTCATGCAGTCTTTCTCTCCAGATCTTCCATTAGATTTTTCCTAGTCTTCCTTACTTCAGCAGGTCTACCATGGATTTGCATTGCACATTTAATAACTATATTAAATAAAGTATTTATTAATTAAAGTATGTATTTAATAACTTATTTGAAGATATGGCAGTGTTAAAGTGTAGTACAGAAAGACTTGACATTTTTACTGAATTAATTACTCCATTTCTAATTGCAGCCTATACAGAATATTTTCAGTTCAGTAGTAAGTGTAAATCATAACTCACACCCTCTGAAAAAGAAACAAAATGTGTGGGGAAAGTTCTTGAATTTTATTTTGTGTTTCGACTGCTATCCTGTGACAGGAACCCAAACAATTGGATTTAAAGCTGGAAAAGTATCCCCCAGTGCTACATTAGAGACATACTTTTATCTGTAATGTTAAAAAATTAATGTTATGAATTCTCTGGTTCTGCTTCAAGAAGTTTGGTTTTTAGGCTGATGGCTCACATCTGTGCAAAGAAAATAGTTTCACCACCTGCAACACCTTTTTAAGCGAAGGAAAAGATCTCTTGTTGTCTGTTGTAACCAAAGATGCCAGAATTTCTGAACAATAACACAACCTTTGTTCTTTTCTTCTCAAGCTCTGCTTCTTGCTGTGCACATATAAATTTTATCTCCTCTTCTCAGCACTAGAAGGCTCACACCAAATTCTGTGTGACAATGAATCAACTGACTGTATGTTCCATTCCCATTCCAGAAATAAGGGCACTGGGGACTGTAGGACACACACACAAAAAAAAAAAAACATTCCAGAGGCTTTCCAAGTCTCACTGTAGCTAAGTTTCTATGTAGCTTATAGACCCTGTATTTAAAGGGAGTGAAAATAAGTTTGCTACTGATGTTGACTTTTCCATATTAGACGAAAGAACTATGTATGTTTGACATAATTCTAATAATAGAGAAACTTATTTCTTCTTTCTCTTATTGGAAATTGTATTTCCATTCTTTCATTTGTGTGACAGCTGTAGAGCATATTTTATTTTATCTTTAATTGCTTTCAAGGGAAAGAGTTGAGCTATTTGCTCTGTTTCAGGTTTTGATATGAGAGTGTTAGAGGAAACGAAGAACCACGAGTAGAATAATTTACTTTACTCCTATTTACAAAATCCTATCTTCTTTTTTAAAAATGTATTACTTTTTTCTGTGATTAAGTGTTCCTTATTAAAGAAAATATGTTTTAAATTGCTAAACCTAATTGCAGGAACATTCTGTAAATATGCATAGGCATCAAATAACTTTTCAATGACATTCTGATATCCTTATATTGATTATTCTTTTGTTTTTGAAGGGTTTGTGTTTAGTCTGGTTGTTTTATTTATTATCTTGAAATTTATTTATTGTTATAAGTAGTATAAACTGAGATAAAATCCCCTTGATTTAGATTTGAATAATAACTGGTTTGTTAAAAAAAAAGACTAGCATGACTCATTTATTATTTTTTCCCTTAAAATATTCATAGAAAATCAGCTGCACTATAGATCTGTAGCTGGGATTTAGAAGAGATTCCATTTTGCCAGAAAGGAAAGTGTAAACTCACACTGCAGTGTAGTCTTACCCAAGACTCTTAATCATTTCTCTATATGTTCAAAGTTCTTTTGATAATGTTGTTTTTGTTGTTGGTTTTAAGGTACTAGCTCTCCACTAAGCTGTGGGGCTTGGCAGTAAGGGACAGAATTGCCATCATTTTCTTGTATAGTAGAAGGATGTAATTAATAGGACATAATGAATCCCCGATTTGTTTGCATAGTTTAGTTATTGTCCTGTCTTAGCTTCTTTGGAATTTAAGTGTGCAAGACTGTCTATTCTGTTGTTGCAAGTCTGAGGTTTTGCAGGTGTAAATCCATCTGATTCTAGAAGTGGTTTTAAAGTTTTATGCTCTGCTATATAGGGATAATTCTTAGGTAGTTGTCACAATGTCAGTTGCTCCAGCTGCTCTGAAGTCTTTCCAGAGTCACTGACAAGTACATTAAATTTAAGTGGTATGGAAATATTTTTCACCAGCTACATAACTCACTATTTCAGATAGTGTAAAACAAAAATACCCCCAAAATTCATAGTGAAGCTTTACTGAAAACTCATCTGTGCATCCTTTTATGTGAATGTGCAATGTCCACCTGTTTTTCAACATGCCCAGCAAGACCATGGTATTGTTAAAGACTGATGTGGTCTCCATATCTAAACCATTTATAGTAATACTATAAATTCAATATAATATTTAGAAGTGCATATATTTACATATCTATATTTCTGTAGTTCTAGTTCTGTTGTTTCTATCTTTTAGTTATATAAAAGTTAAGGTCATTAAGACAGTATGACTTGATTAGTTTGTCCCAATGCTCAGACCAAATACAATTGGTATGCTTTCCTCCTTCTGTGATATCTGGGTCATTTCAGATTTCCATAACCTGTTTACTTAAAAAAAAACCCAAAAAACTACTGAGTTGAGCTGTCGACTTTTTCTTGCTGTACTACTACTACTCTTGACATAGTCTCATAATTTCCTCTTTGTGCAACAATAGTAAAAACTAGAAAGATGGAGGAAGTGTAAAATTTACCTCTTTCCTCACATCTGCAAATAGGAAATGAGATTTTGAATGGAGTCTGGGTGGAATGAAGTTAACTTCATTCCAGCAGCAACCCATGTGATACTGTGATTTGCATTCATGGCTAAATTCATGGCTAAAGACAACACAGCAATCGTTTATCTAATTGCTCAGCAGAGCATAGCACCGAGACTTTCTTTCTCCACCTCATGTTCTGTCAGAATAAGTAGGCTAGGGGTGGTCAAGAATTTTTGAGGGAACATAGTTGAGACAAACTGACCAAATGGATATTCCATACTGTAAGCTGTCATGGTCAGCAATAAGAAGCTCAGGAAAAATAGTAGCAAGAGGGAAGCTTGTGATTGTGGTCTTTGTCTTTCCAAGCAACTGCTATGCATGCTAACGGCTCTTATTCCCAGGAAGTAGATGGACATCTGCCTACTAACTGGAAGAACTAAAAGAAATATTTTTTCTGCTTTGGTCTCTTATGTGGTTTTTGCTTAATTTATTGAACTGTCATCATCTTGATCCACAAGCCTTCTTGCCTTCCTTCTGTTTTGATCCCATCCTGTGGAATCTGGGAGGGAGCAAGAGCCCGGCATAATGTCTGACAGGGATTAACCCACAACAGTCTTTAAATGGGCAGACAGGGAGACTGCATAAATGTAAATACACAAACACACATAGATATGGATAAATGCATTGGTGTTGAGTTTATTCTACAGTTTTTTGAATGGGTTGTTAATGGTATAGTGTGAAATAAATCACATAATAAATTAATATGCATAGAAATGAGAACACATTTTTTCCATCTGGAAGAAAAAAATATTAAAAATATTTATAGATCTTTCTTCTCTGCATAAAAAAGTCTGTAACCTGAAAAAGGCACTTGTTCACATTGTTGTTTTGAAGCTTAGATTAACATCTTTTAAGTAGCTAGAGAATGCCTCAAATCTTTTGGAAATAGAAATCAAATAGAACTTTCCTGTAGTGTTTCACTTAAAAAAAGAGGTAGGAGATTAACAAAGCAAACAAATCAGAAAATAGTCAAAAGGTCAGACCACATACTCCTTAATCATTAGAGTGCATATATATCTTAGAGTATGTGTGCACGTATATGTGCATTTACTATACTGCCAAAAATATTTTTCTTCCATTTGTTCTTTCATGTTAACAGAATGGAAATTTGGAGAAGAGGTGAAACCTGTATGACATATCTGTCAAAATATTCATTACAAACAAAACTCTTCACACTTTTTAACAGTAGATGTTATTTTATGCACATGTTTTGATGTCAGCACGATTATCTCTTTGTCATTCCTAGTTTGTAAGTACTCTTTTTGCCTAATTTGACAGCATTCTTTCTTTCCTTCTCTAACTTCTTATATGTCTATTCCTTCAGAAAAGCTAGCATTCTGTTGTCAAGTGGATTTTTACAGTAGGAGATAAATCATCACTGACCTTTTCTAGATTTTCTGCAATGTCCCTTATTTGACATGATTGACACTATGCAATTCATTGATCATATTTTATTTCCTTGTAGCTTTTAAGTACAGCATAATAATTAAAGTGAAACTTACGTTGTAAATATAATTTTTCTCTCGCAATAATTTATTCCTGATGTATACTTTTTTCTTTTTTTCCCTCACTTTAATTTATTTTTTATTTTTTGGAATCAAGAAGTCAATAGAGAAGATGGCAAGAGACATAAATATGAAAATCATAGACTCATAGAATCATAGAACAGTTTGTTTTGAAGATATCTTTACAGGTCATCTAGTTCAAACTTCCATTGAAATGAGCATCTTAAAATACAAGAGGTTACTAAGACTCCCATCCAATCTGACCAGCAGTGTTTCCAGGGATGGGGTATACACCACTTCTCTGGGCAACTTGCTCCAGGGACATACCACCCTCATTGTAAAATACTTTTTCCTTGTATCAAATCTAAGTTGACCTTCTATGTCTTTAAAACCGTTACCTCTTGTCTATTGCAAGAGACCCTGAGAAAATGTTTGTCCACATCTGTCTGATAAAGTTATTTTAAGTAATCAAAGGCTACAACGAGGTTTCCCCAGAGCCTTCTTTTCTGCAGGCTGTACAACCCCAGCCATCTCAGACTTTCCTCATTGAAGAGATATTCATCCCTCCAGTCATCTTCATAGGCCTCCTCTAGATTCACTCCAACAGGTAGGTGTTATTCCTGTGCTGAGGACATCAGAGTTGGATTCAGCGTTCCAGGTGGAGTCTCACAAGAATGAAGGGGAAGAATCACCTCCATAGACTTGCTGGCCACCTCTTCTCCTGGTGCAGCACAGGATATGGTTGACTTTCTGGACTGCAAATGGACATTGCCAGCACAGGTCCACACTTTTGTGCACCAGGACTCACAAGTCCTCCTCAGCATAACTGTTCTCAATTCTACAGCCTGTAAAATTATTAAATTTGATCTGCATAAGATCCATTACATGTACTCTGTGTATGAGTTATTGCCTAACTGAAAGGCTAGCATAGAAAATTGTTCTGATATTTTCTCTGCATTTTGTTTTGGGACATGATACCTTAAAGTTTTACCATGCTGAAAAGTAAAAATTGAATCAGGGTAAAAAACTGGAAACAGACATGTGTAATGTTGTGTATTAAAAAGCAAATGGAGGGAAATAATTTTTGAACTCAAGGAAATAAATTTTTGAGCTTTATTTGACAAAATGGCCCAGCATAGCTTAAAATAGTATGAGAGGAGTTCTGAAATGGCACCTGTCTGCTTATCCATTTGTAATATTGACAAAACATAGATTTGTAGTATGCAGAGTTGACAATTTCCAAC
The DNA here is from genome assembly GCA_035048155.1 of Cinnycerthia olivascens. Taxonomy (NCBI): domain Eukaryota; kingdom Metazoa; phylum Chordata; class Aves; order Passeriformes; family Certhiidae; genus Cinnycerthia; species Cinnycerthia olivascens. The sequence continues at coordinate 121,520,027 of JAWWMU010000106.1, forward strand.
CGGATGTTGAAGCACTGATCTACATGACAGGAATTGTGATCATTTGTTGCCATGCTTGAAAAGGACATGGACAGATTCAATGTGGTTAGAAGCAATCAGTCCTGAAATTAATGCATAAATGGAAGAGACACTTTTTCATTATTGCCTACTTTGGGGGAAACAGTGGGTGCACTACTGTCAGAGTTCAGACTGATAGATATTGATACAAATCATTTTTATATGATTTGCCTATTTATTAGAATTGCTTTTCTGCTCTCTATATGGAAGTCTATGATGCATTACATTCTGAACTTCCTAATGTTCAGATTGCTGTTCTCATCGCAAGAAATAATGAAATGGATTCATTACTTTATTCTTAATATATTCTGATTTATTTTAGGATATACCCTCTTCATGGATTTCATATACCCTTTTGTTGTCTAGTTCATTTATTTTATTGTAGGAGGGAACATGCTATAAATATTTTGAGGACAGAAAAATGAAATAAATATTTTTAGACTATAAATGCACACAAACAGAAACAAGGACAAGGAACTGAGAAGATACAAATTCCTATTAATGTTTTCAGCATTACTAAAACTCAATATTTTTAATGTAATGATGAACAGAGACAACAGGCAATTGCCTTTTTAGTTGCATCTATACAAAAGAAGTATTTTTTTGTATAGTTTTATATTTTCTTTTGAAATTATGTTTTGCAAAATGTGGTTCTCTCACTTTGAACCTAGAACTGAAAGCTCAATCAAATAATAATATATTAGTACCTAAAATTTCACATATATGGGGGATTCTACTTTATGTATTTCTCTTTTGAATTCAGAAGATGGAACTGTGAAAGCTGAAAGAAACTACTGTCAGTTCTCTGGACACAAAGATATTAAAAGGAAATTAATACTACTACAGTGATACAAACAATCTGATTAAAAATGATTTATTAGTCTAAGCCTGTAGCACTACTCCTGGGCTTCAGGCAGTGCCCCTCTAGAGAGTTGTACTTGTGAAGAAAAAGAAGAAAATATATCCTTCACTGTTAATTTTGAAAAGATATCAAACTATTTTGAAGGTGAACATGTGATTAGAACACAAAAAGTAGGAGCAGGAGGACAATATGCTGGTAAGATATACAAACACAAATGAATCATTAATGTAAGCCTGAGAACAACTGACCTCTTTGGTATTTTCGAATGGATTTGGATGCTTGAAATTTACTTTCATCTCTACATTACTTTTAGAGAGAGAATTGTACATGCATTTCTTCCAAATTCCTCCTATGCCTTATTTCAAATGTAGTATATTTGGCTTATTACCCTTTATCTCTCTTGCCAATTTACTAGTGCTTCTTTTGTCATGTCATCTTAGATCTGTAGAGACTTCATTTTTTAGCTTTTTTATTTGCTTAGTCTGTTCTGTGACAGGTAAGGTGTTTTTCTCTGTACAACTTCATGAAATAAATACCAGCTTAAAAATGCTTCCTGAAAATAATTGTTGCAAATGAAGCCAGGAAGTCATCTTTATCCTAGGCCCAACTTAAATGCCTCTAACACATATGTGGGGAATAAACAAGAGTTCACTGCAGGGCTACAGTCTTATTGTCATGGAGATGAGGTGGAATGGCTGCTGTGGAATGGAAGGATACAGGCTTTAGGAAGGAGAGAAGGGAGGAAAAGAGGGGGTGTTGCCCTCCATGTCTCTGACCAGCTGGAGTGCATGAATCTCCACCTAGGGATGGATGATCAGCCTGAGAGCTTGTGGGTCAGGATGAAAGGGAGAGCAGGGACAGGTGACATCATAGTGGGGACCCGGGGCAGGCCACCCAACATAAGACTGAGCTGATCAGGGTATTTACAAACAGGAACAACCTCATATTCACAAGACTCTGTGGGGGAGTCCATCCACCCCAATATCACATCAATTTTTCTGTGTTGGAGGGAAAACACAGAAAGGCATAAGCAAGTTTCTGGAATGTGTTGGTGGCAATGTCCCTCTCCAAGTACAGCAAGGAGATGTTGTGCTGAACCTTTTTCACACCAACAAGGAGGAGCTGTTGAGGTGGAGAACATAATGTTCAAGGGCAGCCTTGGCTGCTGTGACAATGGAATGACGGACTTTGAGATCCTTAGCAAAGTGGGAAAAGCACACAGCTAGCTCACTATCCTGGACCTCTAGAAAACAAATTTTGGCTTTTCAGGGGTCTACTTGGTAAAGTGCTGTGTGATAGCACCTTGGAGAGAAGAGGGCTCAGGAAAGCTTCTTAATATTGAAGGATCACCTTAAGCAAAAACGCCAGGAGGCCTATGTGGATAACCAAAGAATGCCTGAACAACCTGAAACACAAAAAAAAGAATCCTAGAGAGAGCAGAAACAGGGTCAGGTAGCCTGGGAGGAATACAGAGAGATTATTCAAGCAGCCAGAGATCAGGTTAGGAAAGCTAAAGTCCTGGTAAAATTAAATCTGGCCAGGGACACTAACGATGAGAAAGGCTTCTGTAGAAGCATCAGTGATAAGAAGGCTAGAGAAAATATGAACCCTTTCCAGAAGGAAACAGGAGACCTGGTTAGATAGGATATGGAGAAGGCTGAGGTACTTAATGACTTCCTTGTCTTGGTCTTCACCAAGTAAGTATTCCAGTAACACCACCAGAGCCATAAAAGACAAAAGCAGGGATAGGGAGAATGAAAAACTACCAACAGCAGGGGACAATGTTTGAGACCGTTTAGGGAATTTGAATGTGCACGAGTCCATGAGACCTGGTGAGATGCATCTTCAGGTCCAGAGGGAAGAGGCAGAGGAACAGTTAAGGTTTGTTTTTTAGAGTATACTTTAAACTAAGTTTTTCCTTTCATGATCTGTTGATGACCTAGTGCATGATGACTCAGGAATTCATGAGGTCTGTATTTTCAGTACTGCTTGAAGCAAGCAACCAGAACTCATACACTGATGTACTGTGGCAAAACAGTGAATAAGCAATGCTAGCTCTGATTCCCACAGCCAATACAGATTTGTTGATGCAGTGCTGCGCTTGGGCTACTCAGATTTGTTTCTCAGCCATTGAGGTTGGATGAAGCATTGTACAAATATAGTTGTACATCATCTAAATCCAAGGTTGACATAACACTTTTTTGAGTATTTCTAATAATGTTCTACATTGTTTATGGATTTATATTAATGTTTACACTAAAGAGAACTTTATGACTAGTTAATGTCAGGCTGTGTTGCACCAGCTAGACTTTTTGTTGTATGAGTAACAGTTATGAGACACATACTGTTCATTATTTACTTCACATCTGATAGGCTCCTATTTCATGTATACATGGAAAAGCTCAATCAACAGCTGCTGTTAATGTTGTGCTGGTGTTTTTTCAACAATGCAATACACTGGTCAGCCTCAGAAGTAAAGAAAAAGAAATAGGATGTCAGAAGGAGGACTGGACTAAAAAAAGGTAGAACCCCAACTTCAGTCATGTATACTCACCCTCGTATTACTGTACTGGGGACAAAAGTCGCTTAATTGGGTGACTGGGAACACCAATCAAATTTTAAGGAATAATGCATTACACTAAAAAAGACAATTAAATAATATTTTCTTTCTATAAAATATTTATTTATTTTATTATTTGTGCCAGAAAAGCTTCCATTTGCATAATAGTGTTAACATACAAAAAATAACCCAAACAGCAATATTCTAGCTTGAGAATGAGTTAAAACAATATAAATAAAGTCAAAAAGAAAGAAAATAATGACACTGATACAGGGAACATAAGATTTCTGGTACTCTCTTTGAAAGAAATATTGATTTTGCCTTTGAACATTTTCCAAAGCTGCAATAGCAAAAAAAAATCATAACATCAAGTTTCATGAAGAGCAAGGCTAATATTCCTTTCTAGCCTAAGTGACAATGAGACCTACTTCAAATGACATTATTTTTATTATCAAAATCAGGACTGAGCAACTTTGAATATGTTTTTTGGCAGGATTTGAAACAAATTGTTCATTAACAGCTTTCTTTAGAGGGAGAACATAGATGACAACCAGACTTCAAGCTCTTGGACTTGTTTAGGTGCATATTATTTCTCTTAGTTGAGGTCTTTCCCTCTGTGTAAGGTTCATCCAGGTTTGAAGGAGGAAGCATTCATCTGAACAAGCGAAGCATAGAATTAAATAAAGAACAATGAATACAACAAGGAAGTTCCAAAAAGAATGAGATTGCATGAGGAAATTATGCTGCAATTCATCTGAACAGAACAACTCTTAATGTCTTCTCCTCCACACCTCCACAGCTTTATCTTCATGATTACTTCCTATAGAAGCTGGAAAGAGACTTTTTAAAAGGGCATGTGCTGATAAGACAAGGAGTAACGGCCTTAAACTGAAAGAAGTTAGGCTTAGATTGGACATCAGGAAGAAATTGTTTTCTGTGAGGGTGGAGAGATCCTGGAACAAGTTGCTCTGAGAAGTTTTGGATGTCCTATCCGTGGAACTGTTCAAAGTCAGGTTGGATGGGGCTTTGAGAAACCTGGTGTAATGAAAGGTGTACCAGACCATGGCAGGAGGATTGGAACCAGATGATATTTAAGGTCTTTCCCAATCCAAACCTTTGTTTATTTCTGTGAGCTTCCTTTTCAAATTCCCTTTTCTTTCTAAAACTTTTATAGGACTTCTCTCATTGCCCTCCCATATACCTGTGCCCTTTATTTTATAGTCTCCTTCAACATACACTTGTTCCAGGGCATTCCTTTCTGGAAAATGTCATAGAGTCATAAATCAATTTAGATTTAATGAGACCTCTGGAAGTCATGTAGTCCAAGTTACTGATCAAAGAGTTTCAATGAGAGTAGTTTGCTAAAGACTGTATCCAGAAAAAACTTAAAATAAAGATCTCCAAGGATGTCTCCAAGGAATAGAGTCAATCTCTCCCTGTAACTGAACAAATTTCATGATAAAGAATAAAAAGTCCTTAAATGTGTTCCAACCTTCCCATGACACAAGTTCATATATGACTATGCATCTCCATACTCTCCAACCAGGGAGAAAGTATACTGAAAAAGATAAAAAAAGTCAATAGTATTATTGTTAAGACAGCAGTCATTAACAGTTCGGGGACTAAATAAGACAAATACTTGTGGGTCCCTTCCAACTATATATATCCAAGGATATTCTATGATTTTATGACTTATTTGAAAAAATATAAAAGATTAAAAAGCTCCTCAAAGAACATGATGATGATGATGATGAATGTCTACTGGCAGCAATGAAGATTGACCTTTCCTCATCTGGCGGATGACTGCCTGGTCACAGAGATTTTTTGGTTGTCTCTTTGGGCTTTGTGAGCAAATAAATACTTGGTCTAGAAGGTATTAGTTCCAGCAACTTTCCTTGAGCATTAGCCAATAAACTATTGCTCTGTTCTTTAAGCTGTGTTTATCTTACCTTATCTCACTGTCTGAGGCAGGATATCCAAGGAAAAGAGACGCAGAGAGACAATTATAGAATCACCATTACAAGAAGATTGTTGCAGGCAGCATGGATATTCAGTCTGAATATCCTGATGTGCTTTAATAAATATAGCAAGTGAGAGTAAATGTTGCATGACTGCCTGTTCGTATACTGAGTTTCCCTAAGCAAGAAGTTTGGTTTTCTTTTCACTAGCAAGAGAGTGTGAGATTTGGGAATACCTTGCCTTCTGTGTGTCAAGGTCTGACTGCAGCTCTTACCTTTGTGGCAACTGAGAAGGAAGATGAAAGTTATCAGTTCACCTCTTGCAACACTAAGTGTTTTCATTTTAACTGAACAAAAACATCCAAACAAACAAACAATGCAAAAAGATACCATTCACTCTCTTTGGTCTCCAACATTGATCCATTCTTGATCATCCTCAGTTTTCTGTTGCAAATAGGAGCAATTTTGTGATCTTCCTTATTCCTCTTCTCTTTGGACACAAGAGCAAGGAGAGGTTGGTCTTGTTGTCTCTAGCAAACTGTTTTCTTGACAAGCTAATGAAGAACTGTTCTCCTTCTGGTCTTCTTCATTTTGCACTTAGAAGAGCATAGAACTGATTTTAAGCACTATGAAGGTTTCCTTAGCATGCTCAAAATATTTTTTTGAGCTACATTAATTCATATAAATTATTATACCATTGATTTATGTAATTTGTGTGCCTGAAATGGATGATTTGTTTCATTGACATCACTGTAAGAAAAAAAAACCCCAAACAATGTTAAAATTAAGCATTAATAATTCATACATTTTTTAGACATTTGTTTCAGTTAAATAAAATAGAAATGTAGCCACATAAAAATCCATACATTTTTAAGCTGATTAGATCAATAAAGTATGATCTCATGAAGGATTTTATTATTATACTTCCTTTCTATGGTAACAGACTTCAGAAAAGCAGTTTCTGTACATATTTTTGTTTTGGAATACTGTAAAACTGTGAAGTGGATTTATTCATGATCATTCAAAATATTCTGCTACCTCAAAAGAACCATGATTTTTAAAATAATTTATTATTATAGATATTATCAAAATAATAATAAAAAAATAAGCCTAAACATTCTGTCCAGATAGTTCAACATGAATAAGATACCAGCATCAGCCTTCATAGTGGAATAAAATGTTTCAATTTCTTTTTCAAAATTTGATGATTTTATCAAAAATACTTCTAGAGTTTACAGCTGCAGAGGTAAATCTGGAGAAATGTGTGTAATAATATCCATGTCAGTCTATAAGGACCTTCAAAAAGTCTTTGGAAGGAAACCAATACTTACATTTTTTTATACCTGTTAAGGTTTTACTGATGATGAAAAAATTGCTGATTATTGATGGACGGTAGAAAAGCAAGACAAAGGCGAGTATGTCTGAAAAACACACAAAAAATAGGGAACTTCATAAAAACATATGTAGTTACAGTCAGAACATCATCAGATATTGCCAGTGGCATTACACCAAGAAGAATTTCATCTTTAGGCACAACTACAAAAGTCTTCAAAATAAAGCTTGCAAGACACACCTACATATATTATTTGAATTTAACTCTCATATCAGTGCCTCCAAATAACCTATATGCAACTAGAATGAAAGACTAAATTATCATTTTTTGTTAAATTTAGCTTTATTATGAAGTTTACAAAGTGTGGAGTAAGACTTGCTATAAAGAAGGAACTAATGTTTAGTTAAATTCAGCATATTCACCTTCTCTTCTGATTAAAGCAAAACAGAATCAGGCAATTTAAATAAAAACATAACAGAATTGTATAGATTATTACAACTGAAAAACAGAAACTGTGCATTAGAATAAAAATTATTGCAAAAATACTTTATGTGTTCCTGTTCTGATACTAAAGAATGCTTAAAATTCAATAAGAGTTAAGTGCCATATACTTCCAAATGTATCAATAGTGAGGAAAGGGAAGAATGAACTGGAAAAGCTACAGCCTGGCTTAAAAAAAAATGGCATCTGACTTTGAATTAAAACTGTCCTAGAATTGTAACCACTGTAGAATTGAAGTCACACCAATTTTCACATAGTTAATAAAAGCTGCTCACAAATTGAAGTTGGGAATACAAAAAGAAAAAAAAAAAAGGTTTTGATGCAGCTTTAGTTGGAAGGCAGATTTATTTATTAATAGTGTCTCTTGTAGCTTCCCTTCCCTCTCATGAGGTGTGGAGGGTGCAATTTCAGTGACTCTGCTGTAATTCTTCTCTAACTCTTCCACAGATGCTTTAATGTCAATCAATCCCGTCTCTCTGTAGTAGCTGACTGTCTCCCTAGCACTGCAATTCTATTCATTCAATTCATATTGAATTCTATGGATGTATTAAAGGGACAGTTGGCTAGCATGGGGAGGACAGGGTTGATTGACTAGGCTTCTGTGCAAGAATTACAGTAGAATTACAGCACAGATGCAGAAATTGCAGCCTGCTGCTCCATAGAGGAGTTTGAATGGAAATGGCACTGGAAAGGAAGAATTGTACCTATCAGAGACATTGCTAATAGTAGGAAAGTCTCACTAAAATTAATCTTTATTAAAAACAATTTGTAAAAAATATAAGGAAGCTAAAATTCATTTTGAAGTACAGTGGTTTTGAAAAAGAATACAAAATCACTAAAATATACTGTTTTTGATTTTCTTTTAAACTACTGTTGGAAAACTGTTTTTCAAAGGATTCTAGTAATGTTATGCTGTTCTGACAGCAGTACTGTTCTATAACTTTGATCATCTAAATATAAGGGATACATTAAAATCTAAATAGCAGGTTTTGTGCAAAAACACAGTTAAAGCACATTCATTAAAAAACAGTTTGGCATTTCCTTCCTGATTCTTCATTCCAATGACAATTTAAAAACACATATACATAGTTTTCTTAAGCTGGTATTTCTTATTTCAAGTACAGAATAAGTAGCTATTTTTTGGGAATTTCAGATATGTTATTAACATCCAGAGACCAAAATCACATACTTTAAAATGAGGCAAATCTTAATTTTATCTTATGAAAGTGATTTAACAGAATTTTAATGTTTTTGGGTAAATAAATGTTCTAACTTAGTTATATTTTATGATAGTAAGATAATTACTGCATGAGGGCATAGTACAATGATTCAAAAACCTCACTGACTGTCATTGGGCTTTAATTTGCTGTGTTATGGAATTCAAAAAGATATTGTCTCTGCTATGAGAGACACATTTAGTAAAAGATTTATATTATCCATCTATATCAGTATCTTCAAAGTATTTTTGCAGAATGCTGCAGCTTTCAGCTGCTTCCTTTTCATTTTTTATACTGTAGTGATCTTATACAATATTATATAAAACATGTATTAAGTCAGGAGATTCTTCCATCCAAATCTTCCAATCTAGAATACTTTTTCCCTACAACTTGCAGGTTATTACCATTGTTACTCTTTTTACCTCTTTTTACCCTTTTCTATTTTTGCTGTAAGTATTTAATTTTTTATCCCTTTGTCAGTTTCAACAGTTTTGTTCCCTGAAATAAATAAGATGTACTATACATTTAGATCAATAGGAAATAAAATTTAGTGGGATTTTTTCTTGATACAAAATACCTGCCCCAGAACAGACTACATAAGCAGTTTTTACTAAAGGAGTATTACAAGCTTTAATTAACTGCTGTCCAAATTAATAATATTGATACAAATTCTCTAAGATAGCAACTAATAATTTTTAGTATGGATATGGATAGAGCTATTCAAGCCAGACTATATACCTTTGTTCTCCCTGATCACAATTACTGTAGGCATAGTTACGTGACTACCTTGTAGTTAATGATTGGATAGAGTTGTGTTCTGCTTCTGGTAAGGAACAAAAATCTCAAAATTCTGAAATGCATGTTTTTGACAGAGAAACAGAGAGGATTCAGTGCTTTTTTTCCCCCAGGTGCTTATTTGCCCTCACTGCTGAATTATTAACTCTCCCACTCTGGACAGTCCATTGGCATTACTTCATCCTGTGCATACCACCTGTGTGTGGTGGGTTGAACAGGACAGCTCACCAGGTGATGGATGTTATGTCACACACTTTGCCTAGTCTGCACATGCAATGGTGCTTCTCTCTGACTGTACAGAAACAGTGCCAATCCAAATGGTGAGCTGAATAATGCCCATGCTTGAATTTCAGGGACTCTTCAGGCACACAAGGAAGCCCAAGTCAGTTCCTCTGATGAGGTAGCTCTGCATCATGTGGCTGCAGTCTGGGAGAATCAGAAATGTGGTTTTCCATATGATAGCAGTTTAGACTATATCTTCTCCTTTGTCTTTGCTCCTTCACTTTCTTATTCCCCAGACTTCAGCTTCATGCTGCTTCACCAATGTTTCCGTAGACTTGGTGAAGCTGTGGACTTCAAATAGGATACTAAACCATTTACTAGAAGGGCTCCACCATAGAAAAAAGTAATATTTTAACAAAACAATTTTTCACATCACTTGCTCACAGAAGGACACAGACTGAAAAAATACAGAAAGGGAAGTGCAGGGGCAGGATCAACCAGGTAAAGGCAAAGTATTCTACAATTATTTTATTTTTATCATGTAAAGAATGTCGCTTCTTCTTTTAGAATTTCAATTAGAATTATCTGTTGAATGTATTCCCTCATGCCTGTTTACTATTACATCTATAAACTTTTAAGATTTTTTTTTCTGTGTTAGAGCCTTTGGATGGCATTTTTTCTCCTGAATGCTAGACTTTGTTTTTCTTGATCCTGAGACCCAAGGTTTTTGTGTGCTGTCTAAAGTTTTCTGTATCAATTCCATGTTCTTAATAATTTCTTTGGCTTACTGCTTGCTTAATATTTTCACATTTTATTTTTAATTTCTGCCTTCACTTTGATACAAGAGAAATTTCATCAAGTTTGTTCTCTGTCTTGAGAGAGGTTGTTCTCTTATCTGTGGGCTTTGCTTGAAATCAAGAGCAGTTCTTTTCTTTCAAAGTTATAGTGAAGGTGTAAGAAATTCTTGCTCTTCCATTTGGTTTCTCAATGGATGGTATATTAGTTATTTTTCTGTTACTTGAACTCTTTGACATATAAGGAAGGTCATTCAGAAATCTAACGAGAATGCACATGATATTATGTTTCCAGTTCGTATCCTTCATTGGGAGGATTTATTTGTATGCAAGTTACACTGCCTTTGCCAGCTGAGCAAAGGTAAAGCTGTGCAAGTTGGTTAGTGTGAATGTACATATACAAAATGAAAATAACATATACTTGTACAGATTACGCTTTATGTGTTCAGAAAAGGTTTTACAGTGTAGCTTTCCCACATTTGGATGACCCAGGTCCAGTTAAAAAAAAAATAATCAATTTTCTTAGCTTAGGCTGAGCCACATCTAAGCTGTACAATGTAATACTGCCCTTGGTCAGAATTAGATTAGAAAATATGTTATGATGTCAGGTTTATGCATTGAACTCTATTTTTCTTTTCAGCCCACACCTCTGGATCCGTATGAGGTTTTAGAATATATAGTCAAAAATTCAATGAAATTCTGAAACAAACTACCTAAGCAAATAATATATAATAGAATATATTACATAAATAATGTCATATCATGACATTTGATTGTTTCATTACTATCTGTGGAATAATACAAAAAAAGGGACATAGTTTAATGAGAATATTAATAAGGTGATGTTGTAATAATTTCGACAAAAGAACATGAATATGCTATGCCAGCATTTGACAGAATTTGTGTGACTATTTTAATAAGAAATGATTTTACATGCCTCACTGATACCTGCACAAAACCTATGAGTGTATGAGACTAGTCTAGACAATGATATTAATGGCTTCAGCTAACATGAGGTGCAGACTGGGATAAAGACAGGAGCTGTCTGGTTTATGCTCATTCTAAAGAAAAGTAAAGAAAGCATAGCAGCTTGGAAAAAGTAATTAAGGCTCAAAATAAAAGTGAAACTGCTGAGATTTATTAGATGTTTCTTAGAATTATTGGCATAGTTTTGGAAATTTAACTTTTACTGGTTGAACATTTAGCAATGACCAGGAGTGCTTTCCTTTTCCTGTATCTACTCAGAAAATTGCAATCTTTTCTGCCAGATGTGTATATTATAGATATCCATTCCTTTATTGTCTCTTCATTGGGCTACTGAGAAGACTAGTATGACCAGCAGGGCTAAGGAAGCCGCTGTCCTGCTGCACTCAGAGCAGGTGAACCACAGCTTTACAACTGTGTTTAGTTTTGGGCCCCTCATTTCAAAGAGGACATTGAGATACTGGTGTCCAGAGCAGCACAACAAAGCTGGCAAAGAATCTGGAGCACAGGTCATATAAGGAGCAGCTGAGGCAGCTGAGGCTGTTTGCTGTGGAGAAAAGGAGGCTCAGAGGAGATCTCATTGCTCACTTCAACTACATAAAGGGAAATTGTGGTTCATCTCTTCTGCCATGCTTCAAGTGAAAGGATGAGAAAAAATTACCTTAACTGGTACCAGGGGAGGTTCAGATTAGATATTGAAGTTTTTGGGTGTTTTTCACTAAAAGTGTTGTCAAAGCATTGGAATGGGCTGCACAGGGAAGTGGTGGAGCCACCATCTCTGAAAGTGTTCAGGTGGTATCTGGATGTGGCACTTGGAGATCTGGTTTAAGGTTGATTATGTTGGTTCTTGGTTGACAGCTGGACTGGGTGATTTTGAAGGTCTCTTCCAATCTTAATGATTCTGCGATTCTGAATTACTCCGTAAAAGTATTACTATTGAGATTATTCAGAGCCTGAAGCTGGAGTTGGAAGTGCTGCTCACAATTTGTGACAAGTTAAAACATTTTGTGCCTACTCCACTAATTTCTCTTTTCTTAATTTTTTTTCCTTCCCTTCAGAATATCATATTCTACCGAAAGGAGGAAAACATAGTTATTATTATATATGCAAGACTATTTTTATTGTCTAGACAGAATCCTTTTAGAGAGCTATGATACATGCACACCTGCCAGCAAAGCAGAAGAGGTCAAATTAAGAAATGGTGAGTTCCCATGTGTGACCTGGGGAAGATAACCTGTTTGCAGAACTCTGCTGCAGCCAGAGAAGTTTGCCTGACCAATCTGATGCCGTCTATAGTGACCTTCAGTACTTTGGATACTTTGTAGAGCACTGGCTACAGCTTCTTTTCCAGATGGTGCTTAAGTATGTGTATTTTGACTTTAATACATAAATTGAGCCACACCTTTTCTTACTTGAAAGGTTACCTCACTTTTTCACAAACGAAATGGGAATAAGCTTGTCTACCCTTTTTTTCTTTTGTATTTTAAGAATCCAGAGGCAAAAGTTCTCTGCAACATTTTTATGATGCTTTATTTGTTAATATATCAACAGAAAACATTCTCTGACATGCAGCTTGAACTTTTTCATTCTTACTTTAATCCTATTACTGCTGTTTAAATCCCAGTTTATCATCCTGAGTGATTCTTTTCCTGCCTTGGATTTTCACTCCCAAGATATTCAGGGACTGTTATCAAGTTTCCTCATTTCAGCAAAGAAGAAGCCGTGATATACTGTATATGAGGAAGCAATGATATAGTTCATATATTTATTTATTTATTAGTTCTTTTCCTGTATTACTCTACCTTCCTTACAGTTTTGTGACAGTTTCTGTTGTCCAAAGTGTCTTTAGCTTCTGGGTAAAATTTTATCAATATGAAACCTACAAAAACAGTGTGCATTTGAGTCTTCTTTTTCTTGAGTGACACAAAACCCAACGGTGGTTTAAAAATTGATTTTTAATGGGTACAAAGAGAAAGACTATATGATTCTATTCTATAATATGTCTAGTTTCTTATAAACATCCCAAACCAATGGTATCTTTATAACTTGCGTCTAGGATGTTAGTTATATTCTAGTACAAATACTTGTCCAATTCAGTGTTGTGATCAGTGCAGTAATTAACTTTTAATGGCCATATTGTCACAGTTTTTAGAAATCCAGCTCTGACATTCATGCCAGGCACCAGAGAAACACAAGAGCAAGACAGTCTTTTCAACAAGGAGCCCACAGTCTACATAAGCCCAAACAACTGAGACAAGATGGCAAAAAAGAAAAGAATGAATAATAAAACCAGAATTAGAAGAAAACAAGACACAGTGGTCAGTGTAGTGGTTACTGGTTTCACACATGGCAAGTCCTGTGGCTTTCTGAAGACAGTAACATATTTTCCCTCATTAAGTATGTTTCAAGTAATTTTGTTTCAGATGTTTGCGCTAAATAAAAATTGTTTCATTTTCTATTTTTCTTATCTGTCCAGATGACGTTGTGTTAATTCTTTATCCTAACTGGTCTCT
>JAWWMU010000106.1:121538822-121558730 GCA_035048155.1 Cinnycerthia olivascens
GTTTTGAGAAAGACTACTAATCAGTTAATTAAAACCAATTTTCTTTTGTGTTCTTGACATACCATACTCAACTATGTGTTTTTAGCTGTAATTACTTTTTCAAGTACTTTGAAAGTAACTGTAAAGGATCAATGGCCAGCAACTCTCAAGATTATTCCTAAAGCATTTTTGAATAGTTCCACCACTTTTAACAGATTAAGATGGTAACACTACTAACAAAGGAAAGCATAAGTGTTAAACATTTCTTTGTGTAATAATGAGTATGATGGCTTATGAGGATAATGTATTGTTCTCTGCCCTATCAATAACATCTGCTAGAGATAAACTTTTAAATCAGAAACTTAGAGTAATTTGCATTAGAGCAGCAAAAGGGTTGGGAGGCCTCTCAGAGTTCTTGATGTCTGGGTTTTTTTTTTTGAAACCCAGGATTACTGATGTAAAATCTATGAACGTAGAACAATATTTACTCTCCTCCAATATTAAAAACTGGCAGATTTACTTGGGTAGCAAATTTGTAACAGAAAAAAATTCTGTAACCTTTATATATGAATCCTTGTACCATACACTTATAGTCTTCACTTTAATAAGAAAAGTGCTTCTAAGGAAAACACTTTTAGGTCAAATAAACTAATTAGATTTCTGATTTGTAAGGAATGTGTGAAGATTTAATATTTTAAATTTTTGACAAACATTTAACCTGAAAACACTGTTGCACATTGGGAACTCAATGATATTCTGACTAAAAGAAATGAGCATTAAGGACATACATAAATGAGTATAAATGTTAGGTATGAAAGCATCTGATCTCTGATGAGATTGTGAAATCCAGCTAGGATTTGTAGGGACACAAATTTGGCCAGTTGCCCTATTAATGATTTGAAAGTAAGTTTAAAGTCTCTGTAAATAAAATAAAGTGTTATCTACTGCACCTAATAGCAGGGGACTGTGTCCTGAGAACCAGTAATATGGAGAATAATCTAGTGGTTATATGTGGGCAAGTAACTCAATGTCAACGCTCAATGCAACATCATAGTGACAAAGTAAAGTGACAGGTTACTGATGGAGTACATTACATTTTGGATGCATAAAAAAGGACTTCTGGAGAAGGATGATTTTGTAGTCATAAGGTATGTTGGAAAGATTGATGTTAAAACTGAAAAGGGTTTGGGAATGAGGTGGAAAATAATTCAAAGACTGCAGAAAACTTCGTAGTAGACAACTATAATTCAATCTGTTTTTCAAAATGTAGATAATGAGGTGACATGCAAAAATACACTCTCTAGAAGGAAATATATGCCAGAAAATGTTTCTTTAATCTAATTGAAAAAGACTCCTTGATGTTGAATATAATACATTTAAAAGGACAGGGGCAGATTTTTAAGAGGTAAAATGGTACAAAAGGCAAGTAGGATACTAGTCACAGTGCTTCTTTATAGGGAGGAAGCATCAGCCTTATATTTTCTTTCAAGATTTACGATATATCTCTTGTAAGAATTCCGTTTTTTCCATGTCAGTTACCATCCTCCAGAACTGTCACACATTCTTTTGCCATTTACTACAATTTTTTTTTTATTTACATTAAATATGGGGCATCAAGAGTCAATACGGCAAATTATTGAAAAACATGGATGTAGCAAGCATATTGTTGTCAGCAACATCTATGTGTCAAGCTCATAATTAATTGTGTGATATGTGTTTTTAATAAATAACAGATAGATGATCAGAAGTATGCCATCAAGTGTATTATCAGTTTTCCCATCCTGTTAAAACTGACACATTTATTGTTGATAATTTTACCTATTCTCTGGTAAAATTTTTTGGTGTTCATTATAGACAACAAAATTATTTACACAGAAGCGATACAGGGTTGGCTGTAATTAGAAGAAGTATGATGAAAATATAAGTTTACATGGTAATGAAGCTCATTTGGATTATGTAGCATGACAGAAGTGGATATGGGAACTAGTAAGAGTCTTGCAAATAAGCTGGTGGAAACTGTGGCCTACTTAGAGAAACATGGATCTTGGCCTCAGAAAAGGGGTAGAGAATATATAAAATTTATTAAGGATATTTTCAGTATTTCAGTTTTACTAAGTCCACTAAGCCTAAAATAGAAGAATAATGTAATAAATGATTCATCAATAAAAATTGAAAGTATTTTTAAAAGTAGTTTTACTTTAGTATGCTTTCATCAGGTTGGCAATTTCATAAAATTCATAAAACATTTAGGTTTTTTTGCATCTCTGGCTGTATGAAATCTGCAGTCATTTTGTCAGCTTACTCGGTAGAGGATAGTTAAAGGTCAAACAGAAGATACCAAGGAAGTGGTAAGGATGAGATGGGATAGAGAAGGAGGAGTTATTTGTAAACTTACAAATAAAGTTGTATCAAATATATCTTGTGATTACAGTACATGGCTGATACTGTCCATCTGAGAAGATCATTAAAATATTCAGAGTTTTTCTCTCCATCTTGATTTAAGAGATAGCAGTAAGGTATAGGTTCTTTTACTGTCACTGAGAACCACAGACTGTCTGTGTACAAAATAAATTTGAAGTGGATGGCAGATATCTCACTTCCTTATTTTACACTGAGAAATTAATCTATATTTTAGTCTGTATAAATTTATTATAAATCCTACATTTTAAATTTACGTTTGTCTTTTAGGAATTAGGAATTCAAATACATGCATGAAAAGACCAGAAAAAAGGAATTAAAGATCATGTTGTCTTTTAAATCAAAAGAACATTATCTAGATGAATATTGGAAAAAATATGAAATGGCTTCCTTTCCAAAAACATTTAAAAATCCCCCATTCTGAAACTGTCCAGGGATCATATTTCTTCTTAGTGATCGTGATAATACCAATCTTTTTACTCATACAGTCTTTATCTTTCACTCTAGACTTTGTTCATGCAGACCTGCTTTTAGAGAATACACAAACATGTAAAATGTACTACTTATTTTTCTTTAACCGATTGTCTGGAAAAAATTATGCTCATGATCATTCAGTAGTACAGGAGTACACAGTTTCCCCTGTTGATGCATGAATATATTTTAAATGTTTCATAGAAGTGTGCGTATGCAAATTGTAAAAAACAATTTCTTTAATTTTGTGAACAACAGAACAAATAAGCAAATGAAATAGCAAAAATTGTTGTGTGGCTTTCCCTTAAAAATTCCCTAATATCTAGAAAATCATATAATTTTATATTTTAAATTTTCTTTCTGTTTTGCCCAGTATGATAACTAATTACGTGTTGTTTTTTTATTTTGAAAATGCGTCCAAACTCAAAACACAGACAGAATGTTTTGCATTGCCTTTCAAAATTGTCCTTAAATACTCTTTTGCCCCTTCTACTGCATTTTCTTTCCTGGAGTGAGTAAGAGTCATTATTGATTTTGAAACTGCTATCAGTAATCACAGATAAAAAAATCTATTCAGACATACTAAGGGCAGAATCAGGGATACCCCAAAGCTCAGCTAATGAGTGCTACTTGTTTCTAGGGGAAAAGGTCCCAATCTACTCTGGCAACACAGAAATCTGTGGAGAGAAAACAGTCTCATATGTGCATTGAAAATTATCTAGCAAAGGTGGAACTCCTGTAGCAGGGAAAGTCTGTTTTAAAAATAGTCAGTGGAGACCAGTGGGCTTTTTTATTTCATTAGGTTTGGTTTTTTTCCATAACAGATTCTCTTAGTACTTTTGTAGGAATCTTACACTGCCCAAGAAATGAAATATGGTGTTGATCCATGTATTAAAATGAAGAACCAAATAAAAGGCTTTGTCTGAAATTTAGAAGTATTTGAGGGGTGTAAAGAATACCACATTACCCCTTGTCAATCGTCTCTACTCATATTTGATAGTTTCTGTTTTGCACAAGAGTAACAGTATGCAAAAAAGGACTGCTGTTTCAAATTAACTCTTAAGTGGTAGTTGGATAATGTGTTTAAGAACACTGGCACATGATTAACATTTTCTTTTACTACCACTGTTTTCTTTTCTTTGTTTCTCTTTCCCTTTCTGAATCAGGAGAACTTTATAAGTGGAATGTTCATGTAAGAACTCAACTAGATTCTATTTCTTCATATTTATTATAAAAGCACCTACAAGGTGCTATGTGTTTTTCAATCACATTAAATCAAAATTCTTTCTCTGCTCATTCTAAAAAAATAATAGTGTCTTGATAGTGAGTTTGATTTATTTAGGTATCCATTGAATCTAGTGAGAAAAATTATTTTTTCCTTCATTGGATTGGTTACCATTGACAATTTTTCAGCATCTCCTGCAGGTAAATCACGTTACATTACCACATTACTACTATATTTACAGTACTTCCTTGTTATTTCTTTCACACTGCACCTACAATAATGGGACTACCATACAAATGATACTTAGTTGCATCTCCTATAAAGAAAATTAACTAAAGAGTTATTGAAAACTAATTCTGATTTGAAAGTAATTTTCATTTTAATACAAAGTAAGCTGATATTTCCCTTATGCATTGGGTAATCTTTTCTAATATGTTGTTCCTGGTTGCATTTTTCCAGGTCAAAGTCCCTTTGATGAAGTGTACAAAACAAAACATTGTAAAACATTTATATGCTGCAGGATTCCCAATACAGATTTTTGACAGTAAGAAAATCAAGTTTTATAGGGTACTGCTATAAAGCTATGCTACAATAGGTTTCCAAATGTCTTGTATATAGCAATGTCATAGTAACCATTTTATTCTGCTGTATCACTACTGGAAAGACAGAATGGAATTTCATTCATCTTCAGCTGGAGTTGCTGCTAGCCAACCAATCAATGAGGCCAATTATAGAGAGATGTTTCCCTGCTGAAAGAATAACTGCCCCATGCTCACCTGCCCAGATATACCCCTGTTTTCTTCCTTAATCTGCTCTGCAGAAAAAAGTCCTTTTTCTACCCAAAATATGGTTAAAATATTCTACCTTTCTGCCATATTGGGCTTTTTAGGCATCAACACAGCCTGAGGTACAGGTTGGCTTAAGGACAGATTTTCCTCCTATTATATAGATAACTGTTTCTTAAAACTGGAAAAAAAAAATTCTTGATATTCATAGTAGTTTCTTGCCCATTTATTTTACTTTCAATTCAGGTTATGATTGGAATTCAGTCAGCTAAGTTCCCCCTGAATATCAAGAAGAAGATCTTTACTGTGCAAGTGGTCTTGCACTGGAACAGATTGCCCAGAGAAGCTGTGGAGTCTCCCTCGCTGAGGATATTCAAGAAGAGTCTGGACCTGGACACAGTCCGGTATTATGTGTCCTAGGAACACCCTGGCTGAGCAGGGAGGTTGGACCAGATGATGCCCTGTGGTGCCTTCCAAACTGATCTCTTCTGTAATTCTGTGATTTACAGGAAGCTGCTGACAAAAGACGCCAAAGCCAGATCCGTTTTCCAAACAAAAATATAGTTCAGAAGAGGCTGAAGATATTTCTGTATCCAGCAAAAATCTGGAAGCACATCAAATGAATGATCGCTCCCCATATATATAGATGTGTTTGAACGAGTGATTGCAGTTTTTTTGGGGGAGGGAGATGAGGGAATTCAGGAATTTCTGTTATAAACTTTATTCCAGTACATTTAGTCATCACTGCTTGCTATCCAGGCCTGCTATGACCATTCATCTGATAACCATAATGGCCTTTGATGGCTATTGTGTAATAGTTAATGAAACTTCTGCTTTCATAATTAAATAATGAAAAATTGCAGGAAAGTTTTTTCTATAAATTTTATGCGGAGTCCTCTTTTTACATACTTTTTCCAAGAAAAAAGCCTGGAAATATAGTTTCAAATATATTAAAAATTTCTAAATAGGTTTGTAATAACAAATATTACATTAGTAACCCTCAGGAAAAGAAGAGACCTTAAAAGGGGTTTAATAACTTAATCTGTTAATGCAGTACTACTTAACTGTAAATATACTGAGGTTAGCAAAGTATTTTAGTAAAGTTGAAGGGTAACTACCAACTGCCTATTGTTTCTCTCTGAATTTTAAATTCATAGCCTCCCCTAGACAGAAATAAAAAGACAGAAAAAAAAGTGCTTTAAAAGATTTTTCCCCTTTTTTTACTCTGCATTAGAAACTGGAGTAGATATCATGGGAAAGAAAATCAAGAAGCAGCAGATGTCATGTGTCATTTTTACAGTTATTGATACTAAGCACGTAGCAGTTTGAATCCACAGAGATTCGGTATTGTATGTTTATAGGTTTATTTAAATTGTTAAAATGGAATACTTTTATGCCTTTAAATATTTTATGATTCATGGCATTTATGTTTTAGAAGCTTATCTGTGTGAGTTGTTCAATGGTAGATTTTTTTTCAGCAGCTTTTGTTTTAACATAGAAATAAATTGCACCTTTAAAGGACATGTGATACAGGCAAAAAATAGTAGGAAGATAAAAAAGTAAATGTGTTTGTGAGAGCACTAAATGTTGCATGTATGAAGCAAATATACATATTGCATATTCAAGGAGTCACAAATAAGTAGAATAATGTGAATAAGGAAAATTTTACATTCACCTGTAGATGTAGCATAAACTAATCCAAACAGAAGGCTTTGGTGACCTAATTTGGCCTTGCAGTACCTGAAGGGAGCCTACAAGAAAGATGGAGAGGGACTTTTTACAAGAGTATGTAGTGACTGAACAATGGTAATGAATAGATTCAAATTAAGAGAGTGTAGGTTTAGATTAGATATAAGGAAAAAGCTCTTTGCTGTGAAGGTGGTGAGGCACTGGAACAGGCTGCCCAGAAAAGGTGTGGATGCTCCATGCCTGGAGGTGTTTATGGCCAGGATGGATGGAACTCTGAGCAACCTGGTTTAGTGGAAGGTGTTCTTGCCCATAGCAGGAGGTTGAAAGCAGATGATCTCCCAAGTCCCTTCTAACCCAAAATATTTTATGATTGTGATTCCAAGAAAAGCTTATTATAAAGATTTGCCAGTTTTTCTATGCATTTCCAGCTTATCTTGTTTCCCTTCTCTCTAAGCAAAGGCATTTTGATTCCTCTATTTGGAATTCTAGTAACATTCTCTCTTAGGTGAAAAGCTTTTTCAGCTTTCTTTGGAGAGCCTCCTGCAGTGGTACATGCAGTTGGAATGGATCCCACCATACTTTGAGCTAGTTAGGATGTCTAAATATGTTTCCACATGAGTGGCCATTTTATCGACCTAAACCTCTAAGGCTGCAGTGACAGCCTACAATGGCTGAGATGACATGCTAAGGCAGCAGTGGTAGAGAGTGTTTTGTTTAATTTGAACTACTCTGGAAATTTGGCAGCCATGCAAACATGGAGTTTACATTGCCTATGTATTTTGAGGCATCTAAT
Source organism: Cinnycerthia olivascens (assembly GCA_035048155.1). NCBI lineage: Eukaryota > Metazoa > Chordata > Aves > Passeriformes > Certhiidae > Cinnycerthia > Cinnycerthia olivascens. The sequence goes on from JAWWMU010000106.1 coordinate 121,546,183, forward strand.
TCAATAAATCCACTGCAATAGATTCGCACAAGAGTCATCATTTTGCATACATATTTAGTAAAACATCCCATTATTTATTGGGTTTTTTTACTCTGATCACATTTTTCCATATAGACTATTTTGAGAGTTTAAATATATTTGTTTCTTAACTTGTGTGTTTAACAGTTAGCACACTGCCACATGTATGTATTCAAGAACAGCAACCAGTAAACTGAATGGCATATTTTTCCTTTCATGGATTAACATACAGTAATCCAGACCTTCAATGAAGGTGAAACAGATTTGAAAAATTAAAATATAGAGCAGTTTCTCCTAAACTTGTTGCTCCTATTTAAATATTTGAAAATTAATGTAAAACCTTTACCAGTCTCACAATTTATGAAATGTCTGAGGTCATCACATCCTATAAAATAAATAAAGAGGAAAATAGCAGGATCACCAGAATTTAAATATAGCAGTTTTCTACTTCAGAAGCAGTTTGTATGCCACCATATTCATCTATCATGCTTTTATTGAACAAATTATATTTGCTTGTTGTGTTGCTAGTTATTTGTTAAAGAATATATACATTCTCCATTCCAGTCTTGTCTGAAAGCTGTCACTAAAAAATGCACTACAGAACACAGCATTTTGGTCACTTTATTTCCTATGTGAATTTAAAGCCTTTTCAACCTTTACTACACTGCATGCACTCTGTTTCAATTATACTTAGCCCCTAAATATGTTGCATTTGTTTTATATAAAATGGAATCAAAAGCATGTAAAACATTTTCATTGAGGAATACGGCACTTAAAACTAGGAGTTGAATGTAGCTTGTATTTTGAGATGCCACCTAAACAAATAACACAACTTGCCTGCAATTGGAATACAAAGCTTCCTGCAAATAGGAGTGTCCAGCTATCACTTTTGTATTTCATCAGACCTAATCATGACAAAATGGTGCTAAACTGAATTCAGCAAGCCTAATATACGCAGAAGCCTCAACTCGAGTATAATCTACAGTATTAAAGTGCATGGACTCTTGTTCTAGTGGCACCTAAGGGTGGTGGGAGAGGTGGATGAGTGCCAGATCTTTTTCATGTCAGACCTGCCACGCTGTGCCCAACACAAAGCCTTGTGGAGCGGGGATGGGCAAACCTGCCATCTCTCCTGAAGTCAGCTCACTGTGCTGCCAAAAATACAAGACTTCTAAGACTAAAAAGGAATCAAGCTGAAAGGAAGCAGGGAGACTCCAAGTCTTGTCCCTAGACCCAAAACAATTTTTTGCCTTTTTTTTTTTCTTCTTTTCAATGACTGAGTAATATAAACATGCAGATAGATCAGGAAACAGCAACCAGAAGTTTTTAAGAACTAGTTTTTTTCTATTAACTACTTATTCAAAGTGATGTGCCCTTCTTTTTTGCACCCACAGCATGATTTTTCTGTGGTATTCTCTCAGGCAAGAAGGTGAGTCTACTGATGCATTATGGATTTGTTAAAACATGAATTAGAAATTGTGCTTCTTTTACTGACCTCAAAGGAAAACCTGGATTTTATTAAAGACATGCAGCCAAATTGTTACTAGCTTTTCATCTTTATTCCCCAAAGCATAGCAACAAAGAAAAACTCCACTGTTTAAGGGGAAATCATACAATATGGGTTTGCACAAGCAACATAATAGTCCCTTTCCCAAACTTCTCAGAGCCCATTGTGGCAGCCTTTCCCCATAAAAATGTATTTGGTCTTTCTCCACATTATTTGCATTTTCTTTATATTTCTTCAGGAAACATCATTTCTTTCTTCTTTTTAAAAAACCCTGAAATTAGCTGAACTGGGAGTTCAAAGTAAAGCCCCTCATCCTTATTTCCCCCTCCTTTTTTTTGCCCATGACCTTCCTCCTTCAAGAAAACTTGCTAAATTTGGACAGATATTTCCAGGACTTATGTTGAAAACATTTGAGTGTTTCTGTGTCTTCATAGCAGAGAACTTTTTTTAAAGCTATTAATGAAGAATCAGTCTTTTTAAAAATGGAAGCATATTTAATATTTGGGTTCAAAATCCAAAAGCTCTAAAACTTATTGCATTAAGTTTTCATAAAGTACTTAAAATACAAGCCACTGAATCCTCTTGATTACTATCTGGTTTTGAAAATATACTTCAATATACTCTGTCACTTTACCATATGTCAGAAAAGAAAAAAAGAATGAGAATAGTTGCTGATATATTAATAGGGCATTGCTTACCATTTGCTACCTTCATCCCCAGGCAAATAAGGGTGGGCAGAAGATGGATCATGTTTAATGCCTTCAAAACACAAGAGAAGGGTAAGAAGAGTGTTGCAATTTTCAGTTGTGTCAGCTGTGCCACACACTTCTTGTTTTTCCTATTCTACTGAAGAGATGGAAGAAAAGTTTATTGTGATTTTAGAGTATGCAATTAAATGCTACTTTCCCTTGCAATAATTAAGAGAAATCATGAGTTGCTCAGTTTGATTTATTCTACTGCAGAGGCAGCTGTGAGTTGGCATTGAAGCTGGCATCTGAATGTAGATAGAAAGTCAGGAGTCATGCTACCTTATTTCTGTATTTACTATCTTAAACACGTGAGATTAACAAATATTTTTTTAATAAACTGATTTAGCCACCATTAAAGGGTTCTCCTATATGAACTTAGGTATCTATGCTTAACCGTCTAGTCAATAAAGACAAACAAGTCTCAATAGGAGGGCAGATCAAGGATCATGAAATCGTGTTTCTGTTGGTCTCCAATGAACAAGGAGTAGATTACAGAATCCCCAGACATAAGCTTCACTAAAGTTAAATTATAAAGTTACATGGCCCTGTTGGTCTAAGGGCAAGAAAAAAGAGAAAAAAATCATTAAATAATGTATTTAATCAGATAAGCAGTTAGAACAAATAGGATGAATCCAGGTATATTGGGACATTTAGACAGGCTCCTGCAGAAGCTTGTTAGAGTCTGTCTCTCCTGGTGATCCAGCAGAGGCTGTAATCTAGCTATCATGTTAAAGATTCCAGTGCTCATGATGCTGGCCCATACTTAATAGTGACAAACATCTGCAAAAATTCAGACTGACAAGAAATGGTTTTTCCTATGCCTTCAGTGACATGAGACTGAAGAGGCTGGCAGAATCAGGAGATTGTGTGATCAGGTCAGACAGGTGTCCCACCATACAGTTGTCCCATCTGCCTCTGCTGAAAATGTAACATCCAGGTGAAAAGAAAAAGAAAAAAAACTTAACTCCTGTCCACTATATTACACTCTCTTTACAGTGATAAATTTAAATTAAGGTGGATTTCTTTTTCTAAAAAATCACTTCAGTAAGTAATGAATTACTAATTCCACAATTACATTATGCAACATGAGTAATGCACTACTTCTGACTAAAAGTAATTAAATGAGTCAAATTTCCTTATTAAATTATGCCATTTTCCAAACTTTAAGTTTTTTTCTTTCTTTTTTTCATTTCCTATAAAGTATTTCTTGAATTGATTATAAATTTGTTCATCCTGTAAGCAACATCTGTAATTATGAGTGTTTCTAAAAAGTCTTTTCAGATTTTTTTTACATTGCCTTGTAATTTTGGATTCTTATCTTGAAAAACCAAAAGAATACTTGAATTTTAAACAGTAGGAATATGGAAAGATTTAATACGAGATAAAAAGGGATACCCACAAAATTATAGACTGTCTTTCAGATATCTTGTCTTATTCAAAGCAAATTGTGAAGGGAAAAAATAATCTGTAAACCTAGTTTAACTTGTACATACTTCTAACATGATCAATATAGACAAGAAAGCAAAAGAGGGAATTGGTATCCATTCTTCATTAACACCCATCTCCTTCCATAGTTCCACTCTTTTAAAGCCTCCCAAAATCTCCTGTGCATTCACTGATTATCCAAGAGAAAATTCTGGTTAAAGTGTCAGTCCTTTTAGTATACTGCTAACCAGGAATTAAGAGAGAGATACTAATGGCTGTATATTTAAGGATATTTTCAAGACTGCTCTTGCTATCTTTCTGTCTATTTGCCTAACATATTTTCTAATATGCTGTCATAGAAATTCCACAAATTTCCTACCTTAGATGACGAAACGCTCCACAGCTATTATGGAGTGACATGGGAAGATTTCTTCACAAATTTTAGTGGCTTTGAAGGATATGTTTCCTAGTAAAATGATTGCTGATGTCGTCTCCTGTTCTGTGCATACCTGAAGGATAAAGATTCATATAATCCTCTCAACAATAGGAGAAAACACAGAAATTACTAGAATGCTCCATAGCTGTCTCTGCAAAATCTAAAACACAAAATTGGAACAACAATAAACTTAGACCAACATTCTATAAGTTAAACTCTATTTTGAAATGTGTATTTAAGGTATTGTATGCCCAGGTTCAAGACTTTTCTTACTGTATTTAGTGGTCATGTGACTTGGTTCAATTTACTTCAAAAGTAATAAGGAACTATTCAAAGCAAAACTGTATTTGAAAACAGGAAACAGTGCTTTTCAATATAGAAAACATGCATAAGTATAGGTTAACAATAATTGTAAATCAAAATATAAACATATTTCTCTCATTCTTTGCATTCATTTTCTCTTTGTTGCATAAGAATTTTTTTCCATTAATAAGGTATCTTTCTCAGATTTAAATCATAACTGCAAAGAAGCTATTCTATCTCAAAATGAGAGAAAATATTGTATGAGGAATACTGACAAATCACTCAATGTATCACTTTAATGATATGAATATTCTTGCACCAAAAGAAGTGTTAGTTATGTTTTTGTTTTTCCTTGTCCAGGAATTAAAATCTTACATGCAAACAAAGTAATAACATTTGCCTAACTGATCAGACAGCCTGAGACTTACATTTCCTTCCTAGGAAGATTGGCTGATGTTATGGCAGAGTCTAGAATGAGAAACTTATTTCTTGAATTAACAATGTGTAAGCTGGTTAGTCCAGTTGTATTTAAAGTTTTAAGCATGAGTATTCTTTCCTGTTACATTCAAACTCTTAAACTTGGGTCATTCTTTCTCCTAAATATATAGATTTTGTCCACAGAAAAATTGCAATGTCCATGTACTTCTTCTCCATTAAACTACTATGTCTTCCATTCATAAAGTCTTGACCTTCTATAAACAGTCATAATACATTGTGGACACGAGTGCTGCCTCATCATTATGGTTAAAGATGAGATGATACTTTAAAACAGAGTTCTGAAAAGGATAAAGGTTTTGTGGGAGAGGGGTGAGAGAAGACTGAAACTTCTGCCAATAACACACTGTAACTCCATTCTGCAGTCATGTTATGACCTTTTTATGGTGATTTTTCCAGAGAAAAATAAGAGGGAGATAAGTACATAAAACAAATTTTAGGAGGTATGTTGAATAAACGGACTATGCTCCCATCATGTCTCTGTACTCACCTGTCCTACTTAAAGTAACTGACTCTCTTGTCAGCTCTAGAGAGATTCAGCCAAACTAAGATCACCTTCCTTAAATCTTGCTCATGTATACAGAGAGACCAACTGAACCCAGAATGTTCATATTTCAGGAATCTTGTTTAGAAAATTATAATTAAATTATATTTATACAGAGTATAAATCCAGTTATAGAAAATAATGTCTAGAAGTTGAACCTTGAACAGTAGTGAAGGGTTCTGAATTTTAAGATTTTAGAACAGTAGAAAACCAAATGTACTGTTTTAAAAACTAGACAAAGATGAAATTTTTATTTGAGATATTATTTATTTTATTATTTATTTGAGATATTATTTATTTTATTAGACACTGGAGCCAACTGATAAAATATACTGTGTCTTTTACCACTCACACAAGCAGAATAACACTGTCCACTTCCATTTTATTATTCATTCCTTTATTCACCTCTAAATGCAAAATCTATTAATTTGGTACAAACTAAGGAATTCACTTTTGCACTGAAGTTACATTCATTACTAATTGTGCACATTTTTGCACACTTGGATTGACAGCATCATTTAACATCATCGGTAACTTAACATCATAAAACTTGGCTGTGTTTTTGATTTTGTTCCCAAGAAAAATTTTAGTAATGGAATTTCCTAAAATCTCTCAAGAGCCAAGGCTCAATGTTTTTTATTATGCAGGTCCACTCAAATCAATCAGTGATTATCCACTCTGCAACTTTGGTAGCCTTTCCTTAGGACAAAGAAAGCACTTCAATTTGTGGTAAAAATCACTGTGGACAATATTGCATACTATCTGGTAGCAGAAGCACACCTCTACAAAAACAACACTTCAAACTGTTGACAATATTTGGAAAATGTGATGAATTACATGGTGCAGAAGAAAAGCCCTTGATCCAGTAAAAGCAGCTTCCTACTAAGACTGGGCCTCGCATTTGCTTATCTTATTAATTTTATTTATTGACAGCATGCTGGATTAGCAAAGAAACTATTTATGTGAAACTGGGTTCAAATTATTTCTTAGGACACAGTTGGGGATGACTTTAATGGCTTAATCCCAGTTTTCTACTTAAGCATGTTTACATATATAATCTCTAATAATTATGTTCAATTTTTTTTCATACAGTTTTTACATGTATATTAGAGCAGCTTGGTGTACTCCTGGGCTAAGATGTGATCCTTCACTACCTCTGTATTGAAACAATACTCAGTCTACAGCAGTTCCTTTGTTCTCAACTACTGCACCTCACATTTCATGGAAACCTGCCTGGGCAATGGCATGATCAGACTGATGAGGGTGCCATGGTACTTACCAGCACATGGCTGGGCACAGGGTGCACACAGCTTCAGGAAGAGGCAGGCTGTAGAGATAACAGAAAGTTTCTGTACAACTCACCATCTTACTTAGGTTTCCCATGGGAAGAAATAGTCTTGTAGAGCTCCATTTGCTGTCTGCTCAGCTCTGCCCCGTTGCCAGTAGCCAGTATTCCTCTGCTCACAGGCTGGAGGTGATAAATTTATACCTAAAGATCATAGTGCTCACACTTGCCCCTTAAACATTTACTCATGGCTGAGATCAATCTCTAAGCAGCCTGCTGGTATCCACACACTCTGAGGAATGATTCGGCAAAGATTATTGGAGACAGGGAGAAATTGCCAGTAACTCATTTCTTCCTGCATACCATGGTTTGGTCCAAAATTACTACAAGAGTTTATACATTCCTTTGTCTTTTGTGTAGAGATGCCAGGCTAGATGAGAAGGCACATAACAGTGATTGAAACTGGTGAAAAATGTTAGAAGGATGCTCCCTCTCTTTCTTGTAAGGTCATGGCTTAACTACTTAAATTGCATTTACTGAAATTTCATTTTTATGAGGACTACAATTTGCTCACAACTTTTTAAAAGCAAAGAAAAAGAAGTATACTGGCAATGATTGTCTTTCAAAAGTCTAAATAAAAATAATAAAATTATGAAAATTTTAGTTTTATTCCTATTGAGTTTCACTGTGTATCCATATCAGTTGTTATTGTCTTATTTTTTTTAAGACAAAACTCTTGAAATATGAAAGTTGTTTCAAACATTTTTGATATTGGATACATAGAGGTATGTGGTTTTCTGTTTCAGATTACTCTCATTTAAACACATAGACGTATATTTTTATAAGTATATAAACCACTCATATTTGTAACCCTTCTAAAACATTACATATCAACCTGTTTTTGTCAACGTGTGTTTGACATATTTTGTATGCTTTGTCAGTACATCAGGAAATCATAACTTGTCAATTACTAAACCTTCTTTTCTAATTTTACATAATTACAAAACAACCGATATAAATGGTGTGTAGCTTAATAATATATGATAATGTTTTAAAGATCTTTTGAAAAAGTAAATTGATTTTACATTATTAGTATAATCTATTATATAACATTAACATGCATAACAGATTGCTTTCACAAGAATAAGCAGGTATTATTTTGATTTGATTTTAATTAGATATATATTGTCTCTTACATTATGTATTATGCCTATTAATACCATAAGAGGCTTTTATGCATAATATTTAAAGGTTTATTACACTCAGAAGTTTTAAATGTTATTGATATGAAACTACTATGTTGAACAGCAGTCAAAAACACATTATTTTGATGTTAATTTTTGTTGGGTTTAACAACGGTAAAATGCTACTGAAGGAAATGTTAGCGTTAAATGCATGCTGTCATTTGAAAACCATGAATAAATATATATATATTTCTTTAAAAATATATATATATGGTTTTGTATATAGATTTCTTTTATGTAGAATTCTTCTATTTGGCCAGCCAGTAATGGTTTCTAAATCTATTATGGCCAATGCATTCAGGACTAATATAGTCTGCTCTCACTTGTTTCTTCTTCATGTAAGCTTTAGTTATTTATTGAACAAAATGTTTCTCCACTCAGAATTTTGTTACCATTACAGACTTTGAAAGTACATTTACTTTTCTAGAAATTAATTTCTGCATGATTATTAATTATTGTGAACTAACACTAGTAGTGGTTTTGGCAGCTAGGTGAGAAAGAGACTATTAAAAAAAAGTCAGTGTTTGGCCCATTAAGAGTGTGCCGGCAAAATTCTTCTTGTGATGCCTTTTGTGACGTAAAATGAGGAACTATATTCAAGACAGATTGGTCAGAAAACACCAAATCATTTTGTCACACCTAGGCCTTGACTATCTATCTGATGTTAACAGGTTTTCAACACCATTGGCTTGTATTTGATTCCATTTGAGATATAAAGGTGAAGGTCTGACATTCAACTCCTAAGTTTTAGGTTTTCAGTCTTTCAGTCTTTCAGCATTCCCTTTTTTTTTTATATCTATTGGATATACCAAAATAACTCCATCCCTCTAACATTCTTTCTATTCTAAATGCAATGAGCCATGACCAAAGAGCTAATCTTAAAGAAATACATAGCAAAAATAAAACAAAAAGTGGAAAGAATAAAACATTTAAACTGAAACATAGTAAGTTATAATGGTTCCATTTTATAAAATAAATCTGATTTCAATTAAAACAACCTCTGGAGGTAGACTAGTGTATATTATAATAAACGGGTAAATGTAAGGCGTGGGAAAAGTTCAGACATTCCTTCTAGCATATTGAATCAATTAATAGCATGTACAAGGAAACCCTGATTATTTGAAGGAGTGGAGAAAAATGACTTGATTCTTTACAAGTAGTGCAGACTATTATTAGTATTCCAGATAGAGTGTGTTCTAGGGAGTCCATCATAAGCTTTGATCTCCCTGCATCCACAGCTGGAAACTTTGTGCCAGTCTCTGGAAGCAGCACGAACTGACAACAGTCACCTCCATCAGGAAAGTGAGTTAGTGGTTGCAAATGTTAATCAGTGGATCAAAGAACAAAAGTGAGCAAAATTGGGTCTTTTTTTTTTTTTTTTTTAAATCTGATTTCATTTCCTATGGCCCCAAACAATTAAAGCATTCATAAGAACTCTCTTCTCAACTTACTGCCATATCTTTTATCTTAAACTCAACGACAGGTTTTTATAAACATACTGTCGAGGGGCTTTTGCCATCACATTTATGTCTTTATGAAACAGAACAAATAATAAAATAATAAATTATTTATCTGTTAAATCATAGTAAAATTTTCAGACCTGTTAATAAAGTAACTCAACTCTAAGTAAAATATTTTGTATATGTTCTTATGTTTTGTGACTGTTTCATTAGATTTTGCAGAGCTCCCATATAAAATTTTAAAATTTTAAATGTATTTTTTCTACAGTACTTATGAAGATTCTTCATGATGAAAACTAATTTACATTCTTAATATTCAATATTTAAATGAGCAAGTCAAGCTGATGAGGAGCATTCAACCTCTATTTTTCATAAGATAAACATGTGCTTGTAATTCTGTACATATATATAACTATAAAGCTAAACCTTACCTTCCTTTGATTATTTGAGTAATTTAAATAATTTTTACCACCTTTATTATGAAACTTTAAGCAGCATCTATAATAATGTTTTTTGACAGGTAAAAATGGGTTGCCTAACTAGAGCCTATAATTTTTGAGTACTTTTACAAAAACTGTCCAATATCAAGAAGAGAGTAGAAATGAGCTAGATAATTGAATGATGCTGAGTCTATATCGTAATGACAAGCAGTATGAGAATGCCAGGGTGGGATCACAAGAAGAAATAAATTCTCTATAAAAATTGCACAGGGTTATGGGAAATTATTGTAAATTTGTTACGTCTCTTTGCGAGCACCTTGGCCAAACATATAGAAAGGTGTTGCTAGAAAAAATGAACAGTTTAATGAGTTAAATTATAGTACAAAATAATTTTTGATACCTGGGACTGTTTTCTTTTTATTCTATGAGCCAGTTGGCTCCCTTTATAGGTCCCTTTATGTAGTCTGAAAAGCTTATAACTTAGGTCTGTAACAAATCTGATCAATTTAAAGCCTTTTAAAGATAAAATGACTAATTAAAAAATTCCATTGTCTGTATCGATTAATTTCCCATTGACTAAAAAGAAAGCCCAAGACTGCTTTTGGAGATATAGATACCTACCTTATGATCAGACTCATTTAAAAAGCTCCCTGGCAAGGTCAGAACATCTCCTGTGCTGGAAATCTACAACTGTAGCCCTGTAGGTTCCTTAATGCATTGGCGGTTTTCTGGTTTAAATGCTATGAGTCTACAATAGAATTATATCAGACTCCTTGGCAAGGAAACATTACTTAATTATTTTTTTTCCTCACTTTGACTAAAATGTTTAGAACTTTGTCATATTATCAAAATGCCATGACAGTTTATTTGATTCTCTCTTATGTCGTTAACATACTTGAAAATAATTCTCAAGCTGCATAGGAATTAATATTAAATAAATGAATGTAGCTTTCCATTAATACAGGCACCATGTTGCATGTTTTGGGGTTGAATTTTTTTCCTCATCAGTTTCTAAATTATACTTAAAAAATAATCTTTGTTTTGCCTAGGACACACAAGGTTTTGGAAGAGGAACTTTCTTTTATAAGAATTTACATATATTTATAGTTCACATTGTATAAGCAATTTTAAATAAAAGACATTTTTTATAGAGCAGAAAAGGAAATTCACAGAACTCCTTTGATTGCTTTGGAGTTTTTATAGGGTTGTCTCAAGTTCAGAAAAGCAACAAAGTATATGCAGTCATTCTGAATTTTCCACATTTTGATTAAATAGAAGTCTTGGAATTCTTAGGGGGGTTTTTTAGATAGTGGAAACTAACTCACAGAAATAATTTTCAAATCAGGGAATGATAGAATAAATCAAATTAAGGCTATGATATATATAATATCATTAGAAATCAGTACAAGTAAATTAATATAAATTTTAAAAAATAAAATTAATAGCCTTGCCACATTGGGTAATTAACTAATTACAGTGCTACAAAATATGTCTTATAGGTACAAATTTACAAAACTGATTTCTGTCTTCCAGCTTCAGGATTCCTGCTTCCCTGATGACACCATAGGGATAGTTCAATACATAATTTTGTCCCCGGTGAAAGTGAGCAGAATGTTTTGCAGAGCAATCTGCCCTCTCAAAAGTATTTTTTTGATCTGCACTCTATGGCGCCCAAGTATTGGATCCATGACAAAAAGAGAACAGTCACAGTTTACTTTTTCTGTAGTCAAGGAGGTGAAATAAAGATCCCTTTTGATATTAATTTCATTTCAGAATCACCTCATTGCTGGTTATCCTTCCTTACACCTTGTTAAAATTTGATTTGACACTTCCAATAACCTAGATCAAAGATGTCATAATACATAATTGAAGGCCATATGGGACAGACTTGGTAAAAATTCATTTTGCAGAGAAAGAAATGTATGCACTTATCTAACTGATACTTAACAGTAACAGTGCTCTTTTAATTCAGACAAAAATTTCGAGCAGGTTGCCCCAATAAAATTGAATGGCTGAGGCTGTGCAAGGGTACACTAGGCCAAATCTGTTATGAGTTCAGTTATTTTGCAACATGTTACTTCTTTCCCAAAAATATGGATATGTAATAACAAGTAAGTGACAAGGTCCTGAAATATAGATAACATGTGATTTATTTCAACATAATGCTATGCCATAGAGATGATAATACAGGATGATTGGTGGTAAATTTTTTATATATTGTTTGCATTAAATGATATTATAGATCAGATTCAGAGTCAGTGTTTGCTTAGAGAGGAGCTTATGGAATATTGCTATTCTACTTATTTATTCATTTATTATATATTCAGTTTTCCAGTTTTTATTTTATTTATTGTTGTTTCTTTTAGGTTCATTTCTTTGTGGTGAGATGCTTTTGTTCTCTTTATTATTCTTTGAGTCTATGATCTGTGGAGGTAATTTTGAACAAAATTAAGAGTATTAAATCAACATTACCAATATGCTTGTATTTGCCTGGAATGTTAACTATCTCTTAAGATTTGTATTTCACATATAGTATAGGCTTTTTATTGTAGAAGGTTATTTGAATGTCCTCTAAGAATTGCTGGATTGTTTATTGATCTAATAATTATATATATTTTTTGGAACTTCTAGAGTCTGTCCTT
>JAWWMU010000106.1:121566519-121598703 GCA_035048155.1 Cinnycerthia olivascens
CGACGCTCTTCCGATCTTCCTCTCCTCTCCTCTCCTCTCCTCTCCTCTCCTCTCCTCTCCTCTCCTCGTATTGCCTTTTCATTAGTCATTCATTAATGCTAAAAAATGTTAATTTATCTCTGGAAATTCTTATACATAATTGTCATATTTTAGGCAGAGCATTCTCCAAGTTAGTACTCCTGCTAAAATCACATTCTATTTCCCCTCTCTCTCCAGCTAAAAGCACAAGAGGCAAAGATCACAGATTGAGACAAGAACAATTTCCTGGAAACAACAGTGATAAGAAAATGAACAGTAACAGCAGCAATATGAATAACTAAAAATATAATTAAAGAAAAGACCGATATGGAAAGTCCCCAACAATAAACAATATCAGACCATTGTGTCTGCCATGTTTTCTTGGCAGGAAAGCTTTCTTCCCGGAAAAGAATCGCTTTCCCCTGCCCTGGCAAGTTACTGGAACCCTGTCTTGGAAGCAGGACAACCAAATAGGCTACATTGTTCAATCCAGAGTCATTTCAATACACTACAGACAACTTAACTATGCTTTTTACTTCTGTGCTGGTGGTTACTATACCATGATTACTTGAAAAAAGTTAATTTACATAGACAAATTTTTAAACAATCTTGAAAGCTGCTAAGATTCAAACACTGACTATAACATAAAGTTCACTCAGCTTCCTGCACTGCTGTTGCACTCTGGTCTTCATAGCACATCCACAGGTCTGTCTTTTCAAAACTGTCCACTTGCCATAACAGCTTTTCTAATAAAATTAAAGTATCCCTAGAAACATGTATTTACTATATTTTCTGATGTTGCATATTCAATGATTGTTTTAGAATATTATGTCAGATATATGATAATTTCCTGAAAAAGCAAGTTCTAACTGTTGTCTTCCTTAGTCAGACAGACCTGACCTTGAAACCTTGAAACAAAATTAAATCAACCAAAATGCTAGGGAAATCCAATATTGCAGCATATTTAAAGATATATAGGTATAATACATATATACGTAATATACATAAGGTATAATACAGGCACTGGTGAAGCTGTCCCTCAAGTACTGTCTCCAATTCTGGGCTGCTCACTTCAAGAAAGGTGCTGCAATGTGATCAGAGAATGGAAACAAAGATTGTGAGCAATCTAGAAAGTCTTATGAAGAGTGGTTGAAGGAGCTGGGGTGGTTTTCCATGAAGAAAAAGAAAACTTAGTGAAGATCTTATCACTCTCTACAATTACCAGAAATGAGATTGTAGTAAGCCTACAACTTCCAGGCAACTGGTGATAGGACTAAAGAACATGGCCTCAGGCTGAGGTGGTTCAGATGGACATTAGGAACAATATTTTTATTGAAAGGGCTTTCAAATATTGGAATGGGCTGCACAGGGAAGTGGTGGAGTCACCATCCCTGGAAGTGCTCAAGAAATGACTGACATGGCACTTAGTGCTATGGTTTAGTTTATTTGTTTGTGTTCGATCAAAGACTGGACTTGATGATTTTGGAGATCTTTTCCAACCTTAATGATTTTATGATTACATGATTCTGTAATGGTCATATACCTGCTCAGGCTTCGGGGGTTGTGCTTAAGTATTTATGAAACTCTCATCTACTGTGTGCCTCTCATACCAGCCATGACTGGTTGTAACATGAGATATCTTTTATTTTGTTTTATTATAGTGTTGTTAGGAATTGTTTTTTAAGTATTCTAGTGAAAGACTAAATTTACTTATCTAATAAGATTGTCATCTCTCAAGTCATATATCTGAAATATTTTCTACTTTCTCTGCTTTGTATTGTCTTAAGCTTGAGTAAGTGTTTTGCATTAATTAAAAGAAGCGTAACTGAGTGTCCTTTAAATTGCTTAAAATTATAATGCAGAATTTTTTGTGTCAAAGGCAATGTTGTCTGTTACAACAGGCTCTATAACATTATGGCACCAATCACATGTAACATTATATGACCAATCATTATGGTAACAGATAGGAGTTTTTTCCTTTTCTTCATTGATGACCCAATGCATTTTTGCTTATATTTTTATTTCACAGACATTAACACACTACCTTGAGAAGGTTCAAAAATATAATCTCATTTTTCTTTGTAAAAGATAGCACAGAAATTTATTCTTTCCATTTTGCCATTTTATTTTAGGGTAGGGGAGAGGGTGGCAGGCATAGTGTGAGTGTAATGGTACTGAATTAAATCATAGAATCATCAAATCATAGAATAGTTATCTGTTTATAGAAAATAAATGTTGGAGCTTTTAGGTGGTTATGTCAAAAACATTTTCTTCCATATCTCCTATAGAAATATACAGCATAAATTGGTTATTTTGGATTGCCTGTAGCAATAAATATTTTTCTAAGGAAAACATGCATTGAGAAAAAGTCCATGGAATTTTTACATGGCTTTTGGAGTTTTTTGAAATCATCAGCAGTCAATTTATTTTCTCTAATCTTTAAACCTAAGGGTCTGATTCTGACAAAGCCTTTTGATATGTTTTCATTACTTTCTTATGATGTTTGCTTGGAGAGAACTATAGAATATTACAACAGAAATTCATATTAGAATAACATTCATCCTCAATTTTCTGAGACTCAGAAAATTTGTCAGTTATTTATTTGGTGCACAACTGCATAACTCTGAAAAGATTCATTAGGAAACATATCTTATTTCTGTATGGGACACATTATGGTCACTGTGAAGATGACCTTTAAAAATACTGTTAAAAATTTAGCATATTCAAGTTCCTCAGTATCAGAGTAGAAATAAACCTATTTGCTATTTAGCCATTTAACACAATTATTTACTCTTCAAGAGATACACAGTTACTATAGCAACAGCTACATTTACAGTCCCAGAATAAATGGAAAGCCTAATCTGTCCAGCCACTAAAGCAAAAAGCTTTTTAAAATGTAGTTTATCTGTTGCCTTTATAATAGAAATTAGTGGCACTCAAATTATGAACCATGATCTGGTTGCAGACTGCCAACTTTGATCTTGAAGGCAACTGTTACACCCCTCTCATGGTTTGACTGCATGTTCAGCAGCTTCGACAAGTGACAGTAATATACTCTTTTATTTTCTTCTTTTTTTTTTTCTTTAGACTATGATAAGATGACAGATGCAGACAGAATAAATGAGAGAATCTTTATCTGACTCTTTTTCTGGTTGAAATGATCAGTAACCTAGGGTGAAAAAGAGCTACCTTTCACATAAAATGTTAATTTAATAACAATGAAATAAAAAATTAGAAATAATATTTTTTAGAAGTGTTACAATTTTCCCTAAAAAAAAGATAAAAATTAGAAATTTTTCAAAAGTGAGTAATACAGCTCTTTGCAGGTTTCCTTATTGCTAAAACAATTTGTGCAAATTGATATGAATTGGTCTTACAAAATAAATTAGACTACAATAAGATATCACTGTATTCAGCAATGTGCTTGCAAAATCTACCTTACATTACCTTACCGAGAGCCTGAGCTCTTCAAAATAAAAATATTTGCTACAAAAAGGATAGTAAGAGGATCCATTTGGAGGTGCATTTTTATATTAAAGATATGGAATAATTAATCTTGTTACTAAACTACCAAACCTTACAGGTGTCTGAACAAGGATTTACGTGAGGAACAAAGCTCCATTACATCAAAGCAGTTGAGCGTGATTTGCTCTCTGTGTCAACAGAGAGTCACTGAAGCTGGGTCACTCAGTTCCTGGCTTGCTCTTCCTCTCCCCTTATGCTGTCTTGATCATACCCTTTGGGACAGGGGCTGTGAGTGCTCATCCCCTGGCCTGCAGGTGTTGGTAACGTGGCATATCAAAGAAACCCCTCAACAGACCCTTTTTGCTTGCAGTCATTAGTAAGAATGTCTGTGTTCTGGCCTTAAAGTGGTGCATAGTCTTGTTGTTCATAAAAATAAAAAAAAAACTTTGCTATATTTTCACTGTTTTTGATATTTTATTGCTCTTAAAGTGATGTTAATCCTTAAATGTTTTACCTCCAGCATTTGTCATTCTTCTTCCATCTGAATATATATGACCTTATAAAAAAGAACAGGAAATTTCTGCAATATAAATATACTGCCTTAGCTGATTTTCTCCTCCTAATTAATGCAAAGACTGAAGAAAGAGCTTTTCTTGACAGATACATGAAATCCTGTCCTGAAGTTTGATTCTCGCTTTTTAAAGTAGTATTTCTTAGAGGTTTTCTTTATGATGTTTTTAATAAAAGAAAATTCCTCTGTATTCTTATGCTAGAAAAAAATCTAGATTCATATGTTTGAAGAAAGCTGAAATATTTTCAGGCTTAAGGGCTCCTGGTGGGAGTTCAAGTGAAATAGTCTCTTCAGACAAGAAGAGTGGAAAAAAGTCAGTGTTTGCAGATGTACTGAAAAAAATTCTCTAATCAGTAACATGTCCTACTATCTATATCTTGATTGCTGCATGGTAGATAGATATTTGACAGCCACCTAGTCTGAGATTTAAAATAAACCCCAAAATATGGCAAATTATAATCAAGCAAATTATTTTAAAACTAAAACCTACCTATTTCTCTAATTTGTGAAGAAATAATATTGTAAAATATGTGTGATTTTAACTGAAAAGATGTGTCAAAAGATGCAGTCATTGATTGTGTCTTATCTCACAGATATTTTAAAAATTACAATAATTTGTTAAAAAAAATATAGTTATTAAGGAAGGGTATGGAATGGTGCTTCATGTTCTTCCAAAGCAGAGAGCTGAACTGAATGAAAACAGCTGTAAATTAGAAATGCGGAATTTTAAATTCAGACTTCTAAATCCAAGAAGTACTGAAATACAAAACACAGTCATACAATCTTAACTCTGCCTTCATTAGCAGCAGTCCAATCTGGTTGTAATGTGCATTTAATTTTTCATGGGCAGAACAACTTGGAAGCTTTTAGCCCTTTATTAGAATGAATTTGTTCAAACTCAAGGCCTCCTTGTAGTAACCAATGGGCTGTTCCTTCTCTCTTTTGTATTTTTTTCTACAAGGTTAGCATTAAAAGTTTTCAGTTGTTAGCATCATCCTCATCCACAAGCCTGGGCTTCATTTTTTACTGCAGTTACAATAATTTCAAACACACAAAAAGAGGATCAGTGTTGTTTTTCTCTCCTTAGGGGCTCAAATAACTCCCCTTATACTCTCCCTATTCTCCTGCTACTTAATCATTTGTGTTGTCCTGAGAAATTTTTCCATACATAATTCACACCCCTGTCCCTCTTCATCCATTCTTAAAATTCTGTCTACATTTTTTTGAGATTGGATTTCTTCAGAGTAGAAATGAGATGCCCTCCTTTTTCCTCTTTTAACGGGACAGGTTTGAGCTGCAGGTGTGCAGATCTGCTGAATGGCCTCTGATGTGATTTTGTACTGCTGCTGGTGCTCAGCCTTACACTGCCATGAACTGGGAGAAGGCAATTCTACAATATTCCACCTCACATGAGCACTGCTTAGCAGTGCTCCCCAGGTATTTGGTTTGTATAGGTGAACATGAGGAACTAGTGTTGGAGAATAAATCTTGTGAATTATCAGTTTTGACCTTTATAAAGTAATTGTGCCTGTATTTAAAACATTAAAAAAAAGCCCCACAACAAAAACCCATTGATGCGAATAACAAACATGATTACATTTTTTGTTCAAATATGTGCAAAAATGTTGATACTTCTGACCTGTAGATCACACTGGGAAAGGTGAAAGAGGAGTGAGAAGATTATATGCTGGGAACCTTTTATTTAGATAACTTACATTTCAATCTATAACTGTAAGTTATACAACAAAACCAAGGAAGTGAACTTAGGCTTTAGAACTTCAGAGCACATATAGAAATATTGACCTTTGAACAGCAGACTTCTCAACACTAAATACAAGAAAGCTAGGATTTCTCTACAGCACTTCTCACATTTGCAATTTTCCTCTTTATCTTTGAAGGAAAATTCTTCAGTCCTTGTTCTATCAAAACTGCCAGTATTAATTATTAATAGGAATTTTGTTCAATGAATAATGAGAGAGATGGCGCCCTTTGTTCTCAACAATTATTTATTTTCAGTCTGTGAAACTCTTCAGTTCTATCTTCTTGTAGTTTTGGATCACGTATGCCTTAAATTTCCTCATGTCATTTATCTTTCAACCTTGGTTGTCACAAAAAAAATATAACTTTTACCTGCAGTTTTGTCTTCATCCCAGTTTCCTTTTTCTCAGTATTAACTCTCATTAGTCCTTAACTGTCAATTTTAGTTTCTATTATTGCTTTGAGGAAAAATACCATAATTATCTGGAGCACTGAATATGTATTGACTAGGTTAACATTTAGATTCAGTATTACAGATATGAATATTAAAAAAGACCTCTTCAATTCAAAAAGTTTAAATCACTTCTCAAATATTCTGATCTTATGTCTGAACTTTATAAAAATATTCTGGAGAAACGATTCATACTTTAACTTATGTTTTTTCATTGGCAATATAAAATAATCTTGTCAGAGTCAACATTTCTCAACAGAAAAAAAGACTAGCTATTTGTCAACAGAAGCATGAAGACAGCATTCAATAATAATTAGTATACAGAAATGATTAATCCTTTACATACACTGAAATTGATTTGGCAATTCAAATTATTAACAAGGAGATAAAGATTCATCCTTGTACCGTCATGCTGATACCTTCCCCTTCTCTTATTGCCTTTGTAGAAAAGTTGAACATGGAGGCTCTTTTTTATTATTATTTTTCCCTATTAGAAAATGGACTGGAGAAATAAGCATAGTAGAGGAAAAATCCTTTTTAAGTTAACATAAAAAGTATCCTTAAGACCAAAGTTTAGTCTGACAAAAGTTTTGGATTCACTACTGGAGAGGTTCTCATTTATCAGCTAGCTCTCTCAGAAGCCATTCCCGAGAAGCCTATGGAAGTGGGTATGACTAATTTCTTGCAGGTACTTTCCGTATGGCAGACTCTTTCTGGAAGTTAAAATAGTACAACCTAGCACAAGAATAAGTTATTCTGTACCTTTTGGCCTGAGAGTCTGGGAATACAACCCAGCACCATTTAGTTTGCTAATATGCTAAACAGATGTAGAAATATAAACTGGGATCTGATGGTTCTAAATACTATCTGATCTGTACTGTTCATTGCTGCCACAGGAGGTGCTTAACTCCACCCTGGGTGCTGTGGTAGCCTGCCTGAATGTGACTCTCAGTGTTCAGAAAATAACTGCCTTCTTCATAATTTACCTTTTCTTATTGATTTGATAATTGGGTTATGCAGCATTGACTGTAACATTGCAAGGGTGGAATTGTGAGGATGGCAGACCACAGAGTGAGTGGAATTAGAAGTGCCTTTTCAGACATACAACAATATGCCTGAGGAAGCCTCCTGAAAAAGGAGAGGTTGGGTGTAGTGTAAGAAGTCTTTTATCTTTTTAATGTTTATGATTCTCTGAAAAAAATATTCAAGGAAGTAGCTTTTAGGAAAGATATTCTCAGATACAGCAAATAATGATATTGATGAGAACAAATTAGTTTCATGGTGGAAGTATTTAAAAATAAAAGTTTCTTTGAACTCAGTGAGAACCAGATTTAATTAAATTTAAATTAAAGTGAATGGAATAGATATGTAAGAGTTAATCAACTGGAATGGCAATAATATGGAATAGAGGCTCTTTTTTTTCGAAAGAAACTGCTTGAATGAAATCATCTATCTTGATGTTTATTGTTCTTTGACTGAGGCATGCAAATGTATATTTTGAAAGCCAAATTCTTATCCAATTAAAGTAAATATCAAGGATTTGAATTTTTTCCTGTCTTTGAAAATATCTTTTCTATAGGAAAGAGAATTTTCTGCCTGCACTTCTGTGGAATTGCATTTTAGCAGCTCAGCAAGGTCCTTTTTTGTTGTTCTACTGCAACTGTTATTACACTGCAATGATATAATTTTTGTCTTTCTTAACATAATTTCATATTTAGCATGAAAATAGTGATCTAAAGTTTATACCACTACTTTCTAATTTTGCTAGAGTTTTGCAGGTTGAAACAAAATACAGATAAAATTTCACTTTTGCTGCGATCACATATTCTTTATTTGATTCTTGACTAACTAGAGGTTTGCCTTAAAATCATTTACAATCTGTCCACACTATGGAAATAAAATAAGAGTAAGTCAAGTCCTGCATTCACTTCAGTGACATACATGCAATACATGGTTTTGATAAATTCTCCCTTTTTCTCCTATAATGTTTGCAAATATTAACCCCTTTTCTATTGCTACCGTATTATTGAGGATATCTTCCCTTAAAAAAATTACCTTACTCTATTCCTGGAGTGAAGGTTTTCACATTTATTTTAAATTCAATGTTATTGCTGTGGTTGTCTAACTTATGTTGGTAAAACAATGATGTTGTCTCATCAATGAACCAAATACACATAAATTACAGCAACATGGAAAAAACTCAAAATCACAGATGAGTGTATTATGACAGTTTTTGACTGACATTACTACAAGGCTAGACTACTGATTTATCCAGAACTGCGTCCTGTCCCCGCTCAGTAGCCTGTATCAGCTACAGGGTGCAGTTGTGTTTCACCCAGTATAATTACTTAGCAACTTCTACCAATTCTGAAACAGAAATGTACAGTGTCTTAGCATTTAATAGTTCTTGATAGGTTTTCATTTCATGAAAACAATTTGATTTTGAAAGAATACCCTACCCTGTAGGATGGCTTGCAGTGAGAACAGAACTCTGCTACCCATATCAAATTTTGGCAACAGGAGTCTATACCCAAAAGAGGTGGTTGCCACCACAGATTCTCCTTACTTCTGACTCCATTTTTCAGTGCTAACTGGCTTGGGATGGACAAGTTCACTGGGGGCAGTCAGACACAGGCTCTCTAAGGTTCCAACAGTTCACTATTCAGCATGGCTCCAGCAGTTCAAGTGAGAGAAGTTGATAAGATCATCCAGGGCTTTATTCTTCATTGATTCCTTAACTGTCTAGGCAGTGTCAACAAGATGCACATTTCAATTTAGTGCCTGTCCTAGAGTATTTGCTGCAAGGCACAGACAAATCAGAAGATGCCACAGAAAGGATACACAGTCCCCTTTTGTCCTATGTCTCTAACCTCATCCAGTGCACAAGATCTTAAAAGTGGTTCTGCATAGCACCATTACCACAACTTCAACTTTTGTGTTGGGAGAGGAAAGAGGTAGCACAAAAGCCCAGGGGGACTGCATTAATGTGTACTCACATGCAGGGGTGGAATTAGGCAGTTGCACAGAATAGAGCAGGTAGTCTCCAAAACAGCTATGGGGAATATTTCACAACTCAAAGTCTCAGTGGATTTGCTTTCAATAGCACAACAGCCTTTATGATCAGAGTGGCAGCAATCATGCATTTTGTAGACCTGACATCTAACTTCACTCACACCAGAAGTCCTTCCTTCCAACTTCTTTCCTCATCCCACAATAAAATCACACAAATAAAAGAAGTAATTATGATTTGCCACGGGTTGGTGTTGACTTTAGTGAGGAGTGAATAAAAAGGGTTTCCCCTGAAAACGGATGAGCGTTACAGTGTTTTTATTCTGAATCCAGAAAATGGCACCTGAAGAAGCAGCAGATGCCCTGGGATTTTCTAAAATTGGAGGACCTAAATCAATCTGTTTGTCTTAAGACATCCCTGAGAGAAGACCTCTTCAATATTTGCATAATAGGAGCATATCTGCCATGCCGCATGCCAGATGCAATTGCTGTTAAGATTACCAAGTTAAACTCCTTGAACTGTGAGCGACATTCTCTCATCAAGGGGAATTCATGAGTATAACTGACTTTTTCTGTTGCTGGATTACCCTGCTTCTGAAGAGACAGAGGCACAGCTTTTTAAAGGCACAGCTGACACCATCTAATATTTTCTGGAAGACTCAGGAGATTGATGTAATGATTAGCACAGAGCAGAATTAAACAGAATAACAGAAAAGGATTTCAGAGGAGGATTTGGTAATGAGGAACATCAAAATAAGACAGGCAAAGCAGATTAGAGTTATTGATGTAAAAGTTAGAAGAGAGGTTGGATAGAAGAAGGACAGGTACATCTCAGAGACTTTATATCTTGAAGTTGATGTTAAAATCAGAACCATGGATTGGTATAATGAAGAGCAAGAAACATCTTGAGATATCACAAGGGCTTTTAACAATTAAATACTTCTCTTATTGACTCATACGTTGAGAAACTTCACAGAATCAAACAGAATCACAGCATCATTTAGGTTGGAAGGCACCTCTTGAGATTGTCTAATTCAACCACCTTGCTCAGGTAATGCCAGGTAGAACACATTGCCCAGGATCATGTTAGTCAGATTTTGAATGTCTATACAAGTGGAGACTCCACAACTCCTCTATCAACCTGTTCCAGCATTTGATCACAGCCACAATAAAAGTTTTTCTGTATTGAATTTCATGGGGTTCATTTTGTGCCAATTGCTTCCTGTTGTATTACCAGGCATCACTGAGAAGAGTCTGACTCCCTCTTCATTCCAATTCAATCAGATATTTATTCATATTGATAAGAAATCTCATCATGCTGAACAGTTCAAGCTCCTTCAATCTCTCCTCATACAGATGATGACCATCTTTTGGTGATATTTGTGGCCCTGTTCTAGGTGCACTCCAGTAAGTCCATATCTTGCTTGTAGTGCAGAGCCCAGAACGGGACACAGTACTGAGATGTCTTACCAGTGATGAGTAAAGATGAAGGATCACGTCTTGATCTGCAGGCAACACTTCCTAATTCAGCCCCAAATACCACTACCTTTCTTTGCGACAAAGACACGTTGTTGGGTCATGACATGTTGCTTCAACTTTCTGACCAATACCCCATGGTTCTTCTCTGCAGAGCTGCCTTCCAGCCAGTTATAGCAGTGTACTGGTACCTGGGGTCATTCCTCCCAAGGTGCAAGTGCTTACATTTCCCTCTGTTAAATTTCATGAGACTCTTTTCAGCCCAATTACTTTATCTAGGTCCCCTGTGATGGCACCTGGTCTACAGACCACGCCTTCCAGTTTTCTATCATTGCAAGTTTCCTGACTTTCATCCTTCCTCATCATCCAAGTCAGTAATGAAGTTTAAACAGTAGTGACAGTACCAGTCCCTGGGGTACTTCCTACTGACTTGCCTCCAAACTTTGTGTCAGTGAAACCTATTTGAAGATTTTGAGCCAAGCTTTAGTTTCTTCCAAAAGTTGTCTATGATCCAAATTAAAATCAGCAGTTGAGAAACATCATGGCATGTGTTTCAACAGTATACTATTGTTCCAAACAAGTACAAATTTTACTTCTCTCTTCGTATAATTAAGCATAAGGATATTGAATGTAATTTCATTTTTGTCTTTATTGTTTGATTAATATCTATATTTATATTGTGATCAGACTACTTCATTTAAACTAGAACTGGCTGTTTCTCTTTCTTTCCTTACACTGTGATATAACTTTCTAAATGATATAAAAAATATGGATTGCTGAAGATCCTTTCAGGATTTATAATAGCAAGTTTGAAATAACCCTGGCAAATGTCATACATAAACAAAAAGATCTATTGAAGAATAAAATTACCAAGACTGTACAATTCCAAAGCAGTGAAATCCTGTTTTAATAGATTTAAGGGAGCTACAAGTACCATGTTGCCATGACCACCTAGGTGAATTATTTTCTCTCCAGTAGTGACATTTCCTGCACTGTAATTCTCAGAATTCTTATGCTTCCAATGTTTCTTAGGTTCCTTTACCTCAACCTTCCCATGCATAACTCCCTAATTTTTCAGCATACTTCAGAAAATACCTACAAGAGAAAATTTATGATGTGAGATTTTCATAACAACAGTGTAAGGACAGAGAGAAAATCTCATTAATGCTGGTCTGCATGGACATCAGCCAGATGCACAGTGATACGTGATCCCCTCTGCCCCATCCCTGCTCACATTGGGGGGTACTGCTGCACAGGTCAGTATTAGTGGTGCAAAATCTTAAAACAAGCTAAAAAGCAGTTGGGTGGGGGAACATAAGATAATCAATTTCCCATAGGAAATACATACATATATATATATATAGAGAGAGAGAGAGAGAGAGAGAGAGAGAGAGATTGTTAATTTTCATATTTAATTACAATATAATTTTTGTGTGAAATTTTGTCAGAACTGGCAATTTTGTCAGAACTATGAGTGACTCCTGTACTGCAGCAAAATTTGGTGCCTTTACAACTTGTTTTGGAAGACACAGGGTAACAGGGTGCCGTGTACATGCTGCAAGCATTATTGCTGTGACTGCTGAAGGTTATGTGCTTACTTTTGTGGTAGGGATGGGACTGAGGCCTCCAACTCATTTCACAACAGACTATTGAATACCCATCAGCTGAAGCAAATTTTAGTCAGTAGCAACCCAAAATGCAATTGACCTTAATGACCTAGAGGTGCAAGGCTCTGTGTCTCATTACCTCTTCCTTAAACCTTCCAATCCCCAGTGTTTTCTTCAGTCTTTTGAAAAGAAACATCTATTGTACAGACATAACTACTGCTGAGTATCTTAGTCATTTTACTTTAGATTGTTGAGTTTCATTATTGTTTATTCCTTTGTCTCAAGCTGAATCATTTTCTATGAATCAGATAAAGCACTATCATTATGATATCATTTATGAAGGCTACATAATTGTACCTTTTCTCACTAAATCTTCAAAATAGCGCATTTCTTCCCTCACTAAATACTAATTTATTTTCAGATGTGCTTATTACATTATTCTTTTTATTTCTCAAGGAAATCCTTTTTAAGTAGACATCTGTATTTTTCTACAAGTATATGAATTGTTCACTAGCTTTAACAGTAAAAGGAATTTTCTGAGAGACACTTCATAAAAATATTTTTGGTATTCAGGTAATTTTTCAAATAAATTTATGATTTTAAAAATTTGAGGAAGAGATATATTTATTTTATACTTGACCTGAACAAAAGTCAGAGTTTGTTGTAAAAGTTTTATTTTCAATGCATTTATCTAACCTGTCAGCGTTCAGCAGCTAGAAATATTTTAGGCACCATTAAACTAAAGCATCAAAGACATGGGAAGCCTGTTTCTCTCCAAGTAATAAGCTTGCATCCTGAAAAATGAAACATAATAATCCAAATCCCGACTGCTACTGAACAAAAATATTTTGTCTCATCTCTTAAGATTTCAGGTATATTATATGAGGTGAATTCTTTTGTCAGTGAGTCAAAGACATTATTTAGTGACTAAAAATCCTACTTGAAAGAAAAATTTAGAGTAAATGTTTGTGTTTATCCCTCTTTGGGTAAAAAAAAAAAAAAAAACCCAACAAAAATTCTGCTTGGCTTTTTATTGTGTGCTTAACTTCCACAAGATTCACAAACCACTAAACCAGAAGTTCTTCAAAAGACTATAAGCAGTGGGAGTTCACATAGAACAAGATGCATGGCACCTGGAGAGCCCTCCTACCAATGAACATTGGCAGTAGTGGCTCCTTTGAACCAGGAACAATTCTAAAGCAATTGGGATATTTTACCAGCATTTCCCTTTTTCTTTTTAAAAGTAAAGGAAAAAAAAACCAATCAGCCCAGTTGCATTTCTGGAAAAGGTAGACATACTCATTTTTATGTGTGGTCAATTGAAATTATCTTAAAATCTTTGTATCTGCATTTTCTAGATAATCAAGCAAGTAAAAATCTCCCTTAAAATTGGAACAAACAGGAAAGAAATAAGCATATCTAACTTGTATTTTTCATTTCCTTTGATTAATGAATGGATTTTTTATTATGTTAATGTCAACAACATCATCATGTCTCTCAAGAGGATTTCACTGACTTGAAACCTTGTATCGGTATAAAAAATCCTGTAGATGTAATTTTCATAAATATTTAAAATTATCAAGTATATATAATGCAAATGAAAATTCCTTGTCTTTCCCAAAAAAATTTTAATGGTTTTGAATATTAATAAAGTGGTTTCCCAGGACTTTCTTACCTCTGTATTCAGCAAGACCTTCATCCAGATCATTTGTTGTATAAAAAGGGTTAAAAAATAGTATTTTCATTTTTCTCCATAATGAAGTCATGCAAGAGCATATATTGATAAACTATCTGCAGAGAGTTGAATTATGTGAGTTTTATTCCTTCTAAGCCACAGGAATGCAATCCAGAATTCTTCACAAAATATCTGTAATGCTGAACAACAGTCCTACTAAAAAAATCTGTACTTTTGTTTGCAATTCTAGCAGAGACAATATGAATTTAATGTGTCTTTACCTTTAGCTGCCCTTTCATCCATGAAAGTGGGCCCTTTTGAACAGAGCTGAGATTTTTAACATGGGGAAACTTGTACAGCCATCATCTGTACTGTAGTTACTTTGTTGATTTGTAGAAAACTTTCATTTCAATTAAAGCTGTTAATCTGGGCTGTTCCTCCAACATTATACTACCTTTCTTTTTTTCTTAAGCTATTTATATTAGCCCTTAGGTTTATAAAAGTGCTCAACCATTTTTTAGTTGCAATAAAACTAGCAGGCACCACAAGACAGAAAACAGAAAAGGAAAATATATCCCACCCAAAAGAAGAATTTCTTATAGGTCAATCAATGCAATAAACATTATAGGAATTTTAGTCCAAGGGGGTTTAATTTGCCATATTTTTTAAACGTTGTGGTGTGTTAGAGAACATGGTTGTGGGGAAAAGAGTGAAGGAGTACAATTCATAAAGTGTTTGAAGAATGAAAGTGGTTTTAGACCTTCAGGCATGGGAAGTTCTGATACAATATTTTTTCCCCTACTCCATGAACGTTATTTATTTATTTGATGTTAAAGTATCACATATAGAAAATTGAAACCTAATGCAAAATTGGGCTGGAGACAGCCCAATTTCTACAGCATTTAGTTCTTTGTAGGTGACTTTGTCTTTTTATGTACAGACCATCCTTATCTGATGGTCTTATCTTCTCATATTCTCTTGCTCTTTCTTTTTTACCCAAGGAATACAGACAAGCCTTCCATTTTTTTTTTTTTTTTTTTTTTTTTTTTTTTTTTGTAATTTTTAAATTCTTCAAGGATCTGTTTTGCCTTAATTTGTACCAGACAATCACTAAGTCCCATGTAGCAATTAGTAGAATTCAGGTCAAGGAGTACCTGGCTGGACTCTTGCTGAAGCTCAGAAAAATGGTCCTGCTTTTTCTGAAGGGTCACTGTAGATTGTAGAAAAATGTATGAAAAGTTTGGATAAATTCTCTGTTTGTGGTGGAAAGGTACTTCTTTTGTCAGGATTGATTTGTAAAAGAGTGGGGTTTAGGGATGGGTTTTTTCTGAGAATGTATTACCTGAATTGGGGAGAAAATTCAATATTGTTCAAAATATTTTTAATACAAATCAACTTGTTCATAGGAACATTTGCAGGGAATATTAAGTGGTTGAATACTGGCAGTACTGAGGGGTACAGGCAGTAATAGGGATCTGATAAAAGGGGATGGAGTTTAAGGGAATTGAACACATAGGTAGAAAAAAATGTAGAGAATAGTAAGATGAGAGGAAGAGAAAGAAGGAAAAGATGAAGAGTTGAGAATTCTGTGTGTAATATTTCTTTCTAGCTGTATCTCTCATTTCATGAGCATTTCCTTGGAGAAGCAGGGCAGGAATGGTATGGGAGCAGGGCAGAAAGATGTATTGACCCTTTAGACACACCTGGTCTCACCTGAGATAAGCTCTCTTTCTCTTTTCCTGAGTAAACTGAATCTCTTTTTCCAAACAAGTATGAACATACCATTTTCCTCATCTGGAGTGTATTAAGAAATTTTTTGGTCTAGGTGTTTTGAATGTCTCCTTTTACTCATAGTTTGCTTGTTTATCCTAACGCACGTTAGGATACCAGGAACTCCTGCATAGTGCTTGTACAGATCTTTGTGTCATTCCCAGCACAGAAGTCATCACTGCTCCTCTATGTAGTCAAAATATAGAACTAGTGTAGAAACTGCTATATAGTTAACGGACAGAAACATATGTTTTACAGGTTCTCCATTACTTCAATTAGGCAGATAAATAGCAAAATATAGTGAAAGAACGGGAATAACTCTACTCTCATTTTATCTGTGTTCTTTCTGACTCTTTCTGATTTGTTGAAGAAAAAAAATTCCCTTAAATTTTCTTTCTTTGAAAATATCAATATTTCATGACATACCCACTATTTATTGAAATTTTCTAGAACTTTGAGGTGATTGAATGCAGAAAATTCACAAGATATTTAGAAAGTCATCTGATGCAAAAGCTCTTGAAACGTCAGTCTCAGCTTCCTTCAAGAGTCTCTTAAGGCTGCCAATTCCATTCTGCTTGTTTTTGAATTCTCATACAAGCACACACTTCTGGACTCAAACTAAAACTATCGAAACTGTTCAACTTTAGAAGTGATTTGTCATCACCTACACAGCCTGTTGTCCAAGGTGCAAATACATGTCATCTGAGGAAATGTTTGATTTCTGTGATTAAGTGATTTTTTTTTTTTAATAACCTTTCTATGCATATGACCTTTGCCATATGAATAGCTTTTGCAAATTGATAAGTACACAAAAAATAGATAATAATGTCTTCTGTTTTACAATGCCCAGTAAATATATATATATATATATTCATTGCAATATTTTGGTATGTCCTATGCTTCTTTTCTTATATTTGTCTATCATGCCCAGCTAAAGAAGGTAATTAGATGTAATCATGTCTATAAAGAGAAAACAACAAACAAGGAGAGGAGGTGGAGGATAAAAAGAGAGTGAGAAATAGTATAGGCACTGACAAGTTAGAGAAGAAGAAAGGGGAGCATCTGCTCCAAGTGCCTGGAATGTGATTCCCTTGTAGCCCATGGAGAAAATCACACCAGAGCTGATATCCCTACTGCTGCCCATGAAGCAGTTAGATGTTTCCTGAAGCAACTGGAGTCTGTGGAGAGCCCATGCTGGAACAGGTTCCTGAAGAGCTGAAGCCCAAGTGGAAAGCCTGCAATGGAGCAAGGAAAAAAGCATGCTGAGGAAGGAGGGATAGAGGAAGCTGCTATAGATTGACCCTAAACTCCATTTCTCATCTTCCTGAGCAGCTCAGGGGGTAAGAATCAGTCTAACTGGAGTGAAGGAATCAAGTTGAGCCTTGGAGAACGCAGGAGCAAAGATGCCACTTTAATATCAGTTTCTCACTATTCATATACATTTTCATTGGAAATAACTTAATTTTCCCTCAAGTGAGTCTGTTTTGTCCATTATGGTAATTGATATGTAATCTTCCAGTCTTTTACCTTGTTTCTTGCTTTCTTGTTCTATTTTTTCCCCCCTGTCCTGCTGAGGGGTAGAATTGAGCAAGTACCTCTTGGAAGTTTGGCTCTTAGTTGAACCCAGCAAAATTATGGAAGTTATTTGCAAGTCTGTCTCTTGCCAGCTATGAATAGGCTATTCCTTGGTTTTGCTGGCCATTTTCATTTCACAGTGTTGTTGGTAGGAGCTGGAGATACTCTATACTTCTGCGTAATAAGGTAAGAGAACCTCAAAAGTGTTGACATTATGTATGAAATGCTCATATTATTTTGCAAATTATTTCATCAAAAGTAGCTGCTCAGCACTGAGACCAGATTGACCTATTCCTGTTTATCTAAAGCTATGTTTTCAAATTCTTCTTGATGAAGTACTCTCAGTGATGTACAGCTTCTACAACAGAAATTAATTTGCAAACTGCTTCTCTGAAGACAATACATTTTATTTAGCTCACTATCTTCCATTGTCTTTCATAAAATAAGATTGCCCCACTTAGTTGTTTTCTCAATTGTGTTTTACTAGTCTAATAGTCAAAGCTGCTGTGGTTTTCTGGAGCTATGATATACAATTGATGCTTACTTTCCTCTGATGATAGAGAAAAAGAAATATATAACTGTAAAGGTTAAAATACCTTGAGAACAGGAAAAAGGAGTCCTTTTGGATTCTTTTAGGTTGGTTTCACTAGATAAGGTAAAAAATATCTCAAAACTGCACTTTCATTAAATTGTTCACAGAATGTCCATAACATTCAAATGACAACTTTATAACCTTTGACCTTACCCTTTATTGTTATGATATACTGCATAATTATTTTATTGGCATTATTTTATTGGATTTTTGAATACAATTATGCTGCTTTGTTTGCTGTTTCATTACCTCCAGTAGCATAAGCCACAATGCTTGCAGTGGATTTTTGCAGTTTAATTAGTATGCTGCTGTGCTGTTTTTAGTGGCATGCTGCTATGGTACCTTTAATTGAAATTTTTCTCTTATGACTGTGATAATTATATCACCCTGATGCCTTTAATCTGGCACGATTATATAGCATGTGGCTGTGCTGCATTAACTTCTTGATATTAATCATTTGGATTAGCACCAAGGGATAACCCAGAAGAAGGAAATACACTGGTTCCCCAGCTGGAGTATTTTTTGTAAGGCCATGAACACATGCCTATGATACACTCAAAGATATCAGGATAAGCATCTTTATGTTACAACTATGTTTTTAAAAACCTTGGAATAATATATCTACTTGGTCTTTTCCTAAACTTTCTGTCTCCTAGGAAAGAAAAATTTTATGAATTCTAAGAAACTTCAGTTTTTCTCCTGAAAGAAAAAATATTTCAGTCTCATGGGCTAGTAAGTGCAAGCAAATTGCTCTTTAGCAATCCTTTTGGATGCATCACAAAATACCAAATACTTTGTACAAAAGTTGACTGATCCTTTTCATGCTTTCATGTTTTTATTTATTTCAATGTATTATCTCGGGACTGTAGAGGGCATTCCAAAAACAAAAGGAAAGAAAAGTACAGACAAAAATCATGCTTTTAACAGATGTGGTAGCTGGAGAAAGGAATTAATGACATTTGATACAGTAAAAATATATGCACCATAATACAAAGTACAGTTGAGGACGACCATCTTAGTTCTGAAAATTGATGATTCTTTTTACAGCTCTTATCTTCCTTGATCTATTTAGTGCTTTGGTTTGCAAAAGTAGCATCTGCGGGAGGTCTTGTAACGAATGAAATCCAGTCAGTTAAAGTGTATGCTGATAAATCTGAAGGTGATGTTGCTATATTGGGGGATGCAACAGGAAGAAACAGTAGTGTTGATATATTTTTTCTCATAGAATGGTTAGAGTTGGAAGGGGCCTTAAAGACCACATAGTTCAAACCCTCCTGCTATGGGCAGGGAACCTTCCACTAGACCAGGCTACTCAAAGTCCTGTCCCGACTGGCCTTGAATACCCCCAGAAATGGGGCATCCATAATTTCTCTGGTCAACCTGTTCCTGTGTCTCACCATCCTCATAGTAAAGAATTTCTTTCTAACATCTACCTTAAACCTGCCCTCCTTCAGCTTAAGGCCATCCCCCTTTGTCCTATTACTAGATGCCCTTGAAAGAGGTTCCTCTCCAGATTACTTGTAAAATCCGTTTAGGATTTTATGTGAGGAAGACTTGTATAGTCTCTCTGGAGCCTTTTCTCCTCCATGTTGAACAGTCCCTACTCTCTCATCCTGTCTTCAGAGGAGAAGTCCTCAAGCACTCTGATCATCGTCATGGCCGTGCTCTGCACTCACTCGAACAGGTCCATGTCCTTCTTGTGTTGGGGACCCCAAAATGCAGCACTCCAGGTGGGCCCCTGCAATGGCAGAGTAGAGGGGAAGAACCACCTCCCTTTACCTGCTGTTACTCTAGTTTTGATGCAGCCCAGGATGTGATTGGCTTTCTGGGCTGCCATCATGCTTTGCCAAGTCATGTTGAGTTTCTTGTCTATGAACATCCCCAAGTCCTTCTCCCCAGGACTAGTCTGAATCTATTTTCTGCTCAGCCTGTATTTGTGCTTGGGGTTACCCAGACCCAGGTTCAGCACCTTGCACTCGGCCTTGTTGAATTTCATGAGGAAGTTCATGAAGTCCTTCACAGGACTGCCACTCAAGCCTGTCAAGGTCTCTCTGGATGCATCCCTTTCCTCCAGCGTTTTAGCCGCACAACTTGGTGTCATCAGCAGACTTGCTGAGGCTGCATACAGTCCCAATAAACATGCTAAAATTGCCAGGTCCAGTACTGACCTATGAGGATCATCAACTGCCACTGCTCCCCACTTGGACATCAAGTTGTTGACTTCAAGTCTTTGAGCTTGACCATCCAGAC
The DNA here is from genome assembly GCA_035048155.1 of Cinnycerthia olivascens. Classification (NCBI taxonomy): domain Eukaryota; kingdom Metazoa; phylum Chordata; class Aves; order Passeriformes; family Certhiidae; genus Cinnycerthia; species Cinnycerthia olivascens. The sequence continues at coordinate 121,586,737 of JAWWMU010000106.1, forward strand.
AATTCTTTATCCACTGAGTGGTCCGCCTGTCAAATCCATATCTCTCCAGTTTAGAGACAATTGATCATTTTTTGCTACTATTGTAAAACTGCAGCATCTCAAATCTCCAGCTTAAATTGAATGGTCACACAATTACAGACCAGGCTTTTTTCTGACAAACACTTTATCTCTCTATTTCAAATATGAAGTTCCACATCTTAATATATATATCTTAGCTACAGGATGGGTTACTTCAACATGATTATACTCAAAATGGATATTTAAATTGGGATGTTATGTGGTGATCTGCTAAGTGGCATTGAATTTTTAGAACATTTGTTTGCATTCATATGAGTTGAAATAGTTTTCTACTGGTTTCAGTGAAGATTTTAGTGCAAAGTACTTGAACGAATGCTACAAATTACCTCTTTTTCCAACTATGAGACATGTCTCTTCACTATTAAATAGATTCAGAACTTGTATGACATAAAACAACCTTGGAACAATTTTTCAGGTACCTGGACAGAAGTCTCCAGTGCTACAAATTGATCTATGTCTTACACTGCAATCCCAGCTGTTTGAGCTGTGGCTTGAGAAGCAGGACTTCTCTCTGGAAGTAGTTGTGATTTTAAGATACATTTTGTTAAATGACTTGCTAGTCTGTGTCAGCCATGAAATAAGTAATTTAGTTAATTTTTCAAGAGTTGAAGGAATCAGAAGTGTTGAGATTTTTAAGTAGCTCTGCAGAGAAAGACCTGGGATTCCTGGCGGACAACAAGCTGTCCATGATGCCAGCAGTGTGACCTTTCAGCCAAGGTCTGTGGTTTCTTGGAGAGGATTAGGAAAGACATTGCCAGCAGGTAAAGGACAGTGATCCTGCCCCTCTACTCAGTCCTGGTGAGGCCACATTGGGAGTGCAGTGTCCAGTTCTGGGCTCTCCAGTTCAAGAGATACGCAAGAGATCCTGAAGTGAGTCCTGCAGAGGACTGCAAAGATCATGAGGAGCACCTCACTTATGAAGAAAGAAGACTGAGAAGGGATCATATCAAGGTTTACAAGCAACTAAAGGGAAGAAAGATGCCAAGAGGATGGAGACAGTCTCTTCTCAGTGGTGCCAAACAATAGGACAAGAGGCAATGGGCAGAAACTGAAAGACATATGAAGTTCCATGTGAACATGAGGAAGAACGTCTTTACAGTGTAGGTGACCAAAGTTTCCCACAGAGGTTGTAGAGTCTCCTTCTCTGAAAATATTCGAAAACTGTCTGGATACAATCCTGAGGTAAAGGGCCATGGGAGAAGTAATGCACTTTTGGTTCCTTGCAATGGCTTTTATGAGTTTATCAGAAACTTCCTGCACACGTACAAAGGAGCTCAGAGAGATTTTGCAGGCTGGGTAACACAAATAATACTCTCCTGGGATATCAGGCCATCAAAGGCCTGTTTCCAAAAGCCCAGAGGAGCACAGGGGTACATGGCTGGGAAGGGTAATCTCAATATCCAGGTCAAAGAGACAAAAATCTCTGCCTGACCTCTCCAAGGGCTGCCGCAGGAGACTCTCAGCTCTACACATCCATGGAACACACAGTGCTAGCAGTCAGAAATGAGGCTCTATGGGCCACCACACTGATCACAGGGATTACTACTTAGTGGCACTGAACATACTATGGGATGCATTATGAGAAGAGCATTTGGAATTTTGGGAGGCCTTATTGGTTGCTTAAAGAAATAATCAAGGTCAGGGAAAGAAAGAAATTAAACTTTGGGGAAGGAAAAGCAGAAAAATATGGGGTTAACTGAATAATTAGGGCTGGTCCTATTTGAATTACCTGGTCAATACACTTGCCTCTCTGTGGTCTCATCACTGCAGTCTGTCCTGACTTCTCAATTTATCTCCATTTTTTTCTTTTTGTGGGTGAAGAGTTGACTGTATATGTGTGAGTGTATGGGGTGTGCCAGCAGCTGGAGACAAGGGTCAAGGGAGTCCATGTGTTTAGGGTTCCAGAGACTGGAGCAGGTGAATCTCCATTAATCAGTGTGTGATTGCTACTGAAACTAGAACTGATGAGCAGGATAATTGCCCTGGGAGCCATGTCTCTCTCTGAAGGTAAGGCGCCTGGAAGAATCAGCTCAATATATAGAGATAGATGTCTTTTGAAACTCCTATTAGTAGGAAAGCTGACATAAGAGAAAAATATGTTTTAGAATATGGCTTCATTATGCCAGCTAAAGACAACCAGTGTAAAAAATGTTTACCTTTTTATAAAAACTCTGGTTTAGGTTAACATATTCTGTCAGCAGTACTGTTTGTTCTCACATGTTTTCCAAACAATCTTTCAATTAAGATTTTTTACTTAGTTTTCATTGTTAAAAAAAGTTAAGAAATGGCAAAACTGAATTTAGACAAATGTGGCCTTGAGTCTTACACATCAAATCAACATGTGAGGGTGTGACCAGTTTATGCTTAGCTGTCTCTTTCTTATTTCCACCCATTCTATTCAGCACTTTTCTCTAAATTCATCAGCAACAATACAGTTAATTTCACTTGTTTAAGAATTAATTATATAGCTTAAATGTAGGTCTGTGTTTTTATAGGTTTTCTAATTTTTTTTCTAATTATTTTTTAATTGCTTTCATGTGCTTTGACTAGGGACCTGGTATTAAGACAGTCTGGCTGTTTTAGTGCTAAGGTAAATCTGGTCTATGTTTCTGGTAGTACAAACATTTTATCCTTAAAATGGGACCTACTTACAGGGAACTCAGATACTCAGTGAAAAATCCATTACTGTACATTTGAGTTTAAGAAAAGCTAAAATCACTTCATTTATTTTAAAGAAGAAAGGGAGAAGGCTCATTTCTACCACCTCAGAATAATTCACACTGACACATTCTTTCTTCCACATGGAGGTGTTCACCCCATTCTTTAGTTTTAATGACATCAGGTGAGGCTTAGGAGATATTCAACAACTGAAATGTCGCTGTCAGCATTTGCTAAAATGTGTTATATATTTTTAGCCAAACTACATAAAGAGATCAAAGGTATTTTAATATACTTTACAAGAAGTAAGAACACATACATGCACAATAAATTACTTCTATTTTGATGGAAAATTTACATTCATATTCATATGTTTGTATGGGTGTACTTATGGTTATGTGACAAAGTAAATTCATATAAACACAATTTTTAACATGAGTTTATTTATAAGCATTTTATATTTCACTTTGTGTGTGTGTGTGTGTGTCTGTACACACAAGTATACATAACATGTTCTGTATTTGATCTACAGATGATGGTAAGAAAACATTTTGTACACTTCCCTAAGTGCTAAGAAGAGGAAATGATTTACATTTGCACTCCAAGCTGCTGCCAGAAAAGCCTTTCTACATCACATATTTCAATCTGCTGTATGCATGTGCCTGCGTACACGTCTCAAATACACCATATCACTACTACAACACCGCTGCTTTTAGAAATTATGATTCCCTTTTCAGAACATATTTCTGACTGAAAAACTCCATTTTTTTTCATGTATTGCTATCACATGCCCTCCAGAAAACTGGGGAATAACTACAAAAGCCTGCAACCTAAATGCTAGTTAGATTTCTTTAAGAATAAGATATTGACCAGCAAAGAAAAAATTTATAAATGTGACCAGGGGTATATTTTGTTGTGTGTTGGATTTTTTAAAGACAAGAAATGACATGGTTAAAAATTTGAGCATACTAACAGTTTGTATCTTTGCTTGAGATTTACAAGATTTGGAATCAGTTACAGAGAATAAGTCATCCGTATTTCTGTTTTTCTCAATTACAGTTAATCTAAATTTACAACAGGTAAATTCTACTCTGAGATCCTATTTAGCTTGAAAAGATTGTTCAGACTCTTTCAGAACAATTGCAGTAGAAATCCAATTGTTCTTCCAACTGCCTGTTGTAAAATTCCAGCTACCTAAGCTAAACAAATGCAGCTGAGAGCTGTTAGATGTGTTTACCCAGAGCTTTTCAGAGATCAAAGTGGGGGAAAAAAAGCACATCTGTACATTGAATTAAACTTTTTACTTTACTTGGAAATAAATTTTTTTAAAAAGCATTATTCCTTCCTCATGAAGTTTTCCCCAGAGACCCCCACTTTTGAACTGTGCATGTACAATTTAAGGCACTTAGCCTTAGGAGGGGCCACCTCCTGCTGTAGATGAAGAGCTCGACACCAGGACTTATGTTAAATAGAAGCATGTACCTCCTCTTCCTTCAGGTCCTGCTTTTTGTCCTGTCACGGGCATTGGAATCTTTGGTCTCCATTCAGATGCACTTTGCTTAAAATGTTACCACCTGTAGGCTACTGTTACATTATTTCTTTGAAAATCCTGAAAACATGAGGGTAGTTTTGTTCAATTTAGCTTTACTGGGGGTATATGGTTTTACAGACAAGAAAGAAAGTGCTGTTTTTTTCCCCCCTTGAGATGCTATTATGGCCATGGGCATCTTTACGTCTGGTTTTAAAAAGTGAACTTCACAAAAACACAAAATTTCCCTGCCAGAATAACATGTTTTATGCTTGGTGTGCCATGAGGAAAATGGTGACCTTAAGGTGGCATTCTGTTTGTGCATGTATTTCCCTCTGAGCTCTACAGAAGAAGGTAACGTGTCACTAAATCCTGATTTGGGAACAACTTTTGTCTCCTCACTATTTAGGGCAGAGACAGAAAGTGTTCATGTTCCTTAATGACAGTCTTTTAGAGTCAAACCAGTTGAATATAGACAGAAAATTGCAATGTCTCTTGGCTTTAGGATATTTTATAATAAAGTATTTGATGCCTGAGCAATGGATGTGTGCTTGTTGTGTGTTAACACCTTATCAAAGGCAAAGAATTTAAGAAATGTAGGCTGTGAGCTTGTGATGTATTGATTTGAAAAATTAGGCCAAACATTAAATAATTTACTGTCACTTTATTGTAGTTAACTATTTCCAAATAGAAAAAGAATAATATATTACCTAAACAGATTCTTATTATGTGTTTGGATTACCAAAAAAAAAAAAAAAATCCTAGGAAGAGAGTGCAAAATCCACTCCTCATTGGTCTTACTGCAAAAAATGTAAGACCATTAATAAATGTAAGACCATAAATAAAGTCCCACTTTATTTTTTAATATGAAAAAGAATTTTTTTGTATTTGTATCATATTCTATATTAGTTTAGTAGTATAATATTTATTTTCCAGTAAAAATAGCATTTATTTGTTATGTACACTTAATTCTTGATTGCAGGGGGAATCCTCACTTTTAGTCTGTGTGTGTCGATGAAAATCATCATACCAGAAGAAGTACCAAAAATGTAAATAAAAGTTAATTTCAGAATTCAGGAAAATTTACAGATTCTAATCTGGTTCTGTTCTTTTGTTCCATGTGACCAGGTTTCAGCAATGTTTTTTATATACATAGTCTGTAGAACCACATTTATGGCTTTATAATTTAGCCTTTCTAAAGCTAAATTGCAATAAGATTCTAATAGATAGCCTTATATATATATATATATCAAGAAACTCTGTGTAATTCGTTGTACCTAATTTTGGTGAAGTAAATTGTCTTTTAGGATAAACTCAAAAAGCTCTTTCTGAACAAAACTTAACAGGACTAACCCAAAGACCAAATAATCAAGCGCTTATAATGGGTGGGCCATGTTTTCAAACCTATGCCAGAGCTTGTCTCTCCTTGAAGCCTCTCTGTGTCTCAAAGCATGCTGGCCTCCATGAACACGATGGGACCCATGACCCTTCTTCATCTTCAGCCTCTGGTGGCATTCAGCAGCAGCCTTGGCATTTTGATTGAGAATGAAGAGAGAGGCATTGCTCCCCTCTTCATTCTCAATGTGCATGCTTTTAAGATGCTATTTTTCTGGCAGAACAGACAGTTTAAGGATTGGAATGGATTTTTACCTCTGTTGCAAACACAATGATGTCCCGAATTGGGGGAATATTTTAGCTTTTCAGAAGAAAAGCTAAAAAGCTGTACCAAACAATAGTAACTTAATGTGGGGAAATACTCTTTTGCTAGTTCTCTGAAAGGCCAAGGCAATAAATTTAATGCCATTAGGTCAAACAATTCCTTCAAGTTTAGACAGAACACTGAACTAGCTATGTGATTTTTAAGTTAAAGCAGATTTCCTGTGAAACAGCTAGAAATATCAGAAGAGGAGTTTGGGCATGTCTGTACTCATCCATGCCCTTTAAGACCCTGACTAAGGCTGGAGAACCTACTAAGTTTGGTAAATTAAAGTATTCCTGATTCCTTAAAGTTTTCCTGCTGGAATCTTGGAAAAAAAAAAAAAAAAAAAAAAAATCTTCTGACTTAGTACTACTGAGTCTCAGTATTATCATACAGTAAGGAAGAATATATTATTTTCTTGTAAAGGCTGTGGAGGAAGTACAAAATTGAAGAAGCAGCGAATAAGAACATGTTAAAATATGAACCATTTTGTGTGCTTAGGAAAATCCGTAACCCTCAGAAGCCCTATGATGGTCCCTCATTAGCTGTGGCTTGAGAGCAGTAAAAAATGGGTTAAAGTGAACAAACCTCATCTTATGTGGTTCTCTACATTTCTTCTTTATGTTCCCTATTGTACCTGATAGAATAGATGAGCTCTGAGAAGTAGTCATCCCCTACTTCAATTAAAATGAATAAATCTGGCAAGTGATGCTTTGAAACCTGTCCCTTTCCATGTATATCTTTCACCTGAGTATCTTATTGAGAAGTTCTAAATCTTATTTGCTTTCAGCAATTAACTTTTCTTTGAATCTTCCTTCCATTTACCTTGACATTTAATTTACCAAATCTCTCTCTCTCTATCTGTGTGTGTGTGTGTCTCTCTCTCTCTCGTATTACTCTTACTGTTGCTCTCGTTGTTTCTTGTTTATGTTATAATTATATTGCCTGATAAATTTCCATTCAGTCATTTCAGGAATGGAGCAGTCTTTAGTGTTCTAAGGACACTATGCCTTTGAATCTAGTATATTTTAAAATTCAGTTAAGTTATTGGAAAACAGTCAGACAGGAGATTTCCCCTTGAGTTATTCTGTAAGCTTTTGTGGTTTTCATATAATTTCTTTTATATGTTCATATTTTTTCGGGGGTGAGAGTAAGGTTCAGTCTCTTATTCCCCTGGCAAACATTTATAAAACAAAAGAAACACCACTTGATTGCTTGTGTGAAAGAAATTACGAAACACCATATGCCAAATGCTGCTAGTAGCAAAAAGTGAAAAGATATAAAAAAATCCAAATGCCCACAATATATCCATTCTGTAATCTTTAGGTATATTAAGTATGTGTTATTTTTAGCAGTGATGGATATAGAGTTTTTCCTTATCAAATGTTAGTTACACATTGAGTCTGTCTTTAAGAAAGAAAAAAACAAACCAAACCTCTCCCCGAAAACAACTCGACTATTTATAAGTTATACTTTTACACTATATATGAAGAGAATTTTGATCCAGAAGTAGTTGCTATAAATATTGAACCATATCATATAATATATGGGTGGCATATTACTTCTTTTTCAATAATTAAAAGATTGGCAAAAAATCCACTTTTTAAATTTTAATTTCTCACAGTATATAATGGATTCTTTCATAAAATGCATATTAATCTCCATATTAATCTTATTCTATTTTCCATATAAATGATTTGGCCCTACAAATTTATTATGCAAAAAGATGCCAAGAATGTATAAGAAAACTCTCCTGTCTAAACAATTCTTTTATTTTAGGAACTGATAATTCACAGGACCTTTATCACCTTACTAAGTTGGGGACTTCTTCAATATCTGACTCTACAAGGTTGAATATTATCCTTGTTTTTTCCTTGTCTACATAACAAGAGACCAGCTCCACCATAGTCACCAAACTGTGCTGGTAGGATGGGTTTAGCCAGTTACTCACCATTATTTCTATCTTCCAGTGTGTCTCTAATTTCCAAAATATATCCAGTTGTGTTACCAGACGTACAGCTGTGCATGTGTCTGCCATAAAGTGTATGCTGTTGGATTGAGATCACAATCCAACACAAGGAATAGCTATCACTTGCTAATACTAACAAGTCCTCATCATAACTTACTTCTTCACCAATTCTTATATGACCTGAAAGTTTTCCAACAAAAATTTAATGTTTTTTATGGATTATCAATAAAAATACAAAATAGCTGTCAGTAGAAACAACACTTTATCTCAGAACACTGTTTCCTGAGAAATTTGATGATGAAGAGTTATGAAGAATTATTATTTTATGAATTTAAATTGTTAAACTTATTTTTTAATAAAGACCTGAGCTGGAAGGAAACAAACAAGTGAGCTCTTAATAGCTAGCTACAAAATAGAAATTCCTTCATGATATATTTTTCAACTGTTCTTCTGGTCACTTTTTTTTCATAAGCCCCAAGTCTCAACTGTCTATAAGTTTAGTCTCCTGTATATTCCATTTTTAAAAAGAGGGGTTCCAAGTCACAATGATGACAATGAGTATTTGCCTAAAAAATGAAATTTGGCCTGGGGATCAGTCTTACTGTGTCTCTTAGTGCTGGAGAGAAATTGGTGTTGATGTGTGAACCAGGCTGAGGGTTTACATGAATCCATGGTGAATTCTGTAACTGATGTCATAAATGTCTGCTTTATATTCTTTGTGGTTCTGTGCACGTGTCTGTAGCTCACAGGAATTCCAAAGTGAGTGACAGCCCATGGGGAATAAAGCAGAACTTAAAGATGTCCTTCTTTTTGCTTTTTATTTTTTGTTAATTATGTGAAGATGCATATGAGAGCAAGATTTGAAATATATATATAAATATATGGAATTATGTAAGCTTTTCTGCCTCACCTTATATTTTTTATATTTATTTTATATATCACTTTACTTATATTAGTAAATATATATTAGGATGTTAAAAAAAAAGTATGGATAAAAGATAGACTGAATTAAAATTTCACCATTGGTTTGCCAAGCAACAAAATATTTTGAATTTTCTGTGTTTGTCAAAAATTTTAATGTCGACACTGCCTTCTACCCCTAGTGTTAAATGAAAAAAAAAGAGAGGCACTTGGAGTCCGGAAATTACGAAGTTGAAGTTACACATGCAGCTTGAACTTGACTTCCTTGTGTGTACATGTTTTGATAAGGTCCTTTATTATTTGATGACATGAGTATTTGACTTTTGTTCTCCATTTAATTTCAGGTCAAAATCAAACTGTACAAGCTCAGATCAGTATGAGTTAGGTCTTCACTGGGCAACAAGAAGGCAAGTTTTGATCAACCTGAGTGACCTAAGATCCTCTAGAAGAGTGAGAGCTGTCTTGTGAAAGACACCATGGGTTAAAATTGAGCATTCTGGGCTTCTGCTTTGCTTGAAATGTTACTACACCACTCAGTGCCTCTCTCTGTTCTATTATAGTAAATATTCATTCAAGTATTTCCTGATCTCATAAGAATGTTCAGAGGATAAATTCATTACTTCTTATGAAGCACGCTGATATTACAGTGATGACATAGATAGAAGCCTATGAAGAAAAATAAAAGCTTATTTGCTTCAGGGCTTAGAGGATATGTCATAAATACAATGTAGAACCACATGTTGAACATAAGGGTAAAAAGAAATATCCAGGTGTTGCTTAGCGCTTTGTCCCCTGTATTTCCAGAGGCTCAGGGGAGAGAAAGGATGGGAGAAAAAGCCTGGTTTTTTCCTGCAAGAATTTCGACAGCAAACTAGTACGTGGTGTGCACAAAGCACAGGACAGAGGTAGTGTTGAGATTTTATTAACAGCTCTTCAGTTATAATTGTCATGAAAATTATCCAAAACTGAATTAAAATTTTTCTTTACCCATATTCCTTCTGAATGGACCTCTTCAGAATACAAAGGATTTTGTGGTGCATAGAGCGGTCAATTTATCATGCCTTATGCCAGCAATAATTGGTCTGTTCTCATATATATATATATATATATATATCATATAAACATAAATATCTTAGAAGATAGTTTTGCATTTATTATGAACATTCCTCAGAGTAAACATTTTCAAACTTCACAAATCCTCACAAGGCATTAAGGTTTTGTGATACTTTATGCTATTTTCTCCCTTTTTGATAGTAGCTGAAATAAAGAAAATGGCTTACAGATTTAGCTGTGTATATAGTTTGAAAGTAACAACTGAAAAATGATGTTCATAATCTGAATTGCAATGAAACCAATTATCTGTACCATAGTGTTTCACTTGGGAATACTCTGAAAGGTTTAGTATTTCTTAAAAGAAATTAAAAACAGCTGTAAAAATACCATAAAACAAAAATAGCAGCTGCAAAAGAGATTAACATTCCTAAATTTCATTTGAACCTGAGATGTTATTTTTTCAACAGAAACATACATATATACTGATTTTTAAAATCTATTCTTTATGAAACTATATCCTTTTAAGAAAAAAATATGTTTTGCTTGGTTTTTTTTTTTCATTTCACCACTTCTTGATGTTACCTATGGCTTTCATGAGCATTTTTCCCCTCTGCCTAGGAATTTTGTATTACATTTTCTTCTGTAATTTTCAAAGAAAAGCTATAATTGTTGAATCTTGAAGAATGATTTAAATATAACCCATTAAGAATTAAAGATCTGCCTAATAAACAATTTATAGCAATCCTTGCACTTTTGTTACTTACAGCTGTCAAACAGCTTTCAAACTGAGCCCAAATCACCCTGTGCCTGTTTTAAAATTTTATATAGCGCCTGTTTTCCAATTAAGCAGCCAGTCTTAGATGAAACCTTTCCTAATCTTTTTCATATATATAATAAAACCAAATGTAATTTATAAAACAGAACTGGAGGTGCTGACAGTATAAAACAGTTTATTTTGCAGTCTTGGTCAAAACATATGGCAGCAACTTTTCTAGACTTCTGCCAGATGGCGGGCCTTAATCGATTTTGTCTGTTGTGCCGTATGTTAATTCTCTGTGAAAAGTGTTTCTTCAAACTCAATTAAAAAAATAATGACTTTCATTTTCTTACTGAGCAACTAATGCTAAAACTGTCATTTAGATACGTCTGTTTAAGTTTGAAAAGTTTTTGAAAGCCCCAAGATATTTACACAACAGGTAAAATTGATTCTAATGGTCTTGAAAGCTGCAATTGTTATTCATCAGCTGGTGTATCATTTCATGTGAATCTGAATAAATTTACCTTTATGATAATATTCCTTATCTTGCATTTCTGTTTTTCTTGTGGCTTTTTTAACTAATGACAGTGTTTCATTCTGTAAATTAGAGTAATTTTGAACACCAAAAGACCCCAGAGAAAAATCTCAAATCGTCAACACTAAACTCATTACTCCAAACCATAAACACATTAAACTAGAAAAAGAGGACAGCATCTATCTCTACGTCTCAATGAAGATGCTATTTGATGCAATAGCTGTTATAAACTTTAACTGCAGGTCTACCCAATGTATTTTGGCGTGCTTCCTATCTCACATATTAAAAATATTTTATGTGACCATACTACATGTAAGAAATGTTCATAAAGGCCAGTCTCCAAAATGATTTTAACAGACAATTTTTGCTATGCTAGAGTATGAAATTTCCTCTCTACCCAATAAATAATGGGATATTAATTTTTGATAAAGCTGCTTCCTGATGGGCAAACATAGTGGACACAAAATTTTTAAATTCTACTAAAATTCTAGCAGTTATAGTTTCTATGTACTTTGATGAATATGTTAATAGTATGGATGCTTTAATAAATACATTTTTTAAAAGTCTGAGTTAATGGAAAATATAGTAAATGTTTATAAATTTTGGTCTCTTTTTACTACCATTGTTCTTTTGTTATACATATTATTTGTGACACAGGCTTAGATTTTGAACTAAAATAAGATGTGTGCATAACAGAAATCAAATGAAATGAACTAGTCCCCAGAGAAATATGCAATCCTTTTGTAGAACCTAGCTTTAATGTAGACCA
>JAWWMU010000106.1:121605278-121616001 GCA_035048155.1 Cinnycerthia olivascens
TCTATCTATCTATCTATCTATCTATCTATCTATCTATCTATCTATCTCTTTCCATGTTCTGTTAAATTCCATGTTTCTCTTTTTCTCTCAGCTATCCCTCCCTGGTGGACAAGAAGTTGATAAGACTTTCTTTGCCACCAGTGGGTACATAGTCTAGTTCCATTTGTCTAGAAAATTGAAACTAACATGTCAAAAGGGGAGAGAAAATCTGTCATGACCATAAAGATGTATAGGATGACAATTCAAGACAGCTCACCATGACTGCCATCTTTGTGCCAAACCTCATATTTGCCGCTGAGAAAATATAGATTATTGCTTCTACATGTGAGTTTCTTTTCCTTCACATTTCTTTGGAACTATTCTTTAATTCTAATACTTTTGCAAATATATTTGACAATTATTTTCATTTCCCATAGTGTTTATACAATTACAGTAATAATCAGACTTGCTATCCTTTGGGGAATCTACCATCAAGGAAAATATTAAAAAGTAAAATTTTCTGAATGCCCCTAGGATGAACAGATTCTTTGAAACACCCTCATTTTATGACTATTGAGTACTTATGATTGAAAAATTATGTCATACCCTTGCCTACATAGCCAAAGCAACATTCAAACACACAGCAAAAACCTTTAGCACTTGAGCCTGTACAAAGGAGAGCTCAAGAATCTAATACCATATAAGGAGCTTTTTAGAAACTCTTATTTATATGACTGTTTGCAAATGTTGACTTCTTTTTCTTAGTTATTAGAGCAAAAAATATGCTATGTTGATTATAGCAAGAATTTGCTTTGTGTAAGTTGTTGGAGATTTTTTTTTGACACATTTCAGTATGGTTCATCAAAGCATGAAATGACCGTGATTTATTGCAAAGAGCAATTTCCAGCTGAGACAAAGTTATTGGAACTCCTATTGGCTCAACTGGAAGGAGGGAATTTTCTTGGAGGACATTGTGGAGTAAATAAGTACAGACTCTAAGTGTCTTACTTTTAGTTACAACCACAGCAATATGCAGAACGTATGTGCATACTAAATCTAATCACCAGTAGAGATATGGCTAATGAGTTACATTTCCTGTGAGATTCAACCTCCATATGGCAGGTACAATATTTATCACGCCATATGCTTGATACCACGGACAAGAGTACATTCTGCAAACATGATTATGACACCTTTTCATTGATTCAAGAAGTGGTGTTCAAACAGAAACTGTTTCAAGCTTCTGCCAAGAAGGAATAGTTGAGAGGAAGTCTGTAAAGTATTACCAGAAGTTTCCTCAGCAGGAATGTTTTTCTCCAAGGAGACCTCAGTATCAAAATAAAGAACAGCTCATCATGGCTAAGATACCTCACTTGATTTCACAATGGTGAATATTATAAATGTTATTTGAAGATTTTATTGTCAGATTAATGTTTCTCCATTACACCTGCTATCCTCAGTAGATGCCCATAAACTGTAACAAAAGTATTGATATCTAACCCATATGGAGGTACTTATGTGCAGGCATCATCTGGAACTGAACCAAGCTTTTCATGGGGATTCAGTGGCCTAAACAAAAGCTCTTGGTGCCATTAGCAAGACCAAAAGTCTCCAAGTCACCTGCATGTAGCTGTCACATGACACACAGGATATGCAGAAGGCTATTCCCTTCTTCAAGAAATTTTTAACTTGCCTGATTAGGCAAATTAAATTAAATTTTGTCCTTACTGTTTCATACAGCTGAGATTATGAGAGTCCTTGGATGTCACAAATATATGAAAATGGCTCTGAACTACTGCCTTTATGTTCTCTACCTTAACTGTGTGACAATCTGGTACCTTATATTTTTTTCCCAAAATGTTGGGAAAAAAATAGTGACATATAGTGTCATTATTAGTGACATATAGCTTAACATATAACTTATTATCTAAATACTGACATATTAAACAAAATTTAGATTATTTAGATGATACCTAAATGTCTGCAAAAAATATTATTCTGTGTAGATTACCTATACATAAAGCATTTTTCCCATAGAAAAAAATCTTTTACTTTTTGGTGCTGAAAGGACCATTAATTCTTCTATAAATTTTGGAAAATACTAGGGTTTGTTTTTCATTTACAAAAAGACTAAGATCTGTCTTCAGAGATCATTATAAAACTGCAAGAATACAATCAAGAAAAAATATAATTTAAGGAAATATTGGAAATATAAATCAGCTTTAAAAAAAATCCAGATTATTTTCAGTAAGAGTAATCATAAGAACAAAAATTCACACATAAAAATTAGTTATTGCTAAGTTCATGAAAATTATGCCTATTATAAAAGGCAGTAATTATTATAAAAGAAAATGAGGATTTAGAAGAATACATAGTTATCAGAAAAAAAGAGTTTTTCAAACCAAACAAAATTAAGATTAAAATCACTACTGGTTGTAAAAATATGTCTTGTGCAAAATAACATTTTCTTTCATTGCTTCTTCAACTGTCTTCTCAAAGATCTAATAAGAAAGCCTTGAGTAGGGACTTCAAAAAGATATATCTCTATTTTTCGTTCATTAAATATCCAGAGAAGGACAATTTAATTCTTGCTACCAAAATCCCTAACCAACTGTGTCCAATACACAAGCCCTCCCCACTTGTAAATGTTTGAATTATGCCTAAAGGAACTTATTGTGATTATGCACATATACAAAGTTCTCTAAGTATCAGCATTCTTCGTACATCAATTGTCCTTCAATTTTCTTTTTAAGTGAAAATTTGGCAATAGAAATGTTTTAATTGTTAATTTGTGAGATTTTTTATTCTTCATACCCTAGGTGTTTAATCACAAGAAATAGCTCTGGAAGCAAGTAACCATTTTTCATGGAAGAAATTATTTACCTTGACAAGGATTACAATAAGGCTTTCTTTCTTGTTTGGAGGATGAGACCGTTGGGGATTTTTGTTGTTGTTGAAACGAAAATAAACCAAACCAAACAAAGGAAAAACATGGTAAGCTAGACAGAAACATGACTTCAAAAACTAATTTACCTGGATTTCTGAAGAGGTTTTTCTGAGAATTGTAGTTAGGTTTTAGGTGTATTAACAGGCATTACGCACACAGACAGCAAGGGCTTGGGACTTACTCCATGTGATCTCAGTCCCAGCTGCTACTGTAAAAAGATTTTAATTGCTAGAGAGTAGTCCTGGGTAGTGTCACTCTGGAGGGGTACTTCAGAAACAGCTACGGAAAAATGGGTTTGAATTTCAATGTTACCTTTGGTAAATTAGGACGTTGTTATTCACATTCAGCCTTCTGAAAACCAGCCGCAGAACCAGGTAATTTCACTCAGCAGGCAATGCACAAGAGGGTCTTCACACTCCACCTCGAGATTTCTGTATCACCCACTGGAGAGAGAATCAAGATGAGTAACAAGATTCAAAATTCTTAGCTGGTGAAAGTGAACTGATTTAAAGGATGCTGAAATAAAAATCAGAAATTGAAGAATGATGCTCAAGCTGAAAAAGGATTAAGAGTGAGTGGAGAAAGGTAAGATAAAAGGGAAGTATAAGAATTAGGTATTAAGAAAGATGGAAAAAAATAGAGCACGAAATAAGGTATAAAATATGGCAGAGAAGAGGCTAAACTGGAATAAAAAAGCATTCTATAGTTTTTAATGGGAAAGAATAATATAATGTTAATATAAAACCCCAGAGGTGTTTGTAAAACCTTGAGGAACTAAGTCAAAGTATGAAGGGAAGTTGGAAAGCAGGAAAAGGTATAAATGTAAGTTTGGGTTTGTTTCATGTTCATGTCGAAATTTCACACATTTTTTTCGACTCAAATTTAGTACATGAGATTTGACTTTAAATTTTTAAAAAAGACAGGAAAAGTGCAGGAATTATAATTTTTTTGCATGCTCTAATAACAACCAGTGTGTATACAAGTTAGTGCAAAAAACCAACAAAAACCCAAAATGACAGCAACAACAAAACCCAACAAAACCAAAACTAATTATAAGAATGACATAAGTAGACAATAATGAAGGGAATGCTCCAACACTTCAGTATAGCTGTTAAGGCCATTTCATTGGTTCCAATGGTTTTAGTGCAGTGGCCAAATTTCTTATTATGTGCTGCATTAACTAGGCATATGGAGTAAGTTAAGAATGAAGTGGCAAATTTGCTTTTGTTGGTTTAATCCAGACCTTTAACTTCACTGTTTTGCATTTAATAAAATACATTATCAAATAGAAGCGTGACATCTCCTTATGAAAAATGTTTTATCTACATAAAGGCAAATTAAAAAGCAGGTGCTGGATTTAGAAGAACCTACATGAACTGTCATTCCATACCATGGAAAGAAATATTCTCATTGTTGGTTAGAGAATATCACAAAGACACAAATGCAAAGCTAAGTGAATCATTCCTCCTAGAATTCATAATTACTTATCCAGTAAAAGATTTCATTACAGTGCATCTAGGGAGGGATGAAGTCCTGTGATAGGGAAAAAATGAATGCATTTTAAATCTGATTATATGTGAATATTTGCAAATTATATGGGCCTTCAAAAATATATTCTTCCTAGAAAATTTGTGCAACAGCTTCTACATTTTATCCCATTGATTATGGTAAGAAAGTAAACTCATGACTGCTAAACAAAATCTCCTGGCACAATATTTCAATTATACCATACAAATACACCTGAAATTCTGCAAGCTGGGTGCCCCACAATAGTTATCTATCAAGCTGAACTGAATCCAAGGAAATTATAATAATCTTTTTCTCCAACCCAGCTATCTGAATAAAAATCAGAATAGAAGTTCTAAGGGTTTGCAGTTTGAACAGTACTGGAGTCCAACAACACATTGTAAAATAAAGCTTTATTGGGACCGTAGAAAAGACAAGCAGCAACGTGCCCAAAGGGCAACTTTCATGATTCCTGATAGCAAACACAGGATCATAACTGAGATCTTGTCTATGGTGGAGTGCCAGGGATACTTGGACTCCAGGTCATCTGGCCACAATAGCCAAACATGCAAATATCTTTTGAATCTGAGTAAGAGTTGCAGCATCCCTTGGTTCCATCACCCCTTGGTTCCATTAGTGGGACTGAGATTTGGGAGAATTGTACATGACTTGAATAACATGGGTGACATCCTGCCTACAGTGCCTACCTTGGTCAAGAGCATGGTGTCACCAGGCTGCCCTATGCAGCCAATAGTAGTCAATAGTAGACACGCCATCAGAGTCTTAAAAAAAGTGTATATTTGGTAATTATAATACATATATCAGTTTGTATTCAAGATGAGCTTTAAATTAACAATTATTTACTCTAGGATATGTAAAAATGCAGAAAAACAACTGAAGCCCCACAACTCTTTTTAATGTATACTTCTTTTTAATATATACTTCTTTTTAATGTATAAAGTATCTCATAACCTCTAGGTACAAAAGGCACATCTAATAGGATTTTAAAAAACACCCAGGTGTCTAGTTCTCATTGATCTAATTAAGGGTGAAAGACAGGAATTAAATGTTGAAATGGTGATGATAGAATTCCTTTCAGACTGTCCTATATAATTGTCATATCCTGGAGAACAGGGAACTAGCTCATACTTGAAAGAATGAATGTTTTAGTTAATTTTATTATGTTACTTAACGAAATGTTGCTTAGCTACCACAGTGGTAAGTATCAGAAAATAGTGCTTCAGGGAGCTTCACTATTTTTTCCTTTTGAACAAACATCCAGAGCAGCACAAACCTCATGGTATATGTCATTTCAGTAATATGTTTTCTCTACCTTCCAAGTTTCCTTTCATATTTTCTGTGACTTGTAGTTACAGTGCTAATACAGGCTAATGTTTTACCTCTGTGCCTCTCATTCGTATTTAGAAGGGTATCCTCACCTTGTGTCTCTGTGAAGCACATGAATCAAGAGAGAGCAAGCATTGTATTTTACAGTTGGAGTTGTCTGCCCCCATTAACAACATACAGGAGAGCATTTGAACTACAGACCCCAGGGCACAGCAAAACCCATGTCTCATTTCAAGTCAAGCCAAGAAGACTACATTGCAGGGGAGCAGCTGGGACTTGTCCTTACAGCATCAAGGAGCACGATGCTAACAAAAGCAGGATGAAAAAATTATCAAGGTATTTTGGAAAGAAGTCTGTACACTTCTGTATTTTTCCTTGAAAATGATAAGGGAATGTCTTTCCTGAACAATGAGGTTCCCTCCATCAGTGGCTTTCTTTGTCACTTTTCCTCTACTATGAAAGCAGAGACATCTTTCCAGAAGAGGCAGCCAAGGAAGGTGTGTGACTCAGCAACATTCCTCACTGCTCAGTAATTTTTTCCTACTCAATCTGAGTGAGGGTCAGTCACTTTGCAATAAAGATAAAATAACGCATTGGAAAACTAAAAATACAACTAACTTGAAGGATTTGTCTCTGTGATTTTCAGGAAAGTATGAAAATCTGTTATTTTATGTATTTTAAGCAGGTAATGTCTATTAGACCATTGTCTATTATACAACTTCTAGCCAAAATGCATATAAACACTACCCAGCCACAAAAAAAACCCTCAGCCTCAAAGAAAATACCCTCCACCTATGCATCTGGAATTCAGCAACTCTCTGGATTACTGCAATATTATTTAACTCTGGGAAAAAAAATAACTTGAATATCTACAGAACCATTCTAATCTATCAGAATGTCCATTCCAGTTCCTCTTTACCATGCTTATTACTTTTTTGAACCCTGACTGCTGGACCTGCATTCATAAGGCTAAGTTATTCTTCTCATTTTAAAACCACATAATCAGGAATAATTAATAACAACAAATATTCTTTTGCTGTTGTTGTTGTTGTTGTTATTTGAATTCAGAGAGGGTTTTGCTTACCTTATGAATGGTGTGAGAGTGCTGTGCCACAGAAGACTTTCCTTTATAAAGTCAATTAGAAGTTAGTCTAAAAAGAAGTTTCTTCAGCTCTCACAAATCCAGTAAGTTGCTAAGGGATGCTGCTCTGAAGGCTGCTCAGAAGTCACATCTCATTGCCTCAGCAGCTTCCCTCTCAACAATCATTGTGAATTGCAAGAGAGTAACTCCATCTTTTGCCGCACCAATTGACAGCTTTGCCAGATGGTATTTGATCACCCAGCTCAAAGCCATAAACTTTAAACAATTTTCACAAGTCATAAGTCCTCAAATACTGAGCACTTAAGCTTTTATTTTCTCTTCTCCCCTTTCCTCCTGACAAAAAGAGCTGTAAATGACAAATTGTCAGTCTTCCTGGAGTTCCCCACTCAGTCAGGCCTTCTCTCATCACATTCTCTTAGGCAGGCTTTTTCTGAGAATTTTAATTAGGAAATAGGGCTGTAAAAACCCAATCCTCCAAAACCCCATAAACTATAATTTTTACAAGTGATAATAGGTTCACCTATTTTATTTTTCACCTTAGGAAATTTATTTGCAAGCTATTGATTCCTGTCTCCTTTCTCCAGTACAGGACAGGGTAAGCCAAGACAGATGAGCAGGAACAGGGTAAAGCAGTCTCTCTTAACAGCATGAATTTCAGAACATGGTTGTTCTCCTACTTCAAAAGTTCTCATTTCCTATTGCAGAAGGTGTAGTTGGCTATTGATCAACAGGAGTGAATTTAATAAATGTAATGGTGGTATCACAAATTCGTTGAAATGTTTTATATTATTTAGACAGCAGAAAAATGTGGTCACGAGGCTCTAATGTTCTGTCAAAAACTGAGTGAAGAGGTCAAAGAATTCTTGATGTGGTGGCAGTTACTGTTACTACCCACTCTAGACTTCCTATATTCTTTCAAATGCTTTACTGAATGAGAGACTTTTCTCACAATAGAAGGATATTTGTGGGCTTGTCCTCTATCTCCCTTTTTTCATGCCAAATTTGTGCAAATGAGTGCAGGACAATCTCAGAAAAGTAGCAGGGTTTTCCCTCTTATAGCCTTATGCCTGCTGGGCCAATCAAATGTGCCCAAGTATGTGACTGTGCTTCCACAGAGACAATATTCTCAGAACCTTGAACTGGACTTCTCACTGGGGTCACTCAAGCCATTCCTTTAATAGCTCTCAAAGGTGTCTTATTCCGGTTGTACTTTTTGGTAAATTACTTGGTCTGTCTTGTGAACTTATGTAGGTTTGGGGGTCTGTTTTGACACAAAGTGTAACTTATTTGTCTAGCTTAAACCCACCCTCAAGATATTTCAACTGTGAAAGTATTGAATGCCTTGGTCCTGGTCATTCTTGAAATTCAGATAGAAAACTATGCCAACTTCCAAACCTATGTCCAGTGAAGCTTAGTCCTTCTGATTTATGAGAATTATTTTCCTGTTTCTATTTTAACAAGCCATACCGTGTATTGAAATGGTAAAATAGACATGTTGCAGAAAAAGGAGTTATCCATCCTTTTCCCCTGAATTCTCCATATCTCTTTCAAAGATTTTGCTTTTGATTCATGAGACTGAATCAGGTTTTGAACATTTTGTTCATTAAAATCTCACACTGAATCCATCTCCCTCCACAAAAATAGTAGTAGAGGTAATATTGATAATATTAATAATTTTAAAAATATTGAAAATATTAATATTAATAATGATGATAATAACAATAGTAATAATTATAACACTAGCCCACAAAACAATCCCAGTTAAAATTTAAAAATGGAATTAATGTTAGACTGCAAGATCCTGAAAGCTTACTGTGGTCAAGAAGCCAAGAAACAAACTTTATTTTCCTGAAGGAAAACACTCCAAATGACATGATCCTTTTTGACAGGCCACTTTATAGTCAATATTTCTTAAGAAATCATGAGATCACTCCAACAGCTCATTATACTCTAGTAACATGGCAATCCCCATGAATTCCTTCATGCAATAAAATTGTGGATGGTAAGTCTATTAGATTTGCTATATCCACTAATCCAGGCCACTTTGGATTTCCAAGAAGCAGGGCACTGTTTTTGTCATCATCATCAGCCTAACTAAAGCAGGACACTGCTATATGTCCCCTCCATACTAAGGTAGCTGCTCAGCTCTTAATATTTTCTACTCATATGATCTGCAGATTAGGGTAATTTTGTACTAGGTAGTCAATTTATTTCTCATTTTTTTAATGGAACAAATTTACCTAATTAATTCAAAATTCTCAGATCATCTGCAAACCAATGGGTGAAAAACAATAACCTAATTCTGCAGCAGTACTGGTAGTGACTGAAAACAGCCAGCAAATATCCTCCACTCTTGTACCAGAAATTTATGGTGAAGAGTATAATCAAATGTGCATGATTCAAAGTCTGCATGAAATTAATCAGGACTTGCAAGATCATCTAGAAAAATAAATACCTTGAAGGAAAAGAATTATGTTAATTATGTGAAATGAAAAAGTATCCCTACAAACTGCCTGGAAGAACTGAAAATTAATTTCTTGGATCTTTTACATAGCTTTTCTCCAGACTAGATGGTTACCTGTTACCTTAATCTATGTTTTATTTTTCAGATTAATTTCAGCTTTAATGATCCCTTTTTAAGCCTTTTTATAGAAAATCTATTTTCTGACTATTAAGAACCACCTGCTTCAATTGTTCTGTGGGACAAAGGTAAACATTTTGAAGGCTTCTGCTCCATTTTGTAATTTATGCCTTGCTCTGATTCTCACATTGCTCCTTAAGGTTATTCTGATTAACCTTGTCATTTTTCAAATCTTAAACCTGGCTCTACCCAAACATTGATTTTAGGAGCTCCTTCATTCCTTCCTCCATCACATCCCTTCCTCAGCCCTGGCCTCAAGCATGTCTTTCCCATCATTTATTTTCAGATCACCACAATTTGGCTTCATTCCCTGGATCTACAGAGTTTTCCTGTCAGAGCTGAGAACCTCTTCAGTTAATTAAAACATGATCCAACTGTACCTAAGTGTGGTAAGATAATGTTATGCTTTTTTCTTCATGAACTATATGAATTATGATTGCTGACCCAAACTTCTGCTCTATCATTTTAGACCTGTCTGAAGAAACTCCAGCTTTATATGAAACAGTCTGCAGTGTGGTTTGTACTGTAAGTATCTGTGTCCAGATTGTCAAATTTCAAATTTTTTGTCTGTCTGCACAGCAGCTAGAGAATTTGGTGATTGCAACACAATGATACACCTGAGTTGGTTTTACACTAGGTACTACAAATAACAATAGCAAGATAACGGTCTTCAATATCTGAAGGTAAAAGTCCATGAGAAATCCCTTTATGTTTGCATGAGAGACTGAGTTGTGCTATCTGTTCTGGGCAATTAGAGCCCAAACTAGCTAGATCGAAGTCAGAGAAGATAGCCTCCTAAATTTTACCTCAGAGTCCCAAAGTGGGCATAGCCTAGGAAAGAATGATATGTTGCTATTAAATCAAAGTCATAGTTAATAAACATGAGTGTTTCATTATGACGGTAAAAAATACACTGAAAGTAAAAATAATAAATATATTCCAAGATGCCAAGTAAATACATCTAAGGTCATAAAAAATTAAATTATATTTTATTATTTGAGAAATACTATGTGGTTATTGAGTATTGTAAAAACCCTTGTGAAGATAGAATTAAGATTACTGCTGCAGACTTAATTTCCTAACATGGATTCTTAACTGTATAACTTCGAGGTTTTCTGGAAACAGGGGCTAGGGGAACCTTCCCTTCCCTTCCCTTCCCTTCCCTTCCCTTCCCTTCCCTTCCCTTCCCTTCCCTTCCCTT
>JAWWMU010000106.1:121617133-121630567 GCA_035048155.1 Cinnycerthia olivascens
CTTCCCTTCCCTTCCCTTCCCTTCCCTTCCCTTCCCTTCCCTGAACTTCCCTGAACTTCCCTGAACTTCCCTTCCCTCTCTCTCTCCCCTATTCATTTTCTCTCTCTCTTTCTCCTCCCTTCTTTCCTTGGTTAGAAATTGCACAAGTATGAAAATCCTACATGTAAAAAGAATTGCAAGCTTGTTTATTCATGGAAAGTCCAAGTGCACTCTAAAACCAGATTTTTTTTTCCAGCACATTCAGTGCTTCATACCACAAATAAATCAGAAAGGGTTTTGTTTTCCCACACACAGTGAAATTTGGATTCTCATTGCTTCAGTACTTATTAGCAAAGAAAATCAGAAAAACATGATAAACAATATTATCTTTTACACTAATAAAGCAAATTTTTTTTTTTCTAGTGATGACTGTGTTCAGCATTTTCTACCCATCACATAAAAATATATAAAGATACTGAATATTTATTGAAAATTATAGGACAAAAGTTGTAGGTTTGGTGGCCGAGTAGCATTTGTTTCCCTAGTCATGCATTGACATTGACAATCATTGACAGTGCTTAGTTTCTGTTAATTTGGTTCTGTGATGCTGAACATATCTGTCATTAAAGTGATAAAAACAAAAAGACAGCAATTTGCAAAAGCGTTCAGATGTTAATGATTAATAAACGTTTCTAGTAAAATTTATAATAACTGTAAACTTCAGGCATTATACAGAATCATAGAAATTCAAATAGAAAACTATGTCAACTTCCAAACTTATGTCCAGTGAAGTTTAGTCCTTCTGATTTATAAGAATTATTTTCCTGTTTCTTATTTACAGAGCCATTCTCTATAAATGGTAAAATAGAATCACAGAATATTTTTGTTTGGAAGGGACACCTAAAGTTCATCTACTCCAACCCCTCTTCCATGGGTAGCTACATTTTCAACTAGATCAGATTTCTCAGAACCCCATCCAATCTGATTTGACTATTTCCAAGAATGAAACTTTTCCCAGTGTTTCAGCAACCTCATTGCAAAAAGTGTCTTCCTTATGCCAAGTATACCTGTGAATAAAGGGCTTTTTGAACTCTTCATTTCACCAGTTTCCCAAAGGCTTGTCATGGGAAACATACTTCATATGTCCTTATCCATAAATGAAGCAACTCAAATATGTGTAAATATAATCCCCCACCACTCAGTGATGGAGCCTGTCAAGGGGTTTTTCAGGCCACTATTTTCCCTGTCTTCCACGTGGTGTTCACATATTACCCTGTTTAATAATCAAAGGTAATCAAATATAAGGAAAGAATATTATCCCAAGTCTGTTGCACAAAACAAGCATTTCTCAAGCTGTATTTGAGCTCTTGAAACCAGGGTTAGCTGGAGAATTTTATGCACTTGAGCAACTGAAAATTTCATTTAGATTGATCCTCTGTTATTATAGAAAAACTTTCAAGAATTGCTTCCAATCACAGCTCTTTAACCTGACTTTGCATCTCTACCAAGCTCCTGAGAGCATTCAACTCTGATTAATGTTAGCAAATCAAATCTTGAGAAATCTCCTATTTTAACCCCACATAAACTACAGTATATGAAGAAAACAATATGGAACACCACCAGCGTCCTCACAAAACAA
Organism: Cinnycerthia olivascens; assembly: GCA_035048155.1. Classification (NCBI taxonomy): domain Eukaryota; kingdom Metazoa; phylum Chordata; class Aves; order Passeriformes; family Certhiidae; genus Cinnycerthia; species Cinnycerthia olivascens. The sequence continues at coordinate 121,618,752 of JAWWMU010000106.1, forward strand.
CAACAAAAAACATCATCTCCACTAAGAAGAGATACTTCCAGGAAACATTCTCAGCTATTATTTATACAAGTTTCTGATTAAACAGGGAAAAAAAAATGTAATAGTAGAAAGGTTGTCTGTGTTTATTAAAAAATCAAATTTTCTGTTAGGTTATGAATTCATTTTTTCTGCATTTCTAAATGGCTATTACATTGCAATAAATTTCAAAGGCCCTTAGCTAAACTGAGTTTCAACCACTTTTAGAAACATAAAACGGAGCTATTATTACCTCTTTCAGATCCCTCCTAAGCACCCAGTCTTAACCTCAAATGTTTTCATATTGGGTGAATCTGGAACACAAGGATAAAATATGTAATCTCCTTGAAAAAAATATTAATATGATATTAACATTTCCATAGTCACAGGCAGGCTACTCAAACTTGATTCCTTGAAGAAACAATGAGCACAATCCACATTCTAGAGGGTGGCTGCACACTGAGTGTAAGAGATGCCTTTGCAACAGCGACATGCTGGTAAGAACTATTTGGTATTTTTAGCACATGATTTCTTGGCTGCATTCATCTGTAATGGTGGTGACCAACTATCTTGGGTGCTTTGGTTTTGAGCCTTCAATCAAATTTTATAAATAAGGATGACAGCAGGCATTGAATAGAAAATAAAGAAAAGATGCATTAACATAATAGTGCTGCACCAAATGGAGTAATTCCCTCACTCTCCACATATCCACATTCCTGGGGATATGAGTGTTTTAAACACATCATGGGTAAGACAGATGGCAGAGGATCTGGTTGGTGGTGTTATTTAACTTCTATGAAAATTTGGGCTTTTCTTTCTTACAGGTTTGTCAAGCAATTAAATCAGAGTGCGCATCATGCAGCACTTGGTAAAATGGATTTGATCCCTGAAGTATAAAGCTATGCAGCTAGGTATTGCTATATTTGAGCTTTTTACAAAGGACTATATACACCATTTTGCTGGTCAGCTATAGAATTTTACAGGGGCTTTTTAGACCCTGCACTCACAATTACAGAAGTTCCTCACACACTTAAATGCATTGCTTTCTTTATGCTAAATATAGTATTCACTGCAGTGACTCATAAATACTTTAAGGTCTTTAATGTAGTTAGTTCTATCTTTTGTCCCTGCAGAAAATATGAACAAGTCTGCAGGGTGAGTAGGGAATGTAAAAGAAAATGTTTTATAATTTATTTAAGAAGAGATATAATATTCTTCTATTAAAAAAAATCTAATTTAATTTTAATGTGTTAGTTTTGATTTTATTTATTTCAATCTAGTAATCACAGAAATACATGGGCAGGAGTAACAACTCTCTTCTTGCCAGCCTATGCTTTTAATACTGGGTATGACATTTGATTCTCTTCTCTTTCTCACCTATGATGGTTCTTTGTCCTCTCAGAACCTCATTTCATATTTGGTTTTGCATAGATTTTTCATTTTAATTCATTTGTCAATAACATCAGTCAGAAATCTGTTTATGTAGACTCATTAATAGTTTTTCTAGCCTGGATGGGCATTATGCAGGTATTTATCTGCAGGTGCCTGGTGTGTGCATATCAATGTGTGAACATGTACAGTACTGTGCATGTTGTGATTCTTTAAGCATTATTCATAAACATGTTTTTTCATCACCAATGTACAAGATATTGCACTTTCATTTCTTTTTGACAGATTCACATAGTTAAAACGGGACAACTTCAGACAATCTGATACTTTTTGTAATATTGACCAGCAAAGTTCCCAAATAAATACCTATTCAAATTTAAGCTATTGTACAGCCATTATTTACATGTGAGACTGTAGACTAGACATACCTAAACTTCTTAGACATTCATTGAAGTTGTGAATTCAGTATATTCAGACATTCTCAAAAACATATTTTGATTTAAATATCCTAAGTTCTCAATTCTGCATTTTAGTCCCAGTGTGGTTCAGGCTAAAATTCACTTTAACTTAAATTCAGACACTTAACATTGTCACAAACACTCTGGCAAACATTTAAGTAGACTGATCACTTTGAATCTCAATTTTAAAACATGTTTAGGTTCTGAGATCTTTACCTCTGTACCCTGTCCAAAGACTTTACCATGTTGCTGAGTGAGATGATTCAAATCCTGACTTCCAGATATGACTGTGAAGGACTTGTGAACAAATTTGTCTGTGTCTAGCCTCTAGTCACATAGATATGCTCACTGTGAATGCAGAATGAGCGCTGTGGTGTGGAAAAAGGCATTACAGGTTACCTCACCCCTGATAAGTCACAGTTGTACTAATTACCAAAGAAGAGGAACAGCCTTGCCCTCAATAAGTCACAGCTGTGATTGATAAAGATAAGTGTGATAAAAGGGGTGGATTGGCTACTCAAGAAGGATTCTGAGGAAGAGGACATAGAGGAAGAGAGCCTTGAGGAGGTAGAGTAAGCCTGAGGGAAAAGGAAAGAGTCAGAGAGACACAAAGGAGAATGAAACAAGGAAGAGAGCTGCTGCTGGCAGAAGATCTGCTGTGAGGTCAGTCAGGGTGTGATGGAGTTACAGACTGCTATTGGAGCCTGCAGTCAATGTTGAGCTGGTAAAAGCCTATGTTCAGAGTCTGCAAACTAATATTTGCCTTGCAGTCATAGTCCAGTAGGAAATAGCCAGCAGTCAGAGTCTGCAGTTGGGCCCTACAGTAGGAGTTTGCTGTAATCAGAGTCAGGGTGGCTGAGCTGTAAAGAATAAAAAACCAGGAGCCTTTTCACATTGTTAAATGTCTGTGTCTTGGTTCATTTCTACCCCAATTAAGAGGTCTACTGCAACAAGAGTGTTCAAGTCAATGACTTGCTAATGCAAAATTCTTCCCTAGTAGTGAGAACAAGGCCTGGATTCCTCCCACTGAGGCACAGTTCTCCTGCAGTTGCCATATTTATGCTGCTTCTTGCTATCACATTTTCTGTCTGACCCTTACATCATTTGCACATTGACTGAAACAGAAGAGTCAAGCAATGCAACTAAAATTTAATTAAATTTTATTTGGTATTTAGAATATGCATCTTCAGAACTTTAAGGTATCATTTGAAGACCCTCAAATGAAGAAAAATTACAACTCAGCTCTACCACTTCCTTGGGCCAATGATCTAGACACTGTATTAGTATGCAAGAGAAAGGCAAAACCTTTTTGGCTTCATTTGAAGACAGAAACAGTAGTTTATTTGCTTGAAATAGAAAAACTAGTGCTAAAGGTCATGAAGCTTACCTATAAATATAGCTTATGCAAGCATCTATCATAGATAGATACTAAAGGCTGAGAAAAAAAAACTTCTTAGACACGTATTTTTCTGTAGTTTTTTTTTTAAGCTCATTCATCTCAGAGCACTGCTGTCACAATTCCATACACTGAATAGTATCTATGTAAGCTGTAGTGAATCTACCCAATCAGTTTAATCTCCTGAATTTAAATTTTAACTTATAACTCTTGGGTACCATGATAGCGCCTAATCTTCCAGTTGCATGCCATAACATAGAGAGTTTTGAAATAATTGTTGACAGCTGATAATAGAACATATTTCAGCACAGCATTATTACTTTCTATTTCAGCAGGATCTATTTGAGAAAAGCTTGCTTACACCTGTTTCTTTCATCATTTACCTTTATCTTTGTAATTAACTATTAGGATTGAAAAAAATCCTAACATAACAAAGTAATTCTGAAATTTTCTTTGGTTCATTTTCAAAAAAGCAGTGCCTGTTTCCTCTATTTTGTTCACTTTAACTCCCACTGGGCTTTACGCTGATAATGGCATTGTCCAGCAGTGCCTAAAAAGTGCAAAGAGAGCAATCTCTGCGTTACATGTTTTTAAAAGGCCTAAGTCTTTTCATCAGCAAATGAAAAGTAAGGGCAAAACAGAGAAGGAGAGAAAGTGGCAAACAATTAAGCAGATTATGATTTAACAGGAAGATTTACAAGACCAGATAACTTTCATGTGAGATTCAACAGAAGAGTCTGAATTCCTTCTAAAAACATGAGATTGTTTCAGAAACAGTCTCCACTAGGCAGTCATCTGACCTCACAAAGAATGGTACAGGGACCGGGATAGGGTGATGGAAGGAGCCTTTATTGTCTGTCTCCAAAGCCGTTAAGAACATGGTGATTTTTTTCCTTGGAAGCTCTTAGATATTATGGTAAAGGTTCTTATTAAGAGATTATTGTCTAGACCACCTAATTTGATATTTCTAATCTTACAATTCTTTTGTTAAAAGGAAAAGAATTAGTTGTATGAATGGAACATTAAAATAAGTTAGATGTTTTATATTTGGCAACTACTTGGTAAACAGAGAAAATGACTGAAAATCTATCAAGACTGTTTCTTGCATTTCTTTATATGTTTGAAGAGACAGACTTCCAAAAAAACATAGAAACATTCAGCTTGGCGTAATCTGTCAGACTTTGGCAACTGCGGCAGGATCTACTAGGTTTCATTGGGAAATTGGGATATTCTTCTTGAGTTGCTAAATTTCTATGTAAAAACCTTCAAGCCCTGAAGTTTTAAGCTTTAAATTATTCATTGTTATGTAAAGAGAATGTTGTAGCTAAGAGTGACTCTTACCTACCTGAGATTTAACGAAAGGCGGAATGACTCACTGGCAGAGAGGAGGAAATATTTCAGTGTCAAGTTGTTATCATCTTTTTAACATCATTTATTTTGATCTCCTATTTTAAACAGTAAGTCACTGCAAAAAATGAATAAATGGGTGGGAGGCCAGGTGAGCTATTCAAAAGTGCATGGGAAAGTTACTTGAAAACCTTACATCTATTGTGTCAAGAGAAAATGAAGTATTTATTGTATCAAGACAAATAGTGAGTGCCTAATAAATCAGTCGTCAATTTGTAAAAGGATTTTTTTAAAGGCTCAATTTATATTTTTTTTTTTTTCTGACTGAAATGAGGCGCATTTTGTTCTCATTCTAAAAGTATTTTTTGTTTGTAAAAAAATTGATGCATAAATTTCTCTGGGATTAAAATTGAAAAACACAAGAATCTTCTGAACTCTAAAAATTAGTCATACCTATCTGAAGAGCATCATTTTCTCAGCAGTAGGCTGCAGAAGAACAGAATTTGGCTGGGATTTCATTAATGTGTTTCTCCCAGGAGAGCTGAATTATTCTTGCTAAAACTACTACAGTTTCATGAAAATCGTACATACATGCACTGAATTTTTTTATTTTTTGGGTAATTACGTTAAACGTCAAGGTGCATAAATTACAAAGAAATTGCCTGACATTTCTTGGTTATTTCAAAACAGAAGGAAGGAGTGAAAGTTTTATCTTTTGTATGAGGCAAACATGGAGGTATGTGTTTATAAGGAAAGCCAAACTGCACTGGCACCTGTGGAAACACTTTTTCCAAAAGATAGGAGGTTCAGCTTTTAAAGACACACACTGTGCAGGACCAAATAATGCCATTAAATCTGAAGGTCCGTAGCACATGTATATTTCAGAAAATCATTGATGTTTACTGTGTTCTTGTAGACACTATTTCATGAGAGTAAACTAGTGAAATTCATGTCCTCATTTTAAGCAGTTTCCATTATGATACTTAGAAATACTTAGCTATTTCTGAGAGTTCAAATCACCAGTGTAATTTGCCAGATCTGAAAAATATCTTGTGGTACAAATTCTTAATGCTGATCTCTCAATAAAATCTAGGTCAATTTCAAATAAGCAAATCTTAAGAGAAATGAACCCAATTAATGGTAACAATTAGTGTACTCTGTAATGATTGACATATATGAGAATCTCCTAAAAATTATTCTATCTTATAAGTTAAGAACTTTTTTTCTCAGCAAGTAAGATACCAACAAACACAGGGGGATACTTCTGGAAGGTAGTAGCAGTTTCTATACAATGGAAATGGATTAATTAAAACTATCAATTTACTTTATTGGATGTTCATTTTTCATACAAAATGAAATTTTTTATGCCATCCAGATGAAAAAAAATGAAATGCTTTTGAGAAAATTTAAGATTAAGTATTATATGAAATTTAAGACCTTGTTTTTCTAGAGATGAAATTAATTTTGCTTAATCCATCTACTTAAATATCGGAAATTTTTTGCACTTCTGATATTCTCCCAATTATGAAGCTGTTGGCAGCTTAGATAATATACAATATGGTAAGTGATTTCTGACATGTGGCAACAGAGATGAATTATAAAATCCAGTGTAGTTGAGGACCCACCAGACTGTGACATCATTGGAGAAGGTCTGATTCTTATTGTGAATATTTGATGATTTTTACTGTTTCAGCTGAGTCACTGAATCCTATCTGGGTTTTTCTTCCTTCATCATTATTGCACTTTTTCTGTCATCAAAAGCACATGCACACACACATACACACACACACAAAACCCATTACAAAAGGGGTAGTCATTATTTAGGATTTATTTCCCAATTCAGTGAGACCAGGTCTTGTAAGTTAGATGGGTTTCGTCCATTAGTGTTCTTGCTGGTCTCATTCATGCATGTATTTTTAATGTAAAGTCTAAAATTGATATGTACATCAGGAAGGGATAATGATTCCATTTTTTGATACTAATAAAGCACGTGTCTATTGATGCAGTAAATGTACAGTTAAAGATATTTTATGATAGAATTATATTTGAAGCTTTTGACCTACTGTACTCAAGGTCTTTTGTTAGACAAAATTTCTTTCTCTTTACTATAAAAGGAAGCTAGGAAATAAGCCTGTCATTTTGGCCCTCATTATTTCCAACTCTTTAAGCAAGTCCAGTCACATAACAAGAATGTAAATCCTGGGAAAAGAATGAAGTGGTAGTAATTAATGAGCTTGAAGTTTCTTTCACTCGGAAGAAAAACGTGGTCATCAATAGGGACTGTATTCCCTTACACTGCTTGTCTGAATAGTTGTATTTCAAATATTTAGTATATATTTGATCTATTGATTTCTAGAATTAACAAAAAAAAAGTAGCTTTTTTTTTTTTAATGTTAGGAATGCACAAGAGAATCTCTTGGCAGAGAAGCTGGCAGCCATGGATGACATACTAACCAAATTAAAGGCCAATATTGAATCAATCCATTTGTTAAACCAACACAAAAATAGTGAAAAGGAGAACAGAAAGCAGAGTCTGCTAGTAAAAGCAGATAGTCACAATCTATTTACATGACTATATTAGAAATTAAATATTTGTGAATATATATGAGTAAAAAAATGGTATGTTTTGAGTCAAAAGGCAGAGTCTGATGTTGATGTAATTTTTCTATTCCCTGGAAATGGTTCACAAAAGAATCGAAAGAAATAACACAGAATGTATGACTTAACTACAAAGTACTCTTTGTATTTTGCTATAGCAATGAATTTCAAGTACTGCAGCAAGCCTCACAGTGAAAGTTATCAATTCTTCTTACAAACTTTTAAATACTATATTCCCAGATGTTTGGATCAAAAGAATATCTTGCATTTCTAATCTTAATATTTTATATTTAAAAACACATTGATTCCCCTTAGACTACTTAAATGAATAACAAAGAGTATCCTCTATCATCTCTAACCAAGGCAGTCCATGTCAGCTTTAAACACTCAGTAGAATAACAGAGCTTTTGGAACAAAATTTGGAAATACATAGGAAAAGAAAAAATATAAAATATAATCCTAGAAAAAACACTTTTTTTTTACTCTATTTTTTTTTAATATGAAGCCACTATTTTTCTTTGTCTAAAAAAAAGATGATAGAAGCAACCACTGATAGTGACTGATCATGAAAAGAAACCCCAGGAGCATAGAAACACTATAAAAAGATCTAGGAGGAAGTCATTATGCTGTTGAGGGAATAAGAAATTTAAGTCAGAGTTGTGAAATGTTCTCATTATAGGTCATCTCAGTAATTATCTGATATCTACAGATGGAGTCACTTCTTAATCAAAAGAATGAATCATTACTGATATTGATTCAGACCAAGATGTTTGAAATAATGAGTCCAGTAACTCAAGTATAAATTTAGAGGTAATTTCAGCAACTTCTTTGCAAAAGTTTTAGACTAAATAATAATGAAATATCTTATTACATTGCATAATAATGATAAGAAAATGGCCAGAAGAGTGTGAACAAAACTACCCCGTCATAATCTGCATGTTAAGACTTACACAAAAAAAAGAAAAAAGAGGTTACTGGTATTTACCATCCCATGAGCACTATAGCTTAATTAGTATCTACAAGAACAGAAGATTGCTTTCTCTTGAGTACAATATCTGTAGCTGGCATTGCTATTAGATTTAAGGATCTGCAAGTATTTACTTTAGAACTCTTTTTTTCAGCTGTTCATCATTTGACTGTGAAAAGCACCTTGAATTGCATGCAATGTCTCAAGAACTTTAAGTTCTAAGAATGCACCTAAATAGCTAGAATAAAAGTAAAAAAAAGCAAAGTTGCAACTGCAATTATTGACAGTGGACATTTTTAGGCAAACAATTTATTTCAAAAATAAGATCCTTGGAAGATGTTGATTTATTATGGTAAAAGCAGCAATGCCAAACCCATTGTTGAATAGTCAAGAAAGGAAGCACAGTTTCTTGTTCCTTGAGACTGTCACTTCAGGGCAACATTGCATTCTATTTAGAGGTTGCAGTTCCCCATAGTGTCATTGTTCTGAGAATATACAAAAAACTCTTTCTCATCCATGTGACAAGTGTCACGAACCCAGTACTGACATTACCTGAAATCCAACCTTATCTGGGAGACTAGTCCAAAGCCTGGAATGTAAGTAGGTAGTAGGTAATCAAATCTAGTCCCTCACAAGGGTGCCTATCATTGTCAGTCATCACAGCCAACATGGGAATTCTACTTATGAGTCCCCTAAGACGGAGAAGTTCAAGTTACGTCATAAATGATTCCCCACGTACATGGAAGTCCACTCCAAGTGGTTCTAGTGTAATTAGTGTAATTACTCCCTTTCTAATCTTTATTATTCTACTATCAAGTGTCAATGGATATATCCCTTTTATATTTTATAAAGCTTTTTTTATTATGAAAGTTGCACTTTTATATCACTTAAGCTGCCCCTAGGCAGATTTAATTTTAGGACTGACTTTATGACATATGGCATTTTGACTAGGAGGTCAACCTACCTTGGTCTTTACTGAAACTTATTCCCATTGCTTTGATTCATGGTATTATTGCCAAGCATGTCTGTTCTTTTAGAATAGTGTCACTCAACCCTGTGGATCCTAATGCTAGATACTATTTTTCTAGAAAATAGAAAAGCACTCATTCATACAATAAGTATAATCTTGTTTAGGTTGCATAGTTGTGTAATTAAGGGTGCATTTTCTGTTAACATAAATTGATCTTTTTACCACAGTATTTTACCATAAAAGGAAGTCATGTCTTCTTGCAGAAACAATCTTGCTTAAGTCAACAGTACTTTTAGTCACAGCACAGAAGAAAGACACACTCACTTCTCCAAATCAGATCCTCTTTGCTCTAGTGTGCAAAGACAACATACTTTTAAAAAGTTTAGAATGTAACTGCCAGTTTTCTAGAAGAAATCATGTGAAATCTATGGTGAAAGCTACATTGAGATCAACAATCATAATTAACAGGAAAAAATATAAGTTGGACTCTAAACACCTGTGTATGTTTGTACATAAAAAAGCTTCCTAATATTCAGAAATATGGCAAAATTGGTTAGACTGAAACAAAATGATGTCATATATGTTGTGTATTATTAGTATCATGTTTAGTCTCTCTGAAGAAGGAAAACCAGGATATTGTTTTCAAGTTAGTTGAGATATTCATTAATGGGATATTTTTTAAATACATCATCCATAAAATATGACATGAAGTTTGAAATTATAGTGACCTGCTAAGTTTGAAAGAATGTATGAATTCAAAGCAGAACAAGTTCCTCCTAACTGACAGGGAAAAGATACTGCTTGATTTTCTTCTTGAGATCTCAGGAAAGGAAACACATTAACAGTATGGAAAAGAGAGGGGGTTTCAAGGTCACCAAAGCCCTGGGGTGGAAGCAGAGTTGCGCTGCTGCAGTCACATCCCCGCTGGGTGAACTTGGAGTTCTAAGAGCAAGGAATGAGATCCCACCTTGAACAAAGCAGACAGAGAGGTCATCATGTCAGAGAGGGCAAAGACCAACCTGCAAGGGCAGGCATTGCAGTCAGTCTCACTCCACCCTTCTGCAGGAGCATCACGAGAGAAACTTGGCACATGGCATTCAGGATGTGATGTCTTCTACTACAAAGCAAATACAGGGGTGCTCATGTAGAAATGCAGAGGGCCAGGATATTGGTGCATCGCTTTCCAGCCTGAAATGAGAAGTGCCCCAAAGAATTTTAAAAACTGTCCAGACAAATAGTTTCAATCAGGTATGCTTGAAATTTTTACTGTTGGCTTATAAGTCTCATTCCAGTGTCAGGATCATAAGCACTTTAAGGTTCATGTGATCCACATGGATCTAGCATGCTCAGAGTACATAAGAAAAAATATGTACCTTCAGACAGGAAACACTCACTAACGAGAATTTGTGGTGTCTAACCTCTTTGTAGATCTAGGGAAATCTTTTCTCAATCAAAATTCACAGCCTTGAACTTTCCCCTTTTTAACATTTTCTTTTCTCCATTTTGTTAGTTAGTTTCTTAGGGTATGCAGTCCTGTTCTGTCTGCAGGGATTTGAGTTGACACTTGTGTTGGGTATAGGAGTCAGGATGTTTGCAGCAGAGGGGTTCAGGGGTGGCCTCTGTGATAGGGACTCAGGATTTGCTCTGTGCTGGACATTCAGCCAGCTCCAATCCACCCACCACACGCCACAGCTAAACCCCTCAGCCGAGATGGTGGTATCTGTGAGAACACATATTTAGGGAAGAGCAAAAACACAACAAAAGTACAAGGAAAGTGGGAAGAAAAAGAATAAGGAACAGAAGAGGTAAAACCAAGTGAGAAAAGGAGAAGGAGAAAACGGACTTTCATAGCAGAGCAGATATCCACTCTACAGCCCGTGGAGGACCCCATGCCAGAACAGGTGTTAACCCCTGAAGAATTGATGCTGATAGGGACCCCATGACAGAGCACAGGAAAAGTGAAAACAAAGGAGCAGAGATGTTATGGACTGACTGCAACTCCCTATTTCCCACTCTTCCTATGCCACTTAGTGTAAAATAGAGGAGTCTGGAGAAGTTGAGGCTGCAAAAGTGGAAGGAAAATATGGTTTTCATGTTTGGATTTTTCGTTATGCTTCTCACTACACAATCTGTTTTAATTGGCAACAAATTGGTTTTCCCCAGATCAAGTTTGGTTGCCCATAACAGTATTTGGCAAGTTGTCTCCCTGTCTTCATCTCTTTTCATGAGCTTTCTTATTCTTTTTTTTTTGTATTTTCTCCTACCCGTTCCTCTGAGAGGGGCAGTAAAAAAGCAGATAATGCGGGAGCCTGTCTCTTAGCCAGATTGGTTAAGAGTCTCAGTTAGGCCTCTTATTATATTGTTGACTTTTTCTAATCATATTAAAATAGTCATTGGGACAAAGACAGGAGAGTGGTGTTTAGCCCAATATTTAAAGTACTTAGTGAAACAAAGAAGAGCGGATATCTACCCGTTCTTACACCTCATGTCCTCATGACTGCAGTATTGACCTGGGATCAGTTTTGTCAAAAAGACAAGATGGTGTTTAGCCCAATATTTAAAGTACTTAGTGAAACAAAGAAGAGCGGATATCTACCCTTTCTTACACCTCATGTCCTCATGACTGCAGTATTGACCTGGGATCAGTTTTGTCAAAAAGACAAGATGGAGTCCTAT
>JAWWMU010000106.1:121636475-121687969 GCA_035048155.1 Cinnycerthia olivascens
TCTGTTGTATCAACAACATATCATATATTAGATATATCCAATATATCTAATTCATGTTTATTTTCAGTGTACATCTTAAGGCAACAAATAACTTGCACAGGCAAAACCACAATTTCAAACTCAAAATCAGCATCAACAATTTGAACTGCAGGTAGCTAGTTGTAATCAGGATATATGTCTTTGAGCTCAATACAAAGAGAAGTAAGGGCAGAAATATCAACTTGCTTGAGACTTTCTCCTCTAATCACAACTTTGTCACACACATCCTGCAATCAAATAACCAAAAAGTTTCCTCAAAGGGCATAATGGAACTTCTATTAAGGAGGAATGTTCAACAACCAAGGATAAACAAATAAATCAGACTGGATAAAATGTCGGGGAACTTTCTGCACAGCTAGAGGAAAATGCAGATTACCGGAAAGTAAAAGCGAATGAACTTAGATGTGAAATACACCACACTCATTTAATTTAAACAAAAAATAGGAAATGATTTGGCAAAGGCAGTAAAAGCAAGAAGAAAATTTTTCTCTGCTTCGTTCTTTTCTTATTTTACTGGTTTTTGGTTTCTAGTTAATCCATTTGGTATTAAGTTCTTAAATTATTGCCTTGTACCTTTTTAATACCAAGGAATAAAAGTATGTTAGAGTGTTTTTTCACATCCCATATCATACGCCTGAAGTATTTGTTCAAGAAATATCTAAAAAAGCTTTGAAATAACTAAAATGAATCCCATATGGTTAGTTTAAATATACTAAAAGAGAGCTTTTTTCCCAATCTAAGAGAACATCTGTACTTTATAATAGTTTTTTGTGTCTGTGATACCAGGCTGTTTTTCAAACAAAATTGTTAGTCCAGCATTATATTGCATATACTTTAAAAGTAGTAGTGCATTTCAAATTATTTTGTTGAAATTAGCCTTAAATTGATGGCTTTCTTTTTGTTCTTTTTATGCTTGTGTTTAATTTTTTCCAATAATTCTTGAAGATCAGTGTGCATTAATAGCTGCAGGGCATAAAGAGACTAGAGGAAATTAGCTGTCACCCACAGCCAGTGATTCTGTGTTCTTATAAACATAAAGGGCTAAATTGTCTTTTATGTTGACCATGCATGCAGATCATGTCATTTTCATTAAAAATTAGACATCATGTGTATATAGTACTATTGTTGATAGAGATGTTTGAATTATAATGCTTCTAAAACAAAGAATAAGGTCCTTTTGGTATTGGTCTATTCAAGTTTGGATTTTATTATTGAAATATGCAGCTGTATGTGAATTTATATTGAATATTCAGATATATTTATTTTAGGTATTTATAATATTTCTGTAAATATTTTAGTGCTCTGCATTCATAGCATGAATTAAATAATTTATAAACTGATAGAGGCTGGTTTTAAAAAACTTTCTATTACGTTTATTTACTTTGGGTTTGTTTGCTACAGTCTGAGTTTTGGCCTTAAATTGACAATCAACTGCCAATTAAGTGCTTACTAGTACAGATATATTAATAAGTTACTGTAATCAGCCATAATTGCCTTAAGCATTCAAGTAAGAGCTACATGATTATTTTGCTTTGTATCAAATTGTAGGATGATTATATCTTTGTCTGCACATCACTAGCAATGTAATACAGAATTTCCTCCAGCTCTGCTGTCTTCTGTTGATATTGTCACTTTACTTTGTGTCATTCCTCCCCTAGTGTTTTCTTTGCCCAGCAGCTGATTACTTTGCTGGTAGTTGGTCCTTTAGAAACATCTTGTCCAAATTATCATCCTCGTTGTCTTGTGTCTGTCTAGAAAACATCTTTTGCACCTCAAGGCATTAAAACATGCTTTCACTGATCAAACATTCTTATCATAGCGCAAGAAACCTATATTAGTTGGATTAAGAAAATAAAAAAAGAAATACCTCACACAGTCCTCAGTACTGACTTTTTTGTTTCTCTGTCCATCTTTCAGAGTGTAATTTGACTACAGATCTTATTTAAATCTAAATGAAGCTTCAGTTTTTATAGCAATAGGTCTGCTCCAAATTTGCTTGGTCTCAGAAATGATTAAGCCATTCTGTTTCATACACAGCTCTGCAATATTTTTGACTACATCCTGCCTTGAGTTTTTGTCAGTCAACAATCAAAGAACACAGATATGCATTTGTAGAACTATTTTGGGATGATAGAGGGATTTGGAGATTATATGGCAATACGTATATTCACACCATTACATTTATTGTACACTTTTCTAAATTACACCATGCATCTGCTTGCTCTTAACACTTCAACAGATTATAGGATAATATTTAATTTAAAATTATAACTGATGCAAATTGTACCATATACATATACATATATATATATATTTGTTTATGTAAGTGAACAGCACATCTACTAAGCTAGTTAAACACTCTTAGGAATTTCTACATGTTTTCTGAGGAAAGGGTGGTCTTTTGCTCCACTAGCCTTTTTAACTTGTAGTTTCCCTGTAGGGTTTAATCAATGTCCATCATCCTTACAAGTCGTAAGTGTCCATCATCCTTACTTGCAGCAGCTGTTTACTTTTACCCAGCATCATGGAGGTCACCAGACAACCTAAGGAACTGTCCACCTGACATCCATACTGTTTCAGGAGGCAGAAGTTGACTGACTGACTGCCTTCATCAAAGTCAAGTTACAGAACCTTATTTGGCTCTATCTGTTGCCTTTGCTAAAGCTATTGTACAGGAATTACATATATTTACATATATTTGCATTGGAATGGGATATCATAACCTAAAATATTTAACATAACAATAAACTAAGCCCACTATTTTTATTCTATAAAGTACTTTTCAAATAAAAATTAGCTCCTTATGCAGCTAAGGACTGACTTATTTCATAGTTCATACACGGCAGAAAGGCAGCCTATTAGCTTTCTAGCCTTCTGAGGGTAGCATCATGTCTGAATGTTCATTACTGGCTGGCTCTGCCTTCTTTTCACACACTCAACAACTGTCCTCTGAATCTACAGAAGTAGTTCAGTTTCTTTTACTGTTGTTTTTGCACAGTCAGGAGTTGGAAGAAAATCAGCTACTAATATTTTTTATTGTATAGGAAGCTATTTAACTCATGACTATCCCACACTTCTTCCTAGAGGAAAGGTGGGTGAGCTGATAAAAATATTCCTTCAGGTCTGCAAATAACAAATACTAGTAGCATAAGAATATTCTAACAATTACAAAGTCATTAAAGTAATGACAATATTTTTGTGTGATTCAGATTTAGTTTCTAGTGTCTTTACATGACTAACCTTTGAGATACACAAATTCTGTCATTATAAAATGACCCATTTTCATCAAAGAATCAATTAATAATATGAAACATTGATGCAAATAAGGCACCATTTCACTATTTACATCTGTTTCACAATGGATTTTCAAGTTTAAGGATATTTGATATACTAATAACTTTTAATTGTAAAAATAGAAGGGACAACATCATTCTAGTTAAATTAGTATCCAATGATTGTGCTGAAATCAATTTTTATTTAGTTGTTCAGTGAAGAGTGTTAGATAAAATTTTGATAAGGTAACTTGCACAAAAATAGACACCAAATTTTAATTAGTAAAATATTGTGGAGAAATAAAATCTTAAATCATAGAATGGTTTGGGTTGGAAGGCACTAGAAAGATCATCTAGCTCTAAAACTCCTGCCAAAGGCAAGGATGTCACCCATTATATAATGTTCCTCAGGAGCATTAACCTAGCCTTGAACACTTCCAAGAATTGTAAGATTTCAAGATATGTTAAAAATTTCTTTTCTGAAGAATCTTTTAGAAAATATGAAAACAGGGATGAAAAAAATTAAAAAGTGTGAGTAAAACTATGCGCATGATTAGAAAATTACAGTTTTAATAAGACATGTTCAGATGCATTATGGGGAGGTATTTTCACAGGGAACTAAAGACACTATACATCTGAGGTTAGTCTAAGGTATTCCAAATACTGAAGAGCAGTTAGCCCTGTACTGTGTAAAACTGCTATAATTAAGCTCTGGCATACCTCAAACCTAGGTAGGCCTACTAAAAGGCAAATTGTCTAAATATGGAATCCATTCAATATCCACTGATGGTAAACAAATATTAAGAATTTCTCTTATTTTTTCTTTTCAGAAAAAATGTGCACCAAAATAATACTTTTCTTTGTTTCTGGGAAAGTCGGATTTAGCAATCTGGTAAAAACCAAAGGTGTGCCTTTGAGAGATCCTTTCTACCACTGAACCTTTACTCACATAGGGCATGGCTACTTAGGGAGGTGATCCAGAAAGGAAAAGGAATAAATATCCACTAATATTTTAAAACTACAGAAGTCAGCTACTTCTTCCGCAATATTTTGTGAGACATTGGCTATCTGAGGTCTTTGACATTTTATTGCTTTCAACACTGAGGTATTTATTTGTAAAACATGTTCTAGAAATATTTATAATCCTAGTTTATAAATAGTTCTAACTAATATTTTTCACTGCTAGAAATTAAATGAATTCTGGGAAGATGTTTGAAACCGTAGAGAAGTAAGGAAAGTCTCAAGGTAATAATCATGAGATACATACCTCTCATGAGATAATCATAGGAGTATGAGTAACTGTTATTGGTAATAAGGTCATCTCTTAGGTTTCAAATTAGTCTTATCTACTAAAAAAGTCCCTTTTTTTACTCCTGTTCTCTCTCTGGGACATAAAGACTGACCCATCATAAACATCTACTGTTTTAGCTCCATGGCAGTTTGATTTTTCATCTGTAAAAGCCTGACAATATTAGACTGCTTGGATATCAGCGTAACAGTCTTAATGTATCTGACGCTAAAAAATGATAGGAAGCTTTCTATTGCAACATATTTTTTTATTTACCACAAAGACATTGTATTTGATAAAAAGGCACTACCAAATAATGGATTTAGATATTGCTGTCTATAGAGAAATCTTCCCAAATTTCAGAAATTTACAAACCTTTGAAAAATGAGCATGCACTTTGCCACATGTGAAAAAACGCTGAATGCTGACAGGTGGCAGACAGTTGGATATATGGGAACAGGGAGGAGGCAGGTAATGCCCCAAAATGGACTTTGGCACTTTTGCAGAAGCTTGTCATTCTTTAGCTGCAACTGGTAGGCAATGATTTTAAATTCTGAAAACAGTGCACCTTACAAGGTGAAGCAAAACAGCATGTCCTAAATTCTACAATTAATAAAGAGACATGAGGCAGAACTATCCATTTGAAGACTGATCATGCATTGTACTTCTGCATGTAGACTGTTTAGCCCAGAAAACCCACGGCCTCAGAATCAAGAATGTGGACTTAGAAAAGGAAGAACTGGTTGCAGCAAACAAGAAGGGAGTCTGGAACATGAAAGTGGAAGTCCTGGCAGAAGGAAAATTCATGGATCTTGTATTTCACAGAGATGCATGGAGATGGACATCATGGGACACCAAAAGACCTTTATTGTTGACATCTAAGATTGGAATGGTGAGAAGCTTCAGAGCACACACTGACACAATCAGCATCTACCTCTTTGTGAGGATGGGAAATCAAGACCTTGGGAATATAATTGAGCCAGAGTACATTATAAAGTATGTAAGACTAATACATGGTATAACAGCTCTAATCAATTTGGTACTTAAATAAACTCCAGTAACTCCAGTAAGAAGTGTTCACTTATGGCAATAGTAACTGAATCCTGCCATGAGTTTGGTGTTTGCCCTGTTTCTCTCACAAAGTTGCCAGGGACAAGAAGAAACAGCTTCAAGTTGCTATGCAATGTTAGCCAAGTTAATTAAACCAAGTTTTCAGGTTATCCAAAATTATGCATCCTTCATTTCAATGAGGATAAACCTTAGTATGTAATCTATAGTACTGATAAATTGATGGGCCTGTGTATCATATTTATAAAGTGCAATGAAAGAGTGAAAAGCCTCAAAAATCAGGTTCTGAGGTCTCAAACTGGCCCTCTAAAATTACTGTTTTTCTGGCTTTAATTTCTTTTGCCCAAATTTTCAGATAATTTGATATATTTATTTTTGACCAAAATAGATGAAACCACCCTCTACTGAAATTCTCATGACTTCTGATCACAGGAAACACATTGGCTAACATTTTGAATTAGGTATATACAACATTAATGAGTGGCCACAGAAAAATCTCTGTGGAAGTCAGCCTTTGTGACCACAGAACAGAATGTGGGCAGTGCACATTCAGTAAGGTCTACTGTCAACCGAGAGTAGTGAGAATGCAAATTGTCAGGGATTGTCTTGGACATAGAAAAAATGAGGCCAATGAGGGTGGTTTAAGTACGTGATCCTACCATTTGGGTTTGCGTGCTATTCTACAAGTTACCTAACTTTTCTAAATTTTGGGTATTCTTCAACCTGAACAGCTTCCTTTTAACTTGCACATAAATTTTTGTTTGAATAGATTTTCAGTTTTGATGTTGTGTGGTAGACACTTCTCTGCATATTTCTGAAAGCAGCATTCATAAGGTTACCACTTTACATTAAAGGAGCTTTAAATGACAGCCCTATATGCGGTTTAGAAGTTTATCTCTTTTCTGAGAATACTGGGTACCTCAGTTGTTCTTGCTTTTCCTCTGACAGATCTTCAAGTCTTTTCCATAGTGGATAAATACACAATCCTTGTGACATCTGTGCCATCTGAGAAAGGTTATAATTTCCTGGATATTTATGACTTCACTCTACCTTACCACACATTGTTTTCCAGCTCCATTATTCTTGTAATAGTTTCCTCATCTATCTAAATCAAAATGTTCTAGATTAAGTAATTAGAAGAATTTACCAGCTGAATTGTGACAGAAATGTGTGAAGGAACTGTGTGAGCATCTATGTAAATGGTTTTGTCTGACAATAATCCAGAGCAGCAGCTTTTCCAATGATACAGCAGCAGCAGAAACATTGTGCTATGCTCAGAGTCTTGGACTACAAATTAAACTGGATTTAGACTTCCTTATATAGGGTCTAAGTCGAACATTAAAATAATTTAGACTTACTGAGAAGCTGGAATCTGAAGAGCACCTGAGTGACTATTGCACTTGCCTCTGTCTCCTACATCTGGTCAATGTCTTTCAAGCATGTAAGGAGTGCTTTAGATGGTTGTCTCTGCAGACCTAACGTGGGCAGATCCGATCTTCAGGCACAGCAGTAGGCAGCAAGCCTCAAGAACAAGGCATGTATTACAGACAGTCTGCACCATATAGTTCATTAAGACACCTTCTCATTAGCAGAAGGTGTCTTAATGATCAGAGGTATTGCAATTCTAGAGGTTTCAAAACTTAAGCAGCTGCCTAAATTATCTTATTTATTAGTTTATTCTGAATTCCATATGCTGCCTACCAAATACTCGAGTCTTGTCCTGAGTATCAGATCCCATTGAGCTATAAGCACCTATACTTCTGAAAAGAAACCACGACAGAAACTCAAAATCATGAGATTATATATGAGTAATTTTATATCAAATGTCTGCCTTTTGGCAAGTCTGATGACCTTGCTCTTTAAGAAGGCTTTTTATCAATATTCCATATTTTTAGTCCTTGGAATTTTAAACTAAAGCTTCAAAAATAGGACAAAAATAAACCTTAAAAGTTGAAAAAATGTGCACACAGCCAAATATTAGGGAAAAATTATGATCTCAACTCATATGACTGCTAATCCTTCTCAGGTGGTTCTCTGTGAGGTCCTTCCTTACCTTCCATTTGATTCATCCAAACACAGGAAGAGATTTGGGCATGTTAAAGTGTTGAAAATATTAATTAGATCTAGGCAGAATAATAAGTTCTGATTCATTCAATTCAGGTGACTCTTGTTTTAGATGAAGTGAATGACTATTAAAAGTTCTCAGGTGAGAGAAGGTTTCTGTCACTGCTATGGTGCTATAACACTAAAGATCCATTCCAAGATGTAAGTCTGGAAGCTTCTGCAAACTAACAGCCTATCTGGGAGGAACAGCTCCTGAAAGCAAAAAGGAAATTCAGTGTTCTTTCTCATGTAATCCTTAGCCTTCCCTGCCAAGACTTCCACTACTGTGCCCACAATCACTCCTTGTGATACTGCTACTTATAACACAAGTCACTCAACAGCCGTCAGAGGATAATTATTCTCATGTACACATGACAGATCTGAACTGGCAGCCATGACATGAAATTCACTATCTTGTGTCACCAATCCTCCAAGCAGGCCGTTTCTGACTACAGACTAATGATACTACTAAAGAAGGAGAGAAAAAGGTTTTTTATTATTATTTTTGAGGGTTTTTTCCTGAAAAACAAATTTCAGTACTTGGCTTATAAACCACTGAAATCTGAGTTTATCATATGCAAAATAACACTACTACCTCACGTGCAGGAAGATTACTGCCTTTTTTTTTTTTTAATCTATTTCAATTACTGAAAAAGTAATCAAAGTGTTTATTACCATTTTTTTCTAAAGTATAGTGTCACACAGCAGTCAGTCTCTTCATTAAATCAATTTATATTGCTCTCTGTCTTGCGTGTGATCCACAGGACTCACACACAGCTGACTTGATAAGACTGATATTGAAAATATTGGAATATTTCAGCTATTTTTTAGCGACTAGTTTTGAAGCCTGGTCCATATAATGCCTCTATTAAACTGCACCAAAGACAAAATTATTCTTTCTTTCACATCAGATCACAGAGCACATATGATATTCCAGGCTTTATACTCAGTTCTTGCAGAATTATTCTTTGAAAGTTATAAAAGGAAATATAGCACGCTAAAATTTAATTATTTCATACGTGGAATCCAGCATAACTTCCCTCCATTTTACCATTTATTTGGCTGGAAGATGAGTCTGTTTCCTCTAATTTTTTTTTTGTTATTGTTTTTTTTTTTAACGGGGTTAACATTTTTCAAGCAAAAATTGCAACTTGGTATTCCTCTTTTTCCATCTCTTTATGGTAATTATAGCTAATGAAACTGTTGAATTCTACTGGGTTCTTTTATTGTTGGGTTTTTTTTTTAACTTATGTGGTCTACTGGAAAATAAGATTTTATGTTAGTCCAAAAATGTCACTTCACTGTTTTGATTGGTTCAGAATTATAGTTCTTTTTTCCAGCGTAATAAGAAAATTCAGCCCAAAAACATGTTAATAATTTTAGTAATAACCAAAAAAGAAAAGTGCTTTACTTTGGCATTAAAATTCATCTTCAGCTGCTTTGTTCTGTAATAACTAGGTCATCAGTTTAGGTGCTCCTGCTTAAAATGCGTTTAGCATCCATATGTATTCCCTCACCTAGAGGCTTGATATTTTTAATGAGATTATATCAAGGAATGTGAAGACTGGAGAGCGGTAACATCATTTTCGTGTGTAATTCCCAGAACTCTGATCCATTTCAGGGAGGCAATTAAGACTGCTGACTACAATAAATGATACTAAGAGATTATGGAGGGTTTTTTTCTGCATGAATGCATAGTTTAAAAAATAATTTAGGTTTATTTAACATAAAAAACACCTCCAGAGGGGGGATTTTTTTTTTTCAATTTCAATGATTGTAGGGAATATCTCTTCCGTCATTTATCTGTAAGGATCCATGGTGTATTCTTGCAATAAAGGATAACTTTGAGATGCTTTGACAAAATATGTGTATTTTAGTTTTATATAATTTCCTTTGTGCTTCTCATTTCAAAATATCCATTCAGTACTGGAGGAATTGAGTGTCTGTGGTATGTATTTGGTAGGGGAAGGGGGTGTGTGTTTATTTATGAAGGGCTTTATTTTATTTTATTTTATTTCCTTTATGGAGGCCAATAATCTGAAGTAGCATTTATATCAAAAGCTTCATAGGGATTAACCCTTGTCTCGTTACTGCTGTCCACAAAACCTACATATAGAAGAATACAGAAGAATTGCTAAAAACAAATACACTGGAATCAAAAGTTTGTTGTCTTGAAGAGTTAATTCTGGCAGAGAGGTGACCTTTATCCCTACGTACTCACTCATTTTTTTTTTTTTTATCAAACCTCTCCAAAGGGACTCATCATATGCGGGGCTCTATGAAGAGAAAAAGAAGAGCATTGTCCTTATCACCTCCTTCCAGAAAGTGGCAGAGTAATAGGACTTTGTAAGGCGAAATGAAGCCCAGTCTGATGGCTGCTGATTAAAAATTGACTCTGCCACATCAAAGAAGAGTTGAAGGTGAAAATGATGATCACTTCCCTCTCCCAGGGACCCTGCACCATTTCTTTTATTCAACCTTGAAAGGTTCTTTCTGAATAAGATAATATCCCTCGAGCCCATTCTGGCTAGGCGGCATGGGAAAATGTAGATCAGTATGCCTATTCTCTATGAAAAAATGGGATTTTGTTAATGACATAGCACTCTAAAGTGAAGGCTTGTATATGGTAAATGCTGAGAAATTAATTATAAAATGCCTCTTAAACTATAGATCAAATTAATTGCTAGTATACATCTACTAAAAAGACCACAGTAAACTCAAACTGCATTTCCTACCTCGTTGCTGGAGATTTCTGTACTTGAAATACACACTATCCTGCACTGCCTGTTTTATTTTCGCTTATTTTATAGCAAAATTTTTAGTATAGGTGCCATCAGTGAAATAATATCATTGAAATATAAAATTTTATGATGAGTCTAATATATGTGAATACCTGTGTTCTGATATATACATATATACAGAAAGAAAGAGACTGATGCTCAGGTATATGAGCTGTGCAGAGAATATGTAGGCAGGGAGAATAAAAAAATGTAAGTATATGCATACTTGAATGCTCAGAAAGATACATAGCTGTGATATAGTGCATGATACTTTATTTCTACTAGTTAATGTGTCTGGAAGACAGGAGTAGAAAATTTACAGAGAAGATTATGTGAAAAATATTCCTCTCTATTTTAGGTTTTGAGTTCATACCTTATGCCAGCAATTCTAGAGAAAAGCAAACCTTTTAATTCAGGGCACCAGATGATCATGCAAATATCTAAGCAGACCAACAGGCTGCTCAATTGGCAGTGCAGCACCCCTAAATACATAGCTTGAATAACAATAATGAGAAAGGTCTTCCATGAAAAAGAACTTGTACAAAAAACAATTTTACACACATGCCCACCCCCTCCCTGCACTTCCCGCTGGTCTGCTGCTCTTGAGGATCCACAGAAAATGAGTAGAAGTAATACTTCAGCCTGAAAAGACTGTGTTAAAACCTTGACAAAAGTAGAATAACATAGTCCATAAATAAGAAAAGGTTTATCCCATGACTAGCAATGCCCACTATTTTCATGTACACCTAATTATCTACACCTAAGTGTACCTATCTGTCAAATACATTTAAAAAAATATACATATCTGCAATAGGGTAATGCATGAATTTAATGCTATAATGTGTAAAAGCTTTACTGTATGTATGTTTGACATGTATGAATTACACAGTAAAACATAGGTTATTTATTCATGCTGATGAATGACACAAATATCATCCTGTTGAGATTGGTGCAATTAGAACAAACAAGTGATTATGTCAGAACAATGGAAATAACATGGTAATGACATCAAAACAGTGAGAATAGCAATAACACCCTCCCCTCATCACTGTCATCTGTGTCTTCTGCTGTTTCTTAGAAGAGAAGATTTTACTAAGACATTACTTGCTAAATGTTTTTGCTTTCATTTTCTGCTGTAACTATCCAGTTATCTATTGAATACAAGGTGAAATGTATAGAATAAAAATTAAAATGCTTTTTACTTTCTTTTTCCAGAGGGCGTTATTATAGAGTATATTCAATTTGAACAATGCAGAAAATCAAGTACAGTGGAATGAATTAATGATCAAGAGATTGTTTATTACAAATTAAATTTGCAGCACAAAGATAATGATTTCTACCTTGGTAAGTTCCCAATCTTTTAATAATCTTTAGTGTAATGAATATAAGCCCATATTCTTAAAAATTCCTTTTCCCCCTTACTAATTTAATCAACATTTTAAAATGGCCAAGTGTCCCAATCACCTAGGGCTGCATTATTATCATGGTACTTACTTTAAACAACTTCTCTAAAATGATTGAAGAAAACAATTTATGCAAGTGTTATCTTTAATAAGAATAGAAAAACAAGCATAGCTTGTTTGCCTCATTATTGTCAACTTTTGATCTTCAAGTTTTATAAATAGAATGTATATCATTCTGTTCAACAGTGTCTGTCATGTACATGTGAGCCCTACTAATTCATATGTTAGGGGAGAAGGGAGAACCTTATGTATGAGTTGTTTATAAAAGCAACAGATACTCAGTAAGGCATATATTAGATCAAGAAAGAAGTAAAAATTTTTGCTGGGTTATTACGTTCCTGTTACATGGCTATGTGTAGTAGTTCCAAAACTTGATTTTGCTTAATGAGTGTGCCTGTGTGTGAGCAACTTGATGAGATCTGGGCTGTGTGAGATCTGTGGGTTTACGAGGGTATGTGCAGCCTTCTTTGTCATTGGCTATATAAGAAATAATGTTGATAGAGGCACTGAAAAATCTTTTAAGATATCAGCTGGCAGGACTACTTTATGAATTCAAGCTTGTTTAAATATAGTCAGTGAAGCAATCTTCTCAAGGAATTGGATGGGAACATTTCAAAAGTCTGACTGTTGTAGATGTATACTATTTGCTTAAATAAGTTGAATATTAAGAATGAAGTAACTGAAGGAAAAATTATGACTAAGTAAAAATAATTAAATAACCTCTGGCATACCTTTATGTTTTAGGTCTAAGGCATTTTGCTAATACTGGACTACTGCTGTTTTCAAATAAAACGTTCAGTCTACAGTATGCAGTCCTTTGAAGAGATAAAGTCATTCAGCACTTTCCAGAATCAGATCTATTTTCAGGAAGAAAGTTGTTCAATATCCGTGTACAGGAAAGTTTATATTCCTGTATAATTAATCCCTTGAGCTCTGAGGTACGGAGTAGATTTTATTTCTGAGAAGAAGGTAGCCTCCATACTGTCTCGCTTTGGGCATTTTCTTTCCTGGAAAATATATATTGCAAATGTTTCTTTAGAAAATGTATATAAACCACATAAAATTTCAGGCTACGTGAGGTTTTATATTGAGGATTTTCCTGGTTTTGATTGGCATAGAGTTAATTTTCTTTTTAGTAGCTGGTATAATGTTGTGTTTTAGATTCAAAATTCAATAAAAATACAGTTACGAGGTTTTTCTACAACTTTAAATTTAGTGGGACGGTTCTATTTTTAATGGCCATGGGATTAGCTATTATGATGCCAGAATGAACTTCCCTTTTGCAGGACATAAGCATATAAATATGGTAGCCTCCCAGTATCTAAGCAGAGACTGATACGTTGGAAAATGTTTCATTTGCCCCTCAGTCTGTAAAAGAAACAACCTAGTAAACCTTTGACATTTTTCTCTCTAAATAAAGCCAAGTTTTTTCAAGGAAATGGGAGCCTAGATTTTCCAACTGGTTTAATTTTAATTACCATATCTGTCTTAGGAATCCATCATCATTCACCCTGTTCCATCAATATTCCATCACAGCACATTGAGCTATCCACCATATTCTTTCCTCCTCATGCTCTTTCCTTCATTCCAAGATAAGTAGAAGTCAGAAATGAGAAGTGAGACAAGCTGAGCCAATGTCTAAGATGTTAAACAGAAGTTGTTTAATGAGCCAGCAAAACCCATGAGTCTTCAGGATGATTGGACCCTAGGGAAACTTGCAAACATATGAAGGGTTAATATTTAAATAGACTACAGAAGTTCAGTGTGTATAACATAATATGTTATATAACAAGGCAGATTTGCAGTCTCTGCTCCTTTGCAGTTTCATCCCATTTGTCTGCCAAGTAGCTTGTCATCCTTACTTCATCATCAATTATTAATTTGCATTTTATTTTACTTTTTCCAAGGCTAAGATTAAATCTGGCTATTTTCTGAAATAATCAATTCTAGATAAAAAGTTATTTAATTCACAGTCTGTCTTGTTCTCAAATTTAAAAAATATTTAACCAAAAATACTGCTAAGTAGTGTTTTCTTTAAGCCCTACTTTGTGCCAGGGAATGGCGAGGTTCATGAGTTTCACAGCTTTTCATAAATGCCAGCAAATGCCTGTACAGTCTGATTGCACTATGACACCTGCAATACAAAGTGGTTGAGTTTGGTACCTACATTAATACCTTGCTGTGTACCTGTAAGAGCTTTCTTGGTTTGTTGGCTTGTCTACCTTGTCGTGAGACTGCCACAGACTATGAAACAGAGCCATAGAGCTTTATGAAGCAGAGGAAACTGCTACAGGTGTATATATACATTGTATACACCTGAACAGACTAAAAAAATAATAAAAATCAGATATTTAGATATTTTGATTGAATATAAAGAGCAGGGAGGAGTTTAAGGGTTTTGGGGTTTTTTTACCTGTACTTTTACATTTATGTTTTCATCTTGTTACAAAACACTACTGAATTAGATATAACTAAAGGATTAGCTGGATTAGAAATACATAACCAACATTGTGTGAAATATAGCAGGAAATACAGCACCAATAGAATCAGACCTAGGCTGGTAAGATCAATTTATACATGACATTAAAATATCCACATTGAACTCTCAACTAAAGATGTACAAGTTGGCTTTTGTTTTGGTTTTCCACAAGATGAACAATTAGGTTGGTGTCTTTACTGCTATCAAGTGATCTTCTACTGTACATGTACGTCATTTAAAGTTATCAGATTTAATACAGTTTGGAACTGAAATGTGGACTAGGCAAAAGCTCAAGTTTGGTACTCATCTCTCTAAGACAGCTTTGCATATGCAGGCTGGAAAATCACAAAAGTCTGTGTCTTAGAGCACACAGCTACAGCACAGCTGTCTCACAGGAAGGCTGGAACACTTCTGTCTGTCTGTGGGAATCTGATGTTGCCCTCTCTTGAAACCATAATAACAATCATCCAATGGTGAGGACTATGCTGTATTACAGATGTCTCAGCTGTCTTCATTAGATGTTGGAATTGTGTCTCAGGAAAGCCTTGGAATAACCACATTGCAGAACAAGAAAACTGCCTTCCCCCATCTCCCCTTCTTGTCTCTCACAGATCACCGTGTACAATGCAAATTGTTTCTATCTGCCCTTCTCTCTATCAGACCACTGTAAAAACTGAAACTGTATTTGCAGATCTACTTTGGAAAAAATGTCTGCCTTTAGGAGATTAGTTTTGCTGCTGCTTGTTGGTTTTGGGTTGTCGTGGGTTTGTCTTTTCTGAGTGTGGGTGCAGGTCCCTTGAAGTTGCAACTCTTTTTCAAGGCCTAATTTTAATTAATCTCCCTATTTTCAGAAGCAGTCCACTTTTAATTTCAGAGTAAGAATATTCACTCCAGACAGATAGTCCATGCTATAACAAAATGTTTTGAAAGTATAAGAAAGATGATGAAAATAAACTTTCTGTAGCTATCATTTTTACCAGAAAATGTGTTCTTTAATAAATAATTTGCTGTCATGTTGTTTCACCCTTACATAACAAACTTGTGAGCAAGGACCCCATGCCAAGCAGACATAGCTGTAAAAGCTGTGTCTAAACTTGTCTGCATTGTGTTTTCCAGCTTGGCTCCACTGTTCACCCAGGCAGCCTGCACAGCACTGAATACTGAGAATGCATTTAATTACAATCTGACATGTGTATTCCTGAGAAACAAAAGGCTGTGAACTGAGGGTGATGATTAACTGTTCTACCAGATAATTGCTTAAACTACTACTTATATTATGCTGCATTATCTCTTTTGAACAAAGTGATTATTGGCCCTTTGTGTAGCGATTATACAATGTAAGTGCAATCTTGCTGTTTTAAATGTTATAGTTTATGTTTAATGTACTTATATTTGTAATGAGGGGTGCAACTTCAGATTTTCTAAGGATTATTCTCACAAATAAAAAAAAAAAAAAATCCTGCCTCAATTTCTCAGATTGGTCCAAGATTTAAATTTCTTTAAGGGACTTAATGTCACCAGAAAGGGCATCCTCTGTTTCTGAGGAGATCTATTGGTAGGGAAGCACTGTTAAGTCCAGGAAAACTCCAGTTAAACAGGTAAAGTTTCTATTTCTATAACAAGGAGGGAGGGGAAGGTACAGAAACAAATGGTTTTAAGAACACTGGGGGTGGGAGGGTGGGGGAGAGAATTGCAAACAGTGCAACAACAGCTTTGGGTCTTTAAAGTAATTAACATATAATTGCAATTGATGAAGGGATTGAGCTCTCCCCTTCACAGTCAGTTTGCAGATGACAGCAAGTCAGGTGGGAGTGTTGATCTTCAGGAGGTAAGAAGACTCTGCAGAGGGTTTTGGGCTGGCTGGATAGATGGGCTGAGGCCAGTTATATGAGGTTCAACAAGACAAAGGGCAGATCCTGCCCTTGGGTCACAAGAGCCCTCTGCAGCACTACGGGCTTGAAATAGAGAGACTGGAAA
Source organism: Cinnycerthia olivascens (assembly GCA_035048155.1). Lineage (NCBI taxonomy): Eukaryota > Metazoa > Chordata > Aves > Passeriformes > Certhiidae > Cinnycerthia > Cinnycerthia olivascens. The sequence goes on from JAWWMU010000106.1 coordinate 121,652,945, forward strand.
GCTGCCCAGAGGAAAAGGACCTGGGGGTGCTGGTCAACATTGGCTGAACATGAGCCAACAGAGTAACCAGGAAGCCAAAAAGGCCAACAGCAACCTGGCCTGTAACAGCAATAGCATGGGCAGCAGAACCAGGGCAGGGATTGTCCCCCTGTGCTCAGCACTGGGGAGGCCACACCTCAAATCCTGTGCTCAGTTCTGGGCCTCTCACTACAAGAGAGATATGGAGGCACTGGAGGGTGCCCAGGGAAGGGAAGCAAAGCTGGGGAAGGGGCTGTAGCTACAAGTAGCAGCTGAGAGAACTTGGGTTGTTTAGCCTGGAGAAAAAGAGGTTCAGGGGGACATTATTGCTCTCAACCAGAACCAAAGGTTGTAGCCAGCTGGGGATCAGCCTTTTCTCCCAAATAACAAAAAAAGAAAAGAGGAAATGGTTTCAAGTTGCACCAGGGAGGGTTTAGATTGGATATAAGGAAAAATTTATTTGCCAAAAGGGTGGTCAAGCACTGGAACAAGCTGCCCAGAGAATTGTAATCACCATCCATGGAGGTATTAAAAAGATGTGCAGATGTGGCACTTGGGGCCATGGTTTAGTGGTGAACTGGGCAGTTCTGGTTTAATGGTTGAACTCAACAACATTAAAAGTCTTTTCCAACATGAACAGTTCTGTGAGTCTATGAAAAGATTGAAATATACTATCTTTTTTCCCATAGATGTTTTTTTTGAAGAAAAAAAACATACTTAAAGAAGGACCTGCATCTTTACACACTATGGAAGTGAGGAGGCCTTTTCATTTTAGATATCACCATAGTATAAGAGAAACTTCAAATTACCTGCAATGAGCAAAGATACAAAAAAAAACCACATAGAAAACAGAAATGAGCAACCATGACCAGATTTTATAAATAAAGTACAAATACTTTATAGTATAAATATTATGAATCCTTTAAGTATAAATATTTTATAAATAAGGTAAAATTTTATAAAGTAGAGGGTTTTCTACACTTGCTGGAAGAAAGTAAGGTACCATTTTTATGAGTTCATAAGCAAGAAAAAAAGGAGATCATCCTACAGCTATGAGGACTGAGGTTTTAGGACTCCTCTTAATGTGCCTAGTAGCTCTGGCTCCAACTTATTTTCTTTTGGAAATACACAGATTAGTACTTACTTTTCTGAGAGCAGATATTTCTGTCCTATCCATCTAGTTTCTATGTGCTCTGAGATCACTAAGATTTTCTTGAAAGCTGTGACAAGTGAAAAATTACAATCTTGCTAAACACTGTGTGCAAAAGACATAATTTTTTAGAACTTTTAGAAGCCTTTTCACTTTCCGTCCGAGTGCCCCAGCACCCTCTTGATCATGAAAGGCTAATTGTGTTACTTATCAGAGAAAACAGGTAGGATGGGAATCATCATGGAGACTCAGTTAAATGATGAGAATATCCCTGCCCACAGCAAGCAAGGATAGAGGCAGCCACAGTGGCATATTTTGTATGTATAGCAGCATTCCAGGAAGCTGCTATACATACATTTCTCAGTATTTAACCACAACACTTTGAAGCAGAATGACACTGAGTTCTGGGAAGCCAGGCACTATTTCATATTTGAGAAAAATGTCCTAAGTCATTTGCTATCCCCCTTTGTTCCATATGTTCCCAGATGACTGGCAACCAGTATGAATGCTTATGAAACTAAACTGTCAACATAAAAGAGATCTCTTGGGAAAAATATGCAATGATGAGACACAATATATAATATCTATGCAATCAAGGCCAGTGTTAAAAGATATCTCTAAACTTTTCCATCTTGTACCATTCTCCACTCTTACCTCCTTTAACCTGAAAAATCATTTGATGCATGCCAGGTTACCATCAGTGTACACAGTCCTAACCTTTCCCGTTTTCTTCCATATTTTGTGACAGGCAGTATTTTAAGTGGAGTTCCAAACCATCTAAGCTATAACTGTTGTACAGATACACACATTTAGCAATTCTCTTCCCAGTTCATCACATTGTGCCTGCCAAAGGAAAACTAAAGTTCTCCCCCACTGTACCTGATACAGATACTCCCCAGGCCATCATAATCCCTGCAGACCAAAAGGATCCTTACTGTGTCCTGATTAGCACAAAATGGGCACTACATGCTCTGAGAAAACAGACACTGTGTACTGTGCTCTAAGGACACATTATTGTATATTGCAATAGAAAGTCAAAGGCTGAAGGCATTATTTCACAATCAAGATACCTTTTTGATCCCACGGGTGGCATGATTACTCAGCTACACACTGGAAGAAAAATCAACCACTACTCATTAATTTTATTACACTTATCTATTATATTTTTCTTAAAATGAGGTGCGTAAATCTTACTTGACTGTGCTATATCCTGCCTTGTAGTTTACCATTGAGATATCTATTAATATTTGTTAACACATTAAACTGCAGTAATGAGTACTTCTACAAAGTACAAAGTAAAAGGAAGGAAGATCAGCAAAAGGATTAGAAGTTAGAAGGTGAAAAAAGTGCAGAAAAGAGAGTAATGACTGCAGCTATAATGAACTGTCCATGACCTTAAACTCTCCAGTTTTCAGATTCTTTTGAGCCTTCGAAAATGTGTTAACTCTCTGCGCTGCTTTTTGTTCTATAGAGGAAATACAGATATGTGCCATCAGTTGTGTGCAGTTACCACTATTGAATCTGTATAAAGCCAATCTGAATCCATTTTTACTCACATTCAAATAATGTTTTCTAAAAATAGAGACATATATTCTCACAGGAATTAAAGCCTCTTGATTCCCTGAAAAAAAATTTTTTTCTCTTGTTCATGTATCCTCAAATGTTCCCTCCACATCCAAACTCCCAAAGAGCTTCAAAACTATGATAATCTAGAAGAAATAACCTCACATTACTCTCATTACTCTCTGTTTAATTCTTATCTTGAGTCCGTCTTTCCAAAAAGTAACTTCAGCTAAATTCAAAAATCTTTGTTGAACAAGGCATTGTTTTTACTATTATTCCTGAGTTGCATATAAATTCCACTCTTTAATGAAACAATTACTTAAAAAAATAGAGAATGTAAATATTGTTTACTGCTTCCCAGTATTTGTGAGCAAAAGCCTTTGTACAACACAGAAGGTATATTCAGGCAACAGACATTGTCCTTCAGTCTTTATTTTTCCTTAAATAATTAAGTCTTTGGCTGTGACAATTCCAAAGTAAATTTTCCAAACACAAATTTGGTGAGACGAAGACAGGGATACCTAGCATAGTTTGCCAAAACTAACCTGAAAACAGCAGTTATGTAAAGTTTGATATCTTCCTGCAAGGCTAGATTAGAGGTAGAAAGGATTCACAATAAATTGAAAAGGTCTTGAAAGACCTGAAAATAGAACTTGACTGATTTTGATTTCCTAGAGGAGACATTGACTTCCAAAATTTTTTAAATAACTCTAGTGATGGTGGCCAGATATTTGCTCATAACACACACTCAACAGAGGAGAAATTGAGAAGAGACAAAACTACTTAAAAATTATCTGGATAAGTGAGACTCCTAAACATTTAGATCCAAAGCAAGTGCTGCAATGACAGAAGGACCTCAGTTACCTGCAGGAGGCAACTGCTGTCAAAATATAAAAGTTTTTATTTGTTTATGATCTTTGTAAATCGCGTAAAGGAACTTATTTTTTTAATGACATGCACAACCATACATGTATTAACAAAAAAATTCCAATAATTTTGCTTTTTTTGGACTTTGTTAAGATTTTGAGATTATGGGTAGATGTTGGCATTTTTGGTTTTTAAATTCAAATATCTACCAAGACAGAAAAAAAATAATTTTCAGGGAAATAATGGCTCTCTCTGTCATAGGCTCCTTCCTTTGTATGAGCAGGAAAAGAACATTTACATGAAGAGTCTGACACGTGTAACATGTTAGATAAATAGTAGCTGTTCCTCCTCCCATCCTACTGGACATTACTGCTTTATAGCAGAAGAGATGAAAGAGACGTAGTTATATTTATGCACCAAAATATGGGGGACAAATATTAGTTACAGAATCATAGTAGCATAGAATGCTTTGGGTTGGAAGGAACCTTAAAGATCCTCTAGTTTTAATTTCCCTGCAATGAGCAAGGACACCTTTCACTAGACCAGGTAGTTCAGAGCTCCATCCAGCCTGGCCTTGAGCATTTCAAGTGATGGGGATTCTGTAGCCTCTCTGCACACAAGTTCTTGTCCTTCACCACTCTCTGAGTAAAGAATTTCATACTAGCATCTAGCCTAAACTTGCCCTCTTTTAGTTTAAATCCATTATCCCTTATCATGTCATTATCTACCTGTATAAAAAGCCCCTCTTCCTCAATTTTTATTAGTCCTCTACAAGTACTGTAAGACCACAATGAGTTCTCCCCAAAGCCTTCTCTTTTCCATGCCAAAAAAAAGCCAGTTCTCTCAACCTATCATCACAGAAGATATGTTCCAGCCCTCTGCTCATCTTTGTGGCACTCTTCTGGACCTCCTCCAACAGGTCTTTCTTGTGGTGAGAACTCCAGAGCAGCAGGCAGTACCCCAGGTGGATTCTCACAAGGGCAGAGTAGAGACAGGATCACCTCCTTCGACCTGCTGGACATTCTTCTTTTGGTGCAGCCCAGGATGCATTTTCAACCTTCTGAGCTGTGAGATCGTGGTGGCTCATGTCCAATTTTTCATTCACAAGAATCCCCAATTCTTTCTGGACAGGAGGTCCCCAACTTCTCTCAATCTCTACTCATATCTGAGATTGCACTGACCCAGGTCCAGCACCTGGCACTTGGACTTCTTGAACTTCATAAGGCTCATGAGGGCCACTTCTCAAGTTTATCCTGATCCCTCTGCATGGCATCTTGTCTCTTCTCTAGAATCACCTTAGCCTTGTATGACCTGCAGCCTTGCTCAGGGTGTTCTTGCTCAGGGTGTTCTGTTGATGCAAATAGTGATGAGCATTGGTCTCAAGACAGAGTCCTGAGGGACACAGCTCATCACAGGCCTCCACCTAGACATAGAACCTTTGACCACAGCTCTTCTTCTATGTCCATGCAGCTAGTTTCTTATCCACTGGCTAGTGCATCCATGAAATCCCTGACTCTCGAATTTGAAGATAAGTATGTCATGTGGGACCACACTGAAGGCCTTGCAGTAGTGTAGATATATGACACCTGTTGGTGTTCCTTTATCACCTGTCAGTCTCTGGCTAAGAGATTAATGCCATAATCTGGATAGGTCCATATCAGTATTTGACTATAGGTCTTTCTCTGGACTTCTTGTTAGGTCCTTACAGCTCTACAATCAAACTAATCTTTCATTCATTGTGGGGATCATGCATGTTTATGTGCATGGTTCAAATATTTCAAAAATCATGGGGATTTGGTTTCAAGCAATCAGAATGGTGGCTTAGAGCATGAAGAAGCCAATCCTTTATGCTTTGTCACTGAGAGTGTGACTTCCGGGGTTCTGAAGTATTCAGAGCCTGCAGGATAGTACTGGAGATGGGGTGAAGGAAGCATAACCTGTTACAGTCTTGTCCATACTATTTATTGGACATGGACTTTGGTGCACATTATCCACAAAAATCATACCCTGGTATTAATTAATTCAAACATTGCAATTTCGCATGGGCCCTAGTTCTGCCAGGGAGAAACATTTATAATTGATTTGTACAGGTAAACACTGACCCAGCACTGACTATAGAATCACAGAATCATAGAATAAGCTGAGTTGGAAAGGACCCATCAGGAAAATCAAGACCAACTCCTGGCCCTATGCAGGGCACCCTAAGAGTCACATCACATTCCTGGGAGCATTGTCCAAACACTTATTTGAGCTTTGTCTGGCTGGGTGCTGTGATCACTTCCGCAGGGAGCCTGTTCCCACACTCAAAAACCCTCCAGATGAAAAACTATTTCCTGATATCAAACTTAAACCTCCCCTGACTTGGATTCATGACATTTCCTTAAATCCTGCCAATAGTTAGGAGAGTGAAGATGTCAGTACCTGTTCCTCCAGTTCCCCTGATGAGCTTGAGCTCTCTTCTTCATACTCTCACATGTAGCAAAACACCTGTAGACAGTCTGAATTCATGTAGACAGTATGCTCTTCTCAAAAACTGTTTCTCACTAGCATTTTAAGCTCACCTTAAAAGCAGGCTTTTAAATTAGACATGTGATAAAATGGAGAGCTATTTGAATATCCTGTAAGATTTTGTTGCTAAATAAGAGAAATATGTCAGAACCCTTAGTGACTGCAATATAATTTTAATTCCAAAGAGAGCAACTTTTAAAGATAAGTAAGACAGTAATCTACTCCCTCCAGTCCACCCCATGGAGCTTGAGATGGCAAAGAAAAATTATTCACTGGAAATAAATTATTTTTCATCAAAAATCAGGAATTTAGAAAAAGTTATAAATCTGATTCTTTTAGCATTCTATAGGAAATTTAGGAAAATTATGAGAAAATAAGCAAAAGCTATTTTTCTTTAGCTTAAAAAATAACCTAACCTCTAGTATTTCTACATTTTCATTTAAAAAACTCAGTATTTGAAATCTTGTTTTTTCATATTTTATATTTAATATTGCAGCTATGCAAAAATATTTTAAATTTTTTTGATGATATTATTTAAGATGCTTCAAAAATGTTTTGACTTACTGCAATAGATGTGCATATGTTTATTTCAAAATCTACTGGAAACTATGACAAAGCCTTAACAAAGATCAACATTTTATTTCAAGGAAATTTGGCCAGGAGTTGTCAGGGAGAAAAAAAAGTTGCTGTTCTGTCTAGAGAAAATCCATTGAATGTTTCCTTATTAATAAAGAAAATGGCAAAGATTTTTCAGTGGGTCTGAGGAGAACTGCTAAACAAAATCTATCCAAAGAGTTAATTGTCCTATTTCCCCCCAGTCTGAATCTCTCTATCCAGAATAATTTCTAGACCATGAAACCAACTGAACCATGCTGAAATATTGTCAGAGAGCTCTCAGTGGCCCAGGCCAAAATGATGCCAGGAAATATACTGGCCATTTAACACTGTGGGGGATCACAGGCTGGGAAGTGGGACTTGCTGTTTCATTTACTTGTATAAGCCTGTAGGAAAAGAAGTGGGATAAAGTCACAGGGATTAGTCCTCCTGAAAAGATTCAGTCTTGCAAGAGCTTCAAGAATGTTAAAAGGAGTATGAAGAACACACAGGCTCACTGAAATGCTTTTAATTTTTAATAATGAAGGAATGAAAATAGACTGGGTCACAAAGAGAAAGTATGCAAAAGTTAAAACAAAGTAAAATGTGATAGAAGGCTAAAAAGAATGGAAAATGATGCAGATGGATAACACGTATGTGTTACAAAGTTTCCATTGCAGTCTTCTGACAGACAGTATACATAAAACATTCTTGTCCCAAGTGAAATAGTGAAATTCAGTATATCCTTATTTGATGTTTTTTCAGTATATCTACCTATAAAAACATCAAATGAAGTTAATGTTTCATTTGATGTTTTTAACGTTACAGCAATCATTGAGAAATGTTACATCAAGCTTTATTCATTTTATTACTTTATTAATTTATAAAGGGCCCATCTCATGGCAGAATCTGTGAGAAAAAGAGCCAAAGTGAGGTCAATGTCTAAAGACACCACAGGAAGAAAAAAAAGAAAGCAAAATATGTCTAAAAGCTGACTTCTAAACAAGGAGATTTTTCAGGAAAAAAATGAATATTGTTCTGTGATTCATATGAAGAAAGCTTGCATTGCATCTTTAAAGTATCCAGAGAGTGTTTTTGTCATTTGCTAAATAAAAAGAATTTCCTGAAATGTGCAGAAGCTTAAGTAGAAGAACATTGGGTCAAAAAAAAAACTCCAAACAACTGAAACCAGCTGGGTGACTCCCACTCTTTTTGAGGAAGACATACAATTGTTAAAGAAAGACATAAAAATTCGAGATTTCCAAAAATAAGTACCTTTATACTCATATACATCCACATAAATGCACACACATGTGAACAGAGACACATGTCAAGATAAACAATGCTAAAGGACCCATCCATACAGAGGTGCCAAGCACTCAAAAATGCTGAAACTCAAGGAGAAACTGTGCTTTCTTTTCAGTCTGAAGCTTTGTACTTGTTCATTGCAACATGATTTTTGATTAAGGATTCTGGAAAATGTTTTGGTTTTTGTTTCTTCCTGCCTTACCTCTCTGTTCCATGTCCATTACAGATCCAGCAGCTTTGTTTGAGAGGTCCTGCATCACAGCTTTTTCTCTGGGTAAAGAAGGGCTCTGCCATGCATGTGCCCATGTGCCTGGGCCAAGTGCAGGAGGGACAGGCAGACAGACAAGGTGTGCTGGTAAGGACAGAAGCACAACCACAGCACTGTGAAATGTGGGTAGGCTCAGGAGTAAGTGAACACCATCAGCAGCAGTAAAGGCTTCCTGGTCAGGAGATGATAATTGCACAAATGATGTAACCGGGGGGGAAAGAGTTCTTTTGCAGAAAGCTTGAAGTTTGCTTAGGTAAAAATGCCCGCCAGACTTCTGTTTGCCTGACTTAATTTCTGTATATAGAGTTATATATTTATTGGTACATTTCTACATAATACAGTGCTGAAAGTATTTTCATATATAACTAGATGCTTTCAGACATCAGATGAAAAATTCCTTGCACTTCTTAAATATCAGAGTGATCATAAAAGCATTAAAGGAAGGATTATACTAAAATGTCTTTACAAACACATCTGAAAAACACCAATAGTGATGCAATCGAACACTTAAATTTATAGTTATACACTTAAAAACAACCATGTACAAACTGGCTCATCTGACATTTTTCTCAGAACAGTGTGATTGCTAAAAAACATCATGTTAATATACCTTTACATTTGATGGTTTTACTCTTAATCTTGGTCTTAAAAACATCAAATAAGGGATAATTCTTCATTTTCAGACGTTAAAAATTTCTATAAGCATAAAAATGTCATTTAAGGATGCGTCTCTTGACCTTTTTTTTTTTAATATCTGTGTTCTTTTCCTCCTTCTTTAGAACATAGTGAAAAAATTCTTTTAATGAAACTTCAAAGTTCTTAAATTCCCAAGTAAATTCCACCATTTCAAGAAAGGCCACTTATTTTGTCTCATTCAAGGTCCATGATGAAAAAATGTTAGAGAAATGCCTGTCAAACAGAACTCGCATCCCTGAAAATTAAGTATCACCAGCATGTTTCAATGAAGACTTCAAAAATTCCAAAGTTGTTGAAGTCATTTGATAATTGCGAAAATCTTAATTTTAGAATTTTAGGTGTGAACCATAAGGATGAGGACTCAGCTCCTTTTTCTGGATGGGAAAAGGTTGAATCCTTCCTGTTAGAACTTGGTTTATACAAATTTCTATAAAGGAAATAAAAAAACCAGACAGGAAATAAGCCTCCATCCTCCATCCTGGCATGGTGCTGACCAGTTGCAAGAGGCAAAATAACATTTTGCCTTATCTGCTGACAACTGTGCTCAGAGCAGGTCTTCATCTTTCTGCAACCTTCTAAGTAGATATCCATTAAAAGGCAGGAAGAAAGATCAGGACAAGCTCAGCTGAACTCTGGCCACCTGGAGAGAGCCAGTGCCATAATGTACCATACGACCCAGAACCCAGCAAGCTGACTTTTGGGATAATGTGTGGCAAGGGGTAATTTAACAGTTTGTGTATTAAGGAAAGGTTTCTGTCTGACCATTCACATGACTCTCTGGCTGTCCCTCCCAGTGCCAGGGACTTTCACTGCTGGGGCTGAAGCTCCTTCACAGTGGGCAGCTCTGTGAGCAGGACAGGTGCGTGCTTGACACCCTGCACTCCCCACTCTCATGCAGTCAGACCAGGCTTCCCTACGGGTTCAACCCAGGTTTCCCATGGCAGAGTCTCAGATGTTGAATTTCCATAAAAGCCATTTATTCATGGTATAGTGACACAGAAACAGTTTTAGCTGGTGCATCCAATGACCCCCAACAAAGGAACCCCTGGGATTTTATACCCTTACAGTCTATGCAAGTATTGCTCTGCCTCCTGAGTCCTCCACTCCTGCTGTATCTCCCAGTGTCCATCCCCAGGTCTTCCTGCCTGTTGTTAAGCAAAGGGTTATCAGTTCTCTGCCTCTTATCTTGGGATTCTACCCAGACCTCTGCATCTCAATCTGCACCTTGCAAACTGAGCTACCTGCACCAGATGTATTTTTCAACATGTGCTTTCAGTAAAAACTGTAAATGGAGTCAGAGAGGCTCTTCTATTTGCCTTACTGAAAAATGCAAATGTTTGATATATTCCTTACATATGTGCAGCCACTCTTAAACATCAAAAGTGAAATTTCTTTAATTAGGAAGTTGAGTTAATGTTTCTTTCCGTTTTCTTATGTAAATTATTTGTTCATATTTGTATAGTAACAATAATTAATGTATTGGAAAATTACAATAGCCTATCTGTAGTATTGCAGTATTTCTGACCCACATGAATACAAAAACAATTCAGCTTCATTCATGTTCCAACAATGAGTACTAAAGACAATAACAGTAATTATATGAGACTTTTGACAGTGTTGTCAAACATTTAGGGCATGCAGTTCATCAGATCTTGAATAAATTGCATCACACACACATCGCTCAATTAAAACTACAGCACTAATTAATTTAACTCATTCACAAAACTTTTATTTAAATTAAATTATGATTGTGCTGATGATGTTTTAAGTATTCATTGCAAATAGAAAGATTTATGCTGGTTTTGTTTACTCTGTACACTGAGAAGTTCTAAGAATAATTTCTGACAAATTGCACAGATTTCTGCTGACATACTTACAAGAACATCAAAGTTATCTCAGTGAACTTGTATCACAAGCTGCTAAAATGTAACTTAAACCAACTTGCTTTATTAAACAAATCTCAAAAACCCCAATCTGACTTAATTCTCTTTTGGTTCTTCCTTTGTTGGTACATTGAGATTAAGAAGTGCACCTTGAAAGGAACATCTTAAATGAAGGGAAATGTCCATTGTGTGAAGTGGGTAAACTGAAATATTGCAGAATTTATAAAAGCACAAAAGGGTGGAGGATTTGGGAAAGACCAGAGAAGAATAGAGAACTGATGCCCAGATTAGAAAGAAAAGTACATATGTATTGAAATAAAAGAAAAAATGCCTATTCTAATTCAGCACAGAAAGCCATCCACTGCCCTCAAGTGGTAGAGCCATAGTGTTTTAAGGATGAAGGCACTTTTTGTTGGAATACTGATAAACACTGGGAAGAAAGAGAGTAAGAAAACTGGCGAATGGAGAAATTGGCACAGGCTTTTACACCTCTTATTGGTCTTAGAAATACTAGTGAACATAAAACGCACGGGATTTTGTATGACTCATAAGCCTGAATGAATTTTTATGTTCAAAAGCCCTATTTCATCTTTTGCAATATTGTTTTAAAGGTATTTTTTGAGTATGAGAAAACTTCCTCCAAACTAAATGTACCATTTTTTGCAATAAAACCAGGAGCTAACAGTGTTTATTTGAAATGCAAATGAAGACTTGCCACCCAGAAATGTATGTTACATTTGACATTTGTCTCTAATCAGAAGTCCCTATGAATAATGTAGTTTGATACCAATAGCCTCATTAAGCAAGGTTTCCTTTAATACCCTTTCTGATTGTAATCTCTTCATTATACTTCATTTTCTCATTTCTACTGACCCTACTCATCATTATCAATATGATCAGGTCTTCAGTAGTGTTGCTGATATGTATTTTATATTGAATAGGCCATAGATGGGAATTATTAGCACTAATGCACAGGTATTCTTTAACTGTAGGACGGTCTTATTCCAACTATGTTTTTCTTAGGAACTGTAGATCTTCTGCCCCTCATGACTGGAGTTTACTAGGTTTGGTCACAGGTAAAAACGAGTTTGTTGGTTTCATCCTAGACCCCATTTGAGCGGATGGACAAATGACAGCATTACTTCACATGATTGCCAATTTCTGTTAAAAAGAGCTTTGGGACTAAAAAAGTGGAGCTGTTGTGGATCAAGATTGAGGTGCATTGGCCAAGCACAAGAAATGTCTGCACAATGTCTTTGGGAGCATTTGTTGTGGACCGGGACACCTCATTTGCAAACACTAAACTGGTGCACAAATTGAAGATACAAAGCAGTGGTTACTATAAATCATCCACTGTGTCCTGATTTCCTGTAAATACCATGCACCCCTTAAAAAACTGGGGATATGTTTCAGGAAAATAGCAGGTTTTGCTGTGGGAAAGGCCAACATCCCAAAGGCAGTGAATAACAAGAGGTTTCCATTTCAGTTAGGGATCAGATTCCATTTATTTTCTTCTTTCATAACCACAGTAGGCATAAAATGTAGAGCTGGTCCAGAGATTCCTCCATAAAGTGATGCTGCCAGTTACCAATTTTCAATACATCACCATTAAATTGTCCCATAATTTTTCTGCCTTTTCTTTCCCAGCAGGCTGATTACTCTGATGTGTTTTCTGTGATTAAAGGAAGAGTTATCTTTGAATTCCTTCAAGATTAAGTTGAAGGGGTCCTCTTAAAATGTAAAGAGAAACTTTGCTTTCATGGAGTGAAAAATAAAAGTAAGTCACTACCTTTATTCCCTTTCTAGAAATGAGATAGAAATGTTGATATAAGATGACAAGCAAAGTCAAAAGGGACAGACAGCCAAAATCCACCTTGGGCAGGGAGAAAAAGATGGAAAGATCCAGAGAGCTCACCTACTTGCTATGAGAGACATGGGAGTTTTTACTCTAAAATGAGCCTCAGATTCTCAAAACATCATGTTTCTGCCCTACCAAATATCTTTCAAGATTTGTGGCAACTCTAACCTAGGCTCAGTTACAGACATAGAGAGAGTCTATGTAACAAACTCCAAAATCACATTAATATTTCTGCAAATATATGACCAGAATTTGTATAAATATACCACATATCCCACCCAAACCCATTTCCCCAAGGCTGGAATCAAAAACTGATTTCAATACTCAACTTTCTCTAATAAAAAGTTCAGTGAACAATCAGAGGAAAAAAAAAAGCTTAGTATCCCAAAAACAGAAACACTCGTAGGCTTTCCTTCAAATCTATGGTTAGATAAGGTCATGTGCTTTCTTTAGTACATCTCATTTTGTGACTCAGGAAATTTCACCAAGTCATCCTGCAAATCCTTCTGTATGGGAGCAGTTCTCAGGACTTTACAGAGTACCCCAAGAAAGGACCCAAAGAGTTGTCCAACTGAAATGTGTTAGGTCTAGACAGAGTGGTCGTGAACCTTTCCAAAAGCACAGATTTCCAATGTTTTGTTCATTTTCCTTCTGAGAAAAGAGCAAATTGGGTATTAATGTAGTGGGTCCTGTAGCTACAGGAAGGAAGGAAGGAAGGAAGGAAGGAAGGAAGCTAGGAAGGAAGGAAGGAAGGAAGGAAACCATAATAAAATTTTTCACAGAATACCAAGGAGAATTTCAGCAGCTGGTGTCCCTGCAGGTGGGTATCCTTGAAGAGTGAAGAGAAAGAAGCATGGAGTGTCCTATCAGTTGTGGTGCTCTTGATGCACTTAAGAGCCACAAAAAACCTGTTTCTGAACTGAATCTCTCATGTGATATAACTATGACAATATTAATCAAAATACTGGGGTTTTTTAAACTAAATTCTTTCTTGGAAAGTCAATGCTTTCATAGAGTTTGAAAAAATTGAAAAAGTATTACCTGTGTTTGGAAGAGGGGCTAGCTAGACAATACTTTCCTCATTTTTATGGCTGGTTCTACTATCATATCCCCAAGAGATTTTTTTTTAGATGTGATAAGATAACAAGTTTATTGTTGCATGACTGTTTTATTTAATCACTGAAAAATAATTTACCAAGTATAGGAACAATGGCTATGAATCACATCAATACCGATTATATAGCATTTTGGAAGATTGATCTATTCTCCTTCTAGTAAGCATCTGTATCTTACATTAGCCTAAATGGAACTTAAATTTGTGCATCAAGTGGAGAAGAAAGCCTTCTGGGTGGTTATGGATGCATGACCTTGAGCCTTGTGACTCACAATGCAATCTGCATGCAAGGATACTAGACAGTATCTGTCAGCGTCTGTCAGGTCTGATTGTTTAAACATTATTTTGTCACCCACACACACATGCACAAATTTTATCCAATTTCAAATTAAATATTAAACTAACCTTTTAAAGGGGAACTACTGTAAAATTTAAATAAAGTTTATTGTGCTTCTTTTTACAATTAAAAATGTATAATAAGAAAAATTAATCTCCGGTGTAACTTAAATGGATTCCTGAGCACTGTGTCAACGACACTTTTTACCAGAATAATTAGAAATTGAAGACCAGATTTCTCTTCACTGAAAATATAATAAGTAATCACCTTGAGCCAGCTCTCATGTAATATCACTGCAATTCCCTTTGCAATAACTGTAATGCAAGTTGCATCAATGTAGCAGGAGAATATTTGACATATATAGAAGATATATAAATAGATTTTTTTCTAAGGTAGATGTGTTTACCATATAAGAACTTTAAAAAAAAATAAAATTGTAGTCAGTCAGCTGAGAGTGATATGGTCAGTGGGAGAGATAAGCATACAAATTTTGACATTTTAGTATTATGCTACTTAAAAGAAATTCTCAATTCTTCTGATTTTGGGGGTATTTTTTGTCCATCAAATATGAGCTAGTTTGTTCTCATTGTATCTTCCATTGATCACTTTTTGGTCTCAATAGGCCCTGTCAGCACCTCTGGTCATTGGCCTGCAACAACCCGTACTTCATCCACGGAACTTGTGGGAGATGATGGAGCACTGCTGAAGAGCTGGACTGGGCTCTTCAGCAGGGCCCTGCAGTTGGAAGCAAGCTCTGGGGGTCAGATCCATAGCAAAATCCAGGAACTCTTTTGTCCTTGAGCTCTGCTGCCCCTTCTGCCACTTCTGCTCCTGGAGGGAATCCTACAGGTGCTAAACTTGCTGATAAAACAACTAATTAAATAATCAGTGGAACTAAGCAAAGCTTTACTATGAATAATTTAGCTGACAAGTGTCCTCTCTCCTTTTCTGAATTTTTCATGGCTGATTCATAATTATCTTAATATTTGTATATTATATAAAAATGTATAGTGAGTTGTCATTGCAAATTTTTATTCCAGATTTATAAAGAATATATTTTTTTCATAAAATTGATTTTGCAAATAGCTCATGCTTGACAACTTCTTCCTTGTGTAGGCTAACATTCATGTCATTCATTAATTTCAAAGAAAAATATTTTATTTTCAAATTTTTCTGATTTCATTATATTTGTTTTTCTTTGACCATTGAGTTCTTTTGTTAATCTAACACAGTGTATTAGGGTGTCATAGGATATACATCAACATTATACAGAGTTGTTTGAGACTGTGTGGATAACCATATTATTGAGGAATTTCAACAAATTTTATTTTTATGAGCATATAATATTTATGCATATGCATAGTGCTCCATGATGACCCTGCAGAAAAGTTTGGCCTTATTTCGGCTGGTTGTCATGATAGATCCAAAGGTAACCATCATTTGAAAAAAAAATCCTCAATAATCTGTAAAATACACTTTTATGATTATCATATGCATGAGTCTAACATTCCAATTAATTTAGAAGGTATGTCCTGGCTATGTGGGACCAGGTCTGCTAGCATAGAGGAAATACAGCGGCATAGACCCTATATTGCAGCTATGGTGCTCACAAATTATTATACACCTTCCTGAAGCCCACTCTATCCATGTTAATAAAACACAGTTTTTATGAGTGGGCCTTAAATAGCACAGTTTACAGTAGCAACTTCATCTGTGACCCTGCAGTGAGCTCCGCACAGGCAGGCAGGAACTGGTGGGGTTTCACAGGAACTCCTTCCTCCTAAACTCATGGCAGGATCAGGCCATAGATTTTAACAACCTGAGATAGACTCCCTGTGTTTTATGTTGTGTGGTTACTTTGTACATTCTGACTACTACGGGAAATAAACATTAAATGTCTGTACAAAGGTACTGCTTATAGAAAAGAGACAGGGATGATCTGGTCTGTATACAATGGCTGTACTCAGGCACATTCAAAATGCATAGTGGTTTTGTTACAATATTTGCATTGCACTCTGAAGTAAGGAAAAAGAAAAGTTATTGAAATCCAGACATTCTGAGTTATAGAATTGAAAAACAAGCTGATGTTATGACAGTTTTGAAATGGGTCTGCTTTTGCCAGCCAGTTATGTGCTTTAAAGAGCCTTTAGCTGATTTATGCAGTTCTTGTCCCAAAACTGCTGTATTGTATTACTTCAATATTTTATCCCTAACCATTTAAAGCAGGTTTGATCTTACATCAATAGTACTCAAAAAATATTAAAATCAAAGAGATTTCTTTTCAAAGAATTTATGCAAAACAAACCCTATATTTTTCCTGATCTTGAAGACTAAAATAAAAAAAAAGGGGAAAAAAAGAAAAAAATTACTTCTCTATCAAAAACTCCACATAGTTATGGGAGCTGTTGCATATTCTAAAAGCTCAGAAGGGAAAAAGGGGTTTTTAAATGTAAACTGCTGAAGTTGAAGCTTTCATGACAAAATAGCTTCTGGTCACAGACAAGAAGTAGAAATGAAGATTAGAAGTGTTATCACTTATCTTTTTTTAATACATTCATGTTAACTGCTGCTACTTCGAGTGAGTAAACAGGAAGCTTTTCTCTGCAGTGGGACCCTTAAAAGTACAATTTAATAGTTTTGACTAGCATTTTGGTTTATGCCTCCGTTCTTTTCTTCTCTTTACTTAGCTGTGTGTTACACAAGACTTTTATGAGTTCAATATGTACAGTATCTGTTGACACTTCGTATATAAACAAAAATGATTTCATTTGGAAGCAGGGGAATTAAAGTACCCATAATGAAAAACAATTGTTCTAAAATGCTGTCAATTTGGATTGTGGAAGGAATTTCAACGATTGATCCTGTAAATTGCAGAGAAACTTCAATTTTTATGGACATCACCGGTTTACAGAAGCAACTCTTAGATGAAATAATGCTTACTGTTTTTAAACATATCTTTTAGTTTCCAATTCTGAGGCCCCTTTATGATGCATGAAAATGTTATTTCCTTCTCCAGCTTTGGAGAAGATAAAGGAGAGATAATTGGCTATTTTTAGTCACCAATATAATGGGTTAGAGTATGATAGCAGTCTTCCTACATGCTTGGAGCTTGTACAACCTATGTTATTGTGCTGAGCTGATCATGGCTGGATACCACGTGCCATGTACCAAAGCCACTCTATTACCCTGCTCCTCAGCTGAACAGGGAGAATGAATACAGCAAAATACTCACAGGTTGTGTGATAAAGGCAGGGAGGAACACTCACCAGATACAGACTCAACTTCAATTTATTATCAAATCAGAGTAGGATAATGAGAAATAAAACCAAATCTTAGAGGCACCATTCCCTCTGCCCCTCCTTTTTTCCTGGGCTTAACTTAACTCTGGAATTCTGTCCACCCTCTGCCTCTGCTGCACACAGGTACAACGAGTGAGGGTTGTGGTCTGTTCATCACACATTGCCTTTGCTGCTCTTTCCTCCTCAGAGGAAGGCTCCTCACACTCTTCCCTGGTTCCAGGATAGGATCCTTACCATGGGACACAGTCTTTCAGGAACAGACTGCTCCAGCACGGGCTTCTCACAGGGTCAAAACCTTCTTTAGGCATCCACCTCTTCCACTGCGGGGTCCTCCACGGGTTGCAGGTGAATATCTGCTTCACGTGGACTGCCATGGGCAGCAGGGGTCTCTGCTCTGGTGCCTGAAGTATTTCCTCTCTCCTCTTCACCAACTTTGTTGTCTGAAGAGTTGCTTCTTTCACACATCTCACTCCTCTCTTAAATCAGTTAAACACTCCCCTTCTAAATGCATCATCCCAAAGGTACTGCCACAGACACTCATGGCCTCGACCTTGGCCAGTGGTGGCTCCATCTTGGAATCAGCTGGCAATGGCTCTATTGGACATAGGGGAAGCTTGTAAAAACTTCTCCCAGAAGACCAACATCTCCCCCATTAGCTTCCTGACTACCAAAATCTAGCTCCACAAATCCAGTACAGTCATAAATGACCACGTTTTTATCCAATCTATTGGCTCACATGTCTACAACAATTCAGTACAATCCTTACCGTGAAACTACTTAACTCAAAACAAAGTTCTCCTTCGTTATTGCACTCAAGATTGGTATATGAAAAAAATCACTTTGAAGAACATGGCCTGCAGGATAATTATTTTCTCTCCATTCATAGTCCATAGACCTTTGCAACAATAAAATGCATGTAATTTGGAATGGAGATACTTACTTCAAATAAATTGTTATGGCAGATGAGAACTATACTCTCAACCCAAAAATTTATTTCAATTCTATTCAGTTGCCTTGAAACATGATCTCAAGGCCTTCTTAATTCGGTATCCACGGTTCAGTGAAAACTATCCAAAGCTCTTCATGAGACCCCTCCAAATGGGAGACAGATGGTCCCTACTTCTGCTGCTTCTCAAACAAGTTTTCTGTTACTCTTCTTTCCTGTGGTAGTTCAGTATTTAGCAATTATGCCTAATGGAGAAATTCACACCATTCCGGCTACTGCATCAGACATTCTTGTCCTTGGATATAGACAAAATTTACCCTTGAATCTTACTTTCAGGTGTTTATTTGTATTGAAAAGAGTTGCAAAAACTTAAAAAATAATCCAAATAAATCAACAATTCTCTGATCTTGCTGTATGACTCTGAGAGGTTAAGACTTATAATGACACAGAGTAATTACATTTTTAAATTTCAGGATGGTTAAATGAAATCTTTCAGAAAGGTGAAAGTTGCATAAAAAATTAAAAGATGAATTATCTAAATCTACTCACAGTCTGTTGTTTTTAAGAAGTACCTTCAGTTCCTTCTGTCAGGAAAAGAAAATCCATGTATGGAGAGCAAATGAAAAGAATAAAACAAGGCCAAGAAACATAGCATGTCAGTTTTGAAAGATTGCTCCACGTAGGAAGAAAGAAATATGATAATATTTTTATAATACTGTTTATGTCAGACCATTAACAGCATTTCACAATGACATTCATTGACATTCACAGTAATAAACATTTCACAAATATGAGCAAGCATTCTTTTCCCTGTTTACACATGGCACACAGATTAGTTGTTCAACAGTAGCAAAAGTCAGTATCATAACTGGGCATAAGAACTCAGAATTCTTAGTGGAAAAATCCAGACCATATAATATTGCAGATTTTGTCCTTATCCTCAGAGTGGGGTCAAGAGTGATATAAGCACAGGGACCTCCAACAAGAGGATTTTCTGTCTTCCCTCTGAGATACTACTCGAATGACAGTCAATGTGTTCACAGCCTACTAAGAGCAGTCATGCTCCAAATATTTATTGAAAAAGTAAATACAGTGCATTTGGCTCTATGTGTGTTTGATGCGTTCTTATCTTTTTACCAAGAGGATTTGAACTCCTGAGAGGATGTGCATTGCAGAAAGGCATAAGTTTCTGGTGTAGGTCTTGCAGGTTAGACATGAAGTTTTATCAAGTACCATACCCTGAATGGTACAAGATTCATGTCTGGAAAAACATGTGCTAAATTTCTGCCCAGAAGAAATGCTTGGAAATGATAGACCTTGAATGCATATAGGTGTACAGAATATTCTTGTGCTTGCATGTCTGTCTGTCCATGTGTAAAATTTCCTTTATTTTCAACTTATTTAGTTGACTATAGTATGGAGAAAGGATTATGTTCTCATTAGCATAAACTTCTGTGAGGTGTGCAGTATCCTCACCTTGTGGTAAAATTAAGAGATATGAGGATACCTGTGCCTTCAGTCATTTCTAAGTGTTGTGTAGCCCGGGAAAAAAGGATAAGGATTTAGAAGAATAACTGATTCTTACTGTTTCTTGGACAAATTTCCAAGATTTGTTTGCATGCTGACAAAACATGATATCATTTCTACAAAACACTAATACAGTAGTTCATTTTTTAAATTAGGTGAAAAATTAAAAATTCAGACCAAGACAGAAATTAAAACAAGAAAATTTTTATTACTCCCTTAGTTAATTTCTGCCTTTAAACACACTGTTTCTCACTTTCTGGGTGTTTTGTGAGCATTAATCACAGTTCCAAGTCAAAATAGATTTGAAAGAAATTGGACTTCTTGCACTGAAGGCTTTTGAATGTATTTGTTTCATAGTTACAGACTCTCTTTTTATTTTCTTGTTGACAGCATGCCTGTTTTAAATGCAAAGAATGATCTTAATAAAATCTCTGATTTTTCTTCTGTCTGAAGGGAATTCTGGAAAATGGGGTTAGCCATGACAATGCTGAGCCACAATGCAATGTACTCATGGAACATTCATTTCACAGCATAAGAGTGAAAGAATTAATGACTTTGTGATGCATCTGAGTTTCCAAATAGCTCTATGAGCCAGTGACTACTGTTTCCTTTAGAATATCCACTCCAGTTTATGTGCTGCATTGCATCACATCTGCCTTTTTACAGAACACATCATGTTGATATTGCACAGAACGAGTGCCATGTTTGAAACTTGAGGTGAGGGGTTCTCTCCCTTGCAGATGCTGCACAGAGCTGTGAACCTCAGCTGCCTTGAATGACAGCCTGCTCTGGAGTTGGTCCTGCCAGTCTGGGTCCTAGGATAATTCAGGTACTTGAATAACTGAGTATAACTGAAATCCCCAAAGCAATTCATGTGCAGTTTTGACTCATCCTGGGAAGTGGATTGAATAGGGTGCTACATGATGTGTGTGTGCCTCTTCTATTTCCTCACTGACTTGTTGGCTACCAGTCTCCTTGGACAGCAAGGATTCAACAGACATGGGCAAAGCGAGGAAGAGGAAAGGACTAGCCAGTGATCCTGGCTGCTATGTCAGCTCTATGATGAAGTCCCATGTGATCTTCCCAGTCTTGACTATGGCTCTCCAGCAACCTCTGTGTATAATTCCTGCCTGTCTTTGACTCCTTCTCCTGTCCTTTCACAGCACCAGATTTTTTGTCTTGCACTGCTACACTCTTACATCACTGTTCATCCTGACCTTACCAAATGATTTGTTTTCTGACTACAGTCCAGTTTCTGACTATGATTTAATCTAGTCCTTTCGTTTGAGATAACCCTATATAAGTCAAATGGTTGACTTGATTCTTCTCTTAGCATGCTTCTTTTATCTAGTACTTTGGGCCTGCTGTAAGCAAATACCTACATTCTAGTTATTTCGTCTAACATCAACAAATTCACTCCACATGCATGGATTATCCTTGCTTCACTTTCTTACCCCTAAAAGATCTCTCTTTGATATTAAGTGTTTTTCAATATAAAATTAGATAATTGTTGGAATGAAATACAGGCCATAAAGGTTTTCTAGAACAGAGAATAAACCGGTCTATATCTAGATACTCTTGGTCTTCCCCCAAAGCAGAGAAATGGACTACCTGTCTTATAGGAGGTCACCTCCATACCAAAATTTCAGTGATTATTTTCAATATATCATATTTATCCCTTTTGTACCTGAGGGCACATCATTCTACATCATTAAGCAGTACTGAAGAAAAGAGACGGTGTTGTATGAATGGTCTCACAAAATTGCTCTATATCATCTAAAACTGAAGCAAATAGGCTTTTGGACATATACTGCTTCTCATATATTTATGAAAACATCGGGCTTTATTACTATTTTGCATTCACCTATTTTAGAAGAGGAAAGATCATCTAGAAATTATAAAGCACGAGGAGAGGTGTAGAAAAGAACAAGTGCTTCATATTACTGCATGTCTACACTCTCCATCGACCATCGACTCTGGGTCTGAGTCAGCTGTGGTCTGGAAGCCATTTAGCTGCCTTCCCATCCAGCTTGAACTAACATGCCCTTCTGTTGGTGTCATCCTACTGCAACATGCTTTCCAGAGCAGAGCTAGATTGTATTGCTTGGCCACAATGCTGTGCCAAAGGAACTGGTTTTTGCACCTAATCAACAGAAACGTGCTCTAAATCACAGTCACTGAATTTTGACACCTCACAGGTTTGGTAATGCCTTGAGCCAATTTGAGCCTGATATACAAAATGCTGATCATCTGACACCCAAGGGCTGTTGGAAAATGAAAAAGTCTTGTCTGCAACTCTCCATCCCATCAGATTTCCTATATGAGCAAAGAAAACAGTACGTTTGTTAATGACATTAGGTTAATTAGTGTTAACAAAATATGCAGAGATAATCAAATGGCTAGTACTGTGTGTGAATTGTACCTACATAACAAAGTGTAATTAAAAGTTATTATTGTTTCTATGTAAACATGTTGGATTTTTCTGTTTCTCAGAAACAAATAAAACTGAGTTTGTTTTCATTTGTATCTGCTTTTTTATGCTTCTGAGTTGTTTTTAATTCTGAATAGGATACAGAATAATAAGTTTGCTATCTCCCAGCTGATTGTGTTAGAAAAAAACTGCTTTCCTTTAATTGTGTATACATGCATTGTATAAGCAATTCTGTCAACACTTTTAATTAAAAACACTGTATGCAAAAAATGAAAAAATACTTCCCCAAAAACCAGAAGTCCTTGCTTTCATAGGCAGAATCAGACACAGACTCTCAGTTTGAAAAACTTTCTTTTTTTTTGAACAATATAATTTGACTTCAACCACAGAAATGTTCCTGAAACAAAAGGGAAAACAAAAGCAGACATCCCACTCCTGTTGCATAAAAAGATAGCTGAAACAGGAAAGCTCATAGCTCTAAGTGGAGGCATCTCCAGCAGCTCCTCTGATGCCCTGGGATGAGATGGTAACCACAAGCAGGGAGATGCTGATGCCTATACAACCTGATACTGGTGTGATTAAAGGACTCCCAGCATCTTGCAGTATTAGCTATAATGTGTTGTATGGTGCTTTTTTTTCATCAAACAGCAGCTGCTAAGAGATGCAGCCTTCAAGAGCACACAGCTGATTCCACCTGTTACATTTCATGTGTCTATGTAGTTAATGGCCTAGATGTGCTGTATCTTAGTGAAATTTTATGATTTGTCTGTGCCAAACTCCAAGCAGAATGCTTTGCATCCATTTTTATTGAATTTGCAATTAGTGTATATATGGGATTTTACTTTTAAAATACACAGTACCGAAAATGTTATGGTGTGTAAAGTAGAAACAATTTTCTCCCACCACAGTTCATTCTTGAAGAGTGTGTTGCAATTACTTGGAGAAGCTTTGCAGAATTCTCTGTAATGCCTTTCTCTATAGTTTGTCTTCACTTATGTTTACTAAAGCTGTTCACAGGTTTAAAGGTTTGTTTAATATGCAAAGCATTTTGACATACAATAATGAATTAATTCATACAATTATATGTAATGTTTTAAAAGAATCCTAAAATTACATGTGACCACTGCTAAAAGATGGAACGCAGAAGCATAAAATATGTATGAAATTATGTAAATACACTGGAAAACGTCTTCCAGCTAAACTTGTCTACCAGTTTTCTGAAGGCTTGCCAAACTTGAAATAAAAACCACATTGAGTAGAATGTTTAGACATCTGGATACCTTTCCTTTAAATTCCAGGAAAATATTCTGTATCTAGTTTGAACTACAGCTACCTAAGTCGCTATTTCCACTACAGTCAAAATAGTTATTCTTTGTAATTTCCTGTTTGTCATATTACTTCTTTTCAGCCAGCTGATCAAAGATACTGTCAATATTTTTGTAACTGTTTTTCCTGTCTAATTTTCTAGTTAGTATTTTAACAGGCTCAAGATTGCAAGCCAACCTTTTTTTCTTTGACCTGTTCAGGCTTTCTGTCTTCAGACTTTGGACTTCATTCCACTGCTAGTGCTGTGCAATTTATTAAAATAATTGAACACTGCAAAAAATATTAACAAAGTTCAACAGTTCACAAATTTAATGTTGAAAATTATTTCTGCAGTCATGTTCATGTCACAGGAAATTCCTTGAATACTGCATCTCTCTCAGGCAATTTTAACCAGTAATAAAGCTAGGAGGCTGGTCTTGTACCACTCTGTGGTACTTCTGTTTTAAAGGTGGCTAAACAGGCTGGTGAAAAGAAATGTTTAATTCAGCTTAATCAAACAACAAATACTTGATCTTACTGCAAATTCATTTAAAAATCTCCCAGACTGAACTTAGGTTTTGTTAACCTTTACTTAATTTACATCAAGAAAGCATGAACAAGTATTCTAGTCCAGCACTCCTACTACACTGTCACAGAGTTTTCTTAGGTTTTAAACTTCCTACAAATCAGAAAGTACACACGATGAAAATCAGTGAGATATAATAGCAATCATATGAAGATTAATGTATTTTTACCCCTCATACACTGCTTTCCTACATATCAAAACACCAGCAAGAAATGGACTATAAATTCTTAAATAAATTATACACAGTTTCAAGATAATACAGAAACTAGCTATGTTAACAGTCAGTGTCCCATGCAAAACTCTTCCTAGTAGAGCAGGCTCAGTTTATCATTTTGAAGCATTTCCTCTTAGCAGAGCAGTAAATCTATCACAAATTATGTGAAATCAGGTGAAACTTTCATTTTAGGTGGAAACTTCTCAAATGAGTGGAGTATTATTTATTGACATATTTGTTAGTTTGAATTCATGTTTTATACACCATTCTGTGAGCTGGAAACCAATATGCTGCATTACATTTGAAAGTAATATATAAAATTTAATTTTTGCTAAAATAATCACATAGAAAAAAGGGTTACCTTTTCCCTTGAACTTGAAGATGTATATCCAAAATTAAATTTGTAAAGGTCTTCACTCTATTGAGCCTGCTTTTCTTGCATAAAAACATATTTGAACACCGCACACTAGTGATGTACCTGTGAGTTATGTAGCTCAGATCCATTCTAGTGAATGCACACTAGTGCAGCCTTGGAAGTCCAAAATTATGAGTAATCACCACCCATGTGAAAAATCATTCTGAGATAAGACAGGTTTCTTTGGATATATCTTTGCTGTGTGAACAGGGCCTCATTAGAGGTCAGTGAGGGTCTCTATTTCACTGCACAGAACATGCTAAAAGGTTGTGGAACTGTCCCTGGAGTCCTTATAGCTGCCTAAACCTGGTGCATCCTAGACTTCTGAGAATGACCTACTTGGGTGAGGCAGCTCTGTGATGAGGACACACACTTGTTCTTCTTGTGTTGACTCACTCTTACCCAGTTTGAATACAGCAAAAATGGCTCGGCATGGATATAATCCTTGCTAGAAAAACTTTTCATGTGCAGTATACAGTGCAGGACTACAATGTGATTTTTCATTTTAAAAGTTATTTACACTAAAAATATAAGAGACCAAAACACACAGACAATTTTGGACCATAAGGATCTCCATGATGAGATCTGATGGTCTTGATTCACTTACAAACAGGAGGAAGTGATGTCTCTTTTATTGCATCCAGTATATTTGCAAATGTGATTGACAAGCTTAGAAAAATGTATAGCAGTTAGCAACTAAGCACAAATTCTCTTTTTAGTTAGAAACTGTCTATTTAGAAATACTTATCAGATGATAGAAAAAGTAAATTACTTGTGGGTGATAGAGTTGTCTGACCTACCAATTAACAAAGAAAATCAGGTCAGATGTACAGCATGTAAATTAATTACCTGAATATGACTAGCTGACATTTGACAAAATAGCATGTCACATTGATAGGGAATCCAATCCTGTCAACAAGGCTGTAGATGTTAAAAAAAGAGAAAAAAACAAAGCAAACAAACACAGTAAATGTAAAGACAAGTAGAGACAAGCAGAACAGGAGGGAGAAATTTGCTTTAGAGCACTACTGTTTCTTTTATTCTAAGGCTTTACTTTAACATAAAGAAAGCAGAATGTACTGTATAGTTGTTGTGGATCGGTAGCGTCAAAAATACATATCACAAAAAAATAAAAAAGCAAGATTTAATGCAACTACCACCACTTCAAGTCAGGGTTCTTCTAGTAGCATTGTCTGAGTTGTGTTGCATGTATATGTAGCTTTTTTTGTCCTCCTTTTATGATGTCTTATATTGGATAAAGGGCATGGACATCATAGGTTGTACCAGAGGAATAAATTAAAATTTGAAATCTTGATCTGTGTCGATATTATGGAGTAGATTTTGTTGCATTTTGTTGCAGTCTCTCTTTCTGGCAGGCTGGTCAGGGAAAAATCCTTATTTTGTTGTTAGGAATTACAGTGAGTGCTGAAGTGCTTGATGCACACTCATAGAAATTCTTTAAAACACTTCTGAGTCTGGGGGGTGTCAGTGGGTTTTTCTCTGAGAAACAGAAGAAAATGTATTAATTTCAATGAGCAAGTGACATATGAGTCAAAATGACCTGCTTGAGGTCACAGTAACAAGCTCAAGCAATGTTATTTAAAACAAATTCAAACCACATCACCAACACTAAAGCCTGAGGTATCTACACGGGTCAAAATAGGGCCACAATGCTTTGCTCCTGTGGCCACTTATCTATTGATTATGGCAGCTGGTTCTTTTCCCTCTGTGTTCTTCAAAGCCTGGAGGTATGTGCCTTCTCCCTTCCCAAATGCTACTCAGCTTGAAAAGCAGCACAGTTGATCCCTAAGAATTTCCTCCACAGCATTTTGCATATTTGCTTAAGAGGGAAGACCAGAAGATAAAGAGAGCAAAAGAATTTTAAATCCTGGAGAAGCCAAGCAGTTCTTCACAAGTTGCATCATGCTGGCCCTGGGGCACCCTGAGCAGCAGTCCTGGCACATGGCAAGGTGGCAGCAAGTACCAGGATATGTTTCTGACAGCCACTGTGGGCTGATCTGACACAACAGAGAGAGCCAGCAGAAACAACTATTGCCCATGATTATGTGTCTGCTTCTGTCAGGAGGAGTCAACTGTGTCTCTTTTTTTAGGTTTGGGTTTTTTTTCATCCTTTTCCATTATATTTTAGAGATTTGTTCCAGACTAGTAGCCTATGGACTGGGGAGATGAGAATTCAGTCAGATATAGAGCACACAAAAAAGTGTGACAAATTGCAATGACAAGGTTGTGTTAGTAGCTTATGATCTAGTGAAATGAAATCCTGAACCAGGGAACACAGACAGTGGTGTACTATGGGCTATAGGCATCCAAATTCAGAGAGGGGGGAAGCATTGTGCAGCAGGGGTAGGAGTACTGAGCCAGTGAAATCACCACTGACATTACTGCCAGCCTGTAACATGCTGCTCATCAACAAATTAAGTCATTTTTCTTGCACTCAATACCAAGGAGTAGAGTGATGCAGTTGGTATTTAAACATCATGAAATATGTTATTAGACACGCTCAGCTGGAAGTAAAGAAATACAATGTTTTGGTCAGAAGCTTTCAAGCCTGCTGGCTGAAACATTTAACATTTTACTTCCATCTGTGTATGTCTTACAGGACTGGCTTGAACTCAGTACTTCACAGGGGAACATGCAAAAATTTTGCGGGAAACACCCACTTTAAAAAAATATTCTGTCCATGTTACCTCTCAATTTTGTCTCTCTGTATAATAGTCATGAAAGGAATTTTTCATAATCTTTGCAAAAAGATTGAGCATCGTCAGCGTCATCGTTTCCTCTTAACCAGTAACCAAAACTGTTCTGGTACCAACCATTATTGTGTCTGAGCATCTTAGGGGCTGATCACCTCCTTAGATTTTATCCTTGCCACCAGTCAGACGGAGAGCCATTGACACGATTTTTCAGATGGGGAACTGAGACATGCAGTTTACTAAAAAGCTTGGCAAAGCTCCTTTAGTCTGTGACTGGCCTAGGAGTAGGACTCATGCTTCTTTCAGTGCTCTCTCACCTAAGCTAATCCTACATTTCCAGGATGTAAGGGAGAAGCAGTTGTAAAGGCCAAACAATCTGAATCACTAAGCATACTCTGCCCAGAAAATGTCTTACAGGGGTAGTACAGATCCCTGGTACTTACTGCTAATTATATTTTTTTTGGCCCAAGAACTTTTCTGTGATGTGCACTGTATTAACAAGAACAAAGGCAAGATCCCTACTTTAACATGCACTTTGCCATTTGTTGATATACAGTCTATCCACATCCCAACTTTTACAGATTCCTCAAAAAAGAAATCTTGATAATTCTTTTAATGACCCGGTCCCCCATATAATGATGGATTTATTGAATTCTAATAACTTTACTATGAAAAATTCTCTTTTCACTATGCTCTCAAGACATATCTCTAGCCTAGCTTCCTGAACTTTGTCTTTTCACATTTGCTGTTTTAATGACTAAATTATCATACTTAACTGGGCAAAATTTCCAATATTTAGTGTCGCCTCACAGGTATTGATTCTTATTTTCAAGACTAAATATAGAAAAAGGTATCAATATTCATATTTTGATAAACATACTTGAATGTCACAATAGAGAAGTAAAAACAAGGTGGTAACATCTCATACTCTTAGAAAAGTTCTTCATTCTGCTTTCTGAATTGATTTCCACATCTAACATTAGAGTATCCCTTAAAATTTTACATGAATACTCATATTTTTAAGTTTCCCCTCAGAATTTTAAGTCTGTTTATACATATGGCAAAATGCAGGTTCTTGGGGGAAATTTTGGCATCTGAATAAAATGCACCTTTGTTGTTTTAATTGTGTGGCAAAAAGAATGTAGAATGTATTTTCTTGGCAATCGGGATGGTATTGAGTTTATGACTTGAAGATGCAGATGCAGAAAAACTCTTAACAAAAAGGATATGAGGACCTGACATGATAAATAATTACCATTCTGGAGAGAAAATGTGAGGTAATAGAACATTCCAGTCCTGGGCAGAAAATGCCAGGTGATAGAGTACCTTTACATTTGGGAAAGAAATGTTCTAACCAAACAGGAATCAATAACTGGAAACTGAAGCCACCCACATCCAAATTGGAATTAAGGCACAGATTTTAAACAGTAAGAGTAACGAATGTTCTCCATCTGTTCATCTTGAGTTTTTTGAAACAAGCTGTACTCAGGGAGAAATTATCATGCTTTCTACGAGGGCATCTGGGTAGAAATCTGAGACTAGATAAGCTAAAGATTTTTTGCAAGTTGCAAAATCCTCATTAAGGAGCTGCTGTGCCTTAACTAACAGAAACAGTAATATTAACACAGGAAATTAAAGAGCAACCCAGACTTTCCAGTACACAAATATGTCTTTCTGTGTAGCTAATGCTAAAGGTTCCCTAATCAGTAGTCATGATACTAAAAACAGAGATTGGGAGGATTATCTCCGTCTATCATACACTCACGAAACAAAACCAAATATTTGAGCCTGAAATTAATCCTAACACAGAGAAAGTGAAAATGCAGAAAGATTGTTACCAGGAATCATTTTGGGTAGCTAAAGAATCAGCACATAAATTGTGTTTCATAATTTCCAGCTTTAAACTGCTGAGTACTCACTAGAAAAAGAAAAAATCCTTTATCTTTACACCCTAAGGATGAGTCCTCTGTCCATATGGAAAATGATTATGTCAAAACTGTTTAATCAAAATTTCAGTCAAAAAAAATCCTAAAATCAGCTCAGGTTCTGGGGTTAGGTAAAAGCAGAACAAAGAAGTAAATGAAAGTTTGACAATTTTCCAGCATAAGCTAGAAATCTGAACTAAGTTACAATAAACCTTCACTAAGAGTGATAAAGGTGCAGAATGCCAACTGATTTATTCTGTTTTGATGTAGAGCTAACCTAACCAGGTCTGTGGGAAGAGAAAGAGGATCAGAATCTTGAACACAGTGATTCTGACATTCCTAATAGGTGTGTATAAGCGTGCTCCTGTAAATGAGGCTATACCCACACATTTCTGGCAGATTCTTTAAACAAATTTGAAAAGAAACTTTCATACAAACTGCAATGTACATATTTTAAAGAGTCCTTCATACTGCCTGATTTACAAGTTGAGTTTGGATATTTTGTTCAAGGTAATTCCTTCCTGGAGGAAAAATTAATACAGTTAAGAACATTTTAAATCTTATTTTAATTTAAAAGTATGTCAAATATTAAACCACAAAAGTCAGGGTTAGTTTGCCTTTGACTTTAATATGTTTTTCTGAGGCTCCTGATGACTAAGGACTGTGAACATCAACTACACTGAGAAAGACTTGAAGGAGCAGTCTATCTTACAAAGAAGAATGGGAAAGTAGTCAACTGACCAAGGCCACGGAGGGTCATATAGCAGAAATGTGAAGCCTGGAGATGGGTGTAGGAAAATCTGGGGTATTATAGCCCATAGAGATGCCAAATTGGATATAATATCAGATGAGGAGAGAGAAGAGGTTAAAAGAGAAGATACTACAGAAAGTTGATTTGTTTGAAATCATATTGATGTCAGGAGCTTAATTAATTTTGAAGGGGAAAATTTTGGTATTATTTACTTCAGCTTCTGTTCTGTGAACCCTTTATATCTGCCTTTTAAATATAATAGTTGAATAAGTTAGATATCCTATATAAAAAACATGTAATTCTTTTGAGTTTTTTCCATAAAAGAGGCTTCTTCTTTGGCACAGCAGATGTAAGCAAAATGTTCCCTGGTTTAGGTTTTATAAGGGATCTGGAGAGAATTTTCTCAAGAAAACAACCTTGGAAAACTGCCATAGGTTTTTATATTTTTTCCCCTAAAATACCAAGAAATCACTATTTAAGGCTGAAAAAAAAAGTTTTTACTGTTTCATATAGTAACTCATTGACCACATTCTCTTTCTCTGAAAAAAAATATTGTTTTACTATTTATTAGTTCTGGATACAAACCTTAGCATGTATATTCCCCTCTTAATTTTCTGCTCCCACTGTTTTGTCATTTTTATTGTCACTGTATAAGAGAGAGTCTGATCCACAGATGAGTTTGTTTTTTCCACAGTTCTGGAATCCAGGCACGTTCTGTTTTGTGTGAACTAACAGATCTGTGTACAGCAAGAAATTTGTGGTTTCCATGTATTAATAAATGTAATAAATGTCTGAATACAGTCTAATGTGTTTCAGTTTTTATCACAACTAAACAGATAAAATAGTTAACTATTATTAAACTGTAAAGCAAATTTCAGTACCCTCACAATCTAGATTTCCTTATGTGCAATGCAGAGAATTAGACAATTTGTTATAAATATAATTTACCTTTTAATGTACATGGCCTATATATTCCATTTAATGTTTACCATTACCCTGATTTAGTTAACAAGTAAAACACTGACTGGAATCAGCTTACTGTATACTTTTCCTATAAATTACACTAGAGGACTCCTTTTCACTGACCTGCACATTAGTACAAGCACTCAATAATGAAAACATGAAATAGATTCTATAAATGGACTTCTAATGTATAAAAGAATATCTACTGCCTGAAAATCTTGGGCATACATACCTACTTGGGAAAGTATCATTCAAGAATGTGACGAAGTCTTTAGAATTAGCTCATAGGCAAAGATGAAGCTATGTTTCTTACAATTCTTCCTATGAAATCCTCTCAAAATGTAGTAGCAAAGACTTTAGTTGCATTTCCAGGCTTTTCTATTTCTTAACCCAGTGTTTAAGTCTCCCTATTTTGGACATGTGACATGAGAAGGGAAGAAGCTATGGGACAGGGGCTGAATGGTGGGAGGCAGTCTTGAGAACAAAGGCAAGGCTGCAGTTTCAGGCTGTATCTAGGAAGAGCTCAAATTCAAAGAGCTCTGAGTGCTGCAGCACTAGCAGAGCTCTGGGTGTCAGATGCAACCAGCTGGAGAGCCCATCAGCTGTGCCTGGCCCTGGGCCATGGCATGGCACTCAGATTGTCTCAGGTGTCAGATGTCTACAGCATGAGATCTGACAGATCTTCTCCTCCTGTGAGATGACGCTGTTTCATACTTCAGAGATCAATCTTGCATCCACTACTATCTGTATTTATTCATTCATTCGTTTATGCATTTGCTGACTCTGACTTCAGTGGAATCAGAATTGGACATTAATTTCTCATCTCAAGGATTCAAACTCTTAAGTGTACCTCCTTTTCCACTGTTCAAGTAAAATGTTACTTATCAAGAAACTGGGGAAAAAAATACATCATCAGACAGAACTGCACATGGTAGAAATCCAGAAGAGTGGCAGGCTGTCTAGAGTCTCTTTCCTCCCTCTTTAGTGTCTAAGGTTGCCAAACTCAATAGCTAGTAAAAACAAGATATTTAAATACTATCACTGACACAGAAGTACTATCAAATCCATACAGTGCACTCTTTGTACAAACTCATTTTCCACAGACAGGAAAATCAAAGAATCCAATAATAATGGAAAAATCATCTGGGAGAAGGGGAGGAAAGGGAGGCACAAAAGAAAAGAAGGTCCTCTGCTAGGATGCAGAGAGAAGCTGGATTCAGTTTTAAGTAGCCACAGTCCCTTGGTAGAAAAAAGTAGACCAGGCTAATTCCTTCCTCTCCCTGGGCACAGTCAGGCACACAGAGAAACAAAGGAACCTGAAATAACTTCCTTACTAGAATTTTTAAAAGGTGAAATAGATAAAATTCCCCTGTGTCCTTTGTTTTCCCTGCACTCTTCTTGGTCAAAGTACCATCAAAGAAAATAACTACTTGTTCCCTGGAACAATCAGAGTCCACTTCTTTTTTTTTTATAGATTACATGAATAGATAAATAGAGGCAGGGAATTACTAAGACTGTAATTTGCTCTTTAGTCATCAGCTACCTGAGAGTCTGGACTGCAAGAGAGTTTCCTTTTCTATTAGGGACTCAGGATCATATGACCTTTTTAGAGGAGACAGAAATCTTGTTAGGTTTGGTGCATCTTGCACCTTAAGGGAAAGTGGAGCTGTTGTGGAAAGGGCTGGAGCTCTACTGTCCCTCCAATGGTTCATCCACACCATTGCTTCAAAGATACACTCTGTACATAATTTTGCCTATTTTATTTGGAGTAATATTAAATTTTTGAGTGTCCTGCTTGTTCTTGTTGAAGCCTTTGCTGGCCTTTCTTCACAAAGCACTAGCTGCAGCTCAGAACACTGATGCTTGCTTTCATGGTCAGAGGGGCAATTGATAAGCTCCTGAAAACATCCAGACGTCCTACAAATGGCAGTGTAGGCAGGCTGTGCAGGGAAAGTGCTGTGAGAGCAACTGGAATTTGTCACCCAGGGACAATGAATCTCCTCTCAACCAAAGAGTTGAGAGCTTAAGAGTAAGAATTAAGGGACACTGCTGTGAGTATTTACTAGGGGCCACCTGATCAGGAGGAAGAAGTTGATGAAGCTTTCTCTGGACAGCTGGAAATAGCCTCATGGTCACACGCCCTAGTTCTCCTGGAGGACTTCAATCACCTTAGTATTTGTTGGAAAGACAACACAGCTTGGCACATACAATCCAGGAAGTTCCTGCAGACTTTTTGATGTAAGTAGTGGAGGAACTAACAAAGAGAGATGTGTTGATGGACATCATATTAATAAACCAGGAGGGACTGGTTAAAGACATGAGGGTTGGGGATAGCCTTGACTATAGTGACCATGAGATGGTGGAACTTCAGATCCTGCATGGACAAAGCAAAGCAGTATACACAGAAGTAGAACTCTAAACTTCGGGAGAGCTGAAGTTTGGCCTCTACTTAGGATCTACTCTAAGATCTACTTAGGGGAATCCCATGACTTGGAGCTCCAGAAAAGAAGGAGACCCAAGGTAGCTGGCCAATATTCAAGAATCATTTCCTTCAAACTCAAGACCAGTGTATCCCCATGATCAAGAAATCAGGCAAAGGGGAAGGACACCTGCATGAATGAGCAGGGAGCTTTGAGTAAATCTCAAATGGAAGAAAAAAAATTATGGGTTGTGGAAAAAGGGACAAGCCACATAGAAGGACTATGGGAGCATCATCAGAGCATATAGGAAAATGAATAGGAAGGCCAAGGTCCACTTGGAATTGAATCTGTCAAGGGATATGAAAGACAACAAGAAGGGCTTCTACAAGCACATCAGCAGGAAAAGTACAGTTAGGGAAAATGTAGGGCTGATGCTGAATCAGACAGTTGTCCTGGTGACAGAAGACACAGAGAAGATGGAATTACTGAATGCCTTCTTTGCCTCAGTCTGTACTGCTCAGGATGACTTTCAGTAGTCCGAGACCCCTGAAGCAAGAAAAAAGGGCTGAAGAAAGGAAGACTTCTCTTTGGTCATATGGAGATTTGGTTAGAGAACAGATAGACAGACTTAAAACCCATAAATCCATGATCCCTGATGTACCCAGAGGTGCTGAGGGAGTTGGCAGATGCTGTTTAAGCCATACTTTGTCATCTTTGAAAAATCACAAAGAATGGGAGAGATGCTTATTGACTGGAGGAAAGATAATGTTACTCCCATCTTCAAAAAGGTCAAGAACGAGGCCCCAGGAAACTGTTGGCCAGTCAGTCTCACATCCATCCCTGGAAAGGTGATGGAACAGATCACTCTGGAGGTCATCACCAAACACGCAGAAAAGAGGAAAGTCACCAGGAGTAGTCAGCATTGGTTCACCAAGGGGAAATTATGCTTGACTGGTCTTCTACAATGACACGGCAAGATGGATAAGACAAGGGGGGAGCAGGAGATGTTTTCTCCTTCAACTTGAGCAAAGCTTTTGACACTGTCTCCCATAACATCCTTCTAGGTAAGCTCAGGAAATGTGGGTCAGATGAATGGACAGTGAGGTGGATCAAGAACTGGCTGAATGGCAGAGCTCAGAGCACCATGATCAGCAAAGCAGAATCCACTTGGTCTGTAGCCAGTGGTGTTCCTCAGGGATCAATACCGGGTCCAGACTTATTCAAATTGTTTATCAATGACCTGGATGAAGGTATGGAATGTACCCTCAGCAGGTTTGCTGATGATATAAAACTGGGGGAGTGGCTGATACACCTGAGGGCTGTGCTGACATTCAACAGGACCTGGACAGGCTGGAGAATTGGGCA
>JAWWMU010000106.1:121697618-121713558 GCA_035048155.1 Cinnycerthia olivascens
CTCCTCTCCTCTCCTCTCCTCTCCTCTCCTCTCCTCTCCTCTCCTCTCCTCTCCTCTCCTCTCCTCTCCTCTCCTCTTCTGAATATATCCCCAGAGCAAACAGTGGCTGGACATTTCATACCAAAGTTTAAAAATGTAATGTTTATTTGCAGGGTGCAAGGGAGTTAAGTTGTAGCTTCAATCTGCCCAACTGGAAAAACTATCCTATAAAGTATCTTTAATTAGGTTTTACTATGTTTCACAAAACTTTGTATCACATATAATAAAATTAAGAACAGATATTTGGCTGGAGTGGTGTTTACAGATTAACTCCTTGGTATTTCTATAATTATGTATCAGAAATTGCCCTTTAAGAAAATATATTTGGGAGACTAGCATGTAGCAACATCAGCACAATGCATTCTGTTATTTCTTACCCACAAGATACCAAATCAAGACCCATAAACTGAAAAAAAACAAACCAAAAACAAATAACTAAAAAAAACCAAAACTAGACTGAATTAACTGAATTATTAGTTAATCACTGGCTAAATGCACCTGCCTTCATTCTAAAACTTGGTGAAGAATAATTTGTCTAACTCTTACACCACAAAAGTCATATCGAACACATACTGTCACTTTTATGCTTAAAACTGATGTATTATTCTAGTCCTGAAGCATATATAAACCTGAAAGTAGTGATACCCCTGCTGTAGAGACTTCACACCTCTTTTCTCTGCCTACTCTTCCCTTCTTTGGAAACAAAGTCAGTTTGAGGGAAATTTTTTCTGTGATTAGAAAAGTATGAGCTTCTCTTACTGCTCTACATCATGGATAATACAAAGCCAACCAAAATCAAGGACATTTTCAATGGATCCTGCATTTGAATGTAACTTTGTAGTAGAAGATATCACCAAAAAAATAAACATAATGACTGTTTCTTTATATTTGTTTATGCGAAGGATCAGAAGATTTACTTTGCTAGCTGTGCATAGAGGATTCTGTCCAAAATCCACAGAAGTCAATGATGAATGGAAGGGCCCCATTTGATTTCTTGTGGTTTTTCTTCAAATTCTGTCAAGAAATAGGTATCTTTGCATGTTAAACATATGAAGAAATTGTATGTTCCCATCTTTCCCTTTTTCTTATTCTTTTGAACAAAGTTAGGACGTTATAATAAATAATTCCAAGGAATAATTTTCCTGGTGGAAAACATTTCATTTCAGGGGCAAACTACCAACAATGCAGCATTTGATGACATAAAATTGCTGATTAAAAGTTGCTATCAAAATGATTCACCCCTAATATTTACTTGTTTTAATTTCTTGCTGCTTACTGGACCTGATTGCACCTGGACACAAATCAAGAAAAAAATACATGCATGAGAAACTGGAAAAGAGAGAAAATTATGCTGCCCAGTGACTATCCCTCTTTGGTTTGACAAGAAGGTGGGAAGAGGAGTTGCATCTGAAAGCTATGGACCTAGAGGCAGGCATACTTTAACAAAGAAACAGTGGAAAGCACTTGTCATATCATGCTACTAATCCTTAAAGCATTAAATATAGGTTGCTAAAGGAGACAGCAAAAATCTGCATTATTAAAATCTTTCATGTGTTTCTACAGATGTAGGTGGAACCAGTTGTAGCAGTCATTGTATAATAAAACAGACGTGATTAATAATGCAAGAAAATAATTTATAGGTAGTTCTTGAGACTTATGCGTATGGATTGACAGTCTATCTGTGATAAGCTTGTGAATCTTTGGAAAAATAAAAAACCATGGAATTATGGTTTCTTCCTTTCCTTTAGTAGGCCAAAAATGATGTACTAATGAATTCCAAAGATCAGTGTTTCTGGCTTCATAAAATCAATCTGCACTGCAATTTTTAAAAAAGGCTTAGTTAGCTCAAAGTTAGGCAGTTTGTTATAAAAATATCTATCACCAAGCAACACCCACACGTTTTCCTTCCTAAAAGAACCCTCTAAGATAATTATAACAAAACCCCAGCATTAAGAAAATAGTCCAATCTATCCAATACCAAAGTTAAAGACTTTAATTAGCCTCTCAGTTACACACTTTCTTTTCACAAACAGTCATTGCCTCATTGAGAGATCAGGATTGATCAGGCTTTAGGGATGAATCAGATTATGTTGTAAGCAAGTATTTAGGAACCCAGCAGATCTATGGAAGGAGGTTAATAGTCTTTGGTGAAGGCAACAGAATGCTGCTCCTGGATAATTATATTTCATTGGCAGCAATGGAAAGGCTACAGAAGCATGAAATATGTTTCTTCTTCTGCAGTCTACATTGTCTGCAAACTCCTACAAACTCTCATACAACACTTCCCTCTGTTATCAAACTTTGAGGTTGCAAATGGAAACACATGAAAGACTGGAAATAT
This sequence comes from Cinnycerthia olivascens, assembly GCA_035048155.1. Taxonomy (NCBI): domain Eukaryota; kingdom Metazoa; phylum Chordata; class Aves; order Passeriformes; family Certhiidae; genus Cinnycerthia; species Cinnycerthia olivascens. The sequence continues at coordinate 121,699,999 of JAWWMU010000106.1, forward strand.
TGGAAATGCCATTTTATCAGCTTATTTAATTCTGTCACTCCTGTTAATGTTTTGAGTGTAAAAAACCTATTCATAATTTTTGGTAAAGAAATGTAATTTCCTGTTACATTTCCAAACAGAAATTTATGTTGTGCTAGCGTGCACAGAGTTCATCAGCACAGAGATCTTTCAGATGACATGAGCACTGTTATCTGCCATTTGACCTAATGTATATAACCACGAGCAGCATTATATCATCAGCTTCTACTTCATAAAGCGATTCTTGCAGAGAACTGGTATTTACTTTGCCATGTTTCACAATGTGGGGATTGCAGTCTGTGGTTCAATGAGCAACGTCTTTCTTCCATTGTTCAGCTCAGAGCTGACTCATTAGTTCCTTGTTTCTTTCCAGCCTGTCCACTTTCTGGTCTTGACCATCTTCCCGACAGCCAGTGTTCACTTCAGGTTCAGTTACCATAGCAGATTCCTGGCTTCAGCAAGGACATCAGCTTATTATTCCAAACACCAGTGCCAATGCTTCATGGTTTTCTCTTTCCAGGACTCTTTTCCTCTCTTGGCAGTTTGAATCTTGTGTTTTTCCAATCTTTGCCTTGTGCTGTGCTCATTCTCATCCTAAAATCCCCTTAGCTCATTCCCTTTTTTTTCTTATTCTTCAACAAATGGTGGTTTCTTTTTGTTTTTTCTTTCTACTTAGTGAGAATCTTTTTCAAATCTCTGGAAATCTAGCAAGGTAGATAAAGAAGAGATTTTGCATTTACTCTTACCTCTGAGTCTCACTGATGTAGTAGCTTGCAGCAATGTGGAACACTGGTTCCACATTGGACATTTATTCCATCTTGCAATTGCAAAGTAGACTCTGACCATTACAAACCATATTTCCAGAGAATTTTGCAGATAAAGTCAAACAAGTCCCGCTGACCATGTGTAAAGTGAGCCTTATATGCCTTTGGAAAAGACATATTATGGACAGCAAATCCTCCTATGCTAAATTTAAAATATTTTCTCAGAAATATAGGTACTACATATATATACGGCCATCTTTAGTGGAAAAAATTGCAGCTTCTAATGTATGAATTTAACATGTTTTCTCAAATTTCATTCTGAACATTAATCAAATAGATTGTGCTGAATGTTTAATAAAATTTGAATGCAAAATTGATATTTGTTTTAAATTATCTTGCAGACTTGGTTTGTCAAAATTCTATCTAAGTGAAAATTGCAGCCTTTAATGGCAAGCTTTTCCTTCACTATCAGTTTGACATATCCTGTACTACCTCTTCCAACTATTCCAACCAGGCTCTAAACATCAGACCATTTTTCCTGTGTCTGTAGTAGAAAGAGCATTTTTTTTCAATGAGTGCAGACTGGACTGAGCCTCAACAAGGTGTTTTATTACATGTTGTTTCCTCTCCTGCTCTTGAAGGTTTTGGTTGTGCTTCCCCTCAGCTGAGGTCCTGGGGGCAGAGTTGTTGGAGTGCATTCATGCCCTCTCTTGGAAGATGCTCAAACTCAAAAATAGCCTTGTGGCGATTGCACCAGCAGTTAAACAATTTAAGATAATTTAACATACATCTCAATGGATTAAACAACTCAAAGCACAGAAATTATCAACAATGATATTAAAGGAATTGTCACATCTGAAGCCACTTTTTGCTCATTAAAGTACCTTGAATATTCTTGCTTTATTCTGATGGTCTTTATACAATGAAACTTTTTCTAATATGTGTGATAGGATATTAATCCATCATAGGATTCCAGTATAGTTGTGTATGTTTGCATCCTGAATGCATCTGGCTACCTCATAGAGAAAATAAAGAATGGATTTGTCTTCTTTTGCTTCGTTGGGACTAGCAGGATAACTGTGCCTGTTTCCTACCTCTGAGCTTTTTCTTCCTCATTGTGTGTTTGTAGATGATTGCTGGGCTAAAAGGTGGTGCGCTCTATTGTCCTGGCTGGGATATTTGCAATACTACTGCTAAACTTGGACCTGAGAACATGATTTGGATAAGCTTTTGATAACTCTATGATATTTGACTAGAAATTTATGTAGGGAAAGCAGTAGCAACCAGTCACCATCTTCTCACTCGTAGGATTTAGTTCCCCTAGCAGACATCACTAAAGCAGGATATGTCTTCTGGGTTGGGTTTTTCAGGGGAATTTCTTCCCATCTATCATTTGCAAAAGATGCTGGGAGAAGGGGGTGATGCTCGGGGAGGATGAATAGGAGGTAACTGAGTTAACAGAAGATGTGGCTGAGTGCCTTGGCATATCATTGGAATGGTTCTGGGAAAGGGGAGAAGCAGGGCGGTTTTGGCAGATTCTTAACTGAAGGATGAGCAGTCTTTGCCCAACTTGGAGGGAGATGATTGTGGTGTTTGGTACTAGGCTTCTGCCCAGGGGGACTCACTGCGACAGAGGAGCCTTCCTCGTGGGCTAGCTGCTCATGGGGGCAGCTCGTGGACTGGACATTTTCAGCACCCACTTCGCCAGGAGAGACCCTCACCATCTGCATGAGTGCTTCAGGGGAAAACTGGGCCCCCACCTCCTCCCTCTCTCCAGATAGAGCACGTCCCAGCTGCTGACCAGAACCTTGGCTGCTGCTGCCATCACCAGGACTCCGCTCTGGACACGTGAAAGCCAGGTGATCCCTCCATCCCCGGGGCTGTCAGGGCTCGCTTCAGCCACCTCCTGAGGCCACCTAAACCAACAGCATCCCTGCAGCCTTGGGGGAGTCACTGCACACCCCTGCTTCCACAGGAGCCACCAGCACCTCTGCCAGTTGTGGTTGTAACAACACCAAAGGGGAAATTGCTTGAAGGGCGAGAAAAGGTTTTCATGGTCTTTTACTGTTTTTTGGGGTTTTTTTTGTTGTTTTTTGTTGTTGTTGTTGTTGCTCTTGTAGTTTTTTGTATGTCTTGTTATGTATAGAAATATATACATCTATACATATATATATTCCCATGTCTTTGCCTGAAAGCCTCGTAATTTCAAAGTTACAATAATTTGGAGGGAGGGTTCCCACCTGGGACAGTATGCTACGTATATTTTTTCATAAGTATCCAGCTTAGGCTTTGGGCATATATATGACTTTGGGCATATATATGACTTTGACCAGAGATCAAATCCGTGAAAGTCATCGTAATGCTTCAGATTGATTTCTACATCTGTTGAGTTCACTAAGACCTCCAGCTTTAGAAACATCACTTTCTCAATCTGCATCTCAAAGAAATTGTTAGATACTGATCCTTAAACAGATAATTTAATCAGAAAAATAAACTTGTTTTGCCTGGGAATGCAAGTAATACGAAAAATAAATGAGAGAAATTTTATTTCTGCAAAACTTCAAACTACAATAAAGTAGGAAATTTCTTATTCATTCTCTGTGATATTTTCTTCTCTTACAACTAGACCTTTGCAACTAGAAAGCAAAGAAAATTTCATGTCTATGTATTTTAAGATCCCACATGGAAATGTGAAAAAAATCACCCACTTAACTGTTATTTATGAAAAATGACTTTGTGGTGTCTTAATGCTTCTTTTTAGGGAACCATTTGGATTATTAGCTCATACTTAGTGTTTTATTTGCCATGTACACCTCAGCATCAACTAATCAGACTTTATTCCTGAACACTCTGAATTGCCTGTAGCACTTCATTTCAGCAGGCAAACTGACTCACACTGACAGGAAACAATATGAGGCTTTCCCCGAAGGGACCATCCCATAATATCAATACGAGTATGTAGTCATTAGCTAGTCAGGGAACATCTAACAATTACATTAGTCAAAGCACTTTACAACATTTAGTTTTGTAGAGAATCTGAGATTCCAGCTCTGAAGCTATGCTGAGCATAACAACCAAATTTATCAACATCATTTTGTTGTAAAAAATAATAATTTGAGGAAAATCAGGTTGTCTAACAAGTTGAACACATTTTAAAATTTTCTTACATATATTTATGTCATAAAAAAATTAGCATGTTTTTTCTCTTTTAATTCTAAGGGCAAAATGGGTTACTAATGACAGAGGAATAATCTGCATAAAATAATTTGCATAAAAAGGATAAACAGTAACAGGGATCCATAAACATCTTACTTCACCATAAGAGTACATACTTCCAAAAAAAGCTCAGTGACTTAATAAAGGACAATATTTTTATAAAAAACAGTCTGAGAATATGCATGTACAAAAACATTAATATTAAATCTCAATAGCAGCATGCATTTTTATTCTTTCTGATAGAAGGCCTTAGAGCCTTCATGCCATTAAAAAAAAAAAGAAAATAACATAACATTATCTCACGCCTTCGTCCAGGGACCTGTGCAGCAGCCCCGAGTCTCATCATGACCTAGAGTCCTGGAGCAGCTGAAGGAGGTTTAAATGTCTGCAGGGACCACAAGTGCCCCAGAGGGTGGCATGTCACTGAGGGAGTAGCTCGTCTGAGGGTGTGGCTTGTCAGTGAGGGTGTGGCACCTTAGTTTTCACAGCAGTTCACCTCGCAGCATGTGAAGAAGCAACCTCGCCCATCCCAGAAGAAGCCAATAGAAGCAACAAACAAACTTGGTAGCTGGTAAGAAAGAGCAAAGAGATGGTTCTAGACCCAGTCTTATTAGAGTACTAGTTTAAGCTTCCTTAGTTATGGTGTTGGCATGCAATCAAGCTCAATCCCCTGTAGCTGAGGGAGTCACTGAGCCAGCCAGGTCAGAGGCCTCCAGCCAGACAAACCTGCTGTTGGTAGATGTACCTCTGCAGGTCACAGATTGCCAGGAGTGCCTGATGCCACTTTGCAAGGCTGGGTTGACGCACAGTTGTTTTGCCGATGTGCTATGGTTGAAGATCTGTGTTGTCAGGTGAAGGAGCTACAGGAAGAAGTGAGCAGCCTAAATAGTAATAATAACAAGCAAATGAACAAGAGAATAATGGGCTGATTTCAAGGATTCTACAGTCCTAGTCTGGAAATCTTGAGTGCTCTGTTGGATGGTTACGGGCTGTTCAGGAGGGATAGGCAGAGTAGAAACAGAGGGCAAGATTATGATAAAAGGGTTAGAATATATGGATTTCACAGCTGACAATGGTACACTTGAAAGCCTCTGGATAAGAATCAAGTGGCAAACAAATAATGTGGATGTCACTGTGGGAGTCTACTATACACCTTCTACCTAGGACAGTGATGCCAGTTCTTTGAGGAAGTAAAGGATGCTTTCAAGTCAACAGCCCTTGTCCTTACAGGGGACTTCAACTCACCAGAAATTAACTGGGAGCATCATACAGCTGGCAAAATGGGCCAGAAGATTCCTAAAAAACCTGAATGACAACTTTATAGAACAGATCATAAAGAAGCCGACTTGGAATGATGCATTTCTTGATGTCTTGCTTCTAGCAGAATTGATCTCATGAGCAAAGTGGAGATTGGCAGCTGTCTTGGCCACAGTGATCCTGAAGTGATTGAGTTTAAAATCTCTGTTGACAGAAGGAAAAGTGCCTGCAAAACCTCAGCTCTGGACATGAGGAAAGCAGACTTCAGACTGCTCAGGAAATTAGTAAGTAAGGTCCCTTGAGAAAATGTTTTTGCAGATACTGAGACCTGCAGTTCACCTGTTTTTCTTTTTTCTTTGAAAAGTAAAGATCAGTTTTTAAACGCCACCTCCTAAGGGCACAGGAGCAGGCAATTCCCAAATTGAGGAGTCAAGCAGATGAGGCAGAAGGCCAACTTGTCAGAACAGAAATGTTCTCTTGGAAATAGGGCAAGAAAGAACAGTGTGTGCCCAGTGAAAGCAAGGTCAGGTGACATGGAAAGAATGCAGAGAGGGTGAAGGACCTTGAGGGGAAGCCATATGAGGAGCAGCTGAGGCCACTGGGTTTATGCAGTCTGGAGAAGAGGAGGCTAAGGGGAGACTTGATTGCAGTCTACAACTTCATTGTGAGAACAAGACAAGGGACAAACACTGATCTCTTCTCTGTGGTGACCAGTGACAGGACCCAAGGGAATGGTCTGAAGTTGTACCAGTGGAGGTTTAGGTTGGATATGAGAAAAAGATAAGTTCTTCACCCAAAGAGTTGTTTTGCACTGGAACAGGCTCCCCAGGAAACTGGTCACAACACCAAGTCTGACAGAGTTCAAGAAGTGTTTGGACAACAATCTCAGCCACATGGTGTGATTCTTGGGGATGGTCCTGTTCCAGACCAAGGGTTGGATTTGATCCTTGTGGGTCCCTTACAACTCAGCATATTCTGTGATTCTGTAATATTGCTTGGCATGAAGCCATGTGCCTTTAGGAGCTTTAACCAGTGCAAAATGTTGCAGTACATCTTGCCAACACCTGTAAAACAGATTTCCGCTCTCTACATTGATGTCCCAGATTGTTGAGACAAGGATAAGGCCTCACTCTTGTTATCTTGGCACATTGAGGTAGTGAAGAGTTTTTAAAGCACTACAGTATTAACTGACCAAAGATATGTCAGTGCCAGCAGCAACATTGTTGAAAGCTGCTCGGGTATTTCCTAATAATGTCAGCAAGAAAATCTGAAATGGTTTCTACTCAACAGAGAGCCATGAATCCCATAAAAATAAGCTCTTACAGGTTAAGATTTAAATGTTCTCCTCAACTTTTCACTAAGGTGGTCTGGGAATCAGATATGAATTATTTAGAAATGCTGAAGACACATTCTAGTACATACTCCCATGCAATAGCATGCTGAAGCACCTACTGTAGTTGGGAATAAACATTATACTGGAAAAAAAAAATCAGATGGCAATGGTTTGAACTGACTTAGATATGTGCACAATATGAGCAAAATGCCTGTAATTTCTTCACAGGTAGACATTTCAGCAATTCAGGTTTTGCCAGGAACAAGTTACGGCTACCACACGCAATCTTAGAAGCACCTGGCAGGGCTTCAGTGCTGCTGTTATCTCTTGCCTGCATGAAGTAGTAAAATAAATGCTCTGCCAAGCTGGTGATGAAGCGCTGTAAAACCTATGATAGGTGAGTTGAAAAATGTTCTTAGGTTCAGCTGCAAGCTTAGTCTTATTTAAACCACATGGAGACCGTATAGATCTATGTATTATCTGATACACCTTTAAAAGTCTCAACTCCAGCATCTTGTGTATCTCCATGTTCACTGGAAAATTCTTTAAAACACAAGAGTGATGCTTCAGAGATAGAAATTTCTTTTTTTTTAATTTCTTGTTAAACTATTTTGAGTTCTTGCATGTGGTATTATCCATATTATTCCCTTCCCTTTTCTTTTTGCTAACAATAACATAAAAACTCAAAGGTTAATGATAAGGAATTCCTTACTTTTTCCAGATTTTTTTCTTATTTTCAAATAAAGAGGAAAGTATTAAACATTTTTAACTGGAGATTTTTATTTCCAGAATTAGAAAATAATGTTTTATTATGATTTATCATTTTGCTTCTACTTTTTCATGGCACCCAGAAGTAAGGGATTGGCAACAGAAGTAAAAGAACTACTGATTCTTAAAGAATTATAAAAGCTTCTGCTTCATTTTTGTCAAGGTGGACTGCTATGACACCAGTTCTGGCTGTTTGTACTTATTTCTGTGTTAGTTCTACTTCAGTGCTATGGGTATCTACAAATGAGGTCTCCCCTCTGTATTTTATTTCTGGTTGTATTGTAACAAAATATTAAATGACAGTACTAATAATTAACACCCAAGACAAATAATGACCCAAAGTTCTTCACGCATTTGCAAAGTGATTAATTTCAACAACCTGGAAACTTTTAGAGACTTACAGAAATACATCAGAGGTCATAAGAAGACATTAAAATTAAGTTTTAAAAAAACCATCATTTTCTACAATCTAAGGTAGAATGTTGCCATGTATATGTGGTTGGCCTAATGTAACTCTTTCCCTTTTTCATTTTTTTTTTTTAATGTGTGTTTTAATGCAGGAGAAGTGAATAATATGGGAAACTTGATCTTAAGAATGTTTCATTTTTATCCTGATTTGCCAGTATTTGATTTCATTTATCCAGCTTTCTCTTAGCTTCGACCTCTTACTTGCTTCATTTTATAAACTTGTGATAAGAATGGTGACTGATCTTTGGCTGAATGTAATATAAGGATTCTTTCCATTTATGTTTCAAATTATTTGAATTTGTCTTCCAGAAAAAACAATCTTTCCATTCCTTCTTATAAAAAATAAGTAATAAAAAAGTAATAATGATAAAACCTTTACCACCTCATTCCTTGCTTTGCTGTTCACACATGCTGACTGACTAGAAAAAAATCAATATATGGTTAATGAATGCTGAAATTCATTAATACTCTGCTTATGTCCAGTATTAATATACTGATGAAGAAAAGTCTGAGTTCTGCTCTGAAGTGCTTCGGTTCTTAAAATTTGTACCATAAATTTGAGCTCCTAGCCTCTCCAGGATATGTCTGTTTCACCATCATAGTGAAATGTTAGGTGATAGTTGCTGAGACAAACTTCTCCTGGCCAGTGGATTTTTTTCTTTTCCCTTTCTCTCAGGGACTCACATTAACACTTTTCAAGAGAGCTAAGGGAATATACTTAATTCTTTTTACAATTAAGACATTCTTTAATTGAATGAACTTGTAAAAATAGCTCTTTAAACTTCAGGATACATTCCTTTTTCTGTTGAAGGGAATATTTTTTCTCATATCTGTTGTACTCAATGAATACATAGATACTGAGAAAGTTAAAAATGTCTATGCCCCTTCTAATTGTCTAAGTATCACCCCATGTTTTGGATTTAGATTTTTTTTATCTGAGTCACAAAGAAAGGACTGCATGCACCCGGGAGAGAAAAAGGATAATGAATCTCATCCAGTATCCAATGCTGTACAAAGGAGAAAAAAAATGCACTCAGCAGATTAAAATGAAATATGCAAGAATACCCTGGAAATGATGTGTTCGGTCTTTATGTATGAATTAAAGTCTTCATTTTCTAATAGCTTATTCTAATTTCCCTATGTGGTTAGTACAGTAGACCTTAAGCCCAAGAAATGATTAAGAGAAAAAAAAAAATCTCTTTTGCTCTAGGATGTAATCCTTCCATTTGTAGATACCAATAGATCGGTCAAGTGGCAGAGACTAAAGAAGCTATAAAAAGACTAAAGAAGCTATAAAAAGAGTATGTAAAGGAGTTTCATTTCCCCACAAGTTTGTGACATCTTAGCTGTATTTTTAGTGAAGAATTATCATTATTTCATGTCTGGAGCAAATTAACGTGTCTATATCTGAACATGTGACTCTTTTGAAAAGAGATAGCAATGTGTCCATGTATCTGAAGCACAGACCACAGACCATGGTAATCATCACAATTTCAGCAAAGGTAGGATTAAAGGAGGACTGCCATTACCTTGTTATAACTGAAGGTCTATATTCATATCAATTATAATATGAAAAAGCAACTTATACTAATAAAAAAAGAAATACAAAAGATATATGATTTTAAACCTAAGTTAAAAGTAGTGTGATAAAATAAATGAATGGAAACTCAGCTACAGTTTTCAGGCAGTGGAACAAAAACTTTCCTGGATGCCTCCCACTTGTATGTTTAACTTTATTATTATTTAAGAAAAAGAAAGGTATTATGAAAATATCCAGAAAGGTGCTTGTTCAGGCAAGCGTGCAAGTGGAAAACATATGGGAACAGTCAGCAAGATGACAAAAACAACTTAATGCAGCATGTTATAAAATAGGTTTACAGTGAGTGTCCTGAAATTATTTACATTAACACTATTAAAAATATTGTCAATACTACTATAAAATATATTTTCATTAATGCTATAAAAAAACAACAACCAATTCACCACAAGAACATCAATAACCATTTTGTTGGGTTTGGGATGTTAGAGAGACTGCAAAAAAAAGAGAAAGAGACAGACTTAATGGTCAACTAAGTTTGCTCTAAACCTGCAGAACTACAGATTTTGATTTTCTGCCTTCCTTTTACCAAGTTACATCACAGCAGTTACCTTAAAATCACAGAGTTTTTGCATTTATAGCAAGAAATGTTTATATTAGATTTCTTAAAGTTGCAACACTTTATATCTTTTAGGTCATCTGTGCTTTTAGGGAGCGAAGGCAGGGCGACGAAGATGTGAGGAATTACAGGCATGGTTGTATGCTGTGATGTTCATTAAGCTAAGTCACAACTTAGATTCATAGATTTCAGGGCCAGAAGAGGCCATTACTATCATCTAGCCTGACCTCTTACTATAACAAAGGGCAAAAAACGTCAGTCTGTAATTTCGAAATCAAACCCATAACTTTGGTTTGAGTCATAGTACATCTTCCAAAAAGACGTGCCGTCTTAATTTAGAGATTGGAGGTGATAGAAAATCCATTACTTTCACAGGTAAATTGTTCTAATGCTTCATTACTCTCAGTGCTAAAAAATGTGCATTTCACTTCTCAGCTGAATTTGCCTAACTTTAAACTACTGCCACTAAGAAAAAATAAAAAGCTTTTTTCTTCTAAATTAAATTTAGTACTATTAAAAAAATTCTACTTTATGAGGACATTGTCATCAAGACTGGGCTTGGCCTTTTTCTGTAAATGTAAATTGACTAAGTTCTTTTACTGTTCAACGTGAATCAGTCCAATAGTTTTTACTCAATGTTTCTGGAATTATCATAGAACAATAACCTAAATATGATATTGTTAATTCCATTTGAAAATGTAATGCTATCTTTTTCTTCATGTTTTTTTCTTTGGTTTATGTATTCAAGGATCATATTCCCCATCACAGGAAGAAGATTGGGATGGTCTACAAGTCAATGACTTCCAGAATGCCACCTTGTAAGTGTGACCAACATGCCTTGTTCCTGGGTGTCATGTTTGCTAAAATACACTATAAAAAAGATCCCAACTTACAAATCAACACTTCTTATGGCTTTTACTCTGTCACTAGCTTTCATTCAAGTATTTTTTGAACCATCTGCACATTTTGTCATTACTGATTTTGTATCCCCTTTCTGGTAATTATTTTTAACAGAATGGTCTAAAAGTATACCTATATAAGATTCTGTTAAGCCATTATTTAATCTCTTTAAAAAAATTTCCTTTTGTTAGTCATTCACTTTTGTCTATCCAGTATAGGCAGTATCAATGCAAACAGATTTTTTTTTCAGTAATGCAGAATGCTTTTGAAAACATTTTATAAATTTGTATGAATATAGTTTACTTTGTCTCACAAGTTTATTATTTTAGAAAAAACACTAAATTAGGTTGATTAGGTATGTTTGTCATAAAATCATGTTGATGGATATAAATACTTTGCTACTTAAAATTGCCTGCTAGTTATTGTCACTATCTATACTACACAGATATAGAAAGAAGTAATCCTATGAACATCATATGTGTAGCATTCTCTATGCCTATGGCATGGACATCACTATAGTAGTACTGTAGTGCTATATAGATATATATATATAGCACTATAGTACTATATTATATCACCTATTGGTCAGAAACCATTCTTTTTCTTCTACAGACTCTTAGAGTTTATAATACCTAAGAGTGAGAGCCTCTAAATTGCTTGACTCTGCTTTGCCTTTCACTTTGATGATCATCATGTCATACTCAAAACTATAAATCATCTGTAGTCCAAAATCTTGATTATCTTATATTGGAAGAAATCTAGTCAGTAAATTAGGGTTTTTTCTAAATTTATAAGACAATGCTGTACCTTCAATCTGCATGAAAATTTTCAGACATCACCTAGAGTTCTGCTTGTATCTTGAGGGCACAATCAGATCCAAGATGGATAACATTGCACTTTGATATAGGACTTGTTTATTTTTATGTAAAAATTGTTGTATTGATTAGGATTATATTTGGCAAAAGTCACTTTGTATAAACAAAATGAATCATAGAATAAAATCAGAATATTTTAGATTGGAAAAAACCTTTCAACTTATCAACTCCAATCATAAATCAAACACTGCCAAATCCACCCCTAAACTATGTCTCTAAGTACCACATTTATATATCTTTTAAATACCTTGAAGGATGGTGACACAACCACTTCCCTGGGCAGCCTATTCCAATGCTTCATGACCCTTTCAGTGATAAATGTTTTCTAATGAAGTCAACTATGTTATAGTTTTCCTGCTGCACTATGGCTTCTAGCCCTTGGTTGTTTCCCATGCTGTGTGCATTGGTGTAGTTGCACTTCAGTTGAGCTAATAATCCCATCCCAAAGGCCCTAAATCCTTTGAGATCCTTCTCAGACACTTGTGTGGTTTCTAACATATCAATAACATTTTGCAGATTTGCTGACACAGGTGTACCTTGTCTTTTGCCAGCAGGTCTGTGTCATGTAAACTGATCTGCGATTGAAACTACAAAATTCTGGTGGTGACACTGGGCTAAGAGCCATGTATTGATATAATGGCTCTTACTGTTTCTTCCATCATCATTCTTTACGGTTTGAAGGACAGAGGAGAACACTGCTTGGGCTCCTGATCCCTTGAACACTTATCCCAAGGCTCTGAAGTCTCTCTTTAGTCTTTTTTCCATGGAAGTCTTGTTAGTCCCTACCTTAAAAATCAATAACTGACGGGCTATATATTGTGACAATAGTAGCGCATGTTGGTGTACATCTGTTCACAATTCATTCTTATCACATAAAATGTGATGATCTTCTGCAAACAGTAAGGAAAGGTTGAATTCCAAATTCCGTTAGATATTTTTAAGAAGTGGCACAGGTTTAGGGTTCTGTATTCTCATTCTAACCAGATGGGAAAATACCAATCAGCTTTAACTCACAGTGGCAATACTCAGTTCTGTGTTCAAAATTGAAATCCCAATCTGATAGGAGTAATGTGATTCAAAAATAAAAGATCATAGTTCAAGGACATATCTCAGAGAGATGATCTGTCAAAGTAGTAAGATCTGACCTTGCTGAAGTCACTACTGCACACCAATGTATACAGCCTACACTGTAGGTCATTATGCATATGATATTCCTGTATTGGCTTATATAACAAGATCTTCATGTCCAAGAGGTGCAGTGAAGATGAAATAACCTGGTCTGCTCATCTGTAGTCATATAATTCCCCACTATGTGTGTTTCAGTTAAGTTAGATGAGCTCAAGGAGATCTGAACACCAGGATTCGTTTATTTTGTTGTGGAGTTAACACTTTGTCACAAAATCTCTTTATGGACTAGATGAAGCTACCACATTAGAAAAAAAACAACCTTTGGTAAATAGGCTGTTTTGCTGTGTCTTGATGTTGAAAGGTTGAACAGTTTCATGTATATACAATGAGCAAAGTTGATAAAGATGAGGTATTTGCTAGATGTGGTATAGGTTTCATTGGGGATGCAATCCTGGAACTGTGGCAGATCACAGAAAATGAAATTGTAGTCTTTCCTGTTTTTTGCTTGTCCTGGTTTAGGGCAAATTTGGACTACCCCTCCCCTTAGCTGAATCAGGACAGGAAAAAAAAAATTCCTTGGAAGAAAGTGGAAAAAAGTTATTTATTTAACAGACAAAGCACTCCCCAGCCCAACAAATGAAGGAACAACACTGAACAACAAAAACCTCTCGCTGCTC
>JAWWMU010000106.1:121728393-121762328 GCA_035048155.1 Cinnycerthia olivascens
AGAGAGAGAGAGAGAGAGAGATACCTTCCCAAATGACACTTGTGGAAGAATCCATTTTTCTGATGGATTATATTAAGATGAAAGCACTAACTGAATATACCCTGACATTTAAAATTTTAGCCATAATTGGGTCACAGAATCAACAAGAACCTAGTGTATAGAAAGAAAATATGTTGCAAACCTCACATAAGACAAATGAACATAAAAGTATCATTCTCTAAGGGATACTTTTAATTGAATACATTTAAAATTTTCAGAGGCAGTTAAAGCTGACACCTGCTGTTATATAGACTGACATGGTTAGAAGCTATCTAGATCTTTCCAGTAAACTGAAGAAGCAAAACATCTAATTAAAACCAAAGCCATAAAGGCGTTTAGTCATATTGTTTAAAGTGTTCTTTTTTAAGATATAAAATTGGCTAGGGTTTGTTGGCACAGAGAGTTTATCAAAGCGAATGAGTAAAATTGTAGAAAGCCAAGAAATCTTAAATGTTTGAAGACACAAAGATTCTGTGGAGCTTCACTTTTTGAAAAGCCTAAACATAGAATAATACAGCATTTGGATTAATCTCAAAAGAGAAATAGTTGTACCTTATTCAGTAGTACAAGATTCGGGTCTAAGACATAGTTATGGCCTAGAGGCTGAAAATGTGCCAATTGGTAATAAATCTTGTAAATATGTAATATCTTTCTGAAAAATATTAATTTGTTGCATTAATATTTCACATAAAATTTGTGGACTTAGTAAAATTAAAAAAAACCCTACTGCTCACCATATCTGAATCTAACACCAATGCTGGTATTCTGAAGCCTTCTTTGATCCCTTTATGCTGATAAAAGGATGGTGCTTCTTGAGAACTACTATGATTTGCCTGATGTAGTTGCTCAGTCTATTACTAGTAGTATTTTCATAGCATCTTCAGTCCAAATTGCATTGTACTGTAAGAGAAGTGTGAGAAAAGTGGCAGTTTCGTCCTCCAAGGAGTTATCATTTAAGGGTCTTATTCAGCACTTCTTACTGCAGCATATCACACACTGACTTCAGAGGGGGCTTTGCCAAAGGAGGGAGTGAATAAGGAGCGCTGAATAGGACTCTACAAAGGCACAGCATGTACAGCTGGTGCAATTCCACACAGACAAAGCATTGTACAATACAATGTGGACAGTTAAAGTAGTGCATTATGTATCATTATGAAAACCATCCATTTTACATATAATTTATAATATGAAAGTAGTTATCCTCCCTCCAAGTTTTACTCCATTTTTGAGAATTTTATCAAACTATCATTGCATGATAAAGACCACTTACTATGGAAATACTATGATAAAACTTTTAAATTCAGTTGAAGAAACAAACAAGCAACAAATCAACTTGCCTGTCTAAAAAAGTAAGAAGTGTCAAATTTGTTGATGTTGAGAGAGAATTCTCTTTAGGATGGGATCAAGGATTTTTAAAGGAATTCTTATTCATTAAAGTCCAAAATCAATTTATTCATTTGTTATTATTTATTTATTATTCATATTATTCATTCATTTCAATGTGCCATATCCATATTAGTGAAGGAAGCCTTACAGCATTACTGCAAGGATGCAGTTGTTCTCTTTGTAAATCAAGGGAAATAGAGAGGGAAAGATAACACTACATAAAGACCTATATTTTTACAGATTATGATATTTTAATAGCCCAGATGTTTACTTGGAGGGACTGAACTGTATTATTATTATTATTAGGGTTGCCTGAAACATTAGATTTAGGCCATCAGCTAAATTACAGTGGCCTGAGGAGTTACCGTGTTGGCAGAACATTGTGTGCCCCTACCCACGGCAAACACAAGATAAGGCAGTGTAAACTGGCCCTGTTTGCATTCGTGTTGGTTGTGGTCCTGTGGTCTTCTCAGTCACAGCAGTAGCATTAAGTATGTCATTGAATTCACAAAAAAAAACCCACTTGGGTTCATGTGCCGGGAGGTATATGGAGAAAGAGTTTTGGTTACTTGAATTTACTGGAGAGTACAGACTGCAAAATATAGTAATTGTATTAACTTTGCCGGAAATTCAGGGATAAAAAGATCGTTTTTCTACACATTTATGAAGGTGTTTTTAGCAAGCTCCGTGTTCCTCACTTGACTAATACATAAACCATGCTAGTGAGACAATAGTCATGGTGTTCTGATTTTAAGCATTACTCCCATAAACCTTGTCTGACCCTGTATGTTCATGAGACAATCTCAGTTTAAGAATTGGATATTTTGGGTTGGATAAAACAATGCAGTAACTGCTGAGCATAAATTAAATTAACCTGAACATAACTGCAGAAAATAAATTTTTTCTCTGTACCTCCTTCAGATTCCTAAAAATCATGTGTCAAATTATATTATTGCATTAAAAGATGATCTAAATGCCATGTGAAGAAGTAGATTGCAGTATTGACTTGCATCACCAGGGATGGACCTTCTGCAGAAGGGCAGAGACAAGGAGTCCAAGTCCTTCAAAACTAGGATGTGCTCTGGGTGATTTTGTTGACATTCTATATAGAGCTTTTAATTTCATTAGTCTTTAAGTCTGAGTGCAACTTCTTAGCCTCAAAACTACATAGTTCAAACAAACATTTTTTGTGAATGTAGCACAGTAAACAGCTTTCACCATATTTGCAGTATAAACAGTGTGTGAAACCAAAGAAAATGAGACAAATATGGTTATTTTGTGATTTTTCTTTTTTGATTACATGTTTCTCCTTCTACCCACGTATGAGTCATATATTTTGCATAACCACAAAATAATTTTCACTGCTTTCGGTGATGGCTCTTTGTGGAGCTCTGGAATGAAACTTCACTGAAAGCATGCATATATTCATTGTGATTTATTTGCTCAATCTATATATAGAAAAAACTCTGAAATTCACAGAAAAGTCTACTTTCTGATAAAGAGCTCAAAACCCCACCTTCTCCAGCTTAATAATTTTTTCTGTTGGCTTTCTTAGCAAAGGTTTCAAAAAAGAAGAAATTAAAAAAAAAAAAGAATTAAAAAAGAATTAAAAGAATTAAAAAAAAAAAAAAAAGAAAAAAAAAAGAAAGAGTGTTAGCCCAGCATTGCATCTGCTTAATTTTGTATGTTCTGTTTTTCTACTGTTTGAGAGAAGCATGACACAGGACACCATAAAGTCAGACATGTGAGCATTAGAGGCTCTCATGTTAAGGGAGTGTTAGTAGGGAGATAAAGCTACTTGTTTCTACCTTTTTGTCAGTAAGAGCACAAACATAATGAACTAGACCAGAATGCATCATTGTGCCAGAAGTCCTTCAAACGATACCAGGAAATTGAGGATTAGTGACAGAGCACGGGTTCCGATCGCCTTGAATTGACCCTGAAATTACATACAAAGTGTGTGATTTATGGCCCAGACCATTTTTCTGAGGCTCATGAAGTACATCAGCTCACACATGTATGTATTCATTCCTAGCATCCTGCCAGTTCAACCTTGCTTACTATTTAGGCTATAGGCTTTGAGTTACCTCACCTGTGTGCCAGGGAGGAGTGTATGGATGAACAAGCATCAAACTTCAGCTGATGTTCAGCAATGTGATCATGTATTTGAGCCTCTAGATGGGCAGTGTAACCTGGATATGAACTAAAATCATGGAAAAACTGCACAAAGGAATTCCAGCCCCTCCAGACAGTAAGTGGTGAGCCCAGTTTAAATGATTCTACTCAAAATGCACATAGCCCAAGGAATAAACAAGATGTGCACACACCTGCAGTGCTGTGATGGCATCACAGAGACATGGTGGGATGGCTCCTATGACTCAAGTCTTATAAGAATAGGATACAGATTTTTTAGGAAGGAAAGGCAGAGGAGAAAAAGAGATAGTGTTGCCCTCTCTGTCAGCTGGAGTACATGGAGCTCTACCTGAGGATGGATGAGCAGTTTATAGGTCAGGATTTGAGGGAGGGCAGGGACAGGTGACATAATAGTGGGAGTCTGGTACAGGCCACCTAAGAAAAGACTGAGCTGTAGAAGCTCTACAGACAGATAGAAGGGGCTTCATATTCACTAGCCCTAGAACTCATGGGGACTTCAACCAGCCTGATTCCTGTTAGAGGTGCAACACAGCAGGGTAATCCAAGAGGTTCCAGGAATTCATTGGCAGTAACCTCCTTCTCCAAGTGATAGAGAAACCAATGAGGAGATATGCTGGTCTGGTCCTTGTTTGTACCAACAGGGAGGGGCTGGTAGGGAATGTGAAGCTCAAGGGCAGCCTTGGCTACAACACTCACAAAGTAGTGGAGCTCAAGATCCTTAGGGCAGTGAGGAGGGTGTACAGTAATGTCTTTAACCTGGATTTCAGAAAAGCAGACTTTCAGAGTTCTTTACCATGGGGTAAAGCTGTGGAGTGAAGAGAGACCCAAGAAACCTGAGTAATAGTCAGGGCTTTCCTTTTCCAGGCTTAGAAAACTGAAAATGAGGCAGTGAGGAAGTGAGGGAGGTGATTCTGCCCCTTTATTCTGCTGTTGTAAGACCCCACGTGGAGCACTGCATCCAGCTCTGGTGCCCCAAACATAAAAGGGACAGGGACCTGTTGGAACAATTCCGCAGTGTGTCCATGAAGATGCTTAGGGCACTTGGAACACCTCTATGAAGACAGGCTGAGGGAGTTGGCATTGTTCAGCCTGGAGAAGAGAAGGCTCCAGGGAGACTTTATAGCAGACTTCCAGTACCTAATGGGAGCCTACAAGAAAGATGGAGAAGGACTTTTGGCAAGGGCATGTGTTGTAAGGAAAAAGGGATTATGGGTTATGATTTTGAACTGAAATAGGGCAGATTTAGATTATATGTGTAGGAAGATATGTGAGAGTGGTGAGGCACTGGAGCAAGTTGCCAGGAGAAGTTGGATGCCCAGTCCCTGGGAATGTTCAAGGCCAGGCTGGATGGGGTTTGAGCAACCCAACCTAATGGAAGTTGATTCCGTCCATGATAAGGTCATTGGAACTCAATGATCTTTAAGGTCTCTTCCAGCCCAAAACATCTTATGATTCTATGACTGCACAGTCTTCTAATTAATATTTGAAGAACATGCTTTTTGTATAAAAAGTGTTCAAAATCCAACTGCCATAGTGTCTATAGGGCCTTGATTCAGCTTGGAGAAAAGCAATGTCTAATTTAAATTTGCTTTCTTGGTTAGAAACTATTTTTCCAATCACTACTTGTCAAACAAGAAGTTAAAAATGAAAAAATGTGTTTCAAAGACTATCTTCAATCTAAGGTGGTGATGGTGAACAGTAAGACATTAAAGACATGAAAATTATCAAGCAGAGAACATAAATGATAGAGTAGGTATTTCAGACCACTATGAATACCCCATTATTTAGCAAATTAAAAACTGTAAAAACTTAAGGAAGGATGCCTGTAATCTCAAACCAGTGAAGTCTGCATTCAGTTTTTAAAGCTGTTCACCCAGTACTCCAACTTTTATTCCACAAGACAAAAGAGGGTGATACACATGTGTAGCTTCGAAACTGCTACCAAGGTAGCTACTTCCAGGAGACACAGGTTCTCTGTGGCACATTACTGCAGCAGGGACTTGAACTGGAGCCCGTGCACCTCTTGCTAGACATTCTCCCTAGAAAGCAGCAAAATGGCCTCAGCAGGGGGGAGTTTTCTGCTTGCATAGCCCAGGGCTCCAGCAAGGGAATGGCAGAGTTGCACAGAACACAGGAAAAATACCTGCATCTAGCATTTGTCTTGCTTCAAAAATAAATCAAATTTCCTAATTTAATACCAACATTTGAGTTAATGAAGTAATAACTATTTTTTACTTTATCAGTTAAATGCTAGCCATAGTTAAGAAGTACTTTTTCTGGCTAATTCCTAAGAGATTTTAAGAGAAGGGAAGTGTCAAAAAAATGTTTATGGTTTGGGATGAGGAGAAGATCATCACTTATTACATATTGATCAAAATAAATTTCATCAAGTGCAACAACATAGGAGAAAAGACAACTGATGATCTGGCCTACAGTATTTGTGTATTTTGCATATTAAATGCCTAAAATATTTAAAAAATAAAGAATATAATCATTATAATTTCTAGGCCAAAGCTTAACATAAAAATCCATCAAGACCATTAAATATTAAAATAGACAATTCTTTTAATGCCTTTAATAGCACACAGTTAGAAACATAATTGGATATTTTGTGAGTCTTTCTTTGGTGAGGGTTTGGTGAGATTTTTTGACATAATTTATTTGGATTCCTTCACTCCCTTTTCTGGGGACATAGACTCTTTGTGCTAATGTTGGTGTTTTACTAGTTACAGTCAGAGAGATGGCGCTGAGAGAGATGATTTGTCTTGTGTGGGAGAGACATGCAGCTCTCCAGACAGCAATGGCAAAGCAAAGAAAAAGAAAGAACAGGTTTCTCCTTAGCATCTGGGAATTCGTCAAGACTGCATGGTCAGCTACAAAATCCCTTCAAGGCTTTTCATCAGCCCAGACAAGCCACCAGTGAGGAGGGGAGTGGAAGAGCATGAAAGTCTTGGGGCACACTGTGATCTGGGGAAAGACTCATGAAAGGGCACCAAGTCTCTGTTGTCTTAAGATGTATTAGGGGGTGAAGGGTGAAAATAACACCATTTTTTCTATTCTCGTGTTGTAAAATAAGGTGTTTCCTGATACAACGTGTTCTTCCCAATTTTGCCTTATATGTATTTAAAACATCCTCAGATAATATTTAGATTGTGCTTCTGGACAGAGCAGGACCACATGTGACACTGCTCTTCTCCTGGTTGTCCAGAGCAGGACAAGACAATCTTCTGTTGAAGATTGTAACTTACAGCTGGCGTGGGTGCACAGTTTCCTTCTACAGGGTGTTCAGGCCCCAAGGGGGGTGCTCTATGCCACAGGCTCAGCCATGCATGAGCTTGGAAATCTCTTTTATGTGCATTGCTTAAATACAGCCTCAACATCCAGGCAAGTGCTTAAAAGAATGCTGAAATGTAATGCTTTTGGAAGCCAAGAAAAGAATCTTGGTCTCCTAAAACATTTTCAGAAAGAGAACATTTAGAAACTTATTTAGAAAGAAATTATGCACACTATTAATATGGTAGGGAGCAGAGAAGGAAGATGTATAGGCTTTATAAAACCTACACACTTTTAGTCCCCATGTGAAAAGATGATATATAAAAACATTCTGAAATTATTTAATATAGTCTTTGTAACTTTGAGGTTGACTAATTATTGCAAATTTAATACAAGTTCACATGTTATTTGCTTTCTTTCACTGAAACCTAAAATTTCCATATTTCCTCATGGTAACCCTGTTTTTGAAGGAAATGTCATACTTCTGTGCAACTCAAAACTAGTTTATCCCTATTAGCCCTGGGCTTACATCTCACACAGAGTTTTATTCATCTCCACCACTCCAGTGCTCCATGCTGTCGTCTCATGACAAGGCAATTATTTTCTTTTTTTCCTTCCATCTCATTCTCCAGCCCACTTCCAGCTGCTTCTACAAATTCTTGACATTCTTCCCAGCTACACTCTGTATTAGAGTTTCTTGTCATTCCACTACCTGCTGCCATACCTAAAGTTCTGTCACAACTTTAATGTGTGCACATTTCCCCTGGGAAAGACCTCTCTTTGCTCACACTCCCCTGTGCCAGAACACCTACGCAACAGCCTGTCTTTAGCAGTTACCATTATTGGCCTGGGAGCCATGCCATTCAGGCTGTCCATGTGACAGACTCTAAAAGTCTGTTTGGAGGCTACAAAGAGCATCAGAAGAGCAGACACTCACTTGTTCTACCCTCAGCCACAAAGATACTCGAAACTGTTATGGCCAATAGATAAGCACCCTCTGCCACCTCAATTACTTTTTCCTTTTATTTCTGTGTTTAATAGTTTTTCATTAAATTAATTGATTGATATATTGATATATTGAACGTCCCTTAAAATTAATGAGGTATGGTAATCCAAAATTAAAACCATCTTGCATAGGTACAGACAAATGCAGAAATGCCTGAGTTGAGCATAGGACCTCAGGGGCTCAAATAATTAAACTTTTAATTATTGAAATATGCTTCAGCAGCAATTAGCCACACTGGATGCATTTGCTTGGCTACTGACACACACGTTGGATGACTGAGGGCATTCAGCCCCCTTGCCTCATACCTCAAAACACAGTTTAAATAAGCATCAGTAAGGCCTGTGGCAGCTCACCACTCAATTGCCAGTTGTCTCAGTTATCTGCTTTGTATATCCTCATGGATAGGAGAAATATCACCTCCTTTGCCAAGAGAATATAGCAGTCACCAAAGCGATGTTACATGGATTCATACTCTGATATTTCTTGGAAATTTTTCATGCAAAGACTGAGTTCATTCTAGTTTTGAAGTTGCTCAAAGGAATAAGCTCTGGGTTCCTTTGCTGGAACATGTAGAAATGGTGCAACAGCGAAATAGAGCTGTTCCTAAAATATTTTAAGAGGGAAAAAATTCAATAAAAACCTAGGAAATTGCTGAAAATAATCCTCCCTCTTTTTTTTTTTTTTTGGTTTGCAGAAAGTATTTTTGTGGGACAGCTGAGATTAAACAGGTCTAGAAAGGAAGAAAAACACTAAAAAAGCTATCTAGCTTTGTTTGGGATATATATGAGATGGCATACAGGAATGCATAGGGTAAAAAGCCCTACAGCCAAGTTCAGCAGTCTACCATTTTCATGGAGAAGAAGAAAGTAAGCTTCCAAACAGGCCATGTGGTGGCCTGGGAACCCTCTGGAGTTCTGAATGTTCAAACACATACAGAAAAGTGAAAAAAAATGTTACAAAGCCAGGGGATGGAGTCAGGTGTGTGCTGATGCCAGTGACAGGAAAGGACCCATCAGCACAATCATGATGCTGAGGATCTGTTCCTGTGTGAGTCACAGCATGTAATGCATAGTTATAAGGCTCTCAGCCATGAGCTCCACTGTCTTTCTGCCAGAGTCCTCCTGCTCAAACACAGAGCCATAACTGTAAAACAGAACCTGTTGCCCTCTCCTTAGCAGAGAGACTTGGTTTCTTCTGACATTGCAGCTGTGACAAGCTCTTCAAAGAGTGCCTCATGCAGACTCTTATATTCAGTGCAAGGTCATGAGGCTTTCCCCTGTGTTTTGAGAAAAAGAGGAGACAGCACTGAAGTACTGGTCATTTAGGGAGTGAGTTTTAAAATGAATTGAAGATGAGTTAGAAATCCCACTTTACACACTGTAAGCTCCAGCTCCTGTATTTGAGTTAAAAACTGGTATATTACCTGTGAAGATTTGTCCATAACACAAAGAGAGAGCCCCAGGCCTGGTCTACACCAAAGAGGTTGTTATTTGAATTGCACTAGAAAATTCTTTGAATTGAAAGATACTTTATATAATCAAAAGATTCTTTTTTAACAGTTACTTCTATACCAGTTTCCAGAAAAGAATAGGAGGTAATATTGCAAGGAAAACATCATAGCTGAATCAGTTAGGGAAATTATATTTTTTTACACTCTGTCAGAGTTGTGTCAGTAGCACTTTTAAGTTTAGATTGGCACCAAAAGAGGTGAAGCCTTGTGTCAGAGCATGAGAATTGTCAGCGCTGGTATCCCACCCCTGAAAGCCTCTGGTTTGTTTCTCTTAATAAAGAACTGGAAAATAAAAAGTCTGCTGCAGAGGTTTAAAACCAGCTTTCACTTAAACTGGAGTGTCTCTCTTCTCAGTGAACATAACGTGGGAAAAACATTTTTTAAGTGCTTAGAACTAGTTAGGCTTGAAGTTGTGACAGACTTCAATTTGAAAAACTATGTGACAAAGCAGGAGACCTTGCTTGCTTACGTGTAGGTTAAAGCTAAAATGCACCTGGTGTGGTGTTGTACTAATAAAAAATTATATACGTTTTAATGTAAATTTTAAGCTTACTAATTTGTTACTTATTGATAACATTGAGCTTGAAATACATTCTCAAAATCATCTGGGAAAGACAAATTCAGTATTATTGTTTGCCATTTGCAAGTGAACGCTTAGTCTTTAAGAATGTCATTGAATTTCAATATGTATGAGATATTCCGCTGTTTTTATTGGAAAAGCTTACAAAGAACGCTTACAATGGAAGGCAAAATATTTGATCTTTCATATGAAAGCTCACTTACTGCTACAACTGTGGTCTTATAAAACATGACTGAAAACAGACCTGGTTTAATGTAATCACGTTTATTAATACTTATTACTTATGTAGCATTTTGTATGCGAGGATTTGGCATATTTTATAAATATCAGTTAAACTTCACAACCAGGCTGCAATGCATGCAATCCTGTGTCACTAAGCCCATTCTCTACAGGGATAAACTGTGATCCCCAGCCTACATCTATTCTGTGAGCTCAATTACTGAGACATGATTGTCCATACAATTAAACTGCTAACACAGTTCTTGAAATCGTTTTCAGACTCAGCTAACCATCTTTCTTCCGCTTAATGCCAGGGTAAGACACCATTTCAAAGAGGTCATTTGGACATAGTCACCTTTTTCTGGGGACAGGAGGTCTTGGCTGTATGGATTTAAGCTCTAAGTTCTCCTGTCCAAGGATCATCTCTGGCCAAGTCCATCTACTGGCATAGACGTAACCGTAAGGTCTCTAAGCACACAGCACAATGCTACTGATGGGCTCTAGATCTAATTTGGGTTCTAGCACACACCTAGTCCTGATGGAGCAAGGAGCTTAGGATCTTACTTTACTTCCACCTCCTCAGAGCTGTGTTGTCACATCACTACAATGAGATTTATGTAATAAGACAGGTGGAAAGCATCCCTTTGTGTAAAAAAGAACAGGATGAGACAGAAAGGTGTAGAAATATATAAATGGAATTATTCACTAATTAGAAGAGTTACTTTGGCTATCCACGCATGGAGATGGGAAACCAGGCACTTGGGGAGATACTAAAGAGTTATAGACCCCAGGGCTCAGTAACTTTGAATCAGTGTGGCTAGAGCAGTGGGGTGCCCAGCACATTCGTTTGCTCACCATCTTAAGAAACACTGCATTTTATCATTCCAACAGAAAATTATCACAGAAAATGTAAGACAGAAGATAGGAACTGCAACAGGAACCTGTTTAATAACAGCTTATTAAGAACTCAACATTCGTGTGAATGGGTGAAAATATGCAAAGAAAGGACACGTGATGATGCCCCCTGTTGGGAGGATTGAAGGAGGTTTACTGCAGCACCATTTTGGTTCTTTTATGTAAAAGTTGTTCTTTTTACTCCACATCCTTTTCCTCCCCAGGAACCAACAGAAGTACAGAAACAATAAAACAAAACCCTGACGTTTCAGAGATGTTATTTGGTAGTTGGGTCTTCTTCTCAGCAACCACATGTCTTTGTTAATATCTTGTTTTCAGCTAGGGCAGAGTTACCTTTCTTCCCAGTAGCTGGTACAGTGCTATGATTTTGAGATTTAGTATGAGAATAATGTTGATAACACACAAATGCTTTAGTTGTTGCTGAGCAGTGCTTACTCTAAGCCAAGTAAGGTCTTTTGAGATTCCCGTGCTCTGTGAATGAGTAGGGGCACGAAAAGCCAGAAGGGAACACAGACAGCTGACCTGAACTGGTGATAGGGATATTCCTTACCATAAAGCATCACACACAGTGTATAAACTGGGGAGAATTGACCAGGAGCTCCAACTGCTGCTCAGGAATGGCCCAGTAATCTGTCAGTGGGTTGTGAGAGATTGTATTGTGTATCACTTGTCTGTCTTGGGTTTTATTTTGCACTCTCTTTTTGTTGACTGTCTTTTCATTACAATTTTGTTATTATTGTTATTATTATCATTATCATTATCATTATTATTGAAATTCAGTTATTAAACTGCTGTGATCTAAACTTATGGGTTTTACCTTTTTTGTCCAATTCTCCTTCCCATCCCACTTGGAGTAGAGGGGACTGAGGGCTAGGTGAACAAGTGGCTGTGTGGTATTTAGTTGCTTTGCTGGGGATAAAGAGTGACAGGCAGCAGACCACCATTCCCCAGGGTCCAAGCTAACTGGACTTAGTGCAAGTCACATTGCAACAATAATGTAACTTCTTCACTCTTGGGGCTCAACGTATTCTCTGTAAAGCACCAAGTGGAGAACCATGCTCCTGCACCTATTTGTGCTTCATTGTGTTAATTTTATTAATCCTATTTACTTATTAACTAATTATTTTATGGATTATTATATGGATAAACTATTCAACTATATCTTATGGCCTTCTGAATTGCATAAAGTAGAGCAAACTTTTAGAAGATGCTGAAAAGTGTCATCTTAGAGTGTGAGTCTGAGGTACTATTTGCAATGAAATGCCTCCATCTACCAGAATATGAGAATTTTGGAGCCAGTTACAGATTCCTTAACTGTGAGCCTTATACCTATGCCCTCATGGATTTTTATGAGGCCGCAATTATGTACAGGTATGTGCAACGTAAAATCAGGCTTAAGTTGCAAAGAATGTTCTCAAATTGAATATTTGGGTTTGAAGTGTTCTGGACTTTATCTTAAATTAGATTTCAAGCCAACTAGTGGAAACTTTGGAAGAGCTGTGAGTATCCAAACAGTCACCTAAATCACTTTGAAGGCCTCATAACCTTACCATAATGGAAGAAAATAAAGTCTGATTTGGAAACTAAGAGTTAGTTAATTTTCAATATCTTTTTAGTTTTCTCACTTTCTCCCAAATTCCTAGTTTGGCTATTGCTTGCTGATGAATTTTTGTTTGTCTGATAAATTTGTCATACAGATACCTGGTTTGTCCATGTAAAAAATAAGTTAATAATAGATGTAGAGAACTGAACATGCTATTGCTTTCTGTGTGACAGCATCATTTTAGAAGTAGAGAATAAGATCTGGCTTGCAAAATCTCATGTTTTGTATGTACATCCACTCAGCTAGCCAGCATATGCACACTTGCAAAGTTTGAAATACATGCACCGTTTCTCGCAGATGTTGCAGCATTGTGAGAATAGACAGATTTTCCTGGAGAAGTGACAAAACTACAGAGATTGTGACCATTGCTCAGACCCTCCTTTTCCTCCATCTCTGTCCCTGATCCATCTGCTTTCTCTTCAGCTGGATTATTTTTTGTGAAAATACAGCTTCCACTGGGGAAATCTTGATGGCATGAACAACTTTAGTTGTTAAAACTAAAATTAAAATTAAAGATCCACAGTAAGAGATGAGGATAAGCTGAATAGACTTTTGATGTCTACTGGCTACACCCGCTCTGAAGTCAGGACCATTGCTGTGTGAGTCCAGCCAGGAAAGCTGTCTCTCCATTTTCAGAATGGAGTCTGAGACACAGAAACATTGATGGCTCTGTCTTTTATTGACTGAGGCCAACAAATAAACTAATTTCAGCGCAGCATCACGAAGACTTGATGCCAGCAAAGAAAAGGTGTTCAGAGCTCCTTGTATTCAGTCCTTTGAAACCAGGGTAGAATAAAACACACCAAAAATGTACTTTCTTGGGAGTTAATGAGCTAGAAAGAGGGCAGTTTAGAGGCAAGTTTTGAATTATGGGGACCAAGTGAGCAATTTTGCTTTTGATACTCAGCTTCTCAGTGGGCCTAAGCTAACTAGAAAATATGGAAGTCTGGTGTTTATGAGCCAAAACGCTGGTCAAGCCTGTGAACAGCCAAGTTCTCTATAAATATCTATTACCGTAAAGAAAATGCAATATTATCACTACATACTGTGATAATCACAAAGCAATACTGACAAAGTGTCACAAGAGTGGCTCTTTCTTGACTTATTCATACACGAACACAAAATTGGAGACAACCACTCAGCAGGAGTTTTCATGTTTTCCCTACCTACCACTATATCTGTCTGCTCTGTGAAGAATTTAAGGCAAAGACAAAAAATATAAGTGAGAGGGAGTGATGGTTGTTTCCAACTCTGGAGTGAAGCATTTTCTAAAGAAAAAAATAATTCTTCAAAGGCAAATGAGCAGTCACATTAAGGAAGTTTGCATGTACTGATGAATAGATTTTAGCTTTTGTCACTAACCACCCATGTTCTTCTAATGAATCAGTAAAAATCAAAGAAGCAGGTGAACAGATAAAGGTGAGATTACAAAAACAGTTCAAAGTCAGTAGTAGGACAGAGGACAGTCTTGCCAATACCATATTTAACCATGAAGTATTACTAATGTAATACTCTTAAATAAAGGCTAATCTGTACTTTTATTTTTTTTAATTATCTAAGGTGAGATTCTTTCTGGACTATTAACTTTTTTTAGTATTTAGATCACAACTACTAAAGACTTAGCTATATTTTGACAGGTACTGACAAAGAGTGCCATGGAATTGTGACTCAACTGTCACCTTCGTCGTTTTCAAGCTGAAAAACTCAGGATGAGTGCTAGGTACTAATTAGAACTGTTATATTAGGAAAGCAAATACAATGGTGTCTAACATTAAACAAAGCACAGTTCTCATCACAAATGGTTTCTTTTGTGTGTGGGTTAGTCTAAAAACCCATTTTGCATGCTAATGAGACACAAACAATAATTGCCAAAGTAACTAGTTTCATGCAATTACAAAAACCACATAAAAAGCTCTATTATTTGTTGTCTTATGATTTCTTAATGCTAATTTTGCACTTGATAATTTGGGGATTTCATTTGTACCACAAAGTGCAATTTGGGGTTTGTGTGTTTGAAGGCAAAGACTTCTAAAGGGGACTAAAGTGTAAAAAGAAATAAGTCCAACTGTGCAAGTGTAAAAGAAGCAGTCGCTCTCGGGGAAGAGATTGGACAACCAGAAACGAGAGAGAGAAAAAAAAGCAGTGGGGAAAAGGGGTCACTTCCTCTGTGAGAAAGAGGTAAATCAGAGCTGGGAGGTGCACAGGCCAGCTAATGAATATCACTAAGCTGACACATCCTGTGGCTTAGAATGCATGACAAACTGGGGAGTCACACAAAGATCTGAAGGAGCACAGAAAATTAGAGAGTAAAGAGTCAGATGGTTAAGTAGTTAAAAATAAAAAGTTTGAGGCCCTACTCTTCCTTTGAAGGATCTCTCATTGCACCCCATACAAACCATCTATAATCCCATGAAAGAAAGACTGGATCCCTTCTATTTCAGTGTAGATACAGACTGCTCTGGCTGAAATGTCACCCGCATTTCTGTCATTTGTGCTTTCACCTTAGAGTCACTTGTCTGCAAAAATAAGTGGAGAAAAAATATCATATGACATTTTTTTCCCGATTCATGCCAGCCTTTAGTTTGTTATTTTCTAATTGAATAAAATATCATATTACTGAACTTTGATTTTGCATTAGCTTAGAGAAAATGTGCATTGCTTGGAATCTTTACACTTCTCTGAGCCCAAAGGAAACCTACCCCTGGAAGTAGAAATACTATTTTAAGGTCAGGATTGAATAAATTTTGCTCTTAAGTACATTCCATACATTATTATCAGGGCAGATTAAATTTAGTGCTCTGTTTTTCTTAAGAAAATACATTTTTTATGTCAGATACTCTGAAATTGTATCTACAGCAAGGTCTAATATACAGAGTACAAGACTTGAGCGATGGTCAGAATTCGTTTTCCTTTTGTGACAGTCCCTCTCCTTCCATTCATTCCATTATGATGTTAAATATTTCTGCAGAGATGTCTGTCTTCTTTTCCCTGTGTGTTATGCTAGTAGTTTTGGTACAGGAAATAAATTTGAAATCAATATATGTTGGTGTTGTTAGATATTGTAATGTGTTGTGGGATTTTTTTTAAATGACATTAATCTTACTGTAACTAGCTGAGCCCAGCACTTTCACTCTTTCATCCTGTATACTCTTTCTTTTTCCATCGCCAGCCTTCTGAATGTATTTTCCATAATAATATATCCCTCTACTATTGTTGATCTTTTCAGCATATTCCTCCCCAACACGCAAATATATTTTGCCCCCTTCAGATTTTGTTTATGGTTTTTACTTGGAAAAATCATGACATCTCCAGGAAAATGATTTTTACATTTTCTTGCCAGTCTGCAGCATTTCAGAAATATTACCAATTGCTACGTGAATAATTGATTCATGGCTGTCACAGCATGGAGGTGACATTGTACCTTCTTACTCTTCTTCCCCACCCCCTAGTGCTCGTTTAACCTTTTCTTCTTTTCTTCTTTCCTTATTCTTTGTTGACAAAGGAACCATTTAGATTTGGTCAGCACTGAGCTCTACCCGTGCAAAGTAACTGGCAAACAAAGACACAAGAAAACCCATTAGGAAACTTTAGGTAGGGTAGATATCTTTGATTAATTTATTAAAAGCACTGTAATAATTGAGAAATATATAATCAACATTGTATTTAATTGACACAGTACTCGTGCCATATAGACACTATTTAATTCCATAGACAATTGTGTTTATATGAAAACACGTTACAGGGAAAAACAAAAAGTTTATGTAACAACTATGCATGAAAAAAGCATTTTTTTTTCTTGTTTGAAAGACACAGTATAATATTCAAAGTTTAATTGGTCAAGTAACACTGGAGCATTAAATACTGGATATGATTTGCCTTTGCTCTGCTGTTTTAAGATGACATTTAAATATATTTTTTCCTTTTTTCCTTTTCATTTTTTTATTAGCTTTTTCTGGGCACACATGCATCTAGATAATAGCTTTATTCAGCCAAAATACAAGGAAATTGAGTATTACACTTCATGTTTCTGTGGATAGCATACGTAGATAAGAATAAGACTACTTGATGGCAAGTCTAGGAAAAATGCTGCTTGAAATGAGGATAATATTTTGGAAAACTCAAGGACATTGGGTATAATGCCTTGCTAAATTGGACATTTATATGCAATCATGATCAATCTTAATAAATGTAGGAGCCTCAGATTTTTTAAAAATAAGCTCTAAGACAAATTAAAACAGATTTAATGCATTCTTTCTATTAGGTTGTTGAATAGGTCCTTATAAATAAAAGGAGTTAATGCTAAAGCATTCTCAGGAAGTTATTCATGTGAATAATCTAGGAAGGGTGGATCTTAAACAGGCAGAGTGAGAAATAGAAGGGGATACGAGTAATAAATTACATAAGCTCAAATAAAGTGTTAAATAAATGTTAACACATATGTTTCTGGGGTACAGCAGTTAGAAGAAGAGGGCAATTCTCTTTGTAGATCCATGCCTCGGTTTCCCCAGTCAGATGGGCTGGAGGAAATCCAGAGATACATATAATGACACAACGTGCCAGGTGCTGAAGCCTTGCTCTTGCCTTTGGAAGCGCAGGAGGGGTTGCAGTCAGCATGCCTGGCAGGCAGACAGCGCTGCACAAAGTCTGTGCAGGCTGCACCTGGGCAAATGAGGTCTGATCTGGGGCTGCCACACTTAGATGACCCAGTGTTGAGAGTACCTGGTTAAGATAAACTGCTTTTCACCAGCTGCTACTACACCCATGGAGGTGAGAGCAGGAGTGATCTACCTCCCCTTGGCAGCCTGGCAAGTGAGGGCGATGGGGTCACTCATCTCAAAGAGTGTCAGCAAAAAGCCTTCAGCTATGCCAACCAATGCATGGGAGCAAGTGAAGAGAGACCTAAGAGGACAAAGGCTCCTCTTCCAGCTTCCATACTTGGCAAGGCCACAAACTTCCTGGCTTTTAGGCTTTTCAGAGGATTTGAAACCTTTGTTTGTGAGTTGTTAGAATTTCAGGGTAGTCAGGGAACTTCTACATGCCTAATGGATGCCAAATCCAAGTGCAGATACAATCCCTAAGTAAGGAGAAATTGATTTGGAGGAAATTCTAAACTCCATTCCCAGAAATAAAACACTAGCACCTAGATGGGTGTCACCTGGCAGTTCACAACTGATACTCAGCTGAGCATCACAATGAAACCCCAAGAGATATAGTTTTATTGCTTTAAATCTGAACACTCAGGAAAAACTGTAGGTAGTGTGGGGACTGAGATTAAAAGAACACTGTTTGGTTGTCTTTGTTGAAACTATACAAATTACTCTAGCAATCCTCTCAACTAGCTTAAAATTCCACATAAGTGTCTAAAAGATATGTCAGGGTACGTATCCACACATACAGGAATCATTTCAGACCCACTGATGATACTTTCACTCCTCTTCACTTCATTGTCACATATAACTTCCATTACCTACCAGATATATCTTCTCTTGACTTTCCCTTTTGCAGAAGCAGAATCTAGTTTCCAAGGGTGCAAAGAACAGAAGCTCATCAGGCTCTCTTATATTTCAAATTTTTTCTATTTTTTTTCACTTTGTTTTGCCCAAGCTAATCATCTTAGGACAAGAAAGACAAGAAGACTCTTCAAAACATGAGTGGTTTCCGCAACATGCTTTGGCCAGGGGATGCTATAAAACCTCTGCACATTTTCCTTTTCTTTCCTCTTCTATAAATGAGAATATCACTTCATTCTGTGTCCTGTCCAGCCATCACCAACCTAAGGGTCTTCCACCATAATTTTAACTTCCTAACTGGCCTTCCAACCAGCATCTCAATACATCGTATGTCCAGGATGACTCACACTACTGTTTTATTTACGATGCAATCAAAGACTGTAGGAGAGTGAGCAGTAACTGCTTTCCCAATGCATAAAATATCCCTCTTTTGTTCAGCCCTATATTATAAACACTTGAAAGACTCAATTTTTTCCTCTTCCTATTTCTTGTCTTCTTAGAAAAAGCAGCAGAGACTAGATAGAAAGTGCAGAATGAAGGTCTCTAATTCATCTACATTTAGAGCATGTTTTGCAAGGTCTATTAGCAGAAAATGTACTTGAAGCCTTTAAACAAAACGATTCTCTTAAAACCTTCCTTATTTGGTAGCTCTGGCAACAAAGATCACTTCCTATAGCAGAGGAAATATGCATCCACCTGCAGCCCTTGCTAAGGTAAAAAGTGAGAAATATGACATTATTTCATCAGTATTGCTGGCTCAGAGTGATACCAGAAACTTTATCTCTCACAGGAGAAGGATGGCTTCAGCAGCTATGAAAGCTCTGATGAAAAGCTTTGAAGAAGCACCCAAAACAGAATGCAGATCTTGCCAGTATTGTTAATAAATATTTGTTTATGGGGGACTCCAGGAAAGGAGAAATGCTTTCAATCATTCGTGAAATGTAGGTCCCGGGTCTAAGATGTGTATATTTTGAGAACAGAAATATACCAAGTGGAAGAGAAAAGAAACAATAGCCTACAGTTTACACATAGTTCACAAAGAGGAGCTTAACAAAAAAAAAAAAAAAAGGAAGTAGACAGAAATAAGAGAATGCTTGTTAATTTTTTGGAATTATTTTAAACTGCTGTCACAAATTTTTTAGACTGAAGAACTAGAAATAATGACAAGACATTGAATTTAGCATCAAAATTACCTACCTGGTATCAGAAATGCATTTCCCAACCTGCAGTGCATTAGCTGACTTCATACTGTAATTGTAATGAATCTCTTATTGGACCCTTGCTTCCCTGGACAATGCCATATTGTAAGGACTAAATACATCATCAGTGAGCCTCATTCTCGTGTATTACACTAATATATCATTGGAATGACAACTGCTTCTGATGATGTATTAATGCAATACATCAGTAGTGTGGGGCTCCTATGGGGTATTACTCAGGAACAGGGGCCATCTAAAGAAAACAGACCCAGAGTCAAATTCAGTTTAATTACTGAATGAAAGGGCTATCAGGAGCAAGGTTACATGTAATGCTAACATTCTTACGCCATCCATGAGATTAATTTGCAACCTCATTACATATTAAACTTGCAATTTTAGACAGCAATTGTAGGGTTTGGATTTGCCTGCTGATGTAATTCACAAACCATAGCCTCCCCAATATTTTATATTGATACATGAATAATGCAGTTATTTTTTATTCAGTCCATGTTGCATTCCATGATAGTTAAACAACACATCAAATGTGTAGCTATAAAATCAGATTTAGAAAAACTACACTCTACTTGAAACTATTTGTAGTCACTAGGCACCATATAAATATTTGAACTTATACAGTGCATTCAAAAGAAAGAAACTGGTATTTGCTTTTGCAGTCAATTATGCACCACATTTTTGTGCATCATTTGTCTTAAAGTTTTCATAAAACCTGTACAATTCTGCTAGGTTGGGGTTTTTTTATGGTTTTTATTTGTCTTTTTCTTTGTGATGTTTTTGGTTTTTTTGTTTTGTTTTTTTCAATTGTTTTGGTTTTTTGTGTTTTGAGTTTTTTTGATGGTTTTTGCTGTTCTTTTTTGTGGGAGACTTTTTTTTCAGAATTTTTCAGGGACACAAATTTTGCATTCTACTGTTTCTAAAGTGAAGTTATGAGTTGAATTCTGAAAGTTTTAGTCTTTTAGCAAAAAGACTTTCATAACATTATTGCAGTGTCCACTGACATGAAATATATCCAGAGTCATCTTCCCTTGGCCCTATTTTTCCCTAATTTTACTGCTACTATATTATAAGTTATCTGGAGAATCCATCTGTATATTATCAATCAAACAGGCATCAGAGGTGATATCACTCAAACTAGAGCTTCTGGTTGCCTTTTATTTCATGTTTAATAAGATTATATAACCAAAGGCTGAAAAAAAACCTCATAGAACAGCCAAAAGAATCAAGCCAAAAGACATAATGTATATTTGATTTTATAAACATCTTGCTGTGTCTA
Organism: Cinnycerthia olivascens; assembly: GCA_035048155.1. Lineage (NCBI taxonomy): Eukaryota > Metazoa > Chordata > Aves > Passeriformes > Certhiidae > Cinnycerthia > Cinnycerthia olivascens. The sequence goes on from JAWWMU010000106.1 coordinate 121,749,079, forward strand.
ATCCAGACACTATACTTACTCTTGAATAGACTGTTTTGTTTAATAAGCATTTATCTATTGTTAATGTCTTTGGAGAATTCATCTTGGGGTTTGTACTGAAGATAAATGCAAGCATGTGAGGGTTTATGAAAAATGTCTCAGCAAGTGACAGGAAGCCTGATATGAGTTACCACAGTCCGCTTCACATGTGGGGCAATCTACTATTTGTCTTGCATTTATTGTATTTTCTTGCTAGGCATTTTCTCTTTCTTTTTCTGAGACCCTTTGATAATATATACTTTTAAATACCAAACATTGACAGTAAATCTGAAAAGAATGCATGATGTAGAAAGAGAGACAAAACTACAGATGTAAAATGTAACTACAATAAAATAAAGAAGAAACCACAAAGATTTCTTTTTATTTTTTTTTTTAATGATGTGTGCATGAGGGAAGGGAATCAGAATTTAAAAGGAATTAACTGAACGTCAGCTGCATGTCCCAGTGATACATGTCATTTTAGCTCACTAGGGTGATGTATGTTTTATTTAGAGAACCGTTCAAAGCTTCAGTTAGAAATTCTCCCAAGAATAAATGAAATTCTCCGAAAACAAAGTGTCATTGTCTTGTGAGAAAACTAAATTCTCTGTATATCTGTCTATATGTAATCTTACCTATTCTTTGTCTGCCTTATACCTGGAATGATAATAAATTATGTATTGCGGGTGTGAAGAGAGCTTATGGAAGTATAGTAAATTAATGAAAAGCCCCATGTGACCTATCAGCTAAGTTCCCAAGAAAGGTTTCTTTCCGCTATTTTCTAATTAGTAACAACTTCTCCCTTCCTCTGTTGCACACTTCCCTTAGCCCACAGTCTGAACTAAAGGCATATCTGTTACAAACTCTATTGTAGAATCTTCAGGATGTCAGTAGTAGCTGGAATTAAATTAGATTTAAACCCTTGCAAATTAATGAGTAACCTTGAGGTGTTTGAATGTATCTGGTATGTCAATAACGTAATGTGCAACAGAAAGAGGATGAACTTTGCTCATACACCATGTGGAGGCTTTCCCCTGTGAGTTTTATACAGTGAATTATTTACTAGTTATTGAATTAATCAGACAATTTTTACTTTTTGGCACTTTTAAAATCTGATATTTAAAATCTGCTTATATGCATAATTGAATGGACAGCGCATGCAAACCTGCTCCTTGGTGAGCCAGCCCTGCCTGTTTAATGCAAGAATTCAAAAATATAATAAAAGAGCATTTCCCCCTTAGCATCAGCAGGACAGCCTGGTGAGAAAGCGCTCTTTGCTGCAGACACTTTGTGAAACTAAAGAGCGCCAGAGCAAGGGGAGAGATGGACTGGAGTGCATCAGTCTGGTTGTACTCAGGAGCTGGATGAATTTGAAACCTGACCAAGCCTGAATGGAATAGTGGTCAGAAAGCCAGGAACAATTACTTCAGATTATAAAATGCTTGAACGATTTACTTCACAAGACAACTGCACAGTCTCCTTGTGCTAAAGGACCATCAATACTATTTCTGGACAAAATTTGATGAGAGGAGGTGGAGGGGTGGTGGTGGCATGGGGGTGGGGGCAGAGAAATTCACGTTGTGTAAGATGAAAGCAATGAAGTATTTAAATAGAAATGTATTCCAGTAACCAAAATCCCTGCCCAACATCATCTTTGTTTCAGAAAGTCTGATTAGTTAACATATTCCATCACCTTGGGAAGAAAGCTGAGGTAAGCGTCTTAATTTATAAATGGATGGAACAAACTTATTTAAAAATTCTCACTACGTTATCATGAATCATGTAGGCCTATTAAACTAATTGCTAAGTAAATTTAAGCAGTATTACAGTAGATTTCACTGAATTTATCATCAATCTAAAGAGATCTTTGGTGGTCTCATGCTGCCCCCCACAGATATGTCTCAGAACATTCATTATGCCATAATTACAAAGTCTCTTTGAAGAGGCTAAAAATCCCAAGACTCCTCTCATCAATTATTTTCACCTGTTAATTCATTTTATGTGAGGTAATAACCTCAGCATAATAACAAATGTGCAAGTACTCCGATTTTGCAATTAAAAGCAGCAGGGCTCCTATTTTGATCATACAGACTGTGACATCCATCATAGAAAACAATTTGGGCCTAGCGGGATGACAGATGCCACACTGATGGCTCTACTAACTAACTGCCTGTCCTGGAAAAAAATGGTCCCGTTTCAGGCTGCAGCTGCAAGCTATCTGATAGCTCCTGGCCAGGCAGCAGGGAAAGCCTGCAGTGACTAAATTACTGAAAGGTAATTTTACTTCGCAAAATGAGGATTTTGGAGCCATATATGTATGCATTCCAGTGGCTGGTGTAATTTGGAAACAAATAGTCCTTTTCATTTGAAAATGACTGGAATTGCTGCCAGTGTTCAGAGAGTATTGTTTCTCAGCCTTTTACATGAGAATACAGTGTAATACTCATTATTTCTCCCCTTTCACATCTTATTAGACACAGAAGGCAAGGTGGTTATCTCTGCTTTCTTTAGCTAAATCCGCAGAAGTAGGATTTCTTCCAACCTCTGGACAGGTGCCTAAATAATAGAAGAGTGCTCATTTTAGCCTTTCAGTTTGTATCAAGGCTGAGTGAGCCCTGTCTGGGGAATGATCCCACTATCACCGACAAGCGTTAAAGTGATATGCCCTCATCTGAAACTCCACTAAAAACAATGAGGCAAACTGCAAATGCAGGCAGCTCATTAGCCTCGGAACTGATTCACCAAGGAAACAATTTGATGTAGAATTAATGACAGAAAAGCTGTTGTCCTGACTGGAGCGGGGGTGGGGGGCGAGAGGAAGCAGGGGGTGCATAGACTCAGAAAAGAACCCTAGAAAACGCAGCCAATTTATTTTTCTCACTAAAGTGCATAATGTGATACCTCAGTATTGGACCAATTAACTTAAAATATTTAGAGCTGAAATACTGCATACTCTGAGTAAGCAAGACGACTGATTGAGCCTATAACTTTTTAATAGGAAACACACAATGTTGCTGTCAACAAATATGAAATATGTCAATACGGTCTGGGATTTTTGGATTTGTTCTTATTTTGCCTTTTTATTTATTTTTTTTTTTTTTTTTTTAAATCCAGGAAGTCTAAAATCTGGTGACTGGGCAGAAGAAGCTAGACTAAGTTCAGTCTGCTAAATGCAGCAGATGCAAATTATGAGCAGAAACCACACTGCTAAAAGAAAGGTGGGTAGGTATTGTAAGGATTGTGTTTTCAGATTTCAGCACACTAATGCAGAGCAACAAAAGATCAGCAGAAGGCCAGAGGTTAAGTATAGCATGAACTTTCTCAGTGGCTGTGCACCTTAAGATGAAAAGATAGCCCTGTTTATGACATCTGCAGACTACAATGCTCACCATTTTATACTACCCTCCTACATTCTCTGCAGACAAAGAACTGTGCTCAGCTTCTTGGGAAAAATCTACTGTTTCTTACTCCATCATATTACACTCATAAACCCTGTCAGCAATAAAGGATGTATGGGTAGACAGAGGCAGGGATGCGCAGCTGGTAAACTCCATAATCATACTAGAAAAATACCAGCATTTCATTCTTTCAATTGGTTCTCTGTTCAGGAATCCAAGTCTCATGGAGGTGAGGCTAATTCCCAGGGCTGGGAGCTGCTCCAGCTCATGCCGACAGCATGTCTGAGGTGTTTGTCCAGCATTTCCAGATACAGGAAGAAGCCTTTCCTAAACAGTCCCAGCATTTACAAAGCAGAGTGGGTGAAATTTTTTGGTAGGATTATATTGCAATAAAAACAAATAAAAGATATTAATCAAAACAAGCAAATTAGTATTACCCATCTTAGATATTTTTTAATGCAAAGCCAGTAGTTCTTGCCCTTTATGCACATGCTCCTACAGTAACTAATGTACAGTAGCCATCAACAAATTATGACTTGTGACACTTTTGCTGCAGCAATATTAAGCCCAAAGTCCTATGGAGAAAATATATGGTTTTTATTACCAAATTGTTCTTGTTTACAATTCTAATATCCTCTTCATTATCTACTTTTCCAGACATTTTAGGCAGTTCTGAAGACCTGGGGCAGCACTAGTCCTGTCATAAAGAGAAATTAATGTTGTTAAAGATGGCCTAGCTGCCCTCTGGGACAGCTGAAGATGTGAAAATATAAGGTTCTGTTTTAAAGATGAAAATGATTAAAGGCACAGGCACCTTGCTCTTAGTGCAGCCACTAAAACTTTTAATAAAATACTTCAGCAGAAAAAAAGATGCTTTACTTCTTCCACTGTAAGTCTTAAGAAAAAAAATGAGAGAGAGGGGAAGGAAGAGGGGGAGAGAGAGAGAGAGAGAACTTTGTTCTATAAGATGAGGCTTGCTTTAAGGACTAATAAGCGTAAAAAGGACCTCATCATTATAAAGAACCTATTCGTCTCAGCAACAGCTCACTTAATAAAGACTGGATGATAGAAAAACCAGTAGAGCTGTCTCCAAATAGCCAGTAAGCTAATTAGGTGCATTGTAACAGGTAGCCCTTACAAAAACTGACAGGCTTAAGCCAGCATGCCGCAAATACTTAAGAACATCGTAGCAGATGTATAGTGGTTATTGTATCCTCTTCAAGGCTGTTGCTGCTGCCACAATTTTATAAGCTTATGCACCTCAAGTCCTCAAAGAAGCTCAAAACGGGTTTCAGTGGAAAAAACGAAAAGGGAAAAAAAAAAAAAAAAAAAAAAAAGAGAGACAGAGAGAGACAAGAAACAGAAGCGTGGTGAAGATATTATATGAGCTTTTAGGGGTCCCAGACCAAAGAGACCTTTCAGAAGGAATGGTTCAGCTGCCTGGAAGAAAATGGCAGGCAATACAAAAGACAAGAGCATAACCTTTGTCCTAGCAGGGATGGAAGAATATCTGTCAGAACTTCACCTTCATAATCTTGCCCACCTCAGTCATTTTTTACTGGTTAAATGAAGGTTACAGGATTTTCTCTGAAGACAAAATGTCTCTTTCTCCTTAAAAATATTGTTGAAATTAAAAAAAAACAAGTTTACTTTCTCATTTCCCAAAGATTCATATTCACTGCTCTCCCTTCAGTTTTCTTTTGCTCCCTCTACTTTGGAGAGAGGTCAGATATTACTATTGCATCTCTCATATGCTTTTGATTTTCTAGCAATCTTATGATGTAATTGATGGTATACAGAAGCCATTTGAGGACGACTAGGTCCCTTAATGACAGCAGTAGTGCTGCAAAGGAAAACGCTGCTGGTCTTGACACTCTGGGAAGTCTAACTTTCCATCACTGGCGCTGGGATCGTGGCACTGACTTGCTTTGGCTAAAAGCCCATGGCAACAAGAGGAGTGGAAGCAAACAAAGCTTTGCTTTCAAGCAGCAGTGGCTCTTCAGAAAGCAATGGCTTCTGCTGGAAACCACGAGCAAACCAGAGGCCTCAGTATCAGAGGAGCAGAATTATGCGAATACTCCCCCACTCTGGCTGCATTCATGTGGAACAAGTGATTCAAAAAATCTGTCAGGATACCCTCTTTCCAATCCACAAAGCTAACTTTATCATGACACCAAATGTAAATTAATATCTGCCAGCATGTATGTGAAAAAGGTATTTTTCAATACATAGTGTTATCAGCAGATGCTTTAAAATCCTTCCCATCCCCTGGGGTGAATACACTGAATAACACTGTATTTCTGCAAGAGAAATCTAGTACTATATTCAAGTCTGGAGAAAAATACTAGGAGCTTTGCAAATCCATAGACAGCTACAGAAGTAACTTTCCATTAGGAGAAATATCAGTGTCAAAATGTGGGCTACAGGATCTAGAGCTCCAAACAAGAGTTATTATTTCTGCAGAGGAAAATTATTACACTATATAATTAAAACATATTCTAGCTGTGATATGAACTATGAAAATATTGAGACTTAGTAAACAGAGTTAATTTGCAATTATTGATGCTTCTCAGGGGTAAGTGTATAATATGATGAACTCAAGTAAAAGAGCATCTGTATTAGGATCCACCCATGCTATATTATAGATACATTTTCTCACACATAAACTATTATTGAAAAACAAAATTCAAAACTAAATAAGGAGGGGCAAAAACTAGGGTTCGTTGTATGAAATTAGTTCACTCATTGAAGCGTATGTGTGAAAATGTGGGATTTAATCATGCAATCAAATAATTTAACTTTTGCAAGAAGTCTGCCTGATTTACTTTTTCACATTGTATCTTAATAATTTTAATGACATGATACTTTTGAAATTCTTCTGTAAAGCCAGGTGTATTAATTTCCTTGTGTACTTTCTGAGGGTGTACTCTCTCAAGTTATCTGACGAACTGCTTTCTTTCCATGGAAACCATTTCTGTGAGTAAATTCCATTACTTCATTTTACAGATTAAGAGATAAGGATGAAGAAAAATTAACATTAGAAATGTCTACTAATTTTGAGCCCCTAGGTGAACAAAATGGACAGTTTTGACAGAATTTTGAGGATTTTAGATAACAATATTTTTTTGCACGGCTCCTGTAACTTCAGTTGCAATTTTAAGTACTCATCACATGTGCAAATCAGCATTTTAGGAATATACATATAAGACTTATAAAGGACATAGAATATTGTTAGTAGTGTATCTTAGGCAGTTTCCCTAGCAACATATAGGAATGCTGTGGCAGAGACAGATACAGGGCTTAGTTCCCCATGCCAGCACTCAACTGTTTAAGATATAAGGGTCTCCCTTGTCTTTTTCCAATCCCTTCCCTCATTCACTTCACGATCCCCAGTATGCCCAGCACACGACCTTTCTACGCAAATTTTATTGCTCTCAAGAGCATCTTACAGCTCCTATACCAGAATTCTGCTGGAAAAATAAAAATGTGACATGTAATTAAAGCCTGAATCTTTGTATACATGCACTCAAGAAATCAACGGTACTACTAAAAATGTTTTATGTTTTGTTTCCCACATAATAAAAAAAAAAAAAAAACAAATCAAAAACAACAAGGAGTGGCAAACAAAGAAGTATCAACATGTTAGTCCTGCTGAATAGAAGAACATTCTATCATGTAATGGTCACTGAAGTGATTGCCTCTATCTCCACATTATTGCATTTAAGGATGTTGATTTAGTCACTTCACAAATGACATCAGCTATTTACCTTCATCTGTTAAGAGTAAACAGATAAGGAGAGATGTTCCTGAAATGAAGACAGCAAGGATGAATCTTGGTGGGGCTTTAGCTATATTCTGTACCCCATTAATTTTGTGATTTTTCTCAATAAAACCACTAGGATTTAAAAAAATTTGCAAGGAATTGAGAGGAAGACGTTCTATAGGAGAGCGCCTTAGTAGCTAGCAAAACTAAAAGCTAGCCTTGCTTTGTAGAACTGCCACAGTCAACAGGAATCTTTTCTTAATTGCTACAATAGTGGTAGATGTGAGAATCTGATGATCTTGATATTGAAAGAAAAGGACTATTGTGACTTCACCTGTGGGAAGAAATATAATTAAAGAAAATAACTAATGTCAAAAAAGTCCTTATATTTCAGAACGTTTCGCAAACACTGAACACGATTGATGAAAATTAAAATTCCCATCACTGTAATGCCACATGTGCCACTAACCTCTGACACTTGCTCAGACTCAGTAATAATGGCATGATTTGATCTTTCTTGTCTCCACATACTGTGACAATTGACAAGATGAGGAATTAATGAAATTGGCATTAAGATCACAATAGGTGAGATCACAAAAATCTGTAAGGTGTGGAATAAAACTTTAGTCACATGAATTGTGTCTGTGACTGCTTAGCTCATTCAGATTGCCAAAGTGGAACTGCAGAGAATGAGTTGTCTCAGTCACAGCTCTGGCCGCAGCGCTGTGGACTACAACCCAAGAATACATTTCTTTTCCTACTCTCTCTGAACATCAGGAACTATCTCAGTCAGCATCTACCGCGATAGGACAATGATTCCTCTTTCTCTTTAGTCATCATCTACACAGAGGACGCAATGAGTCAGTCTTCCCTGGGCTTTGAAGGGTGTAGGATTTACTGATTTCAGGAGCTCAGGATGTGGTTCACAGCTAATAGAATTTAAAAGAGACCTGTGAATTTATATATTAAAAAAACCCCAAAACACATCAAAGCAAGAACAAAAATAATAAAAAAATATGAACAGCAGAATGAACTCAGAAAACAACAAACACCCAAACCAACCAAACAACCCCCCCCAAACCAATCCAAAACAAACCAAAAACAGAAGAAAAATCTGATATTTTAGGACAACATTACAACTCACATTTCTTAAATACCTTTGTCAGAAGGTGGCATAAAAAGATAGCATATATAGATAACACAAGCCAATAATATCATATTGACCCATTAAACCAAAATGGTCCAAGAATGAAAAATTCTTAAATGATGTTTACATTTTCTTGAAACTATAACTGGGTAGATATATTTCAGAATGAAGGTAACATTTATGTCTTCTCAATATAGAAGAGTTGTGAAAAAATAATGGCTATAACTGTTTATTAATTCTTTATAGCTGAAATTTTCAACTTTAAAGCAAATTAAAGCAAAAATACTCCAAAAAGAGGAGGTGATGTGAGATGCAGACAATAAAAACCCCTCTGTGATGTAAAACAGCAGCAATGACAGAAGTTAAAGTGGCTCAGAAATCAAACAAATGGAAAAAGGAATCAATTAAATAAATGTAATTCACAAAGCTCCACAGTCAGTATAAACATCAAGCAAGCAACGTCTCTTGTCAGTCCATGAAAGGAGAACTTTCTGGCCTCAACAAACACATGCTGAGATTTCTAGAACACTTGCATTTATTATAGAAATAGAACACTAAGAGATAACAGGATGAACTTACTGACCACTAATAAAATTCTTCAGGATGCTATGAAGCATAAAACTACTGAAGCCATTTCAAAATGTTACTTAAAATGATGAAAAATGTGCATTCCAGCACATTTTTACATAAAAATAAGATATTTTAATAATTCTGACATCTGTATAAACAGAAGATCTATCAGCAGTTGTACCAATAGCAGAGTGTGAGGATTAAGAGAAGCATAATGAATTGTCTCAAACACTGTAAAAGGAGGAAGTTCCCACAAGATAATCTACCACAACAGGAACTTAAGATAACCACAGATGGCAAACAGGAAGGTGTTAATTTCTGGCCTACACAAAGGTGAAAGGTTTGGAATTTCCATACTAAGATTCCACTAGGCAGACTAGTGGAAGAAGTGCAGACAGCAAAAATTGGAAGATGCCAATCCTGGTGAGGCAGATCTTGGTAACCCATCCAGGTAAAATTGCCACCATGACAATTGGTGAGAAAGGAAGCAGCCATTACACACAGGCCATATCTTGTGGGAACGACATATACACCCATGGATTCAGGGACTTGAACTATATAAGGGAGATACCACCAGAAGAATACTTTGGGACCCCCACCACCGAGCAGACTGGGGTGAAGAAGAACTAGCAGGATGTGTAGGATTCCACACGATGGTGATGTCTCTGCTTAATCTCTCTATCCCCTTCCCCTCCCCCCTATTTTTATCTCTCTATCTCATATTTCCTGTTAAATAAAATCCATACTATTGACTTTGGCTTACGGTCCTGTTTGCCCCTTAATTCTGGCAGAAGCATCTCTTAATAATCGGATCCTAACACAGAGGTAAACTGCAGGCCCATATCAGCCTTATGTGAAAAAAAAATGTATTCTTCATTTTGTGTGCAAGTTCAATAATATAAAGAAGCTATTCCACCATGTTAGATTAATCTTGCATTTCTGCAATTGCTGCTTTTGGACCATGGTCTAAAGGCTTCTGTATGCAAATGTATTTGGGGAGTATTTTCTTGTATGTTTTTGGGGTTTGAGGTTTTTTTTAAAAACAAAGACAGATATCCACATGAGAAATGTGGGGTTTTTTGATACTTAGATGTTCCTCAGATTCAAGAAACTGTCAATGTCTATGGTAAACTGAACAAAATTCTGTCTCAGTCTTGGTTCCTTTCCAGACCCTTTCCACAGATAAGAAATGTGACATTATCTTAATTTTGAATAGTGTATAGTCTTGGGCAATTACAGAGAATACAGTAACATTTTGACAAACATACTTATCTAGAGATTGTGAAAACACAGTCTGCTCTGCTTGGATGAAGCACAAAGCAATTTTATTGGCTAATTAAAACTATAATTAAAGAAAATTTCCTAGTCTGATAGACAGGTAGAAGACATGAGCATGGGAAAAAGGCTGAGAAGGAACTACTTCAAACCTTTTGGTCAGCCTAGTATTCATCATATCATATCCCTGTGGGTTTGAACATGCTTGACCTCAACTCTCACTGTGCAAGGGGGAAATGCTAATCTTCAGTTTATTCCCTTACATTCTGTCATGCAAAAGTGGGCAGTGGGATCATGAGTCCTGACCTATACAACAGAAGTGTGCCTCATTTCTCACTTTTCTCTTTTCATGATAATCTAGCTCTAAATTAAAAATCAAGATAGATAAATTAGATAACCTGGTCTCTTCCTGAAATACGAGTTTGGCTTTTTGATTTTGTTTGTTTTGTTTTTTTTTAGGAGGGTGGTAAGAAATGGTCTTCTGCTAGAATTGTAGCACAGAACAGGTCTAGTCTATAAATTTCATCAGCAGACTCCTTCATCACAGGCAGACTCATTTTTTGTGTTGTTGATATTGTTCTCCAAGGCTGGAACAAGTGTCTGGTCAATTACTCGTAGAATGAAGAAATATCTAAACTGGAAGAGTGATGACAGAATTTCTGCACTACGATGTTATTTTTCAGTCTTCTTGGTCTGTCTCTTGGCCTGTCTTCTTTTTTCCTGTTATCTTTCTTTGGTTTTTTAACAATGTTTTTGTACACAAATTTGAAACTAATTTAGCTGTTTCATTAGCGTTCTGTTGCTCTCAGATTTCTTGCCTCCAGACATTGCATTCCAGGTAAATGTCTTCCTACTGCTCTTTGTCCTAATATGTGCTCTTTCAGCTGTAAAAGATACAGCCTAACAGTAGCACTCTGAACCAAACTGTCAAAGAGCTTCCTGAATTAGCAATGGTCACTGCTGGTCTAGATACTGACTAATTTGTTGTTTGGATTTACCTGAAGTTTGCAATTTGCTTGGCTGTTTTAGGAATTGTATTCAAAAGATTATTTGAAATATTTTGTATCATTCAATCTTTTGGTAAAAGACCAAAATCTGAAGGTAAACCTGCTCTGCAGCTTTCTAACTTGTCTGACTTTAATTGTAAAGACAAACCCTTTGTAAGGAATTGCAGAGGGGCATTCAAACATTGAAAGTTTGGTTCCATTTTATTTGAGGACTTAGGTCTTATTCAAGATGAGAAGGGAAAGGAGGATTAAAAGCTTAAAGCAAAGATAAAAATAAGTTTGAAACAAGCTTACTGGAAGAAAGAGAAACAAGCTTCTTGTGACCTTGCCACAGGGAAGAGAACAGGTTTACCAGGGCTTTCCAAGAAGGCTAAGACAAAGGCCATCTTGAAATTGTGAACCATTTGCTGCTTTAACCTGCCCCAATTTTAAATGAGTCAGCTGTGGTTAAAGCATTTAGGAAGGGTGAAGTTTGATCTCATCTTAAAAGTGATGTCAATTCTTCTTTTGTAAAAACAAAAGCAGCCCGTAGGTAGATTGATTTAATATAGTTCTTTTTTATCAAAAGAGCATGCCCAGCTTTGCAGCAACCACAGCAGCACAGATTTGTGACGTATAGTAAAAAAGAAAATCCCATATTTCTGCCATAGCAGAACTCCATAAAAAGGGAGGAGGTGTAAGGGTAAGCAACAAAAATTTCTTCTCATTTAATCTATGATACTAGCTGATTTTTCTTTTGACTTGGATTAATTAGCTACAGTTGTTACATAGAAGCCAAAGGGGAGAAAAAAATCTCTAACTAGACTTTCCTCTGCATTGCTGATAACCATAGAAGGCTGCCTTGCCAGTAAGAGAAACATATAAAGTTCAGTTTCTTTCCACAGTGAGATAAGAGGATCTTAACCAGTGACTGTGAGCACTCAGTTTCCTATTTCACGCTTAGTGCATAAAACTTTGGTTAACTCTCTTCACATGTCATGGGCTCTTTAACATGAAAGCTGCTACTATTCCCATCTCTGGAAATCTAATTCTTTTTGGATATTTCCTTTTTTCTTTTTATAGGAAACTAAAATATTTTTTGCAGTAAGGTGGAATTTACCTTTTTTTTCCTTTTATTTTGTCTTTCTGTATGTTAATATCTGTAGGTACACTCATTATATGTGCAGATTCTAGCCCTGTTATCTCCCAGTTTTCTTGGATTTAAAGTTGGCGTCCAGAGCAATGTGAAAGGACATTGGAAAAAAATAAATCCAACAGTCTGGGGCTGAGAACTGAATACTGGTTTCATGTGTAATTTGGCAATGGGCAGCCTCCTCACCCTTCCAGATTCTCCCTGCTTCTGCTACCAACAAGTCTCTATGCTTCTTACCTAGATACTTAATACATTTTTCTTGGAGGTGATACCTCTTGATTTCAGATTATACCACCTTCTTGACAACATTCATATTTTTCTTTCCCTAGCCTATATTGGATAGCAGAAGATATTTGAATATAGGTGGTAAAAGAAATGCAATAACTGATTTTGAAAATGTTAATAGGGCAAATAAAAAGCCCTATATAGATAATATTTAGGGCTCTTTTTCTACATGTTGCTCTGGTGAAATGAAAGTCTAGTTCAAATAAATCAGAGACAAAACTTTGTTTTTTTCAGATTTCTGCAGTCTGGTTATTGCTTACTGATATGAGTGATGATAAACAAGATGTAAATAATTGTCCCAATCAGGATATTTGTACCTTTCCTCATTTTACTGCTTTAGAGCTATTCCATCTCATGCTCCCCTTTGTGCTTTCTTCAGTATCAACTAAATGACTACAATCATCTTGTAAAAGTCTGATGCTAAAGGAAAAAGCTTTGACTATCAAAGCTAATCTATTTAAAGACACTTCATCCATTTCTACCTATAACTATTATTCCCTTATAGCCATATAATCTCAATAGCTATACATCAGCTGTGAATATAAAATAGGTAGATACAAATGAGCCATATTTTGCATGGCTAAACCACCTGGGTCCTCCGGTCAAGGTTGAACTGGGCTCAATGGTTACACAGTCTGTTGTAATAAATTAGCAG
>JAWWMU010000106.1:121762428-121794832 GCA_035048155.1 Cinnycerthia olivascens
GGCTAAACCACCTGGGTCCTCCGGTCAAGGTTGAACTGGGCTCAATGGTTACACAGTCTGTTGTAATAAATTAGCAGTGCTTTTGTGCTGTGCCTCTAGCTGTAATAAGGATACATGCATTATGGGTGTCACCCTGTCTCTAAGGACAATTTTAATATAGCTTAGACAATAGCCTAGCTAAATAAACAATGAACCAATCATGATATAAAAAAACAGTGTAAGCTCCAGGATACAGAGTTTTACAAGGGAAAAGAAAGAAGCAAACAAAACATTAGAAAGATTAGGAAGCAATGGATGCCTTAAGTTTTATCTTTTCTATTTATGTCATGTTACCTATGGCCTTAAAATCAGAAATGAGACCCAATAATTCTACAAATGTGAAAGATTTAAGATTACACACAAAATTAAGAGTATATTCAGCAGTCAGCTGTAAAAAGCTGAAATGATTTCTCTAGCCCCATATAGGCATTCTGGTAGGAAGCAGTTTTCCAAAGGGTCTTCTAAGTGCCTTATCAATAAAATAGTCTTTTCCTTTCATGAAACCCTTGCCTCTTTCTTACATGCCTTCAAATATCTTCAGCAAGTTCATTTTCTTGCCTCACCTCTACATGAAAAAGAAAGTTTTAAGGAGGAATTAGTGGTTTTCACTAAGAACCAAGCCCACTCTTGGGATAGTGGGGCAGGCACAATAGACAGCTATAGATAGCTAAACAATGCAGGAGGAAATGGTGTGTGCTGACAGTGCCTGTGCCTGTGCTTGCAGAAGAGTGACTGGAGTGGCAAGGGGCAAACGCCAGAGCCACAGGGCATCCAAAGGCAAGAGAAGTCTAAGAGTGTCCCCACTGAGGCATGGCACTTCAAGGGGACGCTTGCTGGTGGCACTGGGAGATGACCAACCCCCAAGGTGTGGCTTGGAGCCTGGTGGCTGCATTCATGTGCTCTTTGCGGTCAGACAGGACCCTGGCAAGGCTCTGAGTGTACCTGCTGTGTTTGTGGCCTCTTTCCTTCTCTGAGAGCTTTGGCTGCCTGTGCTTGGATGAGCTCCCACATCTTGGTCAAAGCTGGGAGGAGGAAGAGCTGCAAGTGGCCTTGTGAAATGCACCCCACTCTGCCTGGAGGTCCTTGCCTGAGCTGCACATCCTGATTCCATATGACTGTGATCCTTGGGGTGAGACTGACCTCAGACCCCACCACCAGCCCTGCCCTGCTCTCTTAGTGGGCTAGTGGTGTGGCACTGACCTGCCAGCCTGGCTGTCACCCATGGCACCCCTCTTGGCTGCCCTCATGGAGCAGCCCTCTCTGCCACAGCGGGCATGGCTGACACTGGCCCCACACCTTTTGTTCCCTCTGGAAAGGAAACCAAATGTGTGAGCCAAACAGCAGCTATATTTCACTCCAAAGAGATACCACAGACAGGCAACTGAAATACCAGATATCCAAAAGGCCTGCCATGGCATCAAAGTTGTCTACATTGCCCAGTATGATTGGATTAACTGCACAAACTGTCCCATTGTTCTATTTACCAGTAGTCAGATGACATCTTGTTCCAGTGAAGATTCCTGGTGTGCAAAACATAGATTTTTTTCTTAACTTCTTTCTTGGACAGAACTGTGCCTTTTGCATATGAAATTTTCCCAAACCACCAAACCTAAGACAGTTGTCTGGCATAAGAAACTTCTCTTCATCCTGAACAGTTCAAGTCTAACAATATAATAAGCAAGAGTTTTGTTGTGGAGATTGTTAGTCAGTCTTAAGAATAGACATTATTTGCTGCATAACCAATAATAACAGGCTGCTGAAGAAAAAGACTGCACATGTTAAGACATCACCTATTCCAAGAACTGTGAATCAGACTTTTAGATATAAATGTAGTCAAAAATAGCTTGTAAATGACAGCATCAGATTGCAAACTTAGACCTCTTTCAAGAGACTTTCTGTACTGATTTGAAGGGATCTAGCTTATGACATAAATAATCAAATGCCCTTACATCAGAGAAATATCATCAATACCTCCAGAAATTCACCCACTGTTTATCTCTTAGAAACTCTTCTACTTCCTGCATAGAAACAGCATGTCTTCATGGATGTTTTAATGTGTTGCATTGACATAATAACACATAAAGTAAATGTAAAATGCCTCAGTGAGGTGAATGAATATATTATTTAAAGGTAGACCACGAGTCACACATGACTTTCAGATTTTATGTGAAAGGTAAGGAGGCTATTTCTTCCTTGCTCTCAGGAAAGAATTAGGTTGTAAAACTAAAATTAAAGGTGGGAACACAGGCAAGAGCAGTAATGCTAATTTGTTTTATTATATACACATCTATGAACACCTCTTACACTTCATGCAAAGAATTTTGATAAGATCACATGGTGCAGTCATAGAAATTTTTGCGACGTCTTCTGAACGAGGAGTTGCAACACTATAGCAACATATTTACGGTTTATGGAATTATACTTGCTTTTATCTGGCACCTAAAGAGCATGTGTGAAAAAGAGAATTAGAGAAACAAAGCAGATCAGTGTTACCTTGTAATGAGTAAGGATCCTGTTTTATGTGTCTGACATCAGTGTCAGAGGAAGCTCACTGCTTCAAACTCATTCTGCTGGTTAGCATGGAGAGCTGACACGAAATGGGAAAGTATTTGCTTTAATAACTGACAAAGTGAGCTGTGGTTAGCATTGAAACACTTCCACAATCAAAGGCTCAGCCTTTAAGAGGGACAGTGTGCTACCCCTTGCACAGCCCTCCAGTTCAGAAGATACTTAAGTCCAGTCAGAGTCCACACTTAAAAGCAAGGTGAATGGAGGGACACAGCTGTGCTCAGTGTCACCACTGAGCCAGCTGAACTGCTGGTAGAATGCACCTACATTACAGTCAGACACCCAGAAAAATAAGTCATGCAGTTTTCTTCCAGTATGAAAGAAGGATGCAGCTTCTTCCTTCTCTTACTGGGGGAGAGTGAGATGAGTCAGGCTCAGTGCCAGAACTTGACAAACGACTACTGCAATCTGTGAGCCTCTTTCCTTGTATGAAAGGTCTATCACAGATGTGTGAAAGAATGGCAAATGATGGGTTTTGTCATACCAAGGTACCAAAAGTATCTCTGTGAAGCATGGATTAGCACTGGAAAGAAATAGATGTGAATCCTGCAAGTGATATAATTCTAACAAAATGATGCTGCTCCTAGGCTAATTAGTCCCGCACTTATTCGTGCAGAATTAACTTGTTCATCCCTGCAGAAAAACCACTGTAAAACTGAGGATAATAGTAACTGGGAGATGACATGGCAAGGATAGAATTCAATCCTGAGGAGAGCAGCTATAAAGGCACAGGCTGGGTCATGTACATTCAAACAGATACAGATGTACATATTTGTGGGCCAAAGTACCCCTGGCAAGCTTTATGGCAGAGATAACTGGTGAATGAATTTCCTGGTCCTCTGCAGTTTGTGGGTAGCAATGACTCATTCATGCCCAGTTCTGAATTGTGAATAAACCCAGTTCTTTAGGGAATAAGGATATTTATGAAATTTTATGAGGAACTATCCAGGCAGTCTTCTCTGAACAAACCACTCTTCTTTCAGATAGAAGAAGAAAAAATATTGCTGTTTGCAATCTTCTTAAACACCTGCTCCCTTGCCCACTCTACACCACTAATAGCAGCACTGTCAGACTGAACAGTATAAAAATCATGCTTTGTGACTTCAAATCCTGAGATTAGTTTATGTATCATTATATTTCTTTTTAAAGTTTTGGAGTCAAATTACTTTGCCTTCCAGGATCTGAGCCATTAGTGCAGCTGAATGAGTAAGTTTCTGAATATTCCAATAGTATTTTCTGAATAATTTCATAACAGGTTGTGAAATCACCAGCTTGCTGATGAATTCAGTGTGTTTGAAAAATGAGGCAACTTCTCCAGAGAACCCAATAGCTGTTTCGCGTTATAGTGCTGTGGCTGCTGGAAAATAAAATAAAAGGTGAACTGGAACCCAGAGTCATCTTAGTAGATTAGTGCTTTATTGTCTATCACTTTTATGAAACAACATTTTTTGAAGTCAGATATCATAAATCATTATTGATTTTCTCAGAGAAAATTTTGCTCAGGCCTTTGTCCATGACCTCCAAATGCATTGGAGATGAGAACAGAAAGCACATATTTTCCTGGACTGAAAACTCAACAGCAAAAAGGAACTATGGTGTTTCAGCCATGGAAGCTGTATTGTTTGATAGTGTGAATGCTATCTAAGCAAGGACTGCAAGATAAAGATTTTTACTCTTCTATACCAATGATATTAACTATTTAAATATAAATGCATTGTACTGACAATAAATATATTTCAGTAACATAATGGTTGTCTTAATTAAGGTAAGCTATATTCCCCTGCAAAAAACCTCTTAAATGTAGGTAGAAGGGATTCACAAATAAGTCACTCAGGCTTTTAACAGAGACCTTAGTTTTCCTGTACAAAGGGCATTTCTGGGGTTAACTTGGTCAAGGAAAGAAATGTTTCACTTGTATTGGGCAGTTCTACCAAATGTAAATTTATAAATAAGATGCCGTTTTCATGAGTGGTGTAGAGTGTATGACAAAATCCTTTTTCAGTGACTAAACAGCTCAATAAATAATCCTGCAAAAGGGAAGGAATTTATTGTTTTTAAAGGTGAGGTGCATGAAAGCTCCTATTGTACTTGATTTCCTCCACCTCTTTTTTTCACAACATAGAGAGTAGAAAAATATAATTAATAGTTTGGGATTTCTGAAGCCCTGACAAAATAAAATCTTGCACAAACTGGCTTGTCTCCATCCACAAAAATTAAATTTCAGAGGAACCTAAAGGAAGATTTAAACCTTTCATTATGGGAAACAATAAGCACTATTGAAATGTTTGTCTTGCCACAAATAAATGATCTAATACATCATTTGGTTAGGAATGGATGATTACACTCGTTCAGAACCTGATAAGCTCTTCCCAAATTAAGCTCTTCTTAAGAGGTTGCAAAAAATACTTTTATAAAACAGCTAATAAAAAGTGAAAGGAAATACTTTTTAGATAGCATGTATAATTAACTGGGGAAAATCATTGTCAAAGAACATTATTGAAGTCAATTGATTATTGGATCTTTAACAAGATGAGATTTGAATATGAACAATGAGAATACTCAGCACCTCATTAAACTGAGGAAAAATGTGGTAAAATTGTGCACCCTCAAGTGACAGCACAGAAGCCAGTAATTAATTGATCATGGTTAAGAAACTTAGAGTAATTCATAATCATCCATTGAAGAACTTTGGTATCCTTCAGAATATCTTATCCTATCGGAAATACAGTCAGAAATACTGTAAACCACTGAGGACTCTGGTAAGGCTTAGTACTTGATATTCCGTGTTCCCTAAAACTCCTTTCTGCAGTCAAGAGCCGTATGATGAGTGATGTATTGTGCTGGGCTTGAAGGGCAAGAAAGATAACCATTTGGGTTTACTGCATGAGAGGAGTGAAAGTGAGTTGGTTCATGTGAGGTGTGTGTTGAGTAGAGGTCTACAGCTCTGCCAGAGCCCTTCTCCCTCCTGGATTAAAGACCATACCTGCAATGCACCCTGAAGTTGTCTAAAGGATGATCAGTCACAACTTAGTTTTGTTTTGTCCTTAGTCTAAGTCCTTCCATGTGCACATGGTAACTTCAATGGGAAAGTGGCCCTTACCCCTACTTTGCGTTCCCAATGGTAACATAAATATGAATTTGGAAGGACTCTCTTTTACCCTTGTGAATTTCAATTAGGTCTTCGGGAAATACTCACTACCTAACTTGTTGTCATGTTTTTTGATGTTAATAAGTCTAACAATAATTTATAATGTAAATTTCTGCATGGAAAGAAACCTGGAAATATATGAATATAGAAATGGGGTATCATTTCAACATGTGATGAGCTTTTATGAAAGAAAAAATATTTGGCTCTGATTTACTCTTCTAAAATATAAATGTTGTGATTAGCACTGGAATTACTTCTTACAGTTTCAAAATAATTAAATATGAGGAAAAAATTATTCACTCATTGCATAATGAATCCATCCAACAGGGCACAATAGACAGTCATATTAAAACCTGGATCATTACCCTTCTTTTCCTGCAATTAAGGACTCCACAGGATGTGGATGTTGCATTGATATCAGTCAGTCTAATAACATTTTAATTATTTTTAAAAGTCAGATAAGATGCAGAATCTGAAATAAAAGTAGTTCAATATTGTCACATAGACACATTGGCTTACCTTCTCCCTGCTTGCATATCTTGCACATGCTTTCAGAAAATATGCCAGCAGTACCACATGCTCTAATGCTATCTTACTGAGAAGTAACCTTATGTCTATCATGTCATTTGTTTCCTTTAACTATTCCTCAGGGATTAGTTTGACTAGCCTATTGCTTCATGTTTGGATAATGTAGCTAATCCTTTCCAGTTTCATTATTCTAATCACTTGCAAGCTGGCTTCCTTTTGCTGTACTCTATTTCAGCCAGACAGTTCTTCTTTCCGTTGTAAAGTGGCATGCACTGAAAATACAGAACACCTTTTTTGTAGCCTCTATTCGAAAGCCAGGTTTGGCAGCTGGTTTAGTGTATGTTTCAAAACTACGTAGACATAAGGGCCTTTGGGAGATGTTGCTTTGCATCAGGCTGTCTTTTTAGATCAGTGCAGACTATTTAGATTTTCACTTCCAATTGCATTCTATCCATAATTTCTGTGTTTAATTGCTAGCCATAAATGTGCATACCACTAATATATCTGAAAACTTTGAAAGGTTTGATTTTAAAATGTCCCTTTGGTGATATAATATACTTTGAGAGAAAAAAATACATTGGTATTACTTGCACTGCACACACACCCTCTTATGATTTCCATGTCATGTTTGGACCGTTTACCAGTAAAAATTTTTGTGCTGTCCTAAATATTCTAAATTCACTGTAACTTACAAAAAACCCAATCAACATTTCACTCTGCTTTGTGCATAAACACGTACAATCATCATAAATCACCAGAGAGAAAACATTAGAGGCCAGTACAACAAGCATGAAAACAGTTTTTCATTTCTTTAAGGAAGCTAAAAATTGAATTGTTGGGAGGCCAGTCCCATTTTACTCCCATGGTCACTGCAAGAATTTACCACAGAGACAAAACCACTTTCCTTTTCACTATTTTCAACTTACCAAAACATTTTTCAGTTTCAGTTAGTGCATCTGTAAAACTGAGATAATCAGTCACACTTACCTGGCTGCTCTCACTGAAGACATGTAAAACTCTATGTTCATCACAAGCTAAATACTACTCCCTACTCCCATTATAAAAATGAGAAAGCTGAGCAGTAAAGAGGTGAATTGCCAGCTCTGAAAATTTTCTCTAAATTGCCATGACCTAAACTGAACTTCTGATACCGTCTTGAACATATACCTGAAAAGAAGATTTCCAGGGGTTTTTTTTTAAAGCTGTCTTCTGAAAGAATGTCAATCTTTTCCTTTTTTGGACAGAACTCAAAATCATGGATTTATCTGATGCAAAAAGACAGTGGAACAAATTTAAAGATCAGCTTGATCCATCTCATATTCCTCCTGGTGTTTTTCCAAGTGGCTAGATTTCTTCAGAAAACATCCTGAGTACATTTATTTGACTTCATCTCCAAATTACCTATTGCTTCTGTCCAAATATGCACTTTCCAAATGATCGGTTCCATCAGTCACAGAAACTTTCTGTTCTCTCTGTCTTTTGCCAGTGGGAAATTCTCTCTTCTAAAATATAAAAAATCCACACTTCATCCACAACTGAATGCTGTCAAAAGCTTTTCAGGACTAAGACTAGCTTTTGGATTTTCAAGTGTAAAAGAAGATTTGATGATTTTTTTTAACTGAATTTGATAGGGCTTTTTGCCTTCATTTTTGTACAAGGACATCCATTTGTACATCGATCCAGTGCAGCACAATCTGCCTGGTCCTATAATATCAGTCTATTTCAGAGCGAAACTTGCTAAGATGCTTTGGAAAAAACTCACAGAAATATGCATCAGTGACTCTGAACATTGCGTTTCAACTTATGGACTTATCCTCAAGCATAATAAACAATAAATGATGAGATGCTTGCATTAAATATTCATGTGATTTAAATAAAATACTGCAGGGACATGGCAAAGAAAAGAGAAAAGAAGGGGTGAAGTAGGCTGTGTATTGGCTCTCATTTCAAACTGCAATAACTATGTGAAAATTAGATTGTTGATCCCATCTCAGCCTCTGTCTAAGTCCATTGCCAGTCATGCATGTTATATGATGTCACTTTTAGCCAGCATGATCTGTAATCTGGAAAATGGCAAAGTTTCACATCATATACATATGCATCAACTCCTGTACATCAACTAAACATCACAGAAATTAAAACTCCAGTGCCAGACTCTATCAACAGAATGAGCAGGTTGGGAAAAATAGGCTTGCTTGAGGCTAGAGTTGAGATGAACTTAAAAGTCTTGGTGAATCTGTATTTTTCTCAGCTGATTCAAACTACACCAATAGCTTGCTATTTGATTGATAATTAAATTAGTCTAAATGTTGTCACAGGAAGAAAAAGGGTTAGGAAAACAGACAATCTGTTTAAATCCAAATTGCCACAGACTTTCTTTTTGCATAGTCATAAATATACTACAGGTTGAATTTTCATGATGAAAAACCTTGCTATTGTCTGTGTTGCTTGCTGGATCTAGGTCAAGAATGAAAGGTTTAAGTGACTGAGAAAAAACAGCTGTTGATTTTTCAAGCAGTTAATCAAAATCTAGTTAATTATTTCTATTGCACTCTCAAGGAAGAAAATAGATAAAATTAGATGCAAAATAACTGATAACATTAGGGTTTGTTAAAACTTTTCTTCATCTATCTAAACTGATATGAGCAAAACTATTCAATATTTAAGAGTTTGAACAGATTTAGTTATTTGGTGTAATTGATAAGGAGTATGCTCTTGAAACTTCCCTTGGTTACAATATCTATCCAACAAAATACTATTATTATGCTTTTAAATTGGTATAAATGAAAACCATGTGTGCATTTTTTCCCACTGTCTTGGGATTTAAATGGTCCATTGTAACAGGCTGAGACCTTTTGTAATATTGATTTCATTTACATTATCGTAAATATGACATGCTTTTACTCGTATTTGTTTCTGCATATACAGAGTCCTTGTATATCTCCTTGAGTAAAAAAATAAATTCAATATTGTTTTGCCTTGAATTTGCAGAGTTAACCTGACAGAGAGAGTCTGGTACTAACATTTCTTGGTGCATTATAGTGTTCATGGACAAAAAGCTTTTAGAGGATACACAGGTGCAGCCTTTAGAGAGAGGCAGGCAGGCAGGAAGGAAGAAAGGAAGGGAGGAAGGGAGGAAGGAAGGAAGGAAGGAGGGAAGGAGGGAAGGAAGGAAGGAAGACAGGCTTTCATTTAAGGCATTATGTCTGTATCTGTTGTGAAGACTTCCATGACTTTATACAGTGCTTCTCTCTTTTCTGCATAAAATCAGTTGAAGATAATGAAGGCTATGACGTGAACAGTCTGTGGAAGATTTGTGTCTTTTATGTACTCTTGAATGTCAAATTTATGGATTATTTTCTTGGCTTTTTGGTTTGCTAAATACAGCTTAGGTTGCTTTTTTATTACTTTACAAGTACCCACTAGTCTTGACTTGGATTAAAACATCATGTTAGAGAAATCTGGCTATGTTATCTCTCCCTTTTGGTTGTCCTTGCTGATCAAGGGATTTTAAATTGTTTGGTGGTTCTGGACCAAAGCAACCTTGTCAGCATTAAGGAAAGGAATGCAGAATGCCTATGTTATTGCAGCTATGGGGAAAATTACACTGACATTGGAAAGCTGTTTCTCTTCTTTAAAAATGCCATTTTATATTTCATTTGTTGTTGTGTGCCCTGTTTGACTATTTAAGTGCAAGTTTTTAAGCCTTGCTTTAGTTTTATCAATGTTGTGCAGAAGGATTATGAAGATGAAAATAATATACACTACATTTGATAGATTTTCTTTCACCAGACACTTCATATGTTTTCTTAGATCATCTTGTCATATACTAAACTCGAAGGAACCAAGAATTCTGGGTAAATATTTAAGATAAAAAGATTATTTATTTTGCCTGTTTGTTAATGCTGGCTTCAGTTTAAGAGCGCAGGATACTGAAGAAAAAAAACCAAACACCCCAAAACATAATGAACTCTTTGCTATAGCTACAGTGGAATTTTTCTAAGATCAATTAAAGAGAATTCTGACCTTGAAGCAATAATCCAGTTTTCTTTGTATAATAATCATAGAAAGATTTAAATTAAGATAATTCATAACTTGAATTAGATTATTCACAACTCAAACCACAACTGTATTTCATCATCTCCATCATATGGATGCGTTTTTCCTGTTAAAAATAAAAAGGAAAATACATTAAAGATAAACTTTTAACACAAGTTAAGATGGAAGAGAATGTGACAGCAACCTCCCTTGCTGCTTTTGCCAACTGATTTTATTTAAATCCAAATTCTTCAGAAATTGAGGGCAGTAAAAGCTTTCCTTTGATTTGGTTTCACTCATGATTTAGCTGTTTGGAATGAAATCAGATGTGTGGCACCACCTATTTGTGTTTGATCACTGGATATGGTATACACTGAAGTAGCAAGGATTCCTGTGGAATGTAAATCTTTGACTAAAACTGAAAGCAGCCACAGAAGTGTTAAATTTTCATTGGCTTGATGGGAGAGGAAGGATGACTAAGTAGCAAAAACTCAATCCTACTCAATCTGATAATTGCATGATTAGAATCAGAGATTATAGGGTATCTCGAGTGGCGAGGGACCTATAAGGATCACAAAGTCCAACTCCTGGCCCTGCACAGATGCCTTGAGTCCCATATGTTCCTGAGGGCATTGTCCAAATGCTTCTTGAACTCTGCCAGGTTTGGTGCTGTGATCGCTTTCCTGAGGTGCCTGTTCCAGTGTCCAAACACCCTCTGCATGAAGAATCTTTTTGCAATATCTTAGCTAAACCTCCCCTTATACCATTTCAGGCCATTCCCTTGGGTCCTGTCATTGCTCACCAGACAGAAGTGATGAGTGCCTGTCCCTCTGCTTTCTGCCATGTGGAAGCTGTAGACCACAATGAGGTCTCTCTTCAGTCTACCTTTCCCAGGCTGGACAAACCAAGTGACCTCAGGCACTCCTCATAAGGCTTCCCCTCAAGGCCCTTCAGCAAACTTGTGGCACTCCTTTAGATCCTTTCTACAATATCCTTATTATATTGTGATACCCAAGAACTCAAGCTGAGGCCGCCCCAGAGCAGAGCAGGACAATCCCCTCCCTTGCCTGGCTGTGATGCTGTGCCTTGTTCCCCCAGGACAGGGTTGGCTCTCCTGGCTGCCAGGGCACTGCTGACTCATGTTCAACTTCCTGTCCACCAGGACTCTCAGCTCCATTTCTGTGGCACTGTTCTCCAGCATCTTGTTCCCCAGCCTGTCCATACAGAGTTGCCCTGTCCAAGATGCAAATTATAGTATTTGCTCTTGTTAAAATCCACATGGTTGGTAAAGCACAAGATACACATAGTGTTAAGAACATGAATAATCCTACAAATTTTTTTTTTTTTTCTGAGCAGTATGATGCAAATAAATGCATACTTGTTAGGTCCTGTAATTTTCTTTTTCTATGGTGCAAATATTTGAACTGTGAGTGTGGTTTTCAATCTGAATTTTTAAAACTTTTTTTTAAACATTAAGTGTTCTTCCATTTTTCATTACTCAAACCCAGATAGCATTTTTTAAACATAAAATCTACTGCAACTCTAGCTTAGAGAGGGGGGGAAAAAGTAAAAATTAGTGCTCAATACATGATCTGATTTTTAGAAAGTTTATAAGCGTCTGAGAGAATAGTAAATAATTCAAGTTACCCATCCTCAGTTATACAATATTGAAAACACACTTTGACAAGAAATATCTATAAGAGGATTCTAGAGTTTTGGGACTAATTCTGACTAGGACATAGGAGATGTCTTCTGCAGAGGCTAGCTCTTCTTAAATTTATGCACAGAAGCTATCACCAGCTTCTATTTCATGTGGGTTTCATTTTGGTGTTAGCATGCTACAAATAATTAAATTCAATAATTGCTACAAAATCCACTCTGGATTTGAAATGAGTCTTCATGTAAACTGTTGCAGAAAAAAAAATTTAAACTGCTGTAACTATTTTGGGAGGAGATGGAGGATAATAGACAACTAAATTAGACTATAGGCCTATCTGTTCTATAAATGAAGTTAGATAAAATTAATTCATCTATTTCTGTCCTTTTCCCGCCTCCCATTCTTCTCCAGTCACAGATTATTTTATATACTATTTTCAATTTCTTCTTTATCAATGTTCTCTGTGCATATAGTGTTCTCCTTTGTTATGATAATTTTACATTATATCTCACAAAGGATGTGGACAGTGGATTGGTGCAATCTAAAAATTCTAATCAGGGAATAGAATGAAATCACCTTCACTGTTGCCACCCAAGTGATTGTGCTGCATCACCGATTTTTAATGAGAACAGTAAGGAATGATATCAGTTAGTATTGAACAAATCTCACTCAGCAATTTTTGACCATCATAAAAGCTCTTAACTTCAAAAAGTATAATTTAGGAAAAGAGAAGGATGTCACAGTCTTTATATACATATTTACATGAAAAAGAAAAGTGTAACATAAAATAATGAACACAAAAAGATTTTTCATTCTTATTCCAAACATTTTAGATTGCTTCTGAAGAATGTTGTCATTCAAAAAAAAAATAATTTAGCACTTATTAAGAATTTGCAATCAAAAAAACTTTCAACATGAATTTTAACTTATTTCTGCCTTGTAAATAAGATATCTATACTTTTTCTCTAATGAGACGGTTTACAGTACACTGGCTCTTTAAAATCTCAGGCTAGTATTGAAGATTTTCTATGAAGCATGTAAGTGGTTGCACATTTGTAAGACATGTATGCATAGCATTTAAATGTTATATAATTCCATTATTTTACACGTGCAAAAAATAGTCTGATGGGACTGCCAGTCTGTTAGCTATATTTAACAATTAGTTTAATACACAGGCTCCTTAAGGAAAAAAGACAGAAGAGCTGCCAATTTTCTGTGTGGCTGGTAGATCACTCATACCCTTAGGTTAATGAGCTGTTGCTTTTTTCTCTGACCCCTTCCTGAAATGCCTGTAAGTGTTTGAAGTGTGGTTCTGGGGCTGCTATCATCCATCCTGTTTCCACATTTTAATTAGGCCAAAGGTATTCTAATCAAAATATAAAAAATATGAAAATGCTCTGGTATGAGTAGAGTGATAATGATGGTATTCACTGGCAGTATGATAATCAATAAACCAAAGGAGGGCAACAGTGAAAACAAAGATATGGTTTTGGAATGGTTTTCCAAAAGAGCTCAGCACCAAACACACTTTAACTGCTTACTGCAAATGACTTCACTTTTATAAGTCATCAGCATCACCAACCATTTTATTCAAATATGTTAAAAGAGAGTTTTGAAAATTTGGCCCTAATTGTGGGAATCACTTTTCAAAGTCTGACTGAGATAATACCCATACTAGATTTACAAGGTTTTCATAAAATAAATATATGAATAAAACATCCTCAGATTTTTATTTTGGTATAAACAAATGTCAGCCTAGTAATTCACAGGAATTTGCTTATCTTCCCCCAGAGTCATCAGGGAAGTGAGCTTGGGCAATATGGCAATAATATCAGTTGAGGCTGATGGGGTGTCTTTTCCATTTAAATGTGCATACCCCTAAGAACTTGCAGCTGATGGATTTATCAAGAAAATAAGAAATATTTCTTCTATCACATGAGGAGATTGGGGGGTAAAAGGGAGATAGTAACATAGGGAGGTAAGCCAGAGAAAGAGCAAAAGTGAAGACTTTGAGGTGGACTTTGTACACTCTGACAGTATTTTAAAATACAGATCAAAGAAAGAGGGTAAGTGGGAACTGGTTAGGGAACATCTAGCTGAAAAAATAATGGTGCTACCCAAACAAATTTGAATAGTTGTATAACTTCCCAGAAAATGTATTGATATTCCATATTTTTTGAGAGATGTTGATTAGTGTTTAAATTGAGTTTCTTTACAATAAATTCCATTTCATGCTAATGTGAAATATGCTTCCAAACAGTGATGTCTGGGAAATTTGGGACTTTTTTAATGAAAAAATCTACTGGACATATACATGGCTAGTATTCTGTCTGATACTATTTCTCATTCAGTGAAGAAAATATTTAATACTTAGTTGGATTATCATGACAACCAGTCAAAATGGGTAATCAAGAATTTAATGAGAAACATGCACAGAAGAGGATTCTCCTAGTCTTAAAGTTCCTTGTTTCAACGGACCTTCCACCCTGTTCCTTCCCTGTAGCCTTCATTCTAACCCTCTGTCTCTCCTTTCCCTTTTTCTCCAGTGTCCCCCTAGTTTTCCTTTCATCTGCTCTGTTTCTCCCATCATTCAGATGAGATCTGCTAGCATTTTACTTATACTTCTGCTCTGAAAGGGATTTTGTTTTAACTTAGAGAAAATGCTGGGCACTGGCTTACAATTCATTTGCCACAAAGTTTCTAAGAGCCTGGAAAATTGAAATACAGCTTTTGAAATACAGCTGAGAAGGTTGTGATTGACTCCTAGTCCTCCACTCCCGGCCTTAGAATTGACTGTAGATAAGTGCAGTTCAGCTTGTTTTGTTCCTGAAATAAGTTTCTACAATGGCACTTGCACCCTGGGACACTCGTTCCCTGGAGGACAGCCTCACTTTACTGAACTACTCTCAGTTCACCAGGCACTGGCTCAGTTGTGTCAATTCTGCCTGCATCTGCAATATTTTCAAAGGGTCTGAAGCCTGAACTACTTTAGGAGACTTGAAGGGAGCAACCCCTGCACTTGGCTATCGTATTGCGCCGGTGACACATGACACTCTTTGTGTACCTGCCGAGTTCAATATTGTGAAAACTGACACTCTTATTCTTGAAATGGGCCTTTTGACTGCTTTAAACCTCCAAGTTGTTAATAGATGTGTTTCTTCCTCAACAGAACTGAATAAACCTCCTTGTTTAACCTCTGTCTCCATTGCGACAGGCTGTGCTGAGTCCGACACTGGGCTGTGCTCTGGCACTGGTGCGTCAGAAAAGAAGTGATTCCCATACAACGGGAACTTAGATGTTTGACTTTGTCTGGGGAAAAAAGCTGTCCTAGGAGCTACAAAAGCAGGAAAAGAACAGCTTCATAGAATACACTACCTCCCAGAGCAGGAGTTTCAAATTCTTGCCAACAAGGAAAAAAGAGACAGTTTTATGCATCTGAAGTTATGCAAGCTGAATAAGATGATTTTGAGGGACACACACTCCCACAGACAGGAAGACATTAAATGCCAGCGATATGGAAAACATTTTTTATCGAAAGCTTTCTAAGTAGCAGAGGTATTATCTTGAATTAAACCAGCAGTCTATTTATTTAATTCCTGATTCCCCCAACACAGCCAGTAGCAGATGCCAGTGAGGAGTATTCTAGAAGCACACTATAAAATGGCTGGGTAGAATGGCTTATGGAGAAAACATTATTTTCAGCTTCCTTTTTCATCATAGGTTAGTTTATTCTGCATCAAGGTACTTGTTAAGATCTTTAATAATGTAATTTGCATATTCTTACTACCTGATGCATGGGACAAATTTTTCAGAGCATTCATGTTTCAATTACATACTTTATAAAATTCACTAACAGGAAGACAGAGGCACTTTCACACCATAACTCAGGATTTATGCTTTTATTTAATGCTGCCTAGACAACGATGCTACTGATTTTGCAGAGTGACTTTGGAGTCTGATATTTCTGCCTAGTTTTATTGTGTTTAAGAATACATCAATAGATTCTGAAGAGAATTTCTGCACTGCATTGTACACATGAAATTGGTTAGAAACTGATTTTTTTTTTTCCATACAGCAATTTAACAGAATAAAATTGTTTTAAGAAACCTGATCTCAAAGACAAGTATAAACTCCTTTCCTAGGCCACACACTAGTATTCAGTCAAGTAGCTGTGGCTTCTGTGGTCCCATCTGTGATCTTTTTCAAACAAAGATTTACCTCTTAAGCTTATTCCAAACTTTCAAAAATTATGAAAGTGCCGTGTGATGCTCTGATTTATAACCTATAAGTTATAACCTGTCAGTGCCAAACTAATAATAAATGTTCTTGTTGTAAGATGACTAATTCCCAATAACTGAAAATAATGTATGCATTTAATGATAAACATTGTAATTGTGGTAGGAACTATGTGAGACGGTTTCACAAAATTTGTCAAATAAAATTGAAGATATCTCTGAATCTACAGTACCACAAATTATCCATAAAGCCAATGATTTGGTTTCTTTATCAAATAAATTAACTGAGAATAAACACAGTTTTTTAATGATGTATAGGAATCATTACTACCTTCTATCAAAGTTGGTGAGTATATGCAAGTCCATGGTAATATTCTTTATTCTCAGAGATATTTTCTTCTAGTTCAGGGCAATCTTTACTTTTGCTGCTGCATCTTGAAAGCGCAGTCTGCTGCATGTGGAACTGGAAAGCCTGAGATCATGAGGAGTAATGAAGCTGAGACCATGGCAGACAGTTCCCCTGAAGTACCAGGTTTTTGTTTTTGAAACAGTCCAGTGGTTGGTAAAGGAGATGGGTGCTGGGGAAGTTGCCTGTGCTCACACTATGGGAAAGGCACCTCTAGGAGTGTCTGACACCAGCAGCACTTCTGAAGAGTTAAGTTCCTGGAGGGAAGACAGGCCCACCAACCAGACACATGGAGGAAACAGGAACCTTCTAATTTTCAAATCAGCCTACATCCTGTAGAATGCTTAAAGTGAGTTGTAGAGGAAAAATGTTCTTTTGAATCCTCTCCAACTCATTTTACCTGTTCTCAGTTTTGCTGAATCTGAACAAAGTGATTATGATACTTTCAAAATTATGCAAGGTTTTGGGTTCCAATGCCACCACTGTAACACAGCCACAAACTGTCTATAAAATTCTGTAGTTCTTTCTAACCATTCCTCAAACTAATTAAAACTTTATGTAACTGTGTGGTTTATTTGTATTGAATTCTATAACTCTTTCACCATAGTAGATCACTACAGACACCTTTGATCCTTTCAAAATGGCTCTAGTAAACCACCCTTACATTCTCATAGTAACTAATTAACAAATAGCCTGAAGGAGACTTTATTTGCTGTCTTACTTCCACAACTAGAATCCAGTTATTTTTAAAAAGTTTTTCTCTAAATAGAAATGTGAAGACTTGACTCTGAGGTAGATTTCATTTCATGTCTGTGGCATTCAGCAGAATTTGTAGAGGAAGAAGCACTAAGCATAGACACACTGATCCATGCACTCCCCTCAAACCAGCTGGAAAATAGGAGGTTTTAATCAGACTATGAAAAATTGTTTGTAAATGTCTAACTGAAAAGCCACAGCTTTTGCCACATCTATCTCACACAACTTCCATGTAAAATGACATGATCAGTTGTCTCCCAAAATACAGCAATAATATACATATAATGCTGCACACTAACAATATGCAAAGCCTCAGCATGATAAAAAGATATAAAACATTCAGGACAAGAGAATATGTGAGAATGATAGGAAATAATGAATAGCAACACTGAATTATCTGAGTGTTTTGCATCCCACCCCTCATTCATCCTTTACACCTGGCTCATTGATTCAGCTACTCTGATGCTGTTCTCCATTTCGGAGTAGGTTCTCATTTATGTAAGACAGCTGGGAAGTAACTGTCCCACTGTGTCGCAAATGGCAGAGCTGCCTGGTCAAACATCCAGATTCACCATCAGTATAAAGTGCCATGAAGCCATAGACCAGCAGGCCAGAGGCATGAGCCAGGTCCAAGGTCAGTCAGAGAAGTCCAGGAAAGTTGAGCCAGGAGCAGGACTGAGGGACCCAGGCTGGGCTCAAATGGTATCCTTGGCCATGGCCAGGAGTTAGGAAGGACCCAGGGAGTCCAGGCAAGGCCAGATAGGGCTGCTGGCTGTCTCCAAAGACTTGAAACTGTAACTGGTTGCGGTTATAGCCCTTTGCAGCTGAGAGCCAGGTCTAGTGAGCAGTCATTAATTCCAGCTATGTCACTGATTAAAATATTATCATTAAACTAAATGAATGAAATATAATATGCATGTTTCAGAGAACATCCCTGCAAGTGTTCAAGGCCAGGCTGGATGGGGCTGTGAGGACCCTGCTCTGGTGGAAGGTATACCTACTGATAGAAGGGGCCTGAACCTGGATGATTTTAAATGTCCCTCCCAACCCAAACCATTCTATGATTCCATGAACAAGTGCCCCTCTGCATTTTGAGTGGGAATGAGTGTTGTGCCTCACAAAGGAATAGTGGTTTAATTTATGTACTTGGCCAAAAATGAAAATCTGAATATCCAACGATGTACTATAATTCTCATGCAATTGTCTCAAATACTTCTGATTATATTAGGAGAGTGAATGGTGTTTAGATGAGTATCTGGAAACCATAAGTTGAGAAATCAACAACCAGATAGTAAGTCTCTCTGGATATCCTAGAGGGGGGTTGTAGCATTTTGGAACAGCAACTACAAGCCACCGACAATGCCCTGACACAGCAGAGACAGCGCTGTGCAGCTGTACTTAAGTGAAGAGATTGGACTAACAAGTGCCTAAAAGAGGTCTGGCTGGTTTTGGAGAACCATTCAGAAATAAAATTGGCTTTTGCAATTACACATCTGAATTGCAATCCAGATTTCATTGTGTCGACTAGATGGACAATGGAGACGTTGCTTCTACAGGTAACTCATAAGTAAAACTCACAGGCAGACAGCACATCCAGATTTCTACAGTTTTGGTCTGATTCTGACCACAAATATCTCCAAGTGCAAGTGATAACTTTTCAGGCCATGCCCCGAGTCCATTATCATCTCCAAAGTGGTAAACAGCAAAAAACAGCTAAGTGGGAAGAACTGTTTTGCTTCAGGTTAGTGAATATTAATGGAAGGTGCGTGCTTGATTCTGAGTGACCTTCAAAGATGAATATTTCTTGATCCCCCGAGTTTGTATGTTCCTTCTGAAACAGTACCTGTAAAAATAGGGCATGTTACTAACAAGACCTTGTTTTGAAATATTTGCCTGCACATCCACTGAATGGTAAAAAAGTGAAGAAAACAGAGTTAACCTAAGTGCTTGGTATGCTGAGATTTTTTCCTTAAGTTTCATTAAAAAAACAGAACCTTGGGTTCCGTTAGATGTGATGTGAGAGGGGCCAGAAAGGGCACAAGGTAAAAAAGTATATATCTAACCACCAGGCATAGGTTTTTAGCACAGCAGCATCTGGGGGAGAAACATCTCTTCATAACTTCGGTTGGCCAGGTCAAATTTTCCTTCTAGAGGTGAAGTGAGCAGCTTGCTTGCACATCTGCCCACATCTGGGCATTGTAACTTATTTTCATATAAACCTAAGTAACTTAGGAAAGGCTATCCTGATTGTTTGGATTTTTTTTGGACTGGCATCAGTCTGGCATAAACTTTCCAGTCCAGGCACTGCAATCTGATTTGTGACTCAGTTCTAAAACACCCAACAAAACAACAACAAACAAATCAACCAAAAAAATTGCTATTTTGCATTTCAGGCAAGATATAGCAGTTGTTTAAATATACTTTAATTATACTTAGCTCACTGACTTTCCTTACTGCTGTCAGATTATTGGGAAAGTCATTTTAGTTTTCCCTGAAAGACTGTATACAAGTAGTGAGGTTCTAGACTGACCTGGAGAAAGGGGTAGCAATTATTATTCCCAACAATGCTCCAAGAGTACAATATAGCTGGATTATTTTCTGCAGGTGACAAAATGACATCTGTGCTCAGACTCTTTTCCTCCCTCAGCACATGCATAATATTCTACCAGAAATTAAGTGATAAGTGAGATAGATTGAGTATAGGTAGCAGAATTTTTTTTTTCCTGATTTCAGCATTTTTTTAAAAATTCCAAATTATGGCAGTGTTCGAAAGTTACAAACAGTTCCATTAACTTGGATTTTCTCAATCTATGGAGTCACATAATTTTCCATTTCAAGACATCTGACTTGTATGTCAGATAGAAGTGATCAGATGAGAGTAGACATAATGGGAGTAGAAAAAATTTCCAGCTGTCAGAATTATGTACTCTTATGTTTTTAATCAGTTTTGGTATGGATTTTTAGGAACTTTGGACACCTTAACATAACATCTGCAAAATAGATTTTGTACAATGTTGAAGAGTGTTAACCTCCCCCTCAGGAAAGCAGGCTCAAATAATTTGTGATTAAATGTGTTTTCAGAAAGGCAGTATCTTATATTAATAAGTGGTTACACATAGCTGCAACTTCTCCATAGTTACATAAAGTATGAAGAGTTTGATGTTATCTCTTCATGCTCTGAGAACTCTTCTGTTTTCTATTATAGATGTGGATTCAGTAATGTATGGTTACTATCATTCAAATGACTTCTCCAAACTCAAAATCAAAGTAAGATATCTAAAGTTTCTGTCTTATAAGCACACTAGGAGACATTATGACAGTCAAGCTTGATCAATTTATAATGTATCTCTATGATCCATATGATTCTTTTGATACCATTTTCACAAATAATTATTGCTTTACTTTGAGGTTTCTGCTGTAGTGACTCTTGGCTGTATCTTCTCTTCATCTTTTTATAATACTCAGCAAGACAATTCTAAATAGCAGCTATGACTTCTTTCCTTCTTTTTCTGAACACTGCAGTCACAAGTTCCTGGCTGTTTCTTTTTCTTAGAGATTCAATAACAAATGTACAAATGATAGAATATTAGCACCCTGAAACAACATTGATCCAATGCTTCCATTTGCCTTATCAGAAGTTGCTTTTGGCCATCTTTCTTGTTTGCATGGTGTTTTATGAGTTCATTTGATTCAGTGGATATGCATTACCACCATGGGCACCTGGTTTGGGTTAGGGACTGACTTCGTCCCAAAATCTTGTCTGGGGCCATTGATACAGGAACTTTTGCACGCAAAGATCTGCCTGTGGAGTTGATAAGTGAGCTGCTGATGAGCTACCTTTTCTTCACAAGTGCAATTTTCCCTTGAATGGTTGTTGATTATGAAGAATATCCTCCCCCTTATATCATTCAGATAAATGTCTTGTGCAAATGGCTCTTTAAAGGCAGGTTCCACATATTTAGCAAAAAGTTACATTTACCACATCCCCTTGCACAACACATTTTGCTGCTTCATCCTGATGCTTTTCTCTCCTGAAAGAGGCTTATTCACTGTTCTTTTTTTTAAAAAGTAAATTCAATAAAATGTATGAAAAATCACCTAGCAGTTTTGTTGCTCAATTAAGTATTAGCTATTTATGCTGAATGCTCTGAAATAATTCTAGCCAACAAGTTATTGCATCTTGAATTATAGTCTGGATTTTGAGAGTGAGGCAATATTTGAACAAGGATAAAATATTTAATGTTTCTTACAGATTAATTTGTCAGTGTTTTACTTACTTGGAAATTTTAACAGATAAGCTTAGCACTATTGAATTCTGAGTGCAAGTATTTTTGTATTTGTTCACTCAACATACCTGTAGGTATTTGTTATTATATCTGAGTGAGAATAAATTTTTGCGACATCTATGGTTTATTAGAATGCTCTGAAAATATTTTGTGGATTTTTTTTTTTGCTGTAAGTACCACTTTTATTTAAGACAGAAAAACGACAAGTATTCCATTCAATTGATTAAAAATGAAATAATAATAAAAAAATAAAAAGCAGTGCTGTTCCTTCTCATCCTTAAAGAGCTTTTTACTTTTCAAAAACTGCATAGTGCTGGAAGAAAACATTAAACCAAAATCTTAATAGTAAAAATCTGCAAAGAAATAGGAAGCAGTGTAATAGTTTTCTATAATTCTGGAGAAAAAAAAATCTATTTAGACTTGTATAATTAATTTGCTTTTTTAATTACAATTAATTCTTTTGACACAGTATTGTTTTTATGCGGGAAGACTTGAGTCACTGCTTATGTTTTGCAGAAACAGAAGCTACTACCGTTTGGAAGAATCTTGATTTTCTATTTTTTAATGAGTTGAGCTTAACATTTACTTACCAGTGATTTATATTTTCTCAGCATTTTTCTACAAATACTACAGATTTGACTGATACTTTTCTGACAAGAATGAATAGGTATAAACATTCAGTCATCTGCAAAGTAAACAATATTGTCTGATTAAGTTCACAGGTTCAAATTAATCCCTACACTTCAAGGTCTTTTCTGGATCATGTGTCTTCTGATTGTAGTTCTCCCCGTTCTTTCCTGCCCCCAGCACTGCCCTGATGGGTCTCTTCCCACATCTCAGTCTCTCATTTCAGCTCTTATGTGTCATCTTGTCTCCAGCACGCTGTCTCCTGGCCTTCCTCCATGGCATCTACCCACTGGGAGCACCGTTTTGTTTGCTGAAGTGAAAGAGCTTGTTTTGAACCTTGCACTTGATCCCAGCCGATGATGATGTCTGAGTGTCACCTCTTAGAGGTGCCATCAAAGATGGTAACCACGCTCAGCCCCTCCCTCTGTTGTTTGGTTTTGTTGTTTTTCATCTTGCACCACCCATTATTGCCTCTGCTGTGGCACTGTTGCACTCTTCTTGTCAGAGATTCAAGAGATCTGGGTTCAGCATGCAGGGCTGCACAGTTTGGGGTTTTTTTTGTGAACTTAGAAAACTCAACAATAAAGCCACGAATATCTGTTTCACTTATGCAGACAGATAAGAGAGGATCTTGAAAATGAGTTATTAATTCACATACAGACTGACCATGTCTGAATATATTTAAAGTGCCCCTTTGGCACTTTTACAAATATGTCTGCATCTTCTCTGTTTTCATTTATACTGCTGCAACCTTTTTGATCATTACAGTATAGTACTACTCTGTATACATGTAAAGCTACCAAGGAAACCCATGGCACTCAGTTCCCACTGGAAATTTCTCTTCCCTACAAGGAATGAAAAAGTAATTTTGACCGGTTGTGTGAAAGGGAGGTGCTGGTTTATGTCAGAGAGCAGTCCCATACTCCATATCCTCAACACAGGAGAGGGAGGGAAGCGTAATGAACACATCCAGTTCTGGAAGAGGATTGGAATAGACCAATTGACTAAAACCAGGTCAAATACCCCATTTAGAGCATGTTTTTTTATAAGTGAAGATATTGGTGACTTAAGTTGTATTGGATTGGTAGAACTGCAGGAATCTGACCTCATAGCCAGCTGCAAATGGTCTGCAGCTTACAAAAATGAAGCTGTGCTATCCTGATAATATATTATGTTAGAGTAACATAGGAGAGTTTATGATAAATTGTAGTACATCCATGGCCTTTGAATTCCAGATGTAGGTTTTGCCTTTTATAGGTTGTGAGAAATCTTGGGATTTTGACCAAAATAACCACAGGAAAACACATCTCATTCATTTACATATGAAATGCAAATTCGCTTATGTATTAGTATAAAAGTAGTGCATGACAATAACCAGGTTCTTGTGTCAGCTAGGATTCAAATGAGGGATCCTTTTTCTCCACAAAGCTGTTTTCAAACAAACTACTAGGATATTTGAAATGTAAAATATGAATCCTTAAAATTAAAAAGACAAACTTACTAATGGAGAAATTTAAAATATTCCAACAATTAAAGATAAACAGAAGGAAAGTAAGTCACAATGAGAGAGAGAGAGAAAAAAGAAAAATGTGAGATGTCTTTTTTTTTTTTTCTATAAAGGAGAAAGAAAAAAATAAAAATATTTGATAGTATGAAAGGTATTTATCTACTGGCATGTTCTTTGTAATATTTTATGTATGAAAATAGTTTTATAAATAAAATGCTATGGGATTTCATTCAAATTGATATTATGTAGATTGCACTGGTACTGAACATCCAGCAGCAGGAAAGAAATAATGATGACAGAGATATCTTGGTATGAATTGCATGTATAGTCTTATTTTTCAGCAAGCAATTGCTGAAGGTACCATGTGGCAAGCCAAACACCACACATAAACATGAAGAGTATTAAAAAAAATATAGGAATGGGTTTATTATTTTCTGTGAAACATTCTCTGTTTTTATAGGCTGGTTTATTTAGACTCTGCTGTGAAATACCTTAAAAGGTAACACAGTATTTTGACTACAGCAGTAATTTATTACACCAGTTAATCTCGTAAAATTGCCCTCTGGATGTAATAATTTGTTATTCTTTTATTAGGCCTTCTTCTGCATACCATGTTTATCATAAAGATGTCACCAGTGTGATGCCTAGCAACCAGTACAATGTTCCGGAGCTGTTTGCATACATTTTCCTGAGGGAGAGACCTGCCTCGTCCCTGCTTGGGAGAGCTGTCAGTATATTCTGATGTATGAGGGATAAAAGGAGTCCCTGCTGCAGTCTCCAATAAGCTGAAGTCACGGCCTGAAAGCACTGACTTGGGCATCACTATGCTGTGTTAGAAAATGTGTCAATTATCAGATGGACTGCCTAAGGGTATCGCCTGGGTCTAGGTCATAAAACCATCAGGACTAAGGGGGAAAAAAATTGATGAGGAAGTAAGTTGAATTAATTGATAACTAGGAGGACTGTAGGTGAAATGTATTCAGCATAATACAGACTCAAATATTTTCTCTTAAGCTTTCTTCCAGTGTTATCAATGAATATGGAAAGTATAAAATGCCTCCCAATTCTAGCTGAATACCCGTTCAACCCCTTCATTCTTGCAGTATTTTACTGACTTTCTCATTATTTTGAAAAAACCCCAAAAGTCAAGAAAGACAAGGAGCTATAAAAATAAAAGTAAAATCATGCTAATATTTTATAGCTATGTTTCTATAATTGTAATTCTTAATATACTGTGCAACTGTTTGTATGTGAATACAGTAGGGACCACTTAAATGTCTAGCCTGAGGCCTGATTCATGAAAGCTTTATGCACCATTTATGTAGGTATCTGTAGTGTTTACTCAGAAAAAGTAAGGAATACACATTTTTATAGCAAAGTTTATTCCTTTGCACACCTACTTCCTGCCACCTGGCAGTAGCTCTCAGTGACAGAAATGCGAAGAACATCAGGGATGCTTTAAATAGCTGAAATTTAGATGTAATAATTGGTGGTTACACCCTAGAAGTGCAACACCCTGCATGTGAATTCTTCCGGCTCATTTTGGCCATTCAGAGGTATGTATGTATACATGTATGTATAAAATACCACCAACTCATCATGACCTAGTGCCTTGATAGGACAACATAATTTGAGTGCTTACCAGGAAGCTGGGGTCACTCAGGATGAGGCTATAATCTGCATAGAGCCACCCCTGTCTGGGAGGTGTTTCTCTTTTATTGAACAACCCAACTAGGCAATTCATTGTTTAAATGCCACTCAATCCATTACTTCATTACACATCCTTCCTTGCTCCCAGGCTTCTCTTGACAAAGTCTTTCCCAAATAACTATCGACCACCTTTAACCTGTTCATTTCTCATTAATTCAGCTCTCATAGGAAAGCAAGCTACTCATAAGTAGTTCTCCAACATTTACTAATACCTTTCACTTTGCTGCTGAAATGTGACACTGTGAGAGCTCTGCTGTGCTCTGGCTCTGAGCATAAAGTCAGTACTTCAAGTAAAAGAAAAAGCTGCTTCTTATCACATTGATGACAAAAATTCACCTCTCTGTCCAAGAGAAAATTTGAAGAGGGACAAATAAAGGCCTTTTTGTCACTTCTCCTCTTTGACTCTATCCACTCTTTAGAGAAGACCTTTGCTTGTGCAGCAGTGCATGATTTTGTTCAAGGTGGATTGCTGGAACAGCTGCACACACGAATGCAAGACATTCTTTGTAGATGAAAGGAAAAATACAGTATAACATCACCCTTTTGAAAACAGTCTGGGAATTGCAGCCAAGAACTTCTGACTTTTGCTTGGCTGGTTTCTCCACACTCAAGACAGGGAGGGAGCAAAGAGCCCTGCTGAGCCTTTCACAGCAGCTAAATACAAGCACTGCCGTGCTCCTTGCACTGTGCCCTGGGAACACTCTCTCTGCAAATTTCTAGGACAGTCATATCTGAGTCCACAAAAAGTTTGAAAAAAACATAGAGGGAACCAGTGAGAAATTGAAATGCTGGTTACATGGAACCACCTCTAAATCTTCTGCAGGGGAAAATAACCAAAACCCAAACCAAAAAAACAAACAAACAAAAACACCTCCCCACCCCATATGAATTGTTAATAAGCTGATGTTTATAAACTTCTCTTTAGGAAAGAGAAGGAAAGGAAAACTCTGGAATGTATTTCCAAGATATTTTCACTGTTAGATTTTCACAAATATTTCTAAATGTTTCCAAATACTCTCATGATTTCTAGAACACCCTATTCTCTTTCATCCAGGCAAATATCTGAGTATTTCACAGAACAAAAACCCATTTCTGAGCAGATCTCTATTTATCAGGCTTTTTTGGCCCACAGCTGAAGTAGTCAGCCTGGTACATGGAGGATCTGGAAATTAATTTCTGAGAGAAAACTAAAATTAGCTGGAGAACTGAAGTCATTGCAGGGAAAACTTTGATTTTGGAAAAAGCCTACTTTCCACCTGACAATCACTCTAGTAACAAATTGCACAAAATTCTTGAGAAACACATCTGGATTCTGAATTTAGTGGGAACACTGTGCAGAAAGAACAATATGACCTACATTGCTGAACAGGCAAGCAGATGCATGCTAAACCACCTAGAGTGTTGCACTGATTTTTTTTTTTCTTTCAGCAAATTTCATTCCCAAGTCCTATGATTTGCAGTAACTAAGCCTGGACACGGCAGGAGTGTGTATGCCTGTGCCAGATGACAGTCTGAAAGAATCTGGGGTAATCTTCAAGGCAGACGTAGATGAAAGAAAATGTTTCTTGAACTCATGTCTACCTAGGTGTGACTTCAAGTTTAAGAGGATCTCGAACCATAAATCAAGTAATATTTGCCTTTGAATGTCTTGTTTAGGGAAGTCTTGAACTGCCAATACAAGCTAGCTTTATGAGGCTGAGATTTTGGCCCTCAGTCTATAGAGAAAGCCCCAAACTGGAAAAAAAAAGTGACATGCAAGTCTATTTCCTTATTTTCTAGGGATAAATTTCCATCAAAATTCAGCAGCATCTCTAGAAAGAAACAGAAATGAAACAGATGCTTCCTCAATGATAAAATGAAGGGATTAGGACGCATTTGGCAGCAACTGCAAGAGGAATAATCTGAGGTTGAGTTCCCATATATTAGCTTCTCTATTTCATACACAAAAAGATCTCATAACTATAAAAGTTAAACAGGAATTTGGTGATATTTCTGTGTCTTCCTGATTTAAGTTTTATTTTGCGAACAGCTTTTTCTTTTATCCTGTGTTTTGACAGTTATGTTTCTGCCCCTCATAGAACTCAGACGTGAGAAAATGCAGGTGAATTGTGAAGAGAAAATTAAGGACATTCTTCAGACTTCATATGGAATCGGTATAAAATTAATTACAGTCTTGAGCATGAAGAAAAGTGAAGATGGAAGGCTCTTATTTGGCCTGTTTCATCTTCAAGACACAAGGAAATGGGCACTAGTGTTTTACATCTATATAGTCACTGGAAGTAATAAAAAATCTCACTGATTTTGGTAGTGAAGGAAAAATTCTCAAACTGTCCAAAGGCTCCTGACATTTTCCAGTAAACCCAAGAAGGCCAAATGTTACACTGTTGTAACTGACATTCTTTCTGCTCTTTACAATCGAAAATAATCAACTGTTATGCTACAAAGGCAGAAATATGATTAGTTCAGTTTCCAACATATGTGTCAATATGACAGAATTCTGACAAGAAATATGGGGCAATTACCTCTTAAATATACAATAATAAAGGAAAAATCCTGCTTCCTCACACTGAGGGAGAATCCTATGAGACTGTGTCAGTACTGGATTCAGCACCTGGAATCACAAACATTTTCCAAAGAATGACAAAACTTAGTTTGAATAAACACACTGCTGGAGATTAAACCAAATTGTTCAGAAGATGCATCTGTGTTTGCACAAAGACATTAATTTTGTCCTTCCTTTGCCTTTTTAAGGATAAAAAAAAGAGAGAAGAATTTGGTTTGAATAAAGCTAAGTTGCCATCTTAGTGTAACTGCTAGTAAATATAGCAGCTATTTTATAAGTATTGCTGTCATTTTCTTTGACTAA
Source organism: Cinnycerthia olivascens (assembly GCA_035048155.1). Taxonomy (NCBI): domain Eukaryota; kingdom Metazoa; phylum Chordata; class Aves; order Passeriformes; family Certhiidae; genus Cinnycerthia; species Cinnycerthia olivascens. Next base: position 121,790,800 of record JAWWMU010000106.1, read on the forward strand.
AGTTAAAGAAATTCTTTGAATTTTATATAGGGGACTAAATTTGTAATGGAAAATGATGTTTGATGGTGTTTAAATGCAGAGTATGTCACTGTATAAAGCATAGGGTTCTTTTAAGTTATTTTTTTTAACTTCTTGACATGTGTCACAATTTGGAATTCTGCTCTCATGGGATAAATGCCAGATTACATGGTGTAGTATTTTTATCCTCTGTACTTTCACTGTAGAAGCATACAACATCAAAGAAGAGGCAGATCACTCACATCAGCAGAAAATGGAATAGGACTATAATATGCTTGCTTTGATCTCTCCTTCTAATAATTATCTTGGCTACATGCATACATTGAAAGCAAGATTTGAATTAATAAGGCCAAGAGACCCTGGAAAATGTAAGAAGGATATCTGAATACTAACTTTGACTATCTTTAACAAGATAAACTGCAATTGAGCCTACAAAGTTGTGGATTGTTAATTTAAGGCAATAATCCTTAAATGTTATTCATTCTTTAATTTGTCACCACCGCATTCAGAAGAAGCAATCAGTCCAATTAAGGCAGCATCTTTTCAAAATATCCTCACCTATATTTGGGATGGAGAGGGTGCTATTTAGCTGGCATCCATTTGATTTCATACAGGTTTTCAAACAGGAGGGCCTACGGTAAAAATCATTAAATTTATATAAAAAAGTCATCACTACACAGTCTGTTATCATTAAAAGCTATTCTAATATTGCCTTAGGAAAGATATTGCTTTTGATATGGAAAGTAAATCAAATCATCCACATTCACATAGGATTTATACAGAGGCAAGAAGCATATTGCATTCCTGGTCAGTTATTTTTTACATTTTTTTAACCAGTGTTTATTGCTATATTGTCTTCTGGGAATCCTGTTTCTGCCCAATGTGACTAGAAATTATAACATAAACAGGGTGGTTATGCATGAAAGCCTTACATGGTTAACACAGTCTGGAAGAGGGAAAACCTACTGCAGTTCACCAATCCCAGAGAATGAAATTTTGTCATTCTTCTGCTTAATTTCTGATATGTGTGAGTTACATCAGTCGCGGGGTAGGCAGAACATTACTCCCAAAGCCAGATGTTGCAACTTCAAATTATTGTTTGATAAATCTTGGCAGAGCCACTAACCATCATGCTAATACAATGCCCTGCAGTGTACAAAGGGATGCATAATGTGGTAGCCAGGCTGACTTAAGCACAGTATGAATTAGACAAATGAGAGCAAGCACGGCTATGCTTAATATACCAAACGCAAGTTCCAAAAAGCCTCTTGAACAAAGACAGTCTGTCAAAACAGCAGAGGCTGCTGTTGTCCTCAAAATCCCAGTCAAAGGTTAAGAATGTTCTTTTAAAATGGGGTTAGCTGGGCATACATGTAATAGATCAACATGCAGAAAGAAGTGCTTTGAAGAAATGCTCTCCCTGTTGAAAACAGGCACGCTTTTCTCATCTGCTGAACTTACCTGACAGTGGATGGGAGTTGCAAGAGAAAAGGTTTGATTCAGCAAGGATGTTAGGAACAGCTTTGTTAAGTTCTGAGACCAGCACTTCTAATTGAAGTACATGCACCACTAAATACTCATTGCCTGGCAGTCCCATACCAGATGGAGAAACAAAAGGAATTGTTTGTGAGTGGCTGCAGATATCATCAGGATAAATTTCTCTGCAGAGAACACTTGCCATAGACAGTATGATATTTACAGAAAAGCACAATGTGCTTTGAGTCACTGCTGGTCTCCTGCCCTGAGCTGCTGGTCTCCTGCCCTAAGGTTCTTATACTCTCAGTAGCTACTGAGCTCCCATGCTTGCCAATGAAAATTCAGAAACCTGTTTTTTTTTCCCTGACTTGCCAAGTTCTTTCCTAGCTTTCAGTGTGGGAGAATAGACCACTGGAGTTAAAGCAGTTGCTGGGAGTAAGTCCCATGTAAGCAAAAACTGTTCCCAGCAGTTGTTACATGCTAGCTTCCTCCAGCTGCACAAAGTCCAGCTGCATCATGCTTGGACTTAGGTTCCCATCAACCCAGCCACAAAGTAGAAACTCTAGAGCAGCCCAGGGGTGATTTAAGGGAGCACCTCATCCTGCTTGGGTCTGGAAGGTAATTCAGCTTGGCTGCACCTTCTTAACATTGCCAAGAAGTGGTTATGTTCAGGAATTCTTTCCAGTTGCACCAAATTGCTGTGGTACACCGTTCTAACGGGGGGAAATACAAGACATCCATAGAGGTTTTGGAACACAGAAGGCTTCCTCCTGGGAAATTTCAATATCAGATACCTTTAAAAATGTCTCCAGCTATTCTGTTAAAATTTAAGGATATAGAGGAAGTTTCATTTTATTTATCTGTCCCAGAAATAATCCAAGCAGGTGCTATGGTAATAGAACACTGTGGTAAAGGACAGTTACAGTATAATCTCATTGGTAGTGGTTTAATTATACCTGTTCAAAATATAACTATTGAAACTTATTTTCTGTTGTTCACAGTACTGGTATATTTCTGAACTCATGAGACAAAAGTTTCTTGTAAATGTTAGGCTCTTCTGTTTCCTAAGCAAACAGCTGTAGCAGATTGACCCTGTCCAGCAGCTAAACATCCACACAACCTCTCAGTCAACATCCCTAGTAGGATGGCAGAAGGAATAGGAGAAGGAAAAGTTACAAAACTCATGGGTTGACATGAAAACAGTTTTGTAACTGAAGAGAAAAGGTTAAAAAAAAAAACCAAAAAACCCTAGCAAAAAAAACCCTTTGCAAGGGGTGCAATATCAATCACTCCCCCCTTTCCCAAACAGGCCAGTGCCCAGGCAGTCTCTGAGCAAAGACCAAACTCCCAGCCTATATGCTTAGATTGATAGCATATGTTATGGGTTACCCCTTTAACCACCTCAGCTCAGGTGCTTCAGCTGTGCCCCTTCCCAAACTGTTGCCAGGCCCCAGCCTATTCACTGGGGAGACAGACTAACAGAGAAGGCCTTGATGCTGTGCAAACACCGGTCAGCAGCAGCCAAACACCGATGCATTATCAGCATTAATTTGATCACTATTCCAAAGCACCATACAGACCGCTACGAAGAAAATTAACTCTATCCCAGTACAAAAAAAAATATTTGTACTCAAGGTTTTCCTGACCTGATGGCTTGACCTTCAGCTTTTGAAAGAAGATGAATCAGGAGCATATCTGAATTGTCCATTGTATAAACCACTGAGACTGAAAATTGCTGTCAGATAATGCAAGTTATGTTGCTGAGAATAATGCAGAGTGAAAACTGTGCATTGTCCAGTGGTGAGAAAGCTGTTTCACAATTTTGTCATTATAGTGAGAGCTCAAGGACAGATCTGGTTTCACTTTTGTAGAACTAGAAAAAGAAGGAAAAAATGTAGGCTGCTAAGATTCTTGATTCCACAAGGAAAAATTTAATAAATTAAGGGAAGTAGTTGAAGACATCGGGTACATCTAAGAGCAGTGAGAGACTACTGTTTAGGATGTTTGGAAAGTCTTCAAATCTAAGATATCAGACTCTGTATCCAAAGCATGGAAAAAACACTTCTAGGAAGGAACTCCTGAATGCATTTGAAGGAATAATCACACCACAAAAAATATACAGAAAAACAAGAAGCCTATGGGGAACAGTAAAAAGACTTTCCGTTTTTATCTAGAGACATGAAAAAGTTGCTAAGAGCCAAGTTAAACTCATATTAATAAGGAATGTTAAAACAAAGAACAATTTGTTCTTCGTCAGTATGAATTTGAAGAAGGAAAAATAGGAAAGTGTGACATTCATAGAGTATATTAAAAAGTATTTTCAAAAGTCCACAGTAAAATAGGAAGGGAAATTTCTTCATGATTCTTCATTTTTTTGTAATGAGTTGATATTAACACAACTGGAAAAAGCATATGGACAGTGCAAAAAGAAATAATTTTCTGTTTGTTTAAGGCAACATGAAGAAAGGGAAAGGGAGAGGGAAAGGGAAAGGGAAAGGGAAAGGGAAAGGGAAAGGGAAAGGGAAAGGGAAAGGGAAAG
>JAWWMU010000106.1:121803651-121828053 GCA_035048155.1 Cinnycerthia olivascens
ACCCTCTATGTCAATCTTCCCTGGACCCAATCCTGGAAACCCTAGACCCCCTGGGCATGTCGGGATGTCACCCTTTGGCTCTGGTATAAAACCCCCTGCACGACTCTGCTTGGGGTCTTTTTCGCTCCTGACCCCTTCGGCTACAATAAACTTGGGCTGGAACCTCACGGCAAAAAGTTCTCTCTCTCTCTCTCTCTTTTGCTTAAACCGGTCAGGCTGACCGACGCTAGGTTTCAGAGCCCGCTGCTCCAAAGTTCCCGCCCGCAGGCACCCCCGTTCACCTGGGTGGCTCCCTGGACCTGTTGCAGCTCCTGGAAACCAGGCCAAAGCAGCTGCGACACCACCTCATTTTTATTTTGTTCTTATATTCTCTTTTGCCAAAAATAATAACTAGCTGAATTGAGTTTATGTGCAGAAGGTTTTCACTGAGGAGTGTCCTTACAGAATTGCAGAGGAGAAAAATGTATAACCTGGGAAAAAACACAACCTGATGCACTCAAATGCACATGGGCTGCCTAGTCATAGTGCCCCATAGATGGGTGAGTGATCAGCAGAAGAGGCCCCTGAAGAGCTGGGGCTGAGGAACAGGGAGTCAGGGAGAAGGGCAATGGGCTGCAAAGCAGCGGACTCTCAGGAGCTCAAGGAAGAGCTCTGTGAGGCCAGAAGCAGGGCTTGAAGTCCCTGAGGCAGGCAGGGGGAACAGGCTGAGCTTGCAGCTTCACCCACCATACAAGCACTCTATGACAGTAATCCCTATCATGATGATCCCTCCCAAATTTGAAATCCTGCTCTTAAACATTAGAGTTTGCACGCTGTTTATAACCCTCAGACATGAGCCCTGAACCTTGTACTACATCACAATGGAGGGTGTTTTTTTCTTTCCCAGGGATGTGTTTCTCCAATGGCCAGTGGTCCTTGTAGACCTTGGCCTCTGTGTTCAGCCTGTGCCGAGATTTCCAAGGCCTTTGCTGTTATCTCATATGTTAACAGCAGCAGACATCTGGTACCAAACTCTGGTTCACATAGCATGTTCTCATAAACAGCTGATAACAAGCTTAAAAGGCCAGGAATAGGGTGTTCCATCATTAGCACAAAGTAAATTCAGCATAACACCTGTGGTCTGTTGCTGGCAAAAATAACATTGCCTTTACTAGGTCACAGGAAAAGAAATTTATGGAATTTTTTCTTGGGTTTTTTTTTCTCACCAAAAATTAACAGAGACACCAGCTGGAAAATTTATTCATTCTGGAAAAATACAAAACTCCTGGAGGCTGCATACTCTTTAACTGATGAGTTGTACAACACTGGAATCCTGTAATTCAAGACAAGAAAGGCAGCTCTGCTTTCTTTCCATGTGGTTTGTGTCACTTTCCATACTACTGAGGCACAAAATTATTTGGTCAGCTTGGTTAATTTTTCTCGCCTCAACATCAGTGAAATCTGATTACATAAAGATGTGTCATTGCATGCCTTTATCAAGCTAAATGCCAGGGTAGTGACATGGGAAGACGGACTGTAAAAGGCCAGCATTCCCCAATGGTGTCATTTTCTTCCACAATGAGTGTTATCAGAAATACAGAGGTGCAGATTTTCAGAAGAGAAGACATAAATCCATTATCATGGCATTTATTCTGAGTAAAAACAACCTTCTTCTTCTGTTACCACTTTTTCCCTCACTAGACAGACAGCACAGCTGGTTGAATAAACTTGCTGCTCCCTGGTCCTCTGCCGGTCAGTACCATGTACCTACCTCTGCAATCTGGATACTGAAACAATGGCAGCCAGAGCCACATCCTGCATGTAAACAAGCAGTCCAGAAAACTCCTCTTTTATGACTTCAGATCAGTGCTGTTCAGAGGTTCAGCCATGGATAAGCAGACAGTTTCTCCCTCAGAGCAGTGAGATTCCACCTGAGTGGGAGAGGCAACTCATAGAACCACAGAATCATAGTCCAGCCCAGGTTGAAAGGAACCTTAAGAGATTATCTAATTCCTGTACAGCTATGTTTTGAAAACCTCCAGTATGGAGACTCCTCCATATCCTTGGGAAAGTTATTCCAATGAATGATCTTTTTCACTGTAAAATATTTGTTTTTTTATGTTGAGATAAAACCTCTCCCTGCACAATTTGTCTCCATGTACTTCTTGTGAAGAGAGAGACTCTGTCCTCTTTATCTGTCCTTTAAATCCATCAGAATATCGTGATTAGGTATGTCCTGAGCTTTCTCTTCTCCAGGGTGCAAAGACCTACTCCTTCAGTCTTTTCTTTTTCATCTTTATTGTGACCTTCCTTCAAACTTTTTTTTTGTCTGCATCTTTCTTGTGCTGTGGTTATGAGCCACATAAGTGGTGAGGGGAGTGGAATGATCGTGTTTCTATCCCTCCCAGTAATGCCCCTGTGGATGCAGCTTAGGATTTGATTCTCCTTTGCTGCAGCAATACTGCACCACTGACTTATGTTCAGCTTGTCATTGTCCACCAGGACTCCCAGGCTACTTTCAGCAGAGTTGTCCCCCACCCACACAGGACTTAACCTGTACTGGGTGTTTTGGGTATTCCATCCCAGGTGCAGGACTGGGCTCTTATCTTTGTTAAACTTCGTGCTGGTTGTGCTTGCCCTTCCTTGCAGCCTCTCCAGGTCTATCTCTAAGGAAGGTTGTCCCTTGTGATGTTTTCAACCAATCAGCCAGTTTGGTGCTGTCAGCAAACCTGAGATTTAAGTGCCATCATCCCAGTCATCTACAAAGGTGTTGAACTCCTTGGGGCCCTGTATTAATCCCTGGAGCACCCCACTTGTGACAGTCTGTCAGCCTGAGTGAAAACCATTGAATACCACTCTCTGAGTGCAACCTGTTTAGTAATTTTCTACCCATCCTTTAGACCACTCATCTAACCTGTATCTTGCCAGTTTGTCCAGGAGAAAGCTGTGGGAAAAATTGTTGAAGACTTTGCTGAAGTCTAGTTAGAAAACATCCCCTGCTCTCTCCATGTCTATAGAAGATGTTATTTTGTTGTAGAAAGTGATTGGGTTAGTTTAAATTATTTGCTCTGCATAAATCTGAATTGATTGTACTTTAGCTAATCTCTCTAAGGTAATCTTTAGCACCAGCTTGCAGAAGGACCTCAGATAACAACCACCACTACCTTCCATGACAGCTGGAACTTAATCTAGAATAAGCTTTTTGCTGGCCAGTTTTGACTTCCTAAATCTCTAATAAAAATGCTAAGAGAATCAGACTTTTTTTCTTTTTTCTTTTTTTTTCTTTAAAGCAAATGATTACCATAGAATATCTTCAGATTTGCAAGCATAGCTTTTCCTTGCTACATGTTTCTCATTTGGAGAGGTGGACTCTTACGTTGACTGACTGCAATGCAAAGCCCTAAGCATTGTACTGTCCAATAAAAATTGTAAAAATCTTCTACTAAAGAAACCAAAACCCAATTATCCACTCCATGAATCAACACCAAAAATAACACAGAAATATTTTAATCAACAGATATCCAGACAGAAAAGGTTTCCTAGACAACCTTACAATGATTTTGGTAGTTATATTGGCAACATTCCTAAAGATCATCTTGGAATAATCAAATGTCAGCAAGACAGTAAGAACAACACCTAACATAATTTCCCTAAATCCCTCCTCAGCTATAGGTCCCGTGCAGATGATTTCCAGACAAGCACATGTAATTGAACCCACCCTAGGTTACATGGTGGACAAAGAAAACAGTAAATATGAATAAATAGTAAAACACATATTATGGTTAAGCTATTATTTCTTTCAGTCAACAAAACAAATCCACAAACAAGAAAATGGATTGCTAGTAAAAAATTCTGCTAAGTGGCTAATTAATAACACCAAATTGAAAAGCATACTCAGTATAAAGAAGAATTCATGGGCATGGAAGAAATATTTTGCAAAAAAATGTTTCTATAATGTAAATAAAATGTTCTTTTACTGTAACTATACACATAAATGTAATGCCTAACAGTCACTTTTTCTGCGGGCCAAAAAAAATTTCTTCTGCCCTGCATTGATGAAATGTGAGAATTAAATCTGGAGCAAAGGTTTCTTGTAGCTACATGTTTTTTCCAGATATCTGTGTGAATACTTATGCTTTAGTTATTTGCAGTTAAAAGACTTCCTCTTGTATGAGATTTCCTTCCTTGAAGGAACAAAGAGTTTGGTAGAGCTTTAATTTTAGTTAAATAGAAAAATCTTTAGGTTTCTTTTTAAAAAGTTTTGCTTTATGTTCCTTTAATCAAGGATAAAGCATTGTTACATTGACAAAAGTGAGCTTCTAAAAACCAAGACAGATGCAGTTACATGTTATTAATGGTTTATAGGCACTTACCATAATAATCATGAAATTATGTAACATTCATAATGAATAAGTAAATGCCAGTATTGAGTATGCTTTCTACTCCTTTGTCCAATACAGTCTATTGTATATTTTTCTTCCTCCTTTTTCACTAATTATGTTGTAGCTGAATCTGGCAGAGGAATATCAGTGCTGGTTTTGTCTTGCAGACATCTTTGGTTGGCTTTTTCCCTCTCACCTCATGGTGCACCTCCAAGTTCTGTCAATATCAAATAGGTGAAGGTCGCCAGTGATGCAGTGGTTTCTGATCACCTAGGTTATAGATTTTGTTCTTAAATTAGTGCATCTCATATTAAAGCCCTAGTCATTGCATGGCATATCTGTAAATATGGCATAGCTCAACTCTTGATTTGTCTGGAGTGTGTGGCTACTACAGAGTTCAGCTGGTGATGGTACTGTGTACACAGCTGTAATGACTTTGGGTTTGGACACCCTGCTCCACATCCCCAGTCCTGCTAAACTCCTGACAAGTGATTTCCATTTTGGTTGTGCATTGCCCAGCTCTCTCATAGGTTGGAAATTTAAACAAAGTTCTCACATAAATTAGCAAACTACTGTACTGTCCAAGTTGTCCATATTTACTTCCAAGCAAAGACATTTGATAGAAAAGAATATAAAGCTGCTATGATGCCCAGAAGTACTCTGTCCTGTGTTTGGCACTTATATTGAGTTAAAACAAGCAGCTGGAGAACATCTCAAGCATTCCCAGCTGCACAGCTGTAAATGAAAGGCAATATTTATGCATGTGAATTATTTTGGTAAGTTTTAGCTGTCTTTTAATGAAAACCTACTGAAATCACCCACTAAAGAAATGTGATCAGTGTTTTAAAAGTCTTTTACTCTGGGACACCCCAAAGTCTAACATCTCTGTCAACCAGTGGCAAATTATATAGTGAATGGTTCCTTCATATTTCCTATCCTTTCACAGTGTATCAACATCTATCAGCAATGTGAAGTGAGTGAAACGGAGTAGCTCTGTCTCTATGACTTGCCCATGGTGTTCTGATTGAAATGCTTTGAAAGTTTTCTCAAAGGAATTTCATCCTAGTCTTTGGTTTCCTGGCATTTTGCCCATTGTACCATTGAATACAGCAGAAAATTAAAATCTGAACTAAAACCTGGCATTGTGACTAAAAGTTTTAGATTAAGTGAAAGATGTTGTTAAGATGCTTGTGTCACATAAATGGTGGTTTATTTCTTTGTAGAGGGTCACAGAGAATAAACCAGAATTCCCCTTTTATTGACCTCCCTGAACACAGTTTGCATCAGGGCTGGCTAAGGTATGAAATGTCCTTGTCATAAAATTATAGTGACAAGAATGAACATAAAATCCTGTTTTCCAAGAACAGCTAAATCAGAGTTAAATTGTGAAATCATTAATACTTTCCATTTTATGCTATTTATGCTCTTTATGAACAGCAACTAAAATGATGTGGATAAGAGCAATTTAATGAAGGAAAAAATTGTTCAACTTTCTTATGACATCTGTAAAGCTCATCAGCTGTTAAAGCTTTCTATTTATTGCAGAAGCATCTACTATCTATAGCCACACAAATATGAAGCAATTAAAAAGAAACAAAATCAATTATAGAGCTTTTTAAAATACAGCTCTCTACTTTATATTTATTAATCATCAAGCCATTTGAGAGAATATTTTTATTTCAAAAATGAGCACTTTTTCAATCACTGAATTACAAATATTTTGTAAGGCATTTTTTTTGATTCACCCCTTCCATAATCTAATAAGTACCGTACAAAAAGGAAGTATGCTATGTTTTTATTTTCTCCACTAATTTCATCTTTACATTTTGGTTTTCAAATTTTGATGCTTCTTGAAAACTCTAAAATGAAGAAACGATTTAAAAGACTGGAATTTCATCAAGGAAAAAATGGAAATGAAGAAAACAAACTTCTATGAAGATCTGTATCTAAAAAATGATACAGAAGATACATGGATTTAATTTCTCTGTCTCATTGCACAAGTAAAAGGGAACATTAAGGGATATTGAAAGGCAGCAAAATCAAAATTGATACAGGGAAATATTTTCCTAAATTATGTGTACAAGATATTTTTGGGCCCAAATTTATAGTGAGACTAGATTTTATACAGATGATAAACTTATCCATAATTATAACAGTGAATATATTTTTTTAAAACCCCAAAACCTTAAATATAATGATTTGAAAAAATGCTCTGTATTTTAGACATTTCATCTAAGAAAAGTTCTTTTCGCTTTCCTCAGAGGCATCTAGGACTGCTGTTCAACAAAAAGTTACACTGGATGAACTCTAACTCTTATCCAAAACATTCTTGCAAATGAATCTGCAAAACAGAAAATCCATTTCCCTACAACTGCAATTACCTTAGTTGTTGCTACAAATTAGAAATCTCATGTAAGATACCATATGGCTTCTTAGTGTGAACATGCATGAACATACAAACATATTTGAATTCTTTACTGTTCTGAAGTGCTGAAAATTAATCACTCTTACATGTATGCTTTGCATTATGGAACATTATCCTGCATCCTGCTCTCTCACTTATTGACAAGGAAGACTCACAATTGTCACACTAATATGACAAATTTTCATCACTCATTCTAAGGCATCAAGTGGAAAGGAGTTTGGTGAACAATTTCATGCAACCCAATCTATTGAAGAATATCAGAACAAAAACATTTATTACCAAACCAAGCCTTGAATATCTGTAGACTGTGTAATACTTTCTTAGGCTAATTTCTCTACGTTGGAGATGTAAACCAGAACTTTCTGACGGTTCAGAAAGAGACAAATCTATCTCTAAGCAATGGGCATTGACTTCTCTGGTCACAAAAGAAAGGACTGGGTCATATGATCTACATATTCAGATCTCATAAACTGTTCTACCTACTTGTTTTATTTTTAATTTTTTTTCCACAAAATTCAGGATTTCGCATAACTTTTTTTTTTTTTTTTTAGTCTCCTAATAAATTATGTACACAAACAAGTAAAACCCAGGAAAATAACTCCCCTTGTGAAATGTTAGCCATTCAAATTGTCCCCAGAAAGTATTGCCTTGCACACTTTTTAGCAGATAACACTAATGCTAGCATAACCTTTCAGTTACATCTCTTAAACTGAATAATTACTTAATGTATTCCACTTCAAAATGGCTTGCTACTTAGTGAAAGGCAGTCTGGAGGTAACAAACCATCAGCCCAAACACTTAAAATTATTGATGACATTGAAAATATTACTATTTCTAGGAGAAAAATATTTGAAAGTAATCATCTATTAAGTATTTTGGTATTTTTCATTAAGAATTAATTTTTAAAAATAACATTTAGAGTTTTTCTTGCTTACTGCTCTTGTTTATGCTCTTTGTTGTTTAGGCACCAGACAGAACTAATAATAATGGCCAAGTCAAATAATTTGAGATGTGAAAGTCTAGTAAAGGCAGATGTCAGGTGGAGACCTTGGCTTCTGCAATATCCCACAGGAAGAATACCAGAGAGCAACTATAACTCTTAAATATCTACTTCAACAAAAGGGCAAAATCAATGTATTTGAACAAAAAAGATGTTATCCCTTCAAGCACAAAAGCTACAGACATACTGAACAATTAAAAGTTGAAAAAATTAGGCGTCTTTCCAGATATAACTGTAACAAATGAATTTATGTTTGGCATTACACAACCACATAGTTTTATGGAAACATATGCTTTTATGGAAACATACAAATTAATAGCTGCCACATCACATGGGGTTTATGTTTTAAAGCGATTCTTCTAAAATAACTCAAATTAGCAATATGCCCAAGAATATTTGGTATAAAAAATAACCCATATTTTCATTACATTTTAAAATATATTGTGCAACAGTCATGCCCTGATTTCCTTTGACTTTAAATTAATTCTTGTGAAAATGATGAACAAGGTTAAAAGTCTTGGCTTTGGGATCAGGGAACTGATGAACATATTAGATGATGAGAAACAGAACAAAATGCTACAGAAACAATTGGAAATAAGATAAAATCTAAGGAGGCTAGTAAGAAGATAGTCCTTTGAGTTGGAGGAAAGAAATATATGTGGATTCTTTGGAACAAACCTCAGTTCATAACAATGTTGATGACTGTAAGGAAATGATTTGATGACGTCTTTTCCTTTTCATCTATGTGTAATTTTTAGTGAGATTACACTTGGCTGAAGAAACTAAAGAGTTCTAAGACACTTCATCACTGCACATTCCTGGCCATGTTTAGATTTCTTAAGAACCATCACATTTCCTTTGCTTTCCATGTCTTAAATTTTGCCAGATTTCATGAAAGAAGAAAAAATTAAAGTCTGATGGAAAATTCTTTAGCAGTGCAATAAATTCTGTGCCTCTAAATTAAATGACAAAAAACCACAACTAATTAAATGGCTCACAGATTTCCTTATGTGTCAAAACATACCCTATGATGCTGGTATAGCTTAGGATAATTGAATGAAATTTGAAGGGTGACAGATATTTTTCAGTAAAATATTCTTTTAAGAAAAAATTCATCTTCAGAAGAGCCAAAACTGTTCATGATTTCTCCATAGATTGAAAGACCTATTTTAGATGAGACAACACTGACAAAATATTTCAGAAATGATGAAACAGTTGCCTACAACATGTTCAGAACACTGAATTTTCAGAGACACTCATTTCTGAACAGGTTTAAGGACTAAAGAAAGGATTTAGCTTCAAACTCATCTATTCTCATCTCTACTTTTTCTCTTCTTCTTTAATGACTTCAGCACCCCAACTACCTAAACCATAACCAGATTTAAATGTTGTATCTGCCTCTGAGGACCTAAAAATATAATGTTAGCTTCCTTCTCACAATAATCTCTCCTCCAACAGGGTATGTGTATTTTAAAGGAAAGTTATTCTTTGTTTTACTTGTTGATATTAGTCCATCTTGAATGATTTACCTGAATACTGACCCCTTCAGTACGTGAATGTAAGCCAGGAAAGGTATTCAAATTCACAGTCAAAATTTAAATTGAAGACTTAACATCTTGGGCATGAATATCAGGCAATACTTCTGTGTTTTGAGCCGTTTGTTTCCCTGTCATTTTTATATAATGCCCAGAAATAAAACATTAATTTCTGGGTTTATCCATCTGTTAGGAAAATCCATTTCAGATTCTCTCATTCCAGTCTGTTTCTCAAGTCAAAAACTCAAGTCTTACCAAGAATTTCACAAAAGTTATGAAATTAGGAAAAGGTAAAGGCAATATATCCTTTATGGATTTCTTTCCAACAGGTTGCACATTCTACCAGAAAGAGAATTCCCCAAAACCTTGAGTAAACAGAATAAGAAATGGCCACTACATAAGACCAAAAAGTAGAGAGCAAAACTGTACAAGATGAGGAGATGAAAACTGATTATATATGATGTCAAAGCACATATATTTGTGTCACAAATCTCTATATTGCCCCATATCTGTTCCTTCAAACACAAAAACCACTCCTCACTTCCTTACTTTTGCAGCTTGTGGCCTCAGTTTCCCTTGTTTTGTATACATTTTTATTTATAGCATACAGTGCAAGACCGTGGTTTTTTTTAATGTCCTTTTACAGTTTCAGGATTTCAGCACTTGAACTCCACCAATTATAAGTTTTGAATATTAACAACTTTTTTGTTTATATATTCTCTGACTAACTGTATTTCTGCTGTGACTGAAGCACATTTTGCTATAACAGCATGGAATTTCATTTACACCCAAGAATCCTGTTGATTTATTAACAGGGATATATCCTTAAGTCGCATTAATGTAGTTCTTACTATAATTTGCAGACAATTAGACAAGTGTCTTTTTACTTCTCCATCTTCCTTTAGAGCACATGTAGTCTCACAGTGTCTAGAATGATTATAACATAGATATTTTAATTTTTTTTTCCTTTCTTTTGACTCAGAGGTTTTATGTGCATCTATTCTCCCTCATTTTTTTTTTCTTTTTAATTGTACATGGCTGGTTTTAAAGTGGGTAATCATTTCTCACTGTGGTGCCTCTAACTGCTTTAGAAGGCTTTCTCTAATTCCTTTAATACTCAGAGAATCACAAACACTGCATGATCCACTAAGGTTTTAACAGTACAGTGAATCTACTTACAGGAATAGCTTAGAAACAATGTATTTTCTGTGCACCAAATAAAAATATGCATACCACTCCACTATGCCTGAATTTGAGAGCTGTTTCTGATTACTGATTGAAAATTCCCTCTGTTCTTCATTAAAGACTGAGATTCTTTTAAAATGCTTATTTACGGTGGCAGTCCTAAGGGGCAGGCTATGTATTTAACTGCCTACAGCTTCAAATCTCTTTCAACATGAGGCCAAGTCTGTGTTAGGTAACTTGTTGGGTGAGTGGTGCCACATTCCTGCTCTGCCTATGGGATAAAGTAGCCGTGGTACAATATGGCTCATTTGTTCCTAGACTATCATTAGCATTAATGAGCTTTGCATGTGTACTTCAAGGAGAGGAGAGGCAAATCAGAGCTTCTTAGGCTTAATGTTTCCAGGGGTCCTCTCTGTGACTGAAGTTTGTTCTTTTTAAGCCAAATCTTGCATGCCTGAGAAAAGCTTGAGTAAACAGGCCATGTGCTGGGACTTTGAGATGGACTGAGAGTTGGAATACACACACACACACACACACACACTCCAGACTCAAATATGTCACTGCTGCTTACGTGAGGCAGCAGCAGTTCCCTCCTGTGGAGGGGGCATCTATTAATTTTTTTCTTGACCCTGTCCCTTTGTCAAACTCAGCCCTTTCTTGCAAACCCTATAAATCTGCTGTGAAGACATATGCCATCAAGCAGGGTGAATGAGCAGCAGGGATCCCCTTCATGACCTTTCCTTTGCATGACTTCTCTGTCCCCAACTAGCTGAACCATTGTATTCAGGACCCTCCACCCTCAAAGGGAAGGGCATGATTGTTTTGGAAGGAAAAAGCAAAAACCAATGCATAAATATGAGAGATTCATGCAGAAGGCTATCTAATAAACTGTTAGGTGAAAATATAAAATACCAGGGCATAGTACCTAAAATAACTGAGATTTTTTTGTCCATAGCATGATTTTCAAAAAGCACAGCATTAGAAACAGAGCCCACATACTGCATTATCCCCTGCCACACCAGGGGGTGTGTTCCTCTTTTTCTGCACTGGAAACAGGAACAAAAAAAAACTTTTCAGTATCATTAGCAGAGGGGAGCACAGGGGGTGTAAATAAACATAAAGATCAATTTAGGACTTCAAATTATTGACTAGTTCTCTGCCCAAAGGGTAATTCAGGCCCTGCTCAGACTGAAAGCATGTATTCCATCATGCAACATGCAGTATGGCCACTTCTGTATCCATATCAAGGCCCCATTTTCTAAGTGCCATAGTCTCAGCTGCTCCAATTTCTTTGCAATCTTGGTAGGTGCGGGTTGGTGCAAACACCTGTGGGTCTGCAACTGTAGCAAGACAATACAGGCTGGACTCCGTTTTTTCCTCTGAACCTGTAATATAAGAGCTATCTTTTCCCAATTTACATAAAGTTTTAAAAGAATATATTACCACCCATAATTGGGATTACATGAGGTTGAAAATATCTTGCCATTTAAGGCAAGCTACTTGTGATAGGCAAGGAAACAGGTGTTTGACTGAACTCTTTGAAGAATGCGCATAGAAATAAATGGAAAAAACACAGGGAATAAATTCAGCAGCTGGCAGACCTTTCTCACTTAATAGAAGACAGAATCATAGGTAAATTCAAGTGTCTCCACATTGCCTGGGTGCCCTCAATATTTAGCAAATTATTTTGAAATTGCCATTACAGAACACATCTGTTCGGTTTAGCACAGCTGTTAGGAAGTGCTGACTGAGACACCAAGCTTCAAATTTTTGTTTGGTCTCATTTAGGCTAAGCACTGGTTTATACATCTCTGTTAGGTCTGGTATGAGACCTCTCTGGCCAGTAGCAGAATGAACCACTGGAGGAATTCTACTTGTGTTAAAAATTAAGCATATGCTGCATCAAGGATTTTGACAAGAGTCTCTTTCATTTTTGTCCTAACAACCAAGCTACACATCCAGTGTCTGTCATTTTCAAGTTCCTTCTGCAGGACATTTTCCAGTTTGCAAAAACAGTTCAGCGAAGCATAGAAAAACCAACTTCCCAGTCTGAGACACTGGCGCACTCAAAAGGGTTAACAAAAGAGTCATGTCCAATCTGTATTCTAAATATTACCGAATATAAAATTAAGCTTTGCTTCCTCAAACCCTGTGTGAGTACTCACCAGTGGACCACTGTCTCCATAGCTTTGTGCATAAATTCTATCAGAGACCCAGAAAACCCTCCAGAATACAACATTTGGATCAGGTGCTTTTTTTGCCAAGGCAACAACTTTGACAAGTCAGCAAATTCACAGGGGAAAAAAATCATGTTGACAAAAAACCCTTGATCACCCCAATTGAAAACTCTGGCCTGCGCTGTGAATCTCTCCTTTGGTATGCAATTATAATGGGTAGCAGTCAACACAAAATCTAAACTAAAACCAAAACCACTCTGCATCTTCTCAAGTTCTGCTGCTTGAATTAAATTACTAGAGCCTGCTGTAAAACAATAATGATTTCTACTGTCAGAAACAATGTTTCAAACAGATGTGAACCATACAAAGCATATGTGAAAAACGTGTGATCTGCACACTAAGGTCACAGAAGCCATTTAGACACCACATGTGAAATATTTGAAACACATGTGGAGGCATGATGCAAATTCACATCTAGTTTGTCCTTTGGCAAGTATCAAGATCATAGGCTAAAAGAACTAAATCTCTCTGAGGCAAACTTTGTGCCTGTGAAACTTTCAATCTTTATAAAAGATTAACTTTTTAAGAAATTCCCACAGGGCAGACTTCTTAACCCCTCAAATTATCCATTGCTAATGCTGCCTGATACGTCCTCAGTGATGGAATACTCTTGTTACCCTCTTTCTTAATACCTACTAAAGCAAAAGGTTAACAGCTCTCTGCCATCTGCTGTTGAAGAGCTAGCTAATCCTCGGGTGGTAATGCTGTCCTCACCCAGTGGGCTTGCCATGCTTTATCCGAGCATGTGGCAATGGAGCACAGGGCACCAGGCAAGAGAAAAATCTTGTTGGAGGGAGCCTGAGGTGTTACAAGTTGCTCACAGATTATGTTTAGTTGATGGTGATATTAATGCTGAGGATTTGGCTCAGGGTGCCACTCATCTCACCTAAATTCAGGCTCAAAACTGTTAGCTCTAAGCCAGCTGTCCAGACCCTAGTGTCAATGCAGAGACGCTCCTTTCCAAACCCCATTTACTATAGGATGAATGAACTTCTAGATGGTCAAAATCAGAGGGCACGCTGGATGTACCCTGTGGATGAAGAGCCCCTGCCCCTGAGCCAACACCACCCATCTCGTCTACAGAAGCACAAAGACACCCAAGCTTTGTTTCAAAGCAGAAATCTCAGCAGTGGGAAAGTGTCCCCATTGTGCAGGATGTCCTCACAGCATCTTCAAAAGGAGTGTCTGACACACCCTGTACTTGCAGCAGAGAGGGCCCTGCCAATGGGCTCAGAGCAATCAGGCCCCAAGGAGAGCCCTATGTGGAGTAATGCTTGGCTTTTCATACTCATTTTCTCTCCTCTATGCCCCTAGAAATCCTGTGCTGTGGGAAATTTAAAAGTCTCCACCCTCCTCATCTTCTCAGCTACTTTTTCATTGCCTCAGCTGCACCACATGTGAGCTTGATAAAGTCAGAATTCATGTAGCTGAGAAAAGCTGTCTCTGTCTTGCAACTCTTCTTTATGCAATGACCCCAGCGGAATGATTCACAAGAATAAAGGTTTTTGTATGGGAAAAAGTGTAACAGATTCTAGACCATTTCTTTCATTGCCACTTTTCAAATGAATCACAAAAGTAACTCTCGTGGTAAAATGGAGACAACGTACGTGGTCCTATTCTAGCTGAAGACAATGGCAAGCTCCCCTTTGATTTTAAAACAAGAAAGATAAAACACTTAATAGAAAAATACGACATATTAACAAATAATTTAAATTTAAGGATAGCATTAATTTCATATAGATTCACATGTACCCACTGCTATGTGTCTCTCTCAGTTGCACACATTATGATGTTATACTTTAGGAAAAAATTGCTCATGAAATATTCATGGTAAAACAAATAATATCCATAAAAAATCAATTATGAAGTCAATTTGATTTTTATAATTTTTAATACATATATCTGAGGTACAGAGTGAAAAAATAACTAAGCCCTTAGCGGACTATTATAAGCTAGAAAAGGATTTACAATACAAAATGCAGCACCCATAATGCTTGAAGGATGATGTCATATCTTAATTATGTTAGCATTTAGTGGATATATATCAACTCCACATCTTCAGATATTCAGAATTTACTGTGCCCTTTCTTTGACCCTGAGGGTCTTTTTTTAGATAACTGAAGTAGGAAGAACATATTCAAAGCAGATTTTCTTTCGATATTCACAAAATGACCTCAGACAACAAGGGTTCAAATGAACTTTGGTTTTGGCTACTTTTCCATCTCAGCTGCTTGCTAAGGATTCAGAATCACAAGGGGCTGGTGATTCTCAGCTCCTTTCAAGGATCTGCTTCTATACCATCAAAAGCCACAATTGTCATTGTTTTCTGTCAGTTTTGAGGGTGCTCAACATATCAAAATTTGAAGACTGAAAACTGAAGGTATTTTGGTCCTAGATTGCCTATAACTCTGCAGGACCATTTGAAGATTAAACAATGTAGCACATAGAGACATATAGGTTTCCTGGTTTTTAGAAACAAGTTCATTCCATCATTCCTGCATCATTCTGTGAGTGTACATAAGCACTCCTCAAAATGCAACCACTAGAAAACCAGTCTTTTCTTTGTAAAGAAGGAATTTACATATTTAGTCAATTTTTCCGTACATAAAAAAGGTGCACTCTCTAAGAGCATGTCATATTTAAAACTTTTTTTATTTCTTTTGAATAACACTATTACGAGAACAAGTATAGGAACGACTGTTGCAACAATCATCAATATCCGCTCTTAACTTTTATTTTTTAGGGGCTTGGCTACAAGCCCATAGAAATAGTCAAATCTTGTGTTCAAGGAGATTAATGAAGTTTGGAAAAGAAGCAAATGTGTCTGAACCTCTTCCAGCAATTATATTTTTTGATTTTTGTTTAACAGAGACAGCTTTTCTTTCCAGAAAGGCTACAAAATGACATATATGAAATGGAACTACAGTAATTCATTGTTCTAAGACTGCTTTTCCCAAAGCACTCTCATGACTTGTCTATCAGACACATTCTTTGCCTTGGGATGCAAAGACACTTAACATACATACCCAGTATAACTGCAGAAACCATGCCTCTTAATTCCTGTGAGTCCTAGCATCTCTTCCCTCAGATTAGCCCCAGAAGAGTTTTCTCACAGCAGATCTCCACTGCATTCTGTTGCAAGGATTTACACCCACCATCCATAGTAGAGAAAGAAAAACCAGGGCAAGAGGGGAAGGACTGTGTGGTTTGTGCAGTTCTGACCTCAAATATCATATGTACCATGAGACGGTAGAAGGTCAGAGATGGCTTTCTTGGTACTTTGGCTCTCAGCATGCCCCCCTATCCATCCACTTCCCATTATGTTTAGCTGGGCAACAACATATGCTTTGGATCCTTGTCACCCATTCCATTAGTCTGTAGTGCTGCATAGATGTGGAAAATAAAAATATGCATATAAAACAAACAGAGGTGAAGAAGGAGAGGGAAAAAAAATATATGCATCTAGCAATTCTTTCTACCCGCTCTACAGACCCACCTCTGAGCTTGGATCTGAGAGGCGAGAGTGCAAATAAATGTGCTTCCATTTTCCTTTTTTTTTTAACCACACCGTGTTCCAAATGCAATTTTAATAAGGGTACTCTCCCTATATTTCCAAATAGCTTTGTTTTGTATCCATAGAGAGGGGGGAAAGAAGGGGGGTGGAAAACTGAAAAAAAGACTCCAAAGTGATTAACTCTGAGATAATGAAGTCCAGTTTTCTATGAAGCACACATCACGGAGTGAATTGCTGCTTGCTTTGATTTGTGCTTGAAATGTGAGACACACTGATTCCCAGATGGCTGTTTCATTGTGCAAAAAAGCAGAGAACACATACATTTCAGTTAACTTGCATATCTTTTCATTTATTCATATAATTGTGATACATATTCCATATTCCAGAATGAACCAGATGGTGAAGGGAAGGCTTATAGAGCAGCCACATTCCCATTCAATAACCTTGGCTGTCTACACCAAACTCTTTACTGTGCCAGGTGTTAACATTTGGCTGCTAAAATTTTGCTCTCTGGAACACACTGGGTGAAAGAATTCACGATCTCACATATTCCCAACTTGATATGCATAGTAAATACCCTGTCATGCTAATAAGAGTTGCAGGTACACATCAAGGGTGAAATGTGCACTCTCTAATAGAAGCCATATCTGATGTTACCATGATAAGATTTCACCATGACACGTTAAAAAGCATTCCTAATAAATAAAGCTTAGCGTAGGAAAGACTGCAAGTTACATTTTCAGAAAAGTTCATGGGAATTCAGCCTGCACTCCTGTCTAACAATAACGGGAGTGGTGTGTGTAATTCCACCCACAGAACTGGATTAACTAAAAGGATTTATTTTCAAGCAGTGAAACTGCTAAATTCTGGTACCAGCAGCAGAACTGTCTGCCAGTATCCTGTAAGCCTTTATTTCCCTAAGGCTCATACCACATGACATGTTTGGATGATGTCTAAACCATCCCCTTGAGTATGTTCATCTTATGTATTTTTATTATTCTTTTAATTATCTGCATATATATATTAATTCCAGAAAGTACAAACAGGCTTCACTGTCATTTCTCCACCGCACTTTATATTATAACATCACTCATGAATGCTAGTTACAAGTTTCCAGGCAGACATGCGGTTGATCTAAATTTGTGGGACAACAACATTCAGATATCTGCTTTCAATTTGTGTGCATGTTTCGCCCTGTTATTTTCTTTTTATGGTAGTATTAATTGTTACCAGAGGTCTGTATGAAATGACTGAGGATTCAAATGCTGGAATGCAGACATCAGAAATGGCCGTTTCACTTGCTGTTAAGTGAAATGTGTTCAGTGAGTTTATTATTTAACTTGAGTATAACAGCTAGACATCTGAGTTTTGGACATGGAAGAAGAGCCAAGAGTCTTGTCTGACGGGCAAATTCAGATGCCCAATGCTTATGTAGTCACTTAATTGCTTGGAACTACGTATAAACGTATAATTTCCAGAAGTACAGTCTCTGGAGAACTAGCTGGGTTTTTTTAATCACTGTGCCCACATTAGTGAGGGCTAAACACTGTATTAACAGAAAGAATGAGTGACTTTATCCACTTGGCTGGATATCAAAATGGAACTGTTCCATAAATGGTCTGATCCAGCACCCGCTGAAGTCAGTAAGAGTCTTTCCATCGAGTTCAGCGGGCAATGGTTTAATTACTAATTGCTGCATTGCAACACCAAAGGGATGAGTAATTCCAAGTGCTGATTTCCCATCACTGAACAACAGTCGCTGCAGAATCAGTGGAGGGAGTCAGGTCTACCTCCAGGCAGATGCCTGAAAGGCAACACTTTTTCATGTCTGTTAATCTACGAATGATTTAAAAAATAGATTGTGATTAAGCAGTGGTGCAGATCAACGCAAAAAAAAAAAAATTTTATCCTAAAATCTCTACTTCTATGCTGCTGCTGTCCCTCACTCCAGAAAGGTGCAGGTTATCTAAGGATTTCATTGTAATCAATTTTAAAAAGGTGTAGACCATACAATGTGTTGATTATACAGTCTGAAATTCTCACTGCCCTATGGAATTTGTGCCTGAATCTCCCTTGGAGGTAATTTTAGGAAACCTGATGAAGGTCTGGGGCTGCAAGAGCCGAGGAAGGATTGTGGCCAGCATTTCAAGTAGCAGCCTTGTAATGTGAATCTCTCACTGGGGACTTTTGGTAGAACCTGATCAGGTGTAGGGAGCCCAAAGCTAGGACTTCCCACAGCAGCTTTTCTGTGCTTCATCCTTTTTGCTTGTTTGGACTACACACCTGTCCCACTTGCCTCATGTAAGGTGCATTAATTGGTAAGAGCTCACAACAGGATCTAAGCATCAAGATTTATCTTTGCAGTGTGCCATAAGTTAGCTGCTGTACTGAGACTGTTTGTCTCCCAGGGAAGGAAATGTTACATGTGACTGAAGTCACTTGATGTTACACACCTCAGAACAGGCAGGAGTTTGTGTTGCCTGTATAATCACAGCAGAAGGCTTGTAGCTACAGGTCTTAAATTCTACCTCTCTCCATTGACACTAAGGGCAGCTAAAGTACAGACAACACAAATGTCTAACATTAGGTGTGAGAAATGTCCCCTACTAAATACCATCCATTAATTGCACCACTCCAGAAACACTGTCAGCCACTGGTCATTTTGCTATTATGGCCTAGGAGTCAAAGTCATGTTGCTCTTATGACAATGACTTGCAAATGCAAGTATCCAACATGCAGGATGCATTTTTGTGCTTTACTACTGTAGATGAAGGCAGCATGCAAATTTTGTCTGTGCACCCTCCTGATCAGACTCTGAGTGAATGGGAATACTGCCATGCCGGGGAACCAGCTAACGACGCCTTATGCAGCTTCACAGAAAACTTTAGTTTTAAAAGGAATATCAATTTCCCCCCTTGTAAGTAAGACAGTTATAAAGTCAGTACCACAGGTAAAGAAAAGGTAGAAAAGATTATTCCCGGTAGACACAAATTCAAAACCACATCTGTTTTACGTAGAACAATGTTCATTTAGTGAGGCTTAACTCCAAGCATACTGCAAACCTACATTGCTACATGTCCTCCCATCATCATACCTGTGCAGAGTCTAAATGCTGCAAATGTATGCATCCAGGACAGAGCTCAATCACTTTCTCTCATAAATGACTGACAGGCTGCTTGCATACAGGCAGCAGCCAGCCAAAGCTCTGGTAAGGGGCCATATGTTGCTAGGAGACAAGGCCTAATGGCATTGGGAGGTATATGCAGGGGAGGTGATGGAGCTGGGGATCAGGGCAGGGAATATAAAAAGAGGAAGACCATTTTGTTTTTATCTCTGTAGCATAACGGGTGCATAAAAGCCTCCTTTCTTTCACATCCATACAGCAGGAAACTCTATCTTTCTCTGCAAGTGTTGCTGTTCACCACGTTCATATAGTCGAGGGAAAAGTCATGACACCAAAAGTTCACAGTCCACATGTAAGTAGGCAAGCAAATTCAGAAAAAGGGAAACTTTTTTTAAAAAATTTACTTATTTATTCACTTTTATATATGTAAAATTACTGTAGGCAGAAATTGAGTGTTATGCTCAGCTAAACTTGTAGCAGTAGAAGCCTTTCAAAGGAGCTAAAGGTGGTAGTCTGATGCATAAAACAGGAAGAGGGCTGCTGCCATAAACAGTCATATTAGTGCTCTGGTTGACAGATGGACCAGCTGACTGAAAAAAAGAGAAGAAAGAAAAAATGAACTGTGATGGATGCAGCAGCTAATTATCAGTGAGTCAAAAGACAGTCGTGACTGAGGTGGAAGAGTATTTGTGAGATGCAGATGTACAGTGATTGTTCTTTAATTATTGCTATTACCATTTTAGAGAAGGGCAACAAAGTCCTGAGTAGAAAGTAACACAAAACAAAAAGAGATATAATACAGGAAAACAGAGGGGAAATAGAGCATTCTGAGAATGAAATATATATTGTACTTTTTTTTCCTCTTTCAGATAGGGATGGAGAAAATAATAGTCATCTCTTCTGATTATATCTTTAAAAGGCTCTTCGCTTTTGTGTTTTGTCCCTTTTAGAAATGCATAAGAGATGAGATGAGAACCCTATTAAAAAAATGTACACTGCTCACTCTGTTTAAAATTTAGTGTTCCATTTGTGGCACTTTTCATTCTAAATGGAAAAATTCAGAAAAAAAAACTTCAATGCAAAAAATATGTTTAAAAACCCCACATATATGTATTTTTAGACCTGTGAGTCTGTTTTGTGGATTACTTTAGATAGGGATGATGCGGTGTTTCTTTAAAAATAAATAATCATAAAATAATAATAAAATAAATAATAATAAAATAATAATCATAAAATAATAATAAAATAAAATAATAAAATTATTTTAAAAATAAACTTAGGAGAGAAAGAAAACTGTATCTTATCCAGATAATAAACCAGGAACCATTACATGCCATGTGGAAGATAACTGTTATTTTCCAACCAAAGAATCTGAAAGGAAAAGGACCTTTTATTTTGTAAAAGTATGTTTGATAGAAGTATGGTAAAGCAAATATCAACAGAGGATCTTGTGGCTTGAAAAGAAGGATCATGAATATTAATTCAGGAAATCAACACAAGAGAGATACAGAGCACACTGTTCATTTAAAAAAAAAAAAAAGGAAAAGAAAGAATAAAGAAAAGGTGATAAGACACTGAAGTGCCAGAAAGAGACAAAGGCAACAATAATGACATGATTCAAGTATGTAAATGAAAACACTCCTGGCAAGAAAAAGTAAAGAGAAGCTGATAAAAGTAACCTCTTTTAGTACTTTCTACTAGTACTGTGCCTTTTGCAATGTGCCACTTTAGAAAAGCTGAGATCATAGCACATCTCTGGATGTAGATCAGGTTTTATCAAAGCCTTTTGCTTTGTCTGTATGTTGAACAGAGAGTTGTATTTTAACAAATGCAGAAATAATGAGGGTTACAGAGATCCAACGTAAGCACAAAAAGATACACTCTAATATTTCAAAGCATTCAGACTCACAACTGAAACAGCACTGAGGATACACAAAATTCCAACATGTAGTCGTCAGGATTTCTGGTAGTAAGGAGGCTCAGTCACATATCTTTCCCATCCAAAGGAAAAGGTAAAATTCTGCAAAAGTTTAAAAGTGGTGTGTAGGTATTATGCACATTTCCCTATGTACTGTATGTATGAATTGGCACTTTAAAACAATTTTTAAAAGACTTTCAGTCTATTTTAAATGAAACAAAATTTTTGATTTTCTGCATGACTATATATTATACCACTTTACTAAAGGACAGTACACCTGGTCTAAAGCACACATTTAGATATGTTAGCACTGTGTCTCAATTCAAAGATTAATACTATTTTAGCTAAAATAAGTTGTTCCTTTGGGGATTTTTCTCCTTTTATACCTCTTCCTTTGGATTCCAAGTCACAAGTTAAAATAACTGTTTCAGTTAAGCATCGAAAAATTTAACCTCTTTAATTTTCATGAAAGCTTCTTGGTCTTTTCTCCACCTAAAACTTTACATTTGCATGATAAGCAGTGAAGCAGTTGGTCTATTAGCTGGCCCCTCAAAAAAGTTGTTTATGTCACAAAAATGAATGATGACGTCTTGCCGGAGTTAAGTAATTGCAGAATCAAGGAAATACTCTTTCAGTCCTTTGGAATTCCTTTTCCCTCTTTCTGCCTTGCCTCTTCTGCTAATAGCCTTCAGCTCTAGCAACCTTCTCTTTCACCAGATTTCAAACTGGTATGCTTCCTGAAAATACAGTTTATCCCCACTGGAAAGCTCTACTCATAGAAATTTTCACATAGGATATGGAAAATAAGACCTTTGTTTCTGCATAAAATACCTTTGTATCTATATATAGCAAAAGCACTATATCTGCCTAAAAATGCAAACTCTACATCCACATAAAAATTGACTGCTCATGGTGACACAGATCTGATCAGCTGTTTTTATTTTTCTTTTTGATGCAGTTTTGAAACTAGAAACATAGGGGATGTGCTTTGCTGCATGAAGAAATGAAACATATTTTGCAAAACCATGATCATTCTCCCTAGTAATTTTCCATTAGTAATACTTTTCACTGTTTGGAAAGTGAACATCACAGAAATTATTCCATTCTTGGTATTGAAAACAAAATAAAACAGTCCTGATCAATAATTCAGTAATACTGCCTCTATTACTGAAGGTTAGTATTATTTTCACTGAGCTCATTTGTACCTTCTGAGGATGTCTGGGAGATACTAAAAACCTTAAAGCCCAAAATAGCTGGCCATGAGATGACCCAAACCAGGGAATTGATATTGGTGGGCTGGCCAGGAAGTGTGACATATAAACAGCTAATTTCTTGCTGGCAGTACACCAGGTACCTGCATTTTAAGAGGCTTTGGACAGAGATTCTGCTATGTCAAAGCAGTGGAATTCAGGATAGAAAATAGATTCAAAAGTCTTACAAATATATTTTTCTGCTACCTTTTTTCTTGAAATTTGTGCCCTGTCTAGGTTGTTTTACAATATTACTTTATCAGAGGGTCCATCATCCCATTAGCCATGGAGTAATGCAGCCATGAAGACACCCAGGAAAATCACAAAAAGCTACATAAAGGCCAGATTCTGTCTGTAAAAGCCAGCAGAAGTAGATGCTTAAGATGCTAGGACATATTTCTAATCAAAACAAGTAAACATTCTTGCTATTGTTTAATTGTATCCCCTTATGTGGAATATTGTGCGTGATTCTAGCAACCCATGTTAAGAAAAATTAATTTAAGTTGTAGCAGCTACACACAGCAGAAGTTGTACTGATTAAGGAAATAAGAATCCTAACTTATAAGCTATGCTTACTTGGGAGTACAAAGCTTTTTCCAGAGTATTAACAGAAATATCTATACTGGCAAAATTTCTGTGCAGCAGACTAGGCTTTGAGAGTTGAGCTTATTAGAATGGCTAGAATGAAACCTACCAGTGGAAGGGAGAAATGGGAAACAGCTACAAGGGACAAGACAGAAGGGATGTGCATGCCTTCTATAAACAGACCAAGAGGATAAATGTCAAGAAGTGAAATAAACTATTTAAGATAAAGGAAAATGTTGCTTTTAGGAGATACACATATAAATTGTCTCCAAACGAAAATAAACCATCAAAATGACTAGCATAACAAAACAGTGACTCACTGATCAATGGCAATCTTTATAATCTTAAATCCTGTGTTTTATATTATACCAAAAAGGTGTGGCAGGATTTCAAAATATTCTCCTTTTGGCTTTCAAATAGTGCCTTATCCTAGTAAATATTATTAAAAAAAAATAAAAAGGCATAATCCAGACACTCGCTAGCATTTTGCCCAGCCGAGATGTCATTCCTTTCCCTTGTCATTGTCTTATTTCTCCTTTTAATGATATCCAGCAAAAGAATGGTCTGCGGTTATGAAGTTTGATTAACCACTTAAATCAGACATAGAAACCTTATTTGTATAATATTTGCTTTTCCATGTGTTGAGTAGTCTATAACACAGGCATCCAGTTGTCACTTGCCATAAATCTACAAAAGCAAAACTACCATATTGCATGTATATGCTTAAAGCTACAGTTACAAATTAAACTTTTATTGGTGCATCTATTTTCCCACTGAACAAAACAACTACAAAGAAAATTGAGAATTGCCAGGATACCACTTGAGCATTAACTTGGTAGCTGTCACCCCACTGTGCTGGCACAGTTTTAACTCTTCCTACTCAAGAGTCTTGCAGCAACAGAGCCAACAGCTGTGGCCCAAAGGCAGTCGAGTTTGGCAGTTACACACCCAGATGACAACCTCTGGTGTTTCTCTTTCCAATAGCAGCAGCAGCAACAGCAGCAGCGACATCTGAATCTATTGACAGCTCGGGGGTTTCTCTCTTGGCTGGGTTCCTCCCTAGCAGCTGTGGAACTGTCTCCATTGCTGTCATGAGGTTGGGCTGCCATGAGGATAACAGTGCTCCCTCCTCCTGCTGTGATTATGAGATTCCTCACTAATCAGTCTCTCTCCTCAATCACATAACACGAAAATGAAAATGAAAATGAAAATGAAAATGAAAATGAAAATGAAAATGAAAATGAAAATGAAAATGAAAATGAAAATGA
>JAWWMU010000106.1:121828375-121843905 GCA_035048155.1 Cinnycerthia olivascens
AAGAGAAGAGAAGAGAAGAGAAGAGAAGAGAAGAGAAGAGAAGAGAAGAGAAGAGAAGAGGAGAAGAGAAGAGAAGAAAAAAGAAAGAGAAGAAAAAAGAAAGAAAAGAAAAAAGAAAGAAAAGAAAAAAGAAAAACTCCCAAACATTTCCATTTAATTGCCCATTTTTCTAGAATGATCTATTCTCAGCCCTTCAAATGCACTGCTCTCATGCATCACATTGGTTCTGGCTTCAAGAAGAATTTCAACTTCCCAAACAGTCTATTTCTGTATAGGTTTGATTTTGGTGTTGCTTTGGGGTGGTTTGGTTTTGTTGTTTTTTTTTGCCAATTTCTAACTGTAAATGTTATTTCTCTTTAGAAACAGAAGGATAAACTACACCAAACTCAAGAGCTGTGCTCTCTGACAGATGACCATTACAACTGAGTATCCATACAAGAGCTAGAATATGGGCAGAGTTTATCTTAAAGGTGATGCTTACTGGTCCCTGGGTTATTGGATACCCATGACCTGCAGGAGAGGCGGTGGAATGAGAGAGGACTGTAACTGATATGCTACTAGACAGAGAACAGGGAACAGTATTTAGTGCAGCAGCAATGCAGACTGAAGGAAGGAGTCCTCATTTGGGCTTGCTTATCACCCCTAGCCCAATATCTGTGACTGAAATGGTGAGAGGTGTCGAGGGGTGCAGGCAGGCCAGAAATGAAAAGGGGAGATTGAAGGAAAAGTCAAAGCCAAGGTTTTTGGTAAAGACCTCAGCAGAAACAGGGACAGGGGAATTGAATTAGAAAGTGAAAAAGATTAAGCTGGCCTTGCAACACAGGACACTTTCAGGCTTTTTGTTCTTTTTCAAACAAAACAACCACTATGCCTCAGTCTCCGTCTTTGCAAAATGCTGTGTGGGAATTTAGCTAAGTCTTATTATTCCAGACTTAGTCTTGTGGTTGAAACCATGTTCAGAGCTTTAGAAATTTAAAGATAAAATGCTTCAGAGTGTGTAAGCACTAAGAACGTACAGGGCTGTCCTATCCCTACAAATAATGACTCCGTAATAATTTGCTGAACCCAGCAATATGGTTGTGACCTCAAATGCTGTGTTAAACAAGGAACTCTCCTGCTCATTTGCTGCAATTCTCTCACACAGGGTTCATGCTTCTTTTAGGAATGTCTGATCACTACGTGAAACCTACAAGCGGGAAAGCCAGACAAAACTCTGAGGCTTACTAAAGCTGGAAATCTAGACTTAAAATTCTACACAAAATATAAATTATTAGCACTATAGTGAATCATATATCATAACATAAATTAATAATATATTACTCCATGAAATGCTAAGTGTGATTTTTAATACTATATGACAGATTTTTTAATTTATGAACTGTCTATTAAATTTAAAAGTCCTTCCATTTCTTTCTTCTCTATCATATATTAAAGTCTCCTTTTGTTTAAGTCTCCTAATCCTTCATTTATTAACAGTACTACTCTTTCTCTTTTCTATTATTGCTGTTGGGTTCTTTCCTTTCATTATTTCCTTTATTTTCCTTTTACTTTTCAAGTCTCTTGATATTCAATTTTCATGACAAAATTATGTAAGAATTAGACCGAAATATTTTCTGTCTTTCTTCCCATGTATATAATATCTTACATGAATATATTAAACTCATATACATCATTCTTAGAGTGATCCATAAATAATATAAAATAATAATAGAGCAAATAATATCTATCACCTGTAGTAGATAAAATATGGTAGCTTCTCTCTTTGGAGTTCTTTAGTTTCTACTGGTTTTACTACCTAGTAATTAGTATAATATGGACCCTAGATCCGGATCAGCCTGAATAGAAGGATTTTTGCCTGCCAGATACTTACTATATAAACATTTATATATGCATCTATGTTGTTTAAAAATTTCTCAATCTCTGCTAAATTGAAACCCAGGTCAAAAAGTACAAGACTAACATTTTTTAAAAAAATTATTTCCCTTGTAATTATATTCCTTTGTGGAAATGTAAATTCCCATAATCAAAACTGCACATAATTGCCAGTTGGTTGCCTTAAGCACACTGATTTGTGTTTCTTTTATAAAAATCCCAGTTCCTTTATAACAGGGTTACCCTTGGGAAGGTCCATAAATTACATTATTTTTCAGAACTCAAATTTTTCTACCTGGATCATACATAAAAGTGGATGTTTTCTAAATGCTTTTGTGACTTTTTTTTTTCTGCTTAGGCCATAGTGTTTATCCATAGGATTTTGAATGTGTTTAAATTGGAGAAGACTTAGGGTGCATCTCTGCACCCCCCACATTATTTAGCAGTTCACTACAGTAGCAAGAGTTGCAGGGGGGATTGTGCAGATCCTTTGGGATACCCAACACCAGCAAAGCCATGTCTAGCAGTCACCACTGAGCTGTTCTACACATAATTTTTGACCTAACACACCCAAACAGGATGAGAGAGAAGAGGGCTTTGTAATACAAGTGGTATAAATGATCACATCAGCAGGGTCATCTGAGCATTATCCCTAGCTAGTAAAGATTTTTCCTAGTGGTCTCACAAGTAGAAGGGAACAAATGGCATCCACAATGCTGTTACTATCAGTGATTTGTGAAATATGCCATGTGGTATATGGATGTCATAGCGTAGTGTGCAGGAGAGATTTGCAAGCTATTAAAGGAATTATTCTATTGTGAAGCACTTGAATAAATTTAAGCACACGAGTTTCAGCAAGTGAATTGAAGCTACTGTGGCTGCTCCTTTTATCTGTGTCTTCGTGTACTATTGGGTGCTAATTTTTTATATGGATGTTGTGAGAGTGATTTAATCTTTATTGCTTAACTGAAAAAATTCTTAGACCTTAGGAGGATTCCTAAGCAAGTGCCTGAAGACTGAAATAGTTTTCATTGATAGGTTCTAAAAACTCATTGGCTTACACATTCTCCTGCTGGAATGCTTGAGTTTCACCCTGACACTGAAGAGCAGTTCAATTTTCAGCCTGGGCTTTGGTCCCTACATTGTGTCTACCAACAGTGGTGTCAGTTGTGATCTAGACACCTGTCTGTTAGAAAGTACACTGACACCACAAACTCATTTCATACAGATCACTGAAAAGACATTAGATGGGAATAATTGCTGTTACTTCCAACTTGGATTAGATTTGAACCAACAACCTAGGATTCATATTCTATTACTGGTCCCCTGAGTTGTTCACTACTCTTGAATTCTTTCTCTGATGTTGTATTACGTATTCTTGAAGTAATATATCAGATTCCTTATTCTGTGCACAAATGGAAGAGAATTCATATGAATAATTTTTCAGTATATGTGGATTTATATCTAAAAATATATAATATAAGCCAAATCTATTTTAGGAACATTAAAATTCTGATATCTTCCAAGAAAACAAAAATTAGTTATGCCCTTCTCAGGTTAGAATCATTTCAAAGGCTTCTGCCCCTAACAAGTTTAGATTTGGGTTATTTTTATCTACAGCACACATAGTGCAGAACCAAGGTTACTGAGTTTCATGACAGGGTCCCGAGTGGCACTGTTGGAATAAATCCTCCACTGAAATAGATGGCTTTGCACCAGTAAATATTGCCAAGGAATAAGGAACATGAAATCTTCAAATATCCTAGTTGGGAGAGGTATACTTTTTAAAAATATACATATTGCTATCAGCAATACCAGTAAAATTTGCATAGACATAGATGGGATCAAATAGCCATCGTAAATTTAATAACTCTACTGTAAACTCTATTTTAAAGGTACATATTTGACCTCACAGTTAATTAGGATTGTGACAAACAGCATTTCTGCTCTTGCATTCTTTCAGCCAAACCCAGTGGATTTAGCACTGTTTAAACCTGTGTTACATCTACACACAAAAAATCAGCAATAGGATACATTCATTTCAGAAGTGTGTATCAAAACCTCTTTTTAGTTTAAAAAAAAAACAACAGGGAAATCAAAACCCTGGGTCCTAGATAATACTTTCTATACAGTGCTGTGTTTAACTGAGAGTTCATGTTTAGAGCTGAGTTGTAAAAAGCGGAGGAAATAGAGCTTTGTTACCCAGACACTGATGAAACTCTGAACAGCATTGCAGGCAGAGCTGCATAATGAGTACATATTAAAATGTCTTTGGTGTCTTCTGAGAGTGCAGAACATTACTTGTTACTCTGACCATAAACGTACAACAATTGTGGTTTTGTAAAATAAGTTGAAACCTCCTGCAGTCTGAAATATAGAACAATGCAGATGACTAATTTGAATCAATGAGGTTCCACGTGGCATGTCACAGTGGGATTCCTAATGATCTTCTACAAAGATACTGTTTGTCTAAGGCTCTCATTTTCCATCCTGTGATGTGTGGATGTGAACTATGCTGAAAATAATATGAGGCTAATTCCCAACCTTGTCAATGGCAATTCACATGCGACGATAAACCATATTTCTAAAAAAAAAATAAAAAATTAAAATTAAGCCACATATCCTTTCAGTAACAAGGACATTGACATTAAAGATGGTTTCAGCATCTGCTCATAGTTTCTTTGTTTCTAACAGGATTTTTTAAGCTGGATGTCAGAACAGGTGAGAATAAAATTAAGGGAAAAAAACCCAAACCAGACTACAGCTTTAAAAAGGATCATCCAAAACAACATAATCTTCAGCATTTGTTAAAATCAAAAATATGAGGAAGGATATAACAAATTTTTGTGGGAAGGATGTTTTTCCTATTTGTCTTTTTTTAAAAAGCTCCTCCATTTTTTTCTTTCATGCATTTATAATATAAGACAGTTAGAGGATATTTTAAAGATCCTGTATACACACTTCCAGTTTTAAAAAATTGTTTTATATTTAATTTTTGTTCAGTTAATCAACTTTTTTTTTCCATCCAAATTGGCCATGGTACAGTAAATTAAAGTGAAGCTGTCCCCTTTAAACCCCAGCATCCTTTCACAGGCACTGAATAGCCAAGACAACCCAATGTGACAAGAAAACATATTTAATAAACTGACAAAGGGTGATGTGTGTTGTTTTAAATTCCCCTATAATGTTCTCTGACGTCGTAAAACATTTTATCCTTCCAGGTTAAAAATACACAAAACATCAAGTGCCATTTGCTATGTAAATGCTAAAGCACACAGTTTAGTAACCAGTCAAAGCTATTGACTTACTTTCTCTGTTACCTTCCTTTGTGATACATGGCAGTGGGAATGGGGAAAATATTACTCTTCTGGCACTTATATGTGTTTTTTCATCAGTGTCTCATACATCCAGTAGCAAATATGGACAGGCAGATACACCTCCCTGTGCATCATTCTGTCAACAGCTGCACACAGATACACACACATGTACACATATGAAGCTTTCCTAGTTAAAAATATGCTGATAGGTCATAAAACTGGGCATCCTATGAAGTATGAGAGAATATTGTGTCAATTGTTATACCACTTTTGATGCAATGGAAAGCATTAGACATAAATAGCTGTGTTGCAAGTATTAGAGACTCTACCTTCTTGGTATGCTATTGAATTAAAGCAGCTTCTTTTATAGTCAGTGCTTCTGTAGCATAAGTGAGTTTAGTGACAAAACAAAACAGGAGATAGAGCAATTGAAGCAGATGTTCCATGAAACTCTTACTATACAGAACACAAGGGTCTGGCATATAGCTCATCAGTAAAACATGAGAATGTACTTGAGTAGAAAAATCACAATCTGGTACCCACAGGCTATTGCCTGCATCTCATGTAAACTGATAAATTAAAGATGCTGCACCATTTTTCCTTGTCTTTCCTTTGTCAAATGCAATCATTTAAACATGCATTTTGGTACTGGAAAATTTAAAAAATAAGCAAACATTCTAACATATACCTAGCTTGCTGAAGCACAGCCTTCTGCAGACATTAGATTTTTTCTTAACATCTCTGTGTGTATATTTTTTTTTAATCTCAAATAATATTGTTTATTTTGCCCGAGGATTTGGACTTGTAAAAGCAAATTTCAAAGTCTGCCCACTCCACCCCCTCTATCGCTATTGGTGATAGTGAGAGATGTTTTTATCAGAGATTCTGCAGAGCAAAACATCCATTTACATCACTTTGAAAGGAACCATTTTAAAATTATGCAGGTGTTAAATAAATTCACCTAGAACCACTAATAAAAAAATATTTTCATGCTATCCAAAATAAAAAGTCTTCTGAAAGTCAAAATAATCAAATATTAAAAAATATAATATAAAATAATAATAATATAATCAAATATTTAAAAAAACCTATCCCCAGACATTTTGATAGATTGGCAGACAATGTAGTGAAAGTATAAGAATTTTCAATAGTGATGCATAAACACAATTGATAGGTTTTGAGAATTTGATTATATTTACATCCACAGAATCTTGCCAGATCTGGGACAGTTTTAGTGTTCTGTGCTGACAGAGGTCAGACTTAACAACCACAGAGCAGAAACATGCAGCCATAATTTGGTAAATGTTCATTTTTTCAGTATAATATAACTAATAATAAATATTAAAAATGAACAGACTTTGATTTTTTTTTTTAAACTTTGATCACTTTATCATTATTCTTTGTTCTTTATTCCTTGGAATTTTAGCTTTTGTGAAATTTTTTTATAGATGCTTAATATTCCTTTCTTGCTTGTCTCTGGCAATCTGAAACTAAGTGGGACAAAATGCAAACATAGCTTTACCCATTAAAGTTTTAATGCCACATCACAATTTTCTAATGGAGCAATCAGAATTGCAAAACAGTGTAAGTCTACTGAAACCAATAATAAATCAGGTGCTAAGAGCAGCACCTCCTGCAAGTAGCAGACTACAGCCAAACATTGCAAGATTTACAAGGACAACTGGTTCCTTTCATTTAAAAACTTAGCACTGTCTTCTCACAGTGTTCAAAAATGAATAGTTAACCACATCTCTTTACAGTTTATTGTAGGATTTTAATTTGGACACGTTGAAATCATGACTGTATTAAAAATCAGGAGAGAAATGTAATTTGAAATAAGCACTGTGGCTTTAGTTTCAATACAGGGCAGGATTACAGCAAAATAAAGAGTACCCATACATACTAGGCAAAGTGTGCTACCATTTATTTATCCTTTCACTCTTTTGTTCTCATTATTGACATTACTAAAAGGACATTGAAGTGTCTTCTTGCAGATACTTAGCCTTGAGTAATGTAGACTAACGTGTGCTTTTTCCTTAACAGGCAGTTGGTCAGGGTATTCCAGGTAGATTACCATCTCTTGCCAATTTGGTGGACTATAATTAAGCTATGTGCTCGTGCTCGCCACTGCAGAAGAACTGACCACGTCCTAAGAATGCAAAAAACAGGGGGCAGAATAAGAGTTTCTCAACCTTCCAAAGATTACAAAAATACTACAAAGGCACCAGAATCCTTTTAAAGTGCAGTTATATCTGCATGAAGAGTGAAATAAACTCTTCTTAAAATCTCATTCTCAATGTCATTCTCAACTCCATACCCTCGATGTCAAGATGGCTTTGAGTGTCTATTTTTGATGGAGCTATGGCATTTAGATTTGTTGTAGCCTTCGGCTCTCACTGTAAAGGCAATGATATTTTCACTCTGTGCTTGCCTAAGTGGATTAGGCTCTGCATTGAAACACACAAAGTATGAGCCAGAGCCTCTGCATGGCAGGGTCTTAGAGCTTGCTCTTCCAGGGTGAAAGCAACAGTATCAGGGGTCCCCCAGCTGTGATTTCTTCAGGGACAGTCTCGCGGTTACTGCCTGCAATGCCACCCACACATCTGCTCAATGCTTTCTCTCATAAGGGATGGGGATATGATGTTCACTTGAAGAGAAAAGGTGATGTTGCTAGTCCTTGATTAACTGCAGCTCATTTTCCTCACAGTCACAGAGCAGATTGAACTCATAAAACTCAGACTTGCCGAGAGCACTTATGACCATTTCCCAGGAGTGTCTGCAAGGGCTGGAGCCTCCCCTGCACTCATTATGCAGCCATTGGCCCCTCTTGCTTCTCATTCTTCTTGAACAGCACTTGTTGACTTAGTAGTAGAAACTGAGTCTGCTTGGATAATGCAGTGCTGTTAGAACTTGTGTTTTGAATATGACATTTTGCAAAAAGATGTTTTCACAGCACACAGGGAGACAGCTTTCTGGACAGCTGTTTCAGGACAATTGTTAAAATTAATAAAGCCCCAAAATACCCATTCACAGAAGTAGCCTCCTATCAGAATGAGAGTTATCAATTTCTATAAGTAAAAAACCTTCAACACAACTGAACAATTTTTATTTTAACTGCCAAGGGGATATAGTGTGATATATGCTTAATTTGGAACCGCCCATCATCTTTGAGGGTCTGGGCTTAAGTCATGGTTGGGTGACAAATAAGAATATGTTCAATGGCCTCATCTAAGTCTTCAGCTATCCATTTCACAAATGTCCCACAATCTGACACAGTGAGCAATCTCTTCTCGAGGCCCATAACTAGAATAGCAAAGGTGCTGCAGGTCAGAACTGAGATTTATTGAAAGGGATGTGCAGAGAAGCTTAGTCCCTCACTTTCATGAACACTAAATTCACCCAAGATTTTAATAATAAAAAATGCAGGATTTTCTGACAACATTCATTTTTTTTTCATGAGCCTGTCTTCTCAAATTCCCAGGCTAATGCTGCACACAGTGACACAGCCAGTGTCACTCATGACAGCATTTACCTGCATTGCAACAACATGACTTGCCTGTCAACCTTAAATGTTTGACAAACTGCTCTCTTTTCCCAAAATAAATGCATAAATAACATGAAGATATGTGAAACTGTCGGGGGGGTTTTGTTTTGGTTTCGTTTTGTTTTGTTTTTTTTTTAAAGGGCAGGCATCAGGTTTTTCTGCTTTGCAGTTCTGGCTGCATTGCAGGTGACCATGTCCATAACATGCAAAAGGCTGAGAAGTTAATTTTGTCACTAACTGACTTCTTCCTTCCATTTCCTTCCAGTATCTACTTCTACTGCATACAAAATGTCTGCAGCTACTTATCCTGAAAAATCTAGACACATATGCTATATATATTATGTAAACACTAAAAATGAGGAAAAAAATTATTGAAATGCTACACACTGAACAAATAAAATAATCCAAAATGATTGCATTTTCAGGTGAGATCAGACAGAAGAATGGTAAAAAGTGGGTGTTTCCCTTTAAGAACTATATGTCACCAAAATCAACAAAAATTTAATTAGCAATTATGTTATTGCACTAAAAAAATTGAATTGATTCTTCATCCAGCCATATTTTTAATAAAAGCATGTAAAGTGGTTGCCATCAGGTGGAACAGGCTGCTTTTAACATTGTCAAATATGATGATTGGAATCACAATACACTTTCTGAATACCTATATTAATTGGAATGGTGAGAGCTCTCCCCCGTTTTAGTCTCCTATAACTACCAAGAGGATATATACTGGTCACAAAAGAATTTGTGATGATCTCATTTCTTCCTTTGGAGATAATGCTGAGCTCTTCAGGTAGCTTGCTGTTGAACAAGATTTCACATCTTTACTCTAGGAGACAGACATTCTCACTTTCATGTTATCTCCTGCATCCTACAGCTTTCATGTGCTTTCTCAAACACAACCACCTACAGAAACTGTTATGTTTATTTAATCAGCCTATGTGTAAAACTGGATTGCTAGAGAACATAAGTAGACACTGCCTTGCCTCAAAGAAAAGTTGGACAAGCTAAGGATATGCTGGACTAAGGAGGACTGTTCAGTTTGAGTTTGGAATGGAAGGAACAGGACTGCCATTAACCTAATTTGCCTGCAGCAAAAATTTCTGTAGCATTTCAGAACTAAGACTCAGTATATGTCAATTGACATGTTAATCATGAGCAGCTTCAGCTTCCACTCAATAATACTATATGACCCTTTTGCTTTAGGTAGTGGGGGAGCAGAATCACTGGCTGAAACTGAATGGTTTCTTTCAGTCCTATAAATACCTTGTCCCTTTTATGTGACTCAATCATCAAGTTCCTTTGATCAAATAATGAAAAAAGTGAGTTTGAGATAAATTCCCAAATTCTATATTTATCTGCAATGGAAGCTTTGGTTAACTTTACAACCACAAACATTTTTATCATAAATCAGCAAACGTACACATAAGCCTGGAAAACACAATGCCAGTGATGTGTGTTTCTTTTGTTGGGTCCTACTTAACATGTAATCTGTGTTATCTATTTCTTCCCTTATAAGCAGGCTTGTGTGAATATAGGTGAAAGTCTGGGTTTAGTTCATGAGCTTTTCTATAGTTCTTGCACTGGGAATGCAAGTGCCTGAGATGCCATTTTATAACAAAGATTCTTTAAAAAATTCTGATTACCCACACTGCTGAGCAGGCAGAAAACAAAGCATGGGTGTGACCTGTAAAACCAGAAAATGCAGCAGATTTCTGTTTTTCCCTAATTCAGCTGTACTTTAGAAGATCTGTACTCTGTACTTTCTACCAGGCCAAGAATACACTCATAATTTAAGAAACAACACCACAACAGCAGACATTAAATGATCAATGGCCCTGGATCTGGCTTTTGACTTTGCCAAATTCTTAGTGATTATGTATGTTCCCTCACAAAGTATTGAACTTTCTTTCACTGGAACATTGGAGCTCATTTCAGGCTGCATAACAGGATGTCATAAATGGAGAAAACTGGAGAAAACTTCCTCCTGCTTTCAGTTGTCAGCGCTGGGATCACTCAGAAACAGCTGGAATGCTGATTGTTCACATCACAGAGCCCCACATGTGGTTCCTTAGGAGCACACACTAATAATAGCTCTACAATATAAATAAAAGAGTGCTGCTTTGCCTATCATCTTAATCACATGGACAACTGGATAGTGACCATCAAGTGCAGATCATGGCATTTGCAGTTTCCACAGTCAGAACCACTTGAAGCTCCACATGACACCTTGAGGGCCGACTACAAAGTGTGATCTTCCATCTCAGTTGCTCATTCTGGTCAAGCCAGCCAGGATGGGATCTGCCTAGTTCCACAGCTGAAAGTATTCAGAAGCAGTCACTTGGTGCAGTGGGGAAAAGAAGGGTTGTTTAGTAATTTAAAACTTGCTCTAATTTAAATTCAATGAATTCTTGCACCTGCTTAGCTACACGTTTGAGGGCTGAATAATTCTACCTTGAATATTTATACCTTGCTTTTATACAGACCTAATAGAGTTCTTCCTTTTCCTTTCAAAACTGTCAGTTCTGCATATTTCTGCTTCTCCACTATATCCTTACTTTTTCTTAGCTTTCAAAAACCTATGTTTGCTGAGCAAAATAAGGGGAGAGTGAAAGTGGCTAACATTGTGGTAAGCTTCACTAGTGCTTCTGTAAGCTAGACAGCACATGTTTCTTCAGAAAAAACTTCAAAGAATGACACAAAATGCAAGAAATGGAAGAAGACAGCTTTGCCAATGGCAGACATTCATCCAGGATTCCTGCTATTTTAACCTTCAATTTTCAGACTTGAAGATCAGACGATCACTGATCACACTATATATAAAGTCACACTATAGCTTCCAAATTTGCTTGTGGAGTGTTCCTGTGTAAAGCAGTCTAGAAGTATCAATAGAGGTCCAAGATGTCTAATGTGGAAATGGAAATTAAAAAGCAAGGGCATATTAAAAAATAAATGGAGAAACAGTACATTGGAGCTCTATCCAAAAAGCTCAGACAATCTAAAGGTGACACTATATACTCTTTTAATTCAGAATACACAGGTTAACCAAAAGTTATCTGGCAGATATACTACAATATCAGGTATTGTCATGTTCAGTCTCAGTGCAAATATCATCATTAAAAGAAAAAAAGAGGTTTAAAAAATGTTTTGTGCAGAGCCTTTGCCTCTGCTGGCAGTCTCCCCAGTTTTCTGCCACTGTAGGTGAACACAGCACATTCTCCTTGCAGACACAATCCTCCCAGAAATCACAGAAGCATTGCTTGTTAGACCATTGCTATCTCCAGGACAGCCATTCAGGAGCTCCACAAAATTGATCTGACAATCCAAAAAGTCCTACCTTTGGTAAGAGTTGCAGAGGTTTGTTTCTGGAAAGCTGGCTGTGCTCACTTACACGTGTGGGTTCTGCTGAGAAGCAATTCTTTCACATGCTCTCTAGCTGACAGCATAACAAACACCAGGGCATGCTAACGCACGTGCCACAGTCTGTCTTACAGACAGACACCTCCATCATTCAAGAAGCTTTCTGTGCCTTTAATTTATTACTTAGCATTTGCAGTGATCAAAACCCTTTAAATATTTCTTTTTTAGCCAAGACATTTTCAGACCACAGCAAAACAGATATAGTTCAACATCTTTTCGCTGACAAGGCTACGCAATACCTCTACCATTCCAAAAAAATGCTAACAAACTCTAGTGCAGGTGATCCCAAATCTCCAAAAAGAAGAAAACTTCTATCTAAAGGCCTGGAGGTGAACCAGGAAGGCACAACCCCTCCTGGAGCCACACATATTTACATGAAGGGAGCCACAAGGTTTGGAACCCATGTCATCTTTACTGGACAGAGGTGTGGGGTCACCTACCTCCTTACTTTTTACTCATGCAGTAAACCTGAGAATTCTCTGTATCACACAAAACCTATATAATAACCTGTGCATATTAATCCATGTTCTGCTGAGAGGTAACAAATTCTAAACTGATTTAAGTAAATACTTTAACTGACCAAGGTGTTTTGGGTTTTTTAGGGGTTTCTTTTTGTTTGTTTGCTTGTTTGGTTTTTTGGGAGGTCCTTTCATTGACAATCTAAATTTGAAGGCTGTCATCTTTCTGTGCTGAATCCATTATTTGATATATAATAATCATGTTTCCTCACATTTTTTTTCACTCCCCTAATGTACCTGCACACATCATTTTATTTGTGGGCATTCAGATCTTTCCTGCCACTTGTTTTTGCACTGACATAATTTCTTTATTTTTTAAAATACAATAGACAGAAATGAACTAGAGGCTCAAGGGAGAACAGACCATAACCACACATAAACACACACTGTTCTGTGTGCAGCTATACACAAAGAAAAATTCTTTATTTATTTTTTTTTTTACTTAATAGAAATGAACTAAAACAAGGCAAATTTAAAGAGTCACATGTGGAATAAGGAAATAAAATGAGGCTTGGAGGTAAGGCAGTGAAAGCTAAGAGCATCTAAAAGAAATTCAAGGTCATCTGATCAGGCTAAACAGAAAAAAATTATGAAAACCAACTGATTTCTGAATAAGTTTCCTGTGAAAGACAAAACTGAGATGCTAAACCCACAAGATGAAAATTAGTTTTTAAGAGATAATTTTCGCAAACATGAAAAGACAAGAAGCATTTCATTCATACATAAAGTTTCTGTACTTCATCTTTCTTTACTTTCAGAGCTGTAATTTCAGCTAAGGATCAATTTTGTACCTTGATGTAAACAGAGAAATTCTAAGTGGAGAAGAAGATGCATGATTTCATGATTGCTATTTTCTCTGGGTGCTTGTGAACCAATGTCATCTGATGTTTATTGTGAAATGGATTTCTGAAGAGGGCCACCAGAGAGGAAGAAATCATGTTTCAGTACATTGGCAAAGGGAGACAAGGTGCACAGTTAAACTCATGTATCTGTAGTACAATATAATTGTCCAACAGTTGAATATTCATTGTAGAAGTAATTTTTTTTCCCAGTTAGGTATCTCCAAGAGGCTCAGAAAAAGCCAAAAATCCACTTATATGTCTGAAACAAAAGTGATTATGGAGCTGAATTCCACAGAAAAAAAGGGTTTTCTCAACAGTAAGTCCAGGCCAAAATCTATCACTTATGGTGGAAAAGCAGATTTTCCCTTTCTGTCTTTCTGGATGTCTACCTAAGTTAGAGCATATCTCTTACTTTTACCAGCACACTATCTGGCATTGCCAGGAAGTGATGCCTAATCATCACAGCTCTGCCAGCAGAAACTCCTAGTATGTCTGCCCTTGAACTAAAAAAATGGTATTACTACTGTCAGTGCTTGCTTCACTGAAAAAAAAAAGAAAAGAAGAAAAAAAGAGGTTAAAAGCAAAAAAATGGAAGCACTTTTTATATAATACATAATGAAATTGTGAAACCTACTGCCTATAGGAACAGGCAGAGGACAAAACTTTATCTGGATTTAAAAAAATTAGAGAAATTCATAGAAGAGATGTACATCATTGGATATTAAACATGAAAGCCCAGATGCAACCTCTGGCTCAGAAAAAAAATCACTAAAAAGCTGATTGCTGGGAGCTGAGAAATTATACCATGGGAAGGATCACTCTATAACTGCCTTATTTTTTCTGTTCTTTCCCTAAGGGTCAGTGTTAGAGCTAGGAGACTTTGGTCCTTTGATCTAAGCTCCCAAGCAGGTCGCAGAAGGAATAATTCCTATAAATCCTCAGTGAAAATAAACACAAATACTGCAAGTTAAAAAGGAGTCTTACCTTATTCAAATATTAGTTGGTCCTTATGGCCTTTCAAATATTGCAGCCATCTAATAGTCATGAAAATCTATGTGCGCCTGCCATGCTATAAACTTTGGAGAGATATTTAGTTTCCAGATCCCTGAGTTCTCCCACAGAAAGCAAAAGCAAGAGGTCTTAAACCAAATACATGATTTTTTAGAAGTTCCTATCTCAGACATTGTCTTGGTTATTTTCTCAAGATAATATCCCTCCCTTTCTGTTAGAAGTTTAAGAAATGCTTTATTGGGAAAAACCAAAGCCTGGGTTCATCTAACCTAACTATTTGTCCTCCACAGTTCAGACATGGACCAGATGGTCAAGTCATTTGACCATATTGTCCCATGGACAAATACATGAGTACTGCGTAATGTGGAATTCTTGCTGCCAGATCCTAGAAAAGACCTGGTGTATAACAAAGTACTCTGCTCTTGCCACTCTCTGTCCTACACATCTTCACATCGTTATATAAAACTATCCCTACCGGTTCCCATAACAACAGTGTTAGAAACAATACATAAAAGTGAAATAATAAACAAAGAAGCAGCAATCAATTCATATTCCGAGCCTTTCCAAACTCTGGCATTACCATGCTGAGACATATATTGCCTAGAGAAATGCAAATATCTCAGCCTTCCCTGAAACAGTATGTTTAGAGCTATAAACAAAGAAGATGACACCTAAACCTCTGACATCGTGCTGTCCCCACAGCTACACAACATGCCAGCAAAACCTGATAACCCAAAGACTTTTGGTTCTGATGCTACTACTTGATTGTTAAGCCTCTATGATGTCTACTTATTAATGCTTAGAAGGCTCTGTAGTACAATATTTTCCTACTAACCAAAATCAAGTAGTAAAT
This sequence comes from Cinnycerthia olivascens, assembly GCA_035048155.1. Classification (NCBI taxonomy): domain Eukaryota; kingdom Metazoa; phylum Chordata; class Aves; order Passeriformes; family Certhiidae; genus Cinnycerthia; species Cinnycerthia olivascens. The sequence goes on from JAWWMU010000106.1 coordinate 121,843,753, forward strand.
ACAATGGAAAAATGAGAGGAGCTGCTCCCATGAAGCAGTTTATGAAATATTTATATAAAATTTTGTAACCTTCACCAGAGACCAAGTTTGTTGTCAGAGCCAACAGGATATTTTCAGGAAAATAATCTTTATTATCAGTTTACTGTAGAAAAA
>JAWWMU010000106.1:121844005-121857559 GCA_035048155.1 Cinnycerthia olivascens
AACAAGACTGAAAGATGTAGCAAGACACCACTCAATATACTATAAAGGTTTTCCCATTACATCTCAGTGACATCTTTTTGCAAGGAATAGATGTGCCGATAACATACCTTGCCTCTCTCAAAAATTATTTATAGTAGAATTTCTGCTAAAACGTGGTATCACTTCTGTGCTTTGAATAATAATATAAGTTATATCTATTCAAATTTACCTGATGAACAAATAATTTTCTTTCTCTTTTGATGTACTTTTATATTTTCTCAATACCTCTATTCCTGCATTGCTGTATTCCTTCTATTCTGTGTTATCTGAAAAGTTGTTAACGAAATACATGTAATACAGTGAAATTCATGTAGATATAGAGATCACATCTGTATCGCAGTGATAGACTCTTTTTGTCTCTCCTTTCTCCAATTAGCCTCTGATAATGTGAGCAGACTAACGTGATTACAGGTAATGAACCAGTTATTATTTCTACAGTCATGCTGAACTGTTTTTCCTTTGACTTAAGTATGTTTAAAAATAACAAGCTTTCATTATGCTTTTTATTGATGGTCACATTCACACTCCAAGTCAGCTAATCAGCCACGAGCACATAACAATATGATTTGAGTGCTTATTGCTCATATGACTACACTTCTAAACTTAGCAAGCCAACATGCAGAAATATGTGTAGCTACAATTTATAGACAGAGTCTAACCCTGGAAAGACATGAACGCTCATGAACAGTGCACATGGACATGCACTGCTTATGCCTTGTGCATCACTTTGTTTCAAAAAAAGCAAAAGTAGTACAAGGAAGAGAAGAGAGGAATGAGCTAAAGAGAGTCAGGGCAAGACTGAGTTTGGCTTGGTAGCACTGTTTCTGTGTTTTAATCTCCAGAAACCCAATTCACCTCACAGTGAGGAGTTGGTAGAGCTTTTCTGCCCTGTGAGCTCCCTTGGAAAGGATTCTGAAGCAATTATTAATATATATGCATATATTTATGTTGCAGCCTGTCCTGGGGAAAGAAGGCAAAACTCCTGAGCAAATCTGGGGCCAATACAGCATCAACAACACTTGGAGTCACCTGGTCAAGGATGGTCTCTGATAGCTAAAACAGCTCCATGTGCACACATTTATTTCCAAGACTCTCAAGAAGCTATGCCACTGCACATCTTCAAGCAACAGCAAGTCACTGCTTTGCTTGGAAATCATGGCTCCTGTTCACACTTCTCACTTTAGAAGAACAGCAAAAATCCTCAGGGTGTCTTCTGCTGCCAGAGGTGTGGTGTGATAGCAGAGCAGTTCAGAGAGCATTTTAGACCCTACTTTAAGTAAATGCAACAAATAGGTTTTGGGTAAAGAATAAGAGTTCACGCCTAAAGCAAATTACGGAATTTAGATAGTCAGCTATAGCTTTTGTAACTAAGAAATTTCACATTCCTAGCACAGACAGACAAGGTAAGTTCACATTAAACCACAGAACTCCCAGCTGTCCTTGTCAAATATGCTTATAAACCAGGCCCTGCCCATTTTCTATTGAGGCCTGAGCAGCTAAGCCACTTCTCAGAGTATTCAAACATGTTTCTTACTTACCTTCCAGCCTGACTTCCCACATGTATGGTTTCACAGATGGATAGAAAAGCTTAGGCTCCTAGCAGACATGCAGAAAGCTGCATGTCTGATGCATCAGCACACTTTTCTGATTTTCAGCCCTTATTCTAAATACAGTTTCTGATGTGGTTTTTTTTTTGGGTTGTCTGGGTTGGTTTTTTTTCCCCACTGCCTGCTCCTTTTAAAGAGGAAAGAGTAACACTCAATTATTTTAAAGAAATTGAGCTATCTTTAGGAAAGATTTAAAAACTCATTTAAGGTGCTTCCCTTTAGCAGAAGAAGCCTTTGTAGGAGGTTTTAAAACTTTTCTAGAAATTGCTTTTACACCTTGTGGGCTGTTTTGGATTCTTTTGTAAGATGCTTAAATTTTCCCTTAAGCATAGGCCCTTGCTTGGTAGCTTCAGATTTTGGACTACATTTGAGAAGCTGGATGCCTCAGAGTTAGGTATTGAAGCACTTTATTTTAGGCACTTATGTTCTTAGTTAGATCCAGCCTTTTAAACTATGAACATTGCAGAAAAGACTCTCTGCATTAAGAAGAATTTATATTAAGCCATAGAAAAATGTTAAATTTTAATGGGGTAGAGCACTCAAACTTGGTTCTTACTAGTGAGAATCTCATTTACAAAATGGCTGCTAATGAAATCTCAGAGAAAAAATATTGGTTTCAAAGCAACATTAAAATAAAGACAAATGACTGAGGAATTATTGTTTTCAATAAGTTCTTTTTTCATGTGCTAATTACAGAGTAAGAAAGTGATTCGAGCATCTTATTATCTATCCCTCCTTTTTCTGCCAGAAGTTTATAAAGGGTGTGAAAATGGAGGGGTATAGTAATAATTTCATTTATGTTTTAAAGAAAATAATCAGGTTAGCTAGCATTTAATACTGAGAGCTTGGGGATTCCATTTGCATGACTTTGAAAGACAAATACAATGCTATCAGTTCTGTCAGTGAAAGGAAAGATGGGGCCTTGAGCAGATGTATTTATTTATATGTAGACAAAAAAGCCATCTCATCTGAAAATGAATTGACACAGGAGAGAAACCCACCAGGATATAGTCACAGATATTAATTTTTTTATGATTAGTGAAGTTACTCAGATTTGACGAAAAAGCTTTACTGCTAAGTTTTTTGACATTTTTTACATAAGATCTTGGGGGAGGGGGAACCCCACAAAAACTGTATCAACAGTGTCTAAAAATATTACAGTTACCCCAGGCAAAATCTCTTGAAATAATATAACTATTACTGTGGTTGAAATGTTTGCAAGTTGCAAATTTCCAGCATACTTTATAAACACATCTTCTGTGCTCAGGGATTAAAATGAGAGAGAGATACATTTTGTAGAATGCTACTAAAAAGAATGAAGTGTTCAGTACATTATAAAGCAGAAGATAAATTCCTCTTGTTTTAAATGTCAGCAGACACTGAGGCCTGGTGTCATATGATGTTTCTGCATTCAGCTAAAGCCCACACTCCTAGAGGAGAGCAGTTTGCTGAGACCCCTCTGGAGCAATTCTTTGATTCCATGATTCTTTGACAGTTTCTGAAAATCTCAGCTCCTCCCAGAAGGTACTGTATCCTGAGAATCACTGCTGAGTTTTCTCAGCATATCACTCTTGCATTTCGGATTTTTCCATGGATACACACCAAATCCTAGAATTACTTGCAAAACTGCATTGCTGACATTCAAAGAGATGCACCAGTTTTGTCCTGCTTACCTCACAGATCTCCTGGATAAGTATTTGCTTAGTCATTCCCTGAGGTCCTACCCTGCTGGTCTCCTGTCAAATCCTTTGGCTCTTGCCCTTTCAGCTCCTCTCTCCTCCAACATGGAAGCTGTTGCTGGTGAACATTCACGGATCAGAGAGGCTTTTTCTGCCTCTTTTACAAACACCCGTTAAATCTTCAGTTCTCTTCAGTTTCTGCCCAGCATTCCTTAACAAAAATGCTGCAGGCTGTCAGCCCATACTTTGAATAACAATTGTTAGGATTTATTCTTAAATATAAACAGCCAGGAGGAGTCCGGAGGTGCTAAGCAGTCACAGCCTGATGAATAATATATGTCATTCCCAGCTAAACCCAACAGCATCCAGTCCTGGGCTACTTGTCAGAGCCACAGGAAAGAGCAACATCAGCAAGCACATGCCAAGGATGCCCAAGAGCCAGCAGTGCCCCCAGTCTCCCAGACAACTGTCCCATGTCAGCCAGCAGCCTCTGCCACCTCTCACCAGACCCCTGGATGATGAGATGAGCCTGAGCCCTCACTGAGTGTTAGGCAGGATTCTGGCAGGCATTCTACCATGGGTGTCGCCTCCAGGACAAAAATAGGCCATCTGCAGAGAACTGTGATCAGGAAGACATGTAATGTATGGGTCAAAAGGGAGAGCAAAACAAAGAAATGCTTTAAAAAAAAACAGGTGGAGCCCATATGCAAAGGGCTTTAAGCAGTCTCATTTTCTGTTGCACCAAACCAAATATCAGCCTGCTGAGCAGCAAATAAAAAAAATGCTACCTGTGAGGTAGTAATTCCTTAATCTCTTATGGCCATTTCCCAAGCAGATGTTCCAGGTCTATAGTTCCTAGAGACCAGCTTTTCCTCAAGTGACAGACCAGCCTTTAAGTAATTGAGAAGTTCCCTTGAAACTGCTTTGTTTCCATCCCTCACTAAGTCTTCCCTCACTCTGCATAAAAGTACTTTGCATCTCTTCCAAGGGTCCTCTCTATTCCCAGCCATTCCCACCAGACCTCGATTGAAAAGGCTGACTTCAAAGAACTCACATATTCCTCCTGAACAACGTAAGTGGGTTTATCTGAGATCAGGGTCTGAAACGCTTGCCCATGGGCAAGCTGCATGTCAGATTTAACTCTTTGATTGCAGAAAGGCAGAACACAGGTAAAAAGTGGCACGTGGCTTTTGTGGCCACAGAAATAATGCCAAAGTCTGCCACATTCTTTTTGGCTGCCTCCATTGGAGCCTGGTTCACCGACCAAACATGCAGGCAAAGCTAATGGGAGGATGCCAGGACATATATCATCATGCAGGACATATCATACCCTTTAAGAAATTTAGCACAAAGTGATTTCTGCATGAAAATTATGATGTTGACCGCACAAGGATTTTTAGGCATCACTTGTCCTAGAAATTAAAAGGAGAGGGATAGTACTCATTCTTCACATGCATGGATTTGAGCTATAATTCAGCACCATAAGGGACTTGGCTTCAATGTAGATATTCAGTCTGTTCTTACACTCTTGTATTTATCATGTACACCAACCATGACAGTGCCAACCTATAGAAATTCAGGTGTATTCTGAACTTTTTTTTTGGGCTGGTTTTGACTTTTTGATTTTATTTTTATTTTTCTCTGAGCTAATTATTTAACAAGGAACCACAAACTTCAGAAGAAATTGTCAATGTCAGAAGAAAGGAGAGATGTCATGTGGCCAGCAGTGCTTGGAAGGATTTTCTACCAGATTGAGGTAGAAAAGACAGAGGCTGCTTCAGTCACCTTTGCTAGGAAAAGCCTCATGTTCTGGAGCCGAGGACTCAGACTGGCTCTCCTGAACTGGAGATCACAGTCTGGAAGTTGGTTTGTTAAAGTAAAGAAGATATCAGAGGTTTCTTCCTCCTATGACTTTCAAGTCTCTTTCCACAGACTTTCAGACATAAGAGATGTCCAGCCTTTTAATTTAACCAAATTGCATTCCAAGTTGGTGTCTTCATTTTTTTAAAGATGCCTACTACGTGTTTGTGTGCTATGCATATTGCATATTTTAACACCACTACAATAATGATATCTGAGCAAATAATTTGCAGTGAATAACTTGAAGAATTTCATATTTTCTCTCACAATTTGGCTGGCAGCAGCTAACCATGTTCTTGAATCTGTTGATCATTCAGAGTTATACCACTGGTTATTTTAGAGATATAATTTCAAGTCTACAGATTGTTTATTAACCTTTTAAGGAAAGTATAGGGAAAATGTTAATTTTGAGTTGCCATAGATATTTTAGATTGAATGCAGAGATCACATTATCTACATAAATATTTATTATTGAAAGTCATTAATTTCTGTCAACATGGAAAGGTAATATAAAATGACATTCTATTTGGTTTCATCTGCCTCCAGTTCAGACAAAGAGACCAGATAAAACACCACAAAAGTTTAAAACAGATCCACCATAACAACACTTGAACAGTGATGAACAAACCAATATATTTTATTGCTTTTGAATCAAATTAACATTAACAGAATAGGCATACTGCAACTTTCCAATACTGAAGAGGCAATAGCAACAGCCTAAGTACTGGTGTTTCCATTTTTTTCCCAAAGCAAATACCAGATCCTGCAGAATCCCTGAATTGTCATGTCCATTGGATTAAGATCCACCTTCAAGTATACCTTATCACATTCTGTCATGCTGGCATTACCTGACAAGAGCAGCAGAAACTGTGGATAGAGTAGAAATTCTGTTCAGAACACTCACATGTGTTAGATTTCCACTGGTATTTCATCTTAGTATCTCTTTAATAAATAAACATTTATGAATAAACAAATACTAGAGTGGACGGGTATTATTTACTACATTTGTGATTGAAGATGAAAAATATCCCTGATTTATGTTGGCATATATTGGGAAGGGTTTTAGAAAACCCATCTCCTAATGTGGAGACTAAATATAGGCACTGGGAAAACCCTTTTGGTATATAGAAGGCTTGGTTGCATGATTAACATCTGGAATGTATTCATTTCTTCTATAAACTACATATGACTCCCTTTCTACTGCATTCCTTGAGCAGCAAGCAACATGGATGTATTAATATTAACATGCCTTTGATTCGCTTCTCCCCATTTTACAGTCTACTGCCATATGCCAACAGCATGTCATTGGGCATGATGTAACCAAGTCTGCCCCAGGAAATTCAGAGAGACTATTTTACTATAAATTGGGCCTAAAAAGACCACAATTTAATTTTATACCATTAGTTAAGCTGAAAAATATGAAAAGGACTTTGGCTCTGCACTACCTTTCTACTTCTGCGGTGATAGAAAAGGCAAAAAACTCACTCAAGCCTACAGCTGAGATTTCCCAAGAGGCAAAGGAAAACCAAGGTAGACTAAACTGCATGCAGAAAACCTTATTCCTGCCAGGGACAGGGGTAGAAAGTAGGACAGCATGTAGATGGAAGGAGCACTGCCCAGGATGTCTTAGCCTGTCCCCCCTACCAGAATGCCAACACTGTTTTACAGCCACCTCTGCTGGTATGGTGTAGGTAACCCCCCCAGCATGGTGTAGGACTCTGCTGACCAATACTCTCCTATAAAATATTATTCAGGACAAAAAAATGAGATGATTACCCTGTTTGTTTCAGAGGGATGGAAAGCAAGACAGCCACGGCTCTCGATGATAAGGACAGGGTGGGGCTGCAGTGCCCTGTGCTGGTGTAGCTGTAACCTCTGATAGCTGCAGCACACTACACTGGAGAGGCTTGAGCTTGTGTTTGCACCTCCACCCTCTGCCAAGAGTGACCTCATCATAGCTGTAGCTCTGGTCTTTGTTCTCAGGTTGATCTTCTCCACCATGACCTGTTAGCCAATGCTTAATAATTGCTGTATATGTTTATTTGTAGTCCACTAGATGGATTCAGAGTTTGAAATTGTATGCCTGTTATGGCCATGTGTGCTGAATATAGAGAACAGCATGAATGCCCCATTGCTATTCTTTAAAGAAACTTGAAAATTCCAAGATTTTAATGGTGTTAATTACTTTAGAACAATAAAAGTTTTGCAAACTGTGTAAGAGACTGGGTACATTGAGGTTTCAGTAATAAGATCAGCATCTTTTCAACTGTTTCAACTGTTGAAAGTAAGTAAAGGCAAATATTGCATGATTGCTCTTAATGTTTAATGAAAAAACAATGTGTTGCTTTCACTGGTAATGTATTTGCTTCTGAGATGTGCCATCAAGATTCACAGCACGGATTTAAACTGATTTCAAGTAGCTCCAACAAAAAGTCAGTTTTTGACAGGGCATTGAATGTCACTTGTTTGCCTCTTCTAGAATTGAGTCATCTGGAATATTACACCAGTTCTGGGGTACTACATTGCTAAAAAGATTGGAATAAATCTGAAATAAAGGTCAGAAGTCTATAAAATATGCTGGAAAATGAAAGAATACATAAGTTGGAGTTATTTTGCTCAGAAAAGAAGGCAGAATGTGACGTCTTCATCATTAAAGGCTTTTAAGAGTAGGCTGGAAAAAAAACATCTGTCAGAAGTGACATGGTTGTAGATAATCCTGTCATGTGCAGGGGAATAGATTGGATGACTTCCCAAGAGTTTTTTCAGCTGTTAGGTTCTATTATAGAGCAGATCCTGTCTGTTGTCAAGTGATACCTTGGGTTTGGAGAGAACCTGACAATATGGAGAAGCTTGCTGAACCCCTGAGCATTTTTACATCACATAATGGGCTCTGAAACTGTCCTACTCTATGTGACTGCCCCTGCTGAGACAGAAAGGACAGTACAGCTGGGAGGAAGCTTTTCATATAGAGTAATTTATTTCAAACTACAAAGAAACATAGGAATGTAAAAATAGCATTAAGAGATCTTGATTTCTGGGAAGTCAGAAAAATACTTGAGGCATTCCACTTTATGAGACCATGGAGAACATTCAGAAGCTTTTTCTTACCTCTCATCTTTAAAAATTTTTCACTTGATTAGACAATAGGATTTTGACCTGACACCTGGAGCATTTAATTATGTGAACGCTTAACATATCCCATATAAGAATATGACACCTTTTTAGTCACTCTATAACAAACATATATGTCAGCAGCTAGTAAATAAAATTTTTTAAATATATTTTTGCACTGTTTTCATTTCCATAATGGTATAGTCCAGCTTTATGGACTTGTAACATCTTGTATGACAAGCTTTGCTTTTTTTTTAAACCGTATATTTTAATTAAGCATTTTAGATATTTTATTTTCAAACAGCAGCCCTGTCTCCTCTCTGTGTTTCAGTGATTTCAGTGATTACACAGACAAACAAAACAAATCCCTAACTTAGCTGCTGATTTTAGCACTACATTATTACAAACAGCAACCCTGGTTCAGTTTGAATTACTAAATGTTTTTCATTTAGGGCATAGCAATGGATACTGTTATTTTCTCTCTCTCTCTCTCACCAACACACATACTACCATATGGAGCACATTGCCATGTGTGTATTCCAGGCTCTCAGCCTCCATTATACATCCATGTGCAGCATTGTCTGGGCTCTAACCAAGCCAGAACAACAGCAGTGCCTGGTGCAGGCATCCCAGAATTAAAACTCTGCTGGATGAAGGTAGTGCTATACAAAGTCAGCATGGGCTTCAGCTGCACTTCACATTAATTTTTAGCCTGTCTTTATATCTCAGTTTTCTGCCTCTATGCAATGCTTTATCTGTTACTGCATTTATTACTCTTTGATTTTTTTGAAGCAAAGCAAGAAAACAAACAAAAATGTGAGAAGATCAGTCTCTTTCTTAACCTTCACATCTGATTGAGAATCAGAGAACAAAGAAGATTTTTAGCCAGCTTGTCACCCTCATACCACTGTGCCAACCTAACCCCAGGCAGGAGTCCAAAAATGATGAGTAAGAGTAAGAAATTTTTCTGGTAAATGTAAATCTTCTGAACACAGTCTCATTCTTGGTTGCACTCTCAGTTCCCATGCACTGGAAGGAGATGGCATACAAGCCAGAACATCTGTCCTTAGTCACTGGAGATTTATCAGATAATCTTCAGGGATCAGACATGTTTGTTGCTCAGCTGCTTTTTGCCACCAGAGCTCCTGGAATTGACCCTTGGTCTAATAAAAGCAGGGGGAGGGGATTACTTTAAATTTGAAGTAAACCAAAAACAGGCTTCCTGTGACATGTAATTTGTAAGAATGCAGCAAAGACTCCAAGAAGCACAAGCTGCATCACCATCCCCACCACAAAATTAAAGCATTGTCGTTAACTATGCACAGAACCCACTGAACTCAAAGCAGCTTTCCAAAACCAAACCGTTCCTTTCTTAAGCAATCACTGCAAATTGCAAAAGCAACAAATGTTTTAACCACAAATGAAGGAGCCACTGCCTGTCCACAACGCTTCTTATGAAATCTCCCACTTACTAAGGAAACATTTGAAAACATTTTCTAGTGTGAAATTGGTGAAAGATCTATGCTTTCCAGGAGGTATTGAAATTCTCTTTTTCTGGACACAGACATAGGTTGAAGATAATGAAGGAAAACCACACATTCCAGCTGTCAGAAAGTTTGGAGCTTTTTCTCCATGATGAAATTGGTGAGCAGTAGTAACCTTGGAGAAGTAGAACTGAAAAGAAAATTTAAAAAAGAAAAAAATAAAAGCAGCTTTCATTTTGATTATTGATTAGAGAATAGACACAGAGGTTACAATAGAAAAAGTAGTACCACAGAAAGGTGTCTGAAAGCAAACACACAAAATGCAGAGATTATGATGAAAAATCCTTACTACAACATAGGATTTATTTTCTGAAGCAAGAGATTGCCAGGGACAGACCTCATTAGCATGATGAGAGCCTTTCTAAGATAGATCGTGAAAAGGGATTTGTCCTCTCACTAAATCAAAAAGCTACCATTCTGACTTTTCTGGATTATCCTTCTTCTGGTGTCAGGAGCAAACTCTGTTCTGTAAAGGGACTCTATGTGATTAGCTGCATCCTGGTAAAAACCCAGCACTCACCAGCTCACAGCTGACCAGGGTTCCTGGGGACTGACACCAGTTCACAGGAGCACTACAAGGCTTGAGGGCATGGGGTGTAATCATGCAGGAGTGCCTTCTCTGTTTCCAGGCTGCTTAGAATTCAAGATAAGATAGAAAACTCTCAGAACAGCAGGGCCCTGACTGCTGTAGCACAAGCAGAGGAGCTCTATAATTTTCTGTTTCACAAATGAAAGTTCATTACCAGTGACTTTCTCCTCTATGACAAGTTTGCAGATTTGAGTAGAGGAGAACATTTGGTCATTTCTTGTACTTAGCTCAAGAGTGAAGTTCAAACTATTAAAGCTCAGACATAAATGCTAAGCAGCTGAATGTGCATTTAGGGATCTGAGCACACAGTGTGTATATAAATCTCTGCAAGAGCAGTGGGGAGCAGCATCTCATGGCTATAAAACACTTTCAAAGATAAAAGTCTCCACAAAGACACTTATTTGCACTGTGTTTTAGTGTAATTCTGGAGAATAGAAAGGAAATTCAGAAATGGGAAGCAAGAGAGAAAATGGAGAGAAATGGAAGCAAAAGCAAAGACAGTGTAAGAAAAATACATTAGAAGGAGATAACAAAGCAAGAAGGTGATAAGATGAAGTGCAAAAAATAATCTGAAAAGCCTTTCCAAAACAAGACAGAAGTAAAAACATAATCCAATGTGGAACAGATGAAGAGCAAAAAAAGACTGGAAAATGAAAAAGAAAAAAAACCCAACAAACAGTGGAATAAAAATAGAGTTACAGTATGGAGACAAGAAAATAAATAAACATGCAAGGAAAGTAAGGAAAATGTTAATGAGGTATTTTTTCATAGTCTCTTTTCCACAAAAAGGGTAAAGTTAAGTGAATTCAGGAATGTATGAATGATATACTCTGTATTTAGAACAACAGTGGCCAAGATTCTGAGTCAATGCATAGCAGAGCTGTTAAATCTCTTGGGTTTAAGGCATTAAACCAAGAAAAAACATTTTCTTCATCCTACTTAGTGGCAGCAGCAGCATCACTTCTCTTTCCAAAACACAGAAGTTGAGTTCACAGGTTCTGCAGTCTGGATCTGGGAGGGCTGGGTACCTCACTAAATGTTACTCTGTTCTCTCTGAAGTCCAGGTATGAGTGAACTGCATATTTATACTTTTTTACCTGAAGTTCCGCTTGTTCCATGCATCCATCTTTCCACATAATACTGTGTTCCCCACTTTCACCAGGAAGAGGCCACCCATTGAAAAAGTTCTAAACAGCACTGGCAGGGTTGTGGCTCTGCAAAACCCTGAAAGAAAGCAAAAGTTCTGCTCAGGAAGTATAAGATCCTTCCTGCCCCATGTGATTTTAAACCTACTCCAGAATATTCTGGAATACATCTTAGAGGCTAATTATGGGTCCAGCTCTACTCTGTGCCTTAGGAAAGCCTTTCTGACTGCCTTGTGGAAGCTGCAATAGATTTTTAATTTTTTCCTCTGTCAGCACTAAAATCACACTCATGGATTAAAAATAAAAATCTCAACCAGCTAAATTATATAGGTCTTTTTTGAAACATACTTTTACGATTTGCATAATTTAGTGTTGTGGTTAGTAATAAACATGAAGAAACAGGACTCCTTCTCAGGAACACCAAATCTTAAGAAGGTGGTTATTCAAATGACTACTTTTGTTTATGGAAATATAACATTTTAAAAATAGAAAGTGGTTTGATTTTTTGATCTTCTATTTAAAAGGAAAAAATGTGATTCAATAGAATTAGTAACACTTGCAGCATATCAACCCACTCTCTCATAGAAAAGCAATTTAGCAAAATGAATGTGGTTGGAAAGTCAGGCCAGAATAACAACAACTAACTTCAGATCCACCCAAGATTTGTATGGGGGCCACACCAATTAACATAATAGTTTCTTTGTTGGGAAGTGAAGCCTTTGTGCTTGGGATGCTTCCCAATTAAAGACTTTTACTTGAAGTGGGATTTAATTTTAACGTTTCAATACTAGAGCATTTCCTTGCTGCTTCTGCTTTCATTTCAAATGATGCTGAGGTTATATTTTCTTCTTGGTGCTGCTGTCACTGAGCCTCTCCAGTGTTTTTATTTACTGCAAGGGAGTGACAGTGAAAGAGGAGTATGCCAAGAATCATGGCTTCCCCAATGTCATTCCTCATAAGGAATGACCAAAATTGTGTAAGGTCAAAGTAATGAAAAATTTAGAAGAAAAAAACATTAATGGGAGGCTTTAGAAATGTGAAGAACTGAGTTCCTTTTCAACAAACTTTACATTATTGTCATTAAAATCTTTCAAAAAACTAAACATCAGATAAAAAACAGTCTCTGCTAGATCTGAATGGAAAAAAACATGAATAAAGTGAGCACTAAATTTGATTTTTTTATGTTTGCAGACTATCAATAGGGTAAGCACAGTTCCCTTACACTTAAGGATTTATCAAATGTATGGGACAAATACCTTTCTTAAGAATCTGTGGTACTTAAGTTTGGCTTTTCTTGCTTAGGTGTGACCAATCAGCTAATTCTTAAATCATTTTATATTATTCTTCCAGAAGCATGCTAGCCTGAAACTCTATATGAAATTAAAATGTTCTTTCCATGCAAACATTCTTTTGACATGAAAGCATTTTTTCACTAGCATGTCAGCAAAACACAGCTGCTTGAATTATCATAAAAATAAACCAAGCCACAGAAGTAAATTAATTGAAATCCAGATCCACTGAGATCTAACTTCAAATAATTTTCAAGTAATGTTGATTTCAAGTAATGCTGCAAAAAACGATTACCAGTGATACATAAAAAAGTGAAGCAGAACAAAAGCTATCAGTAGCTCTCAAAGCCACTTGAGATCAGGATGTGGACAGAATGAAGTTTTCAAGTGACTTAAAAACAACATGACATTTTAGGGATGCACAATATGAATTTAGGGAAGTGAACAGATTAAGTGTTGCTATGTTGAGAAGATGCATGAAACAACTCAGTGCATTCTGAAGCAGCTAAATAAGTCATCCCATAAGATGAATATTAGTGGTCCAAGCATATATTAACATACATATGTGTCCAAACATCCTCTCAGGCACTCTTCAGATCTGCTCTAATGTTTGACTACCCTCAAAAACTAGTACTGATTTCAGGTTTGGTATAACTCTGAGTAAAACAAGACAGTTTAATATTTATATTTG
>JAWWMU010000106.1:121857659-121890151 GCA_035048155.1 Cinnycerthia olivascens
AATATTAGTGGTCCAAGCATATATTAACATACATATGTGTCCAAACATCCTCTCAGGCACTCTTCAGATCTGCTCTACCCTCAAAAACTAGTACTGATTTCAGGTTTGGTATAACTCTGAGTAAAACAAGACAGTTTAATATTTATATTTGCATAGTCCAGAAGAGACAGAATCAAGACAAACACAAACCCAAGGTTTTCACCCCTGGGACTGATGTTATCCAAGAACTGCCAACTTTAAAAGTGATAGAAGAGTGTTGACGGATTGGGGATAAGGTCCAATCAAAGGAATTTTGTCTTATATGGATTCAGTTTTAGAAATTCCCTGGCTTTCCAGTACTGTAAATCAGCCAAACAGACACATTGGAAAGACATCATAAAATATTTTTTTAGACTGCAGAAGAAGGTCTGCATGTTATCTAAATAGATGTAGTTCAACAGATCATGGGCTTGACCCTCCCCTCATTTACATGAATGTAACTCTGCTAATCTCACTAGAGTTACTTCAAATACCCATTTGTAATGGAAAGTGCAATCCAGGTCTAAATCTGTGTGTGATATAAACCTGGCAAAATATATAAATCCAAACAATTATTTGGCCTAGCCCCTAAGATACCTGATTACACAGCAAGACATAGTTGATTTATGAATGCTGAAATTAACATGGAATGAATCCACTCTGAAGTAATGTCAGAAAGGCCTTTGCTGGAGTATATTTTCATCAAAAGAATTTGGAGAAAGGAAGGATCTGAAACAACTGATAAGTTCACAAGCAACATTAAAAAAAAAAAAAATCCAAATAAAACCCCAGTATAATTCAACATATTCAAATCAATTTCTATGTTTTTGAAGAACAATTCAAGCATAGTATTTGCTCACTGCTTATTACTGAAAATATAATAGACACTGAGCATGGGGAGCACCAATCCATTTGCTTGTGATCTGAAAATCCAAAATTCTTGTCTGAAATCCATTCTTAATCTAATTCCACAAAAAATACTTATGAAACTGAATACCATTTGCCTAAAAAAGCAAACTGGTATAAATTAATGACATTTTCTCTGCAATGTGAAAGTAGCTGAAATTTCTAATTATGGCAATTTATCACAAATCAAAAGAGCTTAACTATGAAAGGCTAAACTGAATGAGAAAATAGAGCATAGTCTTTCTCCAGTGAGGAAGGCCAAAGATTAGCAACTAGAAAAATAGACAGTTGAGTCTCTGGAATAAATATAATTTAATTCTCAACAGAAAGCAAGTAAAAGTTAGAATACTATCGGCAGTCAGATATACAATTACATTTACAAACATATATGTAAATTCATATTCATGCAGATATGTGCACATGTATAAATATACATACACGCATGTATATATGTATCTGAATTGAAGGATATATGAATAAATTCAACGCTATGAAGGACTATGAATTGAGAAAATCTAAAATGTCAAACTAAGCATTTAAATCTCTCAAAATAAATAATTTTCTAGAACTTTTTAGTGACAGGTCAAAAACTAATTGTAGTCATTACATACACAATCTTCTGGAACTCTGAAGCATATAAATGGGTAAACTTGCAAAGGAATTAAAGCTAAAAGGCATAGCTGTATATTTTCCACTGTTCATATCCAATTCTTCTACCACAATGAATAAAATGCATTTCAGGCAATTTTTTCTTATTTTGAAACTTTTTTTTTTCCTCCTCCTCTTACTACATAATATGTAACATCAGCTTTGGTTCATATTCCCAGTGACCTTCTGTCTTCTAAGAGCACACAGAAGAGAGGGAAAACAATCCCTTGTTTCAGCATCTTCTCTTCTGTTGCAGAATGCCAAATGTACAGAAACCCACTGAATTTTTGGGGGGATGGTTGTTCTTGTTTTCTTTTAAATGTTCCATATAATGAGCAGTATTTCTGGAAAAACTGAACAGTGTCTTTTTCAAGGATCCTCCTATAAGTACAGAACCTACTCTAAAAGAAACATTCTAAGATTTTCTGACCAAACCCTGCTATGGCTGAGCTAAACCAAAATTCAAATGGAAACAAATTAGTGTCCATAGATCAATTGCTCACTCAGGAACCCTGTTATTACAGATTCTTCAAGAGTGGAGTCGAAAAAAAGTAGGGTTGACCAAAATATTAATTTATAGTTCTGTTCATTTTCTGCACAATGTTTTTGTCATGCTATCATTATTTATAGTGTAGCAGTCAAGGAATTGTGCTGGTTTGTGATAGGTACAACACAGACAAGCAGAAAAATCTCCCTGTCCCTGAGGATTCACAGCCGAGCTGTCAGATAGGATGCTGCAGGTGAACAAAGCAGACAATGAAGTTCATGCTGACTGGAAAAAGGAGAGAAATAAAAATAAAATGGGCTGAGCAGAAAAGCTGACTCTTTTCTAAGCATACCATTGCCAAGTAGTTGTGACTTCTAGGCACAGCAGCTGTAAGAAGAGCTTTAAGAGAGGATTAAACAATACAGCAGATATTTCTATCAAACAATATGATCTTTTTACTTTAGTTTACGTTTGGGAGTAAATATTTTGACAGTTTTTCCTGAGTGAAAAATGGGCCAATACCTCAGAAAAGAGCAATAAGACCTAACAGAAATGACCAACTTAAAGGCCAGAACAAGGGTGAACTCTCATCACCTTTCCCAGCATTTCAAGGGACAATGAAAATATTGTACATTCTTAGGACAAACTTCAACTAAGGTAACCATATCTGACTCATGAGCATCTCTGTAAATTAGGAATATATGTGCACTAAAGGAGCAATATTAGAAATCTGGAACTAACAAAACATAGAAATTCTATCACCAGAGCATTTCTAGGTGATAATTAACAGCACAAACCACTTGGATGTCAGAGCAGGAGCAGGAAAATTAGGGGAGAAAGCACATTGTGTATCTCTGATAAGGCTCACATTAGCAATATTTCAGATAAAGACTCAGGGAAGGATAGTCTTCATCAGCACTTGCAGAGAGGGCCAAAAATGATTCAGGTTAGAGGCTATGCATCAGGAATACTTTTCCCTATTATTCACAAGGAGAAATAAGTCTATTAAAAGTTAATGCGATGGGAAATTGGAAATTGTGCAGCAACTTCTGTGTAGTGAAACTCATCCTTTTAAAGTAAGTTCTGAAGGCAAAAAGGAATAAATCTTTATCAGATTGTGATGTCAGAAAACCAAGATCTGTGGCTTGTGCAGTAGCCTGCAGTTGTTGCATGGATGGACATTTGTTTGCAGAAGTGACACAAACGTTGGAAATGAATGTCAGCAGTCACATCCAGTTTGTTTACAGGACTGTAGTCTGGGAACAATCCATTTTCCTATGGAGCCTATCACTGTATAATTTCTTGCACGAACTGATACAGCACTATCTCAAAACTTGTGAAGGTTTCACTCCCCTGCTATTCTCATAGCTCCAGGAGTGCAGAAGAGAATGTAAACCCAGAGCTTTTCTTTCCCCAAATTCTACAACTGAAGGGCAGATTCCCTTTTGAATTCCAAAAATAATGGCATTCTGGGGCCCTGAGACCGGAGGTGGGCGTAGAGTTACACCAGTAAACCTGCTTGAGGTTGTCAGTCTACTAAAGCCTTACATTTTTGTGGTGAAGCATTTTCAGATACAGCCAGGATGAAATAGTCTCATGAGACAAGATTTAATATCGATGGTTCACAAAAAAATACCTAAATGAAGCCAAACTCCTGTACAGAAAAGGCCCCAACTGATGTTTCGCCAAACCAGGAAATGCCTGTGAAGAAACACACATGCACTAAAAACAGCTCCCCCAGGGCCCTCGGCAAGAGCCACAGTGGGGGCAGGTGAGCACAGCCAGCTGCAAGCACACCCTAGGGCTGATCTGCAGCCCTCCAACCCCAGCCACTACAGGGGAAGCTGGCAAGGAGAGGATTATACACATTCCCAACAGCTAAAATGCAACTAAGCCAAGAGAGAAGAAATATTTATTTTGTGACTCTGTTACTCTCTGGTCAAAAATGACTGTATGAGCTGTATTTTAAAAGGAGACCCACCACTGGTACCTGGGGTACCACTGTTGTGACTTAATTAGATGAAGAATTAGATGAAATTAATTGAATTTGATGAAATTAACATGATTTGAATATATCAGTTCATACTGCAGAAATTAGAAAAACCCATGGGGTAGTCTTGGGGAGGATTTTATCACCCACGAGAACCAGTGAACAACACGCTGACACCCTTCAAACAGCAGCCCTACCCCATCACCTACACCCTGCATATGGGACACGAGGCACAGGGAGCTGAGGTGACCTCCCCATGGCTGCTCAGAAGGCCCTGGGGCCCCAGCTACTGCTCCTTAGGTCTGGCTGGGCTTTCTTATATTTTGGCCCCAGCAGCATCTAATTCTTCCAAAATCTTCAGCATACTTTCCTATTTGTTACAGTGGCACCTGCTGGCAATGGCACAGGCAAAAGCTGATTTCTTACTGTTGGGTTAAGCAGATAAGTTTAATTATGACTCAAGGTGTGCAGTATTTCATTTCTCTCTCTCTCACCCTCTCATCCTCTCTTTCGGTCTAATATAACACATTATACAGAACACAAGGAGGCTTGTTAGATTACTGTTGGAAGATGCAAGAATTGGTTAATTTTGCACCGTTTCTCCCTGTCATTATAATCTTTGCCACAAGAATGGGTACATTCTGCGAAATGTTCTGTTCTCAGTGCAGTCATTGTCATGTGAATGAGCTATCATAGAATCCTAATGCCTGAGATGTTTTATTCTTACATTCATGACATTTGTATTTCAGTGACAAAAGCTTCGCAAGGAAAGGGAATGGAAGAAATTTAATCCAGTCTCTTGATCATTTTAAAATTCTAATTTTATGGTCTTTTCTTTTCTAGACGCTGCAGCACAGTTTCCTTCATATGTACGAAGTCTGTATTTAGAGTAAGAATGAACTGATGAAATCAAACCTCTGGGATGTTTGTATTTTAATGGTGTCTGCATTAAAGACACCGTATCAGTGCAAATTGCTGATAGAAAAGGTGAAAACCAAGGAATACTTGTTAGTCATTTTTTGCCTCTTAACAGTATATGTGTTCTGTGAAAACTCTGATGAGCTGGAGCTTCTATTAAACCAGTATATAATAAAAGATCAATTATTTTCAGACATTGATAGTAGCTGATGGAATAGTTGAAAATAATATCAGAGGTAATCAGGCCAAGAAGAACATCACGAATCATTCTGAAACTGCAACAATGCAACATTTAGGATGCTTTTCTGCTTTGCCTATTTCAGTAGCAAAAATTACCATTGATTTTAATGGGACCAGGTTCAGGACCTCAGTCCTGAAATCTCCTATCCAGTTTAACTCTTTTTGTCAAGACTCTCTGAAATGGCTTCCATGAGTAACAGTTTAGACAATACCATTCTATTTTCCCTCTCCATCTCAAATATTTTTAAGCTTATCTTGCTGATTCTGGCATACCTGTAAAATATAATATTTAGCAGGTAATTCTGTAGGACTTTCCTAGCACACATATCAAGGGGTAAATTATTATGACAGGGAAAACAAAACATTCAGATCAGCAGGAGGAGGAAGGGATTCCGGCGAGGATTTTTTCCAGCAATGGGTACAAAATAATTGTTCTTCCTACGGCGTGACCATGAAAAGGTGTCTGAGCTGTCAAAATGGTATTCAGATGGCTGACTGTCAAAGACCTGCTACAGTATCACGACTGGAGATTTTAATTGCATTCAGACATCACACTGGAATACCATGAGTGCATTTTCTCCCTTCTCTGTCTTACATACACATCTTCTTTCAAAGTGTAAGCTTATATATTTATATATATTTTCACCGCTTCAAAATTGTATAATATTTTAATCTGTCTGCATGTCATGTAATAATACCCCTCTCGCTCTCTCTCTTTTTAAATAAATGTTTGCAGATTCCACTTTTGATACCAGAACTGCAAGGCCTCATTATTTCTTATTTCCAGAGGTTACAGGGTTTTAATGTTAAAATGTAATCTTTTAGATAGTTTCATTTGCCTAGCCTAACCTCTATGATCAAATAAGTACCTTTTTTTACTTTTCAAAATACTAGGATCTCAGGACCCATGCATTCTCTTAATCATTGCTCAATTTCTTTTATCCATGTTCCTTTTTTCCTTACACTCATAACAAGACTGCAGCTCAGACCTGCAAGATCTGAACTCTAGTCCATATTTTTAAAGTCATGGTTCTATAGATAATGTATTTTTTTGATTTTAGTTCACAGGTAACCTACTTAAAGATATCTAGATATGTATTTTAAATTCTTAGATAAAATGTTCAAGTAGTTGATTTTAACTTACAATAACAAAGAATTCAGAAAAGAAAATCCATAGGGAACAACCTAACAAGAACACGGTTGTACTTTTCTACCTATTTTAGAGGGATTAATTTTTCTGGGAATCTCCCTGTTTTCATGCTCTGCCTTTTTGCTTTCAGTTTTCCTTTGATATTTTTCTTTATAGTGAAAAAAATAAAACAGACACATTAACTAGAGAAAAACCACTTGTTTTTCACTCTGGATATTAAATCTTTTGGTCAAAAATGTGTGCTGGGGAGAATAGCTGCTATTCCCACTGTGAATGTAACCAGTCTGTACTAGAAACCTTCCCATTCCTCATTACTCAAATTAAGTTTTCAAAGGAAAAAAAAAAAAATGAGATCTGGTGTTTCCTTCATGACCTTACCTTACACAGGGACAACTTTTAAAACAGGTATAAGATTTAACCATGCAGATTGTCTGTATTTACAGGCTTTGCTACAGCACTGCCAACTCTAGCATCTGTGAGGGAGTAATGTGCTGTGGAGGTCCTCAGATCCCAAATCTATCTTGATATGATACAGCAATAACAGACAACAGAGGAAACAAGTTTTGCCTTCTTTATTCATCACCTTGTAAAGCAGCAAAAAATAAGCTTTCATTTTGAATGGAACACTTTCTGTATGAGGTTTGGGAAGAACGCACGAAAGAGTTCCCCCAGCCTCCCTCTTGTCCTGTTCAGCAAGTAAGAAATACTTAAAATCTGAGCACCAGGCAGATATTCTTCCAGTTATGGGCTATTCTGAGGTCCACCAGAGAAACGAGGTGGTAAACTGGCTGCTCAAAGAGAAGATTGAACTTGTGTGCCAGTCTCTGGTTTTTGTTCTCTTTCAGCTTGGCTGTAATCACTGAAAGCTACCCCAGACTGACTAAACAGACAATATGGGAGTGCAGGGCAGATCATGGACTTAGAATGGTGCAAAATTTGCTGAAAATTAATCCAATACGAACACTGCATTTTTTTCAGGGGGAGTTTGGGAGAGCAGGGAGCACATTTTCGGGCAACCGATAAACTCCTTTCCTAATGGCTCATTCGAGAATTTTTTTTATTCTGCCTTACAATTAACCTAATCTTATTTAACTTAGGAAAGACCTTTAGAATTGAATGGAATCTACCATTAAAGTATACTGTATATTTTTTTCCTAAACAAACTAAGCATAAAATGACTGTTCCACCTACCTGAGATAAGAAAATATCCTGCTAAAAAGCAATGTACAGGATAGGGAGATTTGAACATCTTTTCCATTATAATGGTATCCATCTTGATTCCTTGCATAGCACTCTTTTTTTCTTTGTATATAGTATATATATACATATATTATACACACACATATATACACACACACATATATGTTTATGATATATAATCTTATTTGCTACCTACATGGGTGCCTACCTTTTCTAAACTTAGGAGTCACAACATACTAGAAGGTAAAAAAATTGCAAGTCAGTCTCCTTCAGGTAACACAGCTATTTTAAACCATAATTTTAAAAAAGTATGCTTGGATTATTTTACCTACTTTCTCTGAACCTTTCATGTGCATTCAATCCATGTTTTCAAGTTTTCTTCTGCATTCATGAAGACCAGAAACTCAATTTCATTTTTAAATGAAAGCTAAGATTATCAGATGATAATTGATTCCAAGGACTAAACTTCAAGTAAAATACCAGTATCATGAGACTTCTGATAAAATCACTGAAGTTGGTAACAACTGAAGAGTCAGGCAGAGAATATCACTTTTTTAATCTCCTTTTTATATATATATATATAAAAAAAATCAGCACCACAAGTAATAACAAATATTTCTCCATGATCTTCCTATGTATTCAGTTAAACTAACAATACCTCCATCTGGTGACTACCTCCATCTGTGCCTCCCAACCTATTAACACCTCAACAATATGCAAGAAGGCAGATGTCCTTGATTTATAGGCACAGTACAGAGAACACAGGCTCCAGCTATGTACACATCAGTGAAATACAGATGATAATAATACTCCTACCAAAAGGCTGAGAGACTAAATTAATTTTTTTTTCAGAACACATGGCAATCTTTGCATAAAAGATGTTAAAAATTGAATTTAATGTTCTATGGACATATATTAAAATAATATGAAAAAGAATATTCTCTCTGCATTCTTTTTAATTAAATACTAGCGCAAAGATGACGTGATATGGTTCCAATTTTTGGACAAACTTGTCCCAAATATTCATTCCTCTGTCAGCTTCAGAAGAACCTTCAAGTATTCAAAAAGATAATTTCATGTATCAACATTCTAACGTTTAGAAAGTAAATTTTCTGCAAGGATGTAGGCAACCAGGGACAATGCTTTTCTTCCTCAACTTGTATTAATCTTCATTGGGAACTGAGAGTACTTCTCACATTTCAATGCCTGAAACAAAGAACAAAGGAGGCCAGAGGAAGGGGAAAAGGAAGGCAACCAAAGAGCTGTTAAAGAGATGGTCTAAAAAAAAGAAAAAAAGAGAAACAAAAAAACAAACCCCAAAGCCAAAAATAAACAAATGAGACAGAAAAGCAGAAGTAAATAAAAACAGAAAATGTGAAAAAGTACAAAAAACATGAGAGTTTAAAATGAAGCAAAGGACACAAGGAAAAAGCAAAAGTCAGGTAGAGGCTTGGGTATTGTCAGCAAAATAAATGGAACAAATGGAAAAAAGAAAAACAGAGAAGTGAGCAATGCAGGACACTCAGGATAAAACTGTGAAGACTAGAATAATAAGGATGATAAATAATAATATTTTCTATTTTTAATTTCCTCAGAGAAGTTACTACAAACAGCATATTACACAATGATGTAGTGATAAATATCAAAGGTTAAATCACTTTTGCAAGAAAACTGAAATGTGAGTCAATTTCTTTGCTCATGACCAGATGGTAAGACCAAGTACGCACCATGTTGTCACAAAAAGAGCTTCATAAGTTCTATAATTTACCACTGTTCACAACTTTCATTCAAGGTACTACATGGTATCCTGTATGTGTTTTGGTAGGGAATGGTTTAACTCACAATAGCAAATTTATGGGTTCCTAGTGGGACATGTTCTATTCTTATTATTTTCACTTACTTTCTTTTCTTTTGCACCACCAAAAGACAGGCCTCATTGACTGATTTGAAAAGCTTTCACATTTACAGTCCTCTCAGGAGGGCTCACACAGTGCTATCCCAGACGAGCAGGTAACAAGACACAAACAGGTCAACAGTAGTGGGACACTAAGAGAGAAAATCTTGCTAAAGCAAAGGCCCAGCTGGAAGGGATATGGGTTTTCTGACAGGGATCTAAGAGAGCTGTACCTTCATTTTATCAGAGATTAAGCATGTGCTTTTCTTCCCTCTTCTTGCTTTAATGTTGTGCACTTTGCCTACTTCACTCTCTGGAACCACTGCTTTGCTGGTACCGCCACACTCTGAAAAGAACACATATAATTGAGGTCATGCTTGAGCAACTGGATTAACTTCTAGATTATGGGAAAGTAGTGGATATTGTCTGCCTGCATCTCAGTAAGGGTTTCACCACTGTCTGCCAAAAGATCCTCAGAGACAAGGTGATGAAATATGGGCTTGGATGAACAGACAATGAGGTGCATTGAAACTGGAGGCATATCCAGACCCAGTGACAAGTGGCACAAAGCTTGGTTGGAAGCCAGTAAATGCAGTATAACCTGGGGTCAATATTGCATCCAGTCCTGCTCAATGTCTTCATTAATGATCTGGATGATGGGGCAGTGTACCCTAGGCAAGCTCATTGATAAAACAAATTTGTGAGGTGTCTGATGTGCCAGAGGATTCTGTTACCATCCAGAAGGACTTAAAAAGGCTGGAGAGATGGGCTGACAGGAACCTCATGGAGTTCAAGAAGGGAAAGTGCAAAGTCCTGCACCCGTGGAGGAATAAACCCAGGCACCGGTACATGCTGGGGGCAACACAACTAGAAAGCAGTTTGGAAAAAAACCCTGCGGCTCCTCTTGGACACCAAGTTGAACATGATCCAGCATTGCACTCTTGGGGCAAACGAGATGTGTGCTACCCTGGAGTCCATTAGACAAAGCATTGCCAGAAGGTCAAGACAGGTGATTGTTTGCCCTCTCTAGTTCCTTATCCACACCTGATGAGTCCACGCCTGAAGTGTCAGGTTCCTTTCTGAACTCCCCAGCCCAAGAGACACATGGACATGCTGGCCATACTGGCCTTACCAGCCAAGGGTCATGAAGATGTTTACGTGACTGAAGCATAGATCCATTAAGGCAAAGCTAAGAGAGGTGAAACAGTTCTGCCTGGAGAAGAGAAGGCTCATGGGGAAACCTATCAAATTATACAAATACCTGAAGGGAGGCTGCAGAGAGGACAGAGCCAGGCTCTCCTCAGTGGTGCCCAGGGAAAGGATCAGAGGCTCACACTGAAACACAGAAGATTCCCTCTGAATGCCATGAAAGAGTTTTTCACTGTAAGGGTAGCTGAGAACTTGGACAGGATGCCCAGGAAGGTTGTGTAGTCTCCCTCCTTGGAGACATTCAAAAGCTATCTGAACATGGTCCTGGACAAGGAGCTGTACGTGACCCTATTTGACCAGTATAGCTGGACCAGCTGATCTCCAAAAGTTCCTTCCTACTTCAACCATTTTGTGATTGTGTGATTCTGTGCAAATTTTTTTTTAATTTTTTTTTTAATTTTTTTATCCTTTTTCTCCCAACTTTCTTTCTCAGTAGTGATAAATTTACCTTACCTATCCTGACCTTAGCTACAGCCTCCAAATTACTGCAAGTTTACACTTACAGGTAAAAGAGTGCTCCAAAAAAACAATTATTTACAAACATTTCCTCCCAGAAACAAGTGATTTAATTCTGCATATCACTTCTTTTATTCTAAAACTAAGAAATTTGGGACCTTGCAAAGGAAAGCTGCTTCAGAGGCTGATTAGCTTTAACATCTTCCTTCTCTTTGTGTCTCAGGTCAAGTCTCCATTTAGGCTGTTGCAGTTGCAAATGACTTCAGTGATGCTCTGCATTAGTTATGTTTTATCCACATGAATCAGCTTGCAGGAGAATAAGCACCCCAGGTGTGGGCCCTCTGGTTTACAGTACTTAGGAAAATAGGTCTTCAGTGCCAATTAATTAAAGTAATATGTGACATCATAAACAGTTGTATAGTTTTTTTCTCTAAATTACTGCTGTTCAAACATAAAAATACTGTAAAATTATAGGAAATTATCTGAAGAAGGCATAAAGCTAGTGATCTTGTATACTACCAACTTAGAGTTACAGGACCCTTGGGCCCTCTGTTTCATGATGCTAAAACTATATTTTAAACATAAGTTCTCTGTCTTACATATGTTTTAATTTAAACATGGAAGGTATGGGCTACGATCTTGTGTGCATTCCAACAGTTGGATGTTCTTCAACCAAAATGTCGGCCTACTAACAAACTGCCTAATAAAAATATTTCAAGGGAAACTAAGTCAACCATGAAGACAAGATGCAAAAAAAAATTGCCTATTAGAGTATGAAAGCTAGAAGCAATACTTGAAAAAACATAATCAGAATTTTAAAAAAATATTAAAGTGGTAAATTGTGAAGCTTCAGCTCCCTTTGTCACAAAACACAGAACGTACTTTATACCAGCTTCTAATAGCTTCT
This sequence comes from Cinnycerthia olivascens, assembly GCA_035048155.1. Classification (NCBI taxonomy): domain Eukaryota; kingdom Metazoa; phylum Chordata; class Aves; order Passeriformes; family Certhiidae; genus Cinnycerthia; species Cinnycerthia olivascens. Next base: position 121,869,683 of record JAWWMU010000106.1, read on the forward strand.
GTCATAATTGGACAATTGCCCTTGTCCTCATATTCAAAATTCCGTATTTCAATGTTTCAAAGATTGACTGCTGCTGGCTTACACCCTCCCCCATTCTTTCATAGGGCACTTTGAAAGGTGGTCTGCTTTGACATGTACATCATTAGACAGGAGAGGGGAAGCAAGATATCAATATCAGAAATGAGCAATAGCAGGAAAAGAGTGTGGCAGGAAAAGAAAACATTAGAAACTGTTTGGTGTCCTGAAGTAAAAAAACAAAACAAAATAAAAAAAGCCAAACAAAACCAACAGCCAAGTTGGAATGACAGAATCTTATGTAGAGAAAAAAAAAAAAAGGAAAACGTTCACTCACTAGCCAGTTTTATCAAAGAAATAACCTGAGAAAGACTGCTTATACAGACTTTGATGACAGTGCCTAAAGTAAGAATTCTGGGTCTGAGATTTAACGATCTTGCCTACCTTTTGACTATGAGTGTAGAAATAAAGTACAGTTCAGTGACAGGTAAAACTACAGTAAAAAAACATATATCCAGTCTTATCCAGCTCATAAAAACCTTCCACAGAACAAAATATAGTACTTCCATTGTTAAAAGATTATTTAAGAGGTGATTTTTGGGAAGTAAATAAAAAATTAGCATCTGACTCATATTTAGGAGAGAAACCTAAGGTCCATCCTCAGCTACAAAGCAACCAGAGAACTTCAGGCAGAAGTTCTCTACAGACTGCTTCATTTAGGGCCCCACCGTCTTTATACTCTAGTCACAGGATTTCCATAAATGTCCAGGATTTGGCTCATACTGTTTTTAGAGACAATAATACAACTCCCATTAATTTTAAAGCAGACAAGCTAAATCAATGCTAAGAGCTTTTAAAAATCTTCTCCTAAAGGTTTTATATGACGTTCTCCTGCCACTTAAATTATACCAGGCATCACAAGAATCTCAGGTTACATTCAATAATTTGTTTGATGTAGTGGTTACTCTGTTTATTTAAAAATAACAGCTAAATTCCCAAATGAAATTAAAAGTTTAACTGGTTCTTTAGCTTTTATTGAATTCTTCTTAGGATGTCAAATCCTGTTGTTTGAAGTTCCGCAGGATCAATACACAGTATTTTGCTAACTTTTTTTTTGTTTCTAGTCTGCTTGGGTTTTCACTCACAAAATTTCACTTCCAGGTTCAACTTCACTTAAACATTCAGAGTGAATTTCAGCCAAGTCCACTAACTGTGATCTGGTTTATGTTAAAGCCAGCCCATAAAGTGCTCAAAACTGGTCCGGGATTCTTTTGAAACTGGGCCTAAGGTCTGTGTAAAAGCAAACTCAAGAAAATGTTTTGATGAGCCTAGGTTCAATATTCCAAAGTCTGTAATGAAACCTGAAACAAACCAAATTCCAATTTGTTTGGAGCTTCATACTAAGAGTGTTGTATTGCTCTGTCAAACTGATGACATTTTACCACAACTTTAACAGTGAAAGATTTTTCTTCCCATAATTTCCCCCCAAACCCCTTAGCTGCTGGAAATAGTAATGTATTACCATGGATACAAATTACAGTGTGGGGTATGAGGAAGAGAGTGGAGGTTACAGTGTATAAAGAAATTTCTTTGGAGTTGGCATTTGAAGCAGGGAATCAGATAGCACAAGATTTTTTTAATTCAAATGCATCCAGATCATAGAAATATTAATTTCAAGAAGATGAGCAAGAATAAATTGTATTTGAGTTTGTGTGTCTTTTGTAGTGTCATTTCTTGTCGGGAAAGTAAAGTGAAAACCTTCATATATTTATATGATTTAGTTTTTAGGAAGAGCAATTTTAAAATTAGTCACTTGATTGTCATTATTTTTTCTTTCAGCTGGAAAGAGAGAAAATTATTTACTTGTCCACTACTGTAACTTACATTCCTCTGCTTAGTCCATGGTTGAGTGCAAACATGCTCAGGTGCTTCGCTGTTTCAAAAACAGAGCCAGCCCTCACTTCACCATCACCATATGCAACAGTGGAAAAGAAGCCAAAGAGGGCAATCTGAAAAGTACGAAGAGAAGCAGTGGTAGACTTTCCAGAGAAGCAGCTTGGCCCCCTTCTAAAGGACCTGGCCCTTTTAAAGATGTAGACAAGTAACAAGAGAGCTAGAAGTGTTTTCCCTGTACCAGTGGTTTCCACCAAGATTCCCCAAACCAATTTATTAAAAAAACATCACGTAAGAATCCCAAGTAAAATCTATAGGAATGAAAATGGTAAAATTCCACAAAAGTTTTCCAGAAAGACTTTGCTATTTGGGAAGAAAAAATTTTAAAATTACATCATTTTGGTATACTAGAATCCTTTGCATTTAATTATATAGGAGTCACAAAGATATTTTTCTGCCATTTTTTCTAAACTAGTTCAATCCTATTAAAATATTATTTTGTGCCCATTCTATTCTATCTTTATATTTGTGGTACAATTCTTTTTGTTAGGGTTGCTAAATATACTTCCCAAATAGAGGAGCCAATTAATTTCCAGAGAAGGCCGACCTGTTCTCCCACTCCAGCTGGTGACAAGGCCAGCCCCCAGCTCCATGACATCAGCATCCATCCCAGAATAATTTGCAGCAAATGGAGTGATTGAAAATAGAAGGGTTAACAGCTTTATTTTAGAATTAACTTTTAGTTCAGTGAAGATTAATATGTCAAGCTGAACACTAAGTAGAGGTCAGTGCTAAAAGACCACCACACTAATCATGGGAATGTGTTGGAGCAGACATTGATGAGTTGCAGCAAATGTTTCTGGAGGAAAGCAGAGCATGGTTTCTCCCCAGCTGTTGGCCCAGGGCAGCTCCCAAGCCCTGAAGCTGCACTGCCAGCACTTCTCCTCCCAGTCACAGCCTCGCCACAGGCTGCCTCCTTCTCTGTAAAAGCATCCCAGATTTCACCAACACCAGAGTCCCGCCACCGTCCCCATGAAAGCCAAGGTTCTTGTTCTCCATTAAAGAAAAATATGCAGCTTCCAAGTATCTTTAGGAAATGTGAATAATATTTTTTTTTAAAAATAGGATAGAGTGTCTTTTCTGCATTATATTTTATGTGATTTTTCATGCCAGTAAGTCCTTGGCATGATAATTTTTAAAAAATAAGGAGCCATAATTGAGTGCAGAATATGACGCAGCAGGACTCAAATAAGAAACACCTTCAAAGGCGGAAAAGCAGGATTCCCAAACTCTGAAGAAAGCTCTAAGAAACACTTCTACTTTTGCATTAAAAAGACGCAGCTCCGTCACAGACCCTAAAGACGCATTTGTAAGGGATACAATGCATTTTTGTTAAGGGAATTAACTTTCTGTTACTTACACAACACAGCAGACCTCAGTTTTTCTCAGTGCACCAGCTGCTTCATAGTGATATAGCCAGCTGTAACACACAGTCCGTGCAGTGATCAGCAGCTCCCCAGCCAAAGTTGTGTCTTAAAGGGAAGAGGCTCAGATGGGTGGTGCTCCTGAGTCCAAAAAGCTTGGAAGACACAGCATCATTCACAGCCAAATCAGACTCCTGTGCCTCAGTTCTGTTCAGATCAGAGGGTACAGATCTATTCCACAGTATTATGGAATATTTTCCAAATTTGAGAATTCCTTATGTTTCACTGTATCTCCTGAACAGCTCCTCAGTCATCTCTTTGGCACTTAAGACATCCACACAGGGAGAAAGAGAGAGGTGAGGGGTAAAATCTTTCAGTCAAGAAGGATTGAGAAGATGCAGGGGACTACAGTCCTCTCAGCCTGAGGCAAGTGCTGGGGAAGGTCACGGAGCAGATAATCTTGAATGCCACTCATGGCATGTGCAGGACAGCCATGGTATCACACACAGCCAATCCAGGCATGTGAATGGCATGTCTGACTTGACCAACATGATCTCCTTCTGTGACAAAGTGACCCGCTTAGTGGATGAGGGAAGGGCTATGGATATTGTCTACCTGGACTTTAATAATGCCTTTGACATAGTTCACCACACCATTCTCCTGGAGAAACTGGCTGCTCATTTCTTGGAAGGGTGCCCTGCTTACTGTGTAAAAAAATGACTGAATGATCAGTCCCAGACAGTGGTGGTGCCAGCTGGCAACCAGCCACAAGTGATGTTCCCTTGGCTCAGTGTTGGGTCCAGTCTTTGCCAGTGATCTGAGCAAGGGAATCAAGAGCACCCTCAGTCAGTTTGCATATAACACCAAGTTGTGTAGGGGTGTTGATCTGCTGGAGGGCAGAACATCTCTGCAGAGGACCTGGACAGGCTGGATTGATGGGCTCAGACCAGTTCTGTGGTGTTCAACAAGACCAAGTGCTGGGTCCTGTTCTGGGGTCACACCAACCACATGCAGAGCCACAGAGTGACTGGGGAGCTTCCCAGCAATGTAGGTCCTAGGGGTGCTGGTCAACAGCAGCTGAACATCAGCCAGAGTGGGCCCAAGTGACCAAGACAGCCATTGGCATCCTGGCTCGTAGCAGAAATAGTGTGGCCAGCAGGACCAGGGCAGGGATTGTCTTCCTGTACTGGGCACTGGTGAGGCCACATCTCAAATCCTGCATTCAGTTTTGGGACCCTCACTACAAGAGAGACATTGAGGTGCTGGAGAGTTTCCAGAGAAGGGAAACAGGGGAAGGGACTGGAGCAAAAGTCCTATGAGGAGCAGTTGAAGGAGTGGGGGTTGGTTGTTTGCCTGGGGAAAGGAGGCTCAGAGTGGACCTCGTCACTCTCTACAACTACCTGAAAAGCAGCTGTGGCCTGGTGGGGATCTGTCTCTTCTCCCATATAATAATCAATAAGACAGGAGGAAATGGCCTCAAATTGCACTGGGGGAGTTTTAGATTGGATCTTAGGAATACTTTCTCCACAGAAGGGGTTGTCAAGCACTGGAACAGGTTGCTCAGGGAAGTGGTAGAGCATCCCTGGAGGAATTTAAAAGATATGTGGACATAGCACTTAGGGACATGGTTAATGGTGGACTTGGTTTTAGTTTAATGGCTGGAATCTTAAAGGTCTTTTTCAATGTAAATGGTTCCATGATTCTGAGTGGAGCAATGAAACTTGAAAAAAATATGCAAATCTGCAAACTGTTCACACAGAGGTGTTATATCAGAAATACCTAATGTTTTCTTTGACACTCAAACTGCCTGCTCTGAGTTGGCTGTGTTGCTGCTACAAAACCCTATAAAATATTTTCACTTTCATAAGTATACACACTGTTTCCAATGTGCCTTAAAATTGCAGAAGGGGGAAAAAAGATAATGGTTTTATTATCACACCTTTTAATTTTCATCTTAAAAATTCAGCAAGATTATAACTCATGCCTTTATTCTGGGGTCGTTTATTAGTGTTATTTCCATCCCTGAGGAACAAAGGACTCCTAGTCTATATTCTGCAAAACAGAGGTGCGTGATAAGCATGAAAATGCAGGACCACTATAGGGTAGTCACTAGAATTGAGAACAGCAGCATATTCATTTAAATAAATCTCCTTCATCCACAATTCCCTAATATACAGAGCAGAAGTTTGGAGGTTCTTTCATAATACTCTTAGCTTTAAATAGATTTACACAGTTTACACAGCTCACTAAGGCTTGGGGATCCTCCAAAGCTGCAGGTTTCTTCTGACTGATACCGACAGGTTTTAATGAAACCTTCTGAAAGACACAGATATGGAGGCTGACAACCACCAAGAGGCAAAAGGATACAAAGCAGAACCTGCATCTGCAAGCAGTCACGCCTCCAGGAACACGGACACATAGCACAAGAGCAGCTATATTGATTATCAGATAGCATTTGACACCGTAAACAGATAAGCTCTTAGGCCAAAGTTGTTGGTTATCACGTATGTATCACTACACACTAGTTTAGCTTTAATAGTCACTCTGACAGAGAGATGGAGTAAGGCAGACAATCAGGTGATTTTCAAAGACAGAGGGAAAGGTTCTAACCTCTAACACAGTTGACAACATTGTTCAAATCTTTCCGGACCAAAAAAAAGAACCCAAAAAAACCAAAAATACAAAACCAATAAACCCAAAAACTATGAACTCTTACAAGATATCCCTCAGAAAACTATTGAGGCTAAGTATAAAATCCTTCCAAATTAACAGTGGAGACTATCCAAGCATATACTAAGGGAAATAAGAAAGCAATTAAGACACCTTTGTTAAAGAATTTTTAGCCTGTCAGCAATACATGCTTTTTGTTCTTCAATCTTTTAGGTTAATAAAATCAAGGCCAGTTTCCTTAGAGATGCTGAAGCCATTAGGTATCAGTAAAACTTAATGTACCACAGGGACCCTGTAGGAAAAAAGTGCATTTAATTGAGTGTTCAGAGCTAGAGCCACCCACTGTAAGTATATCCTGGCAATTGAGATGTTATTATTGCCAAGGCTTCACCATATGATGATATGAATGCATCTTTCCTGAATGAGAACTCTGAATAAGTGGGTGAAAAGACGGCTGCATTCCTTAAAATGAAGGTCTGAAAGTCTTTTGTATTTTGTCATTGCCATCCACAAGAACCAGGAGTGTCATTAACGGGATTACATTTCTAACGAATTCATAAGTAAATCTAGCAAAAATGACTTTTTAGAACGAGAGATATTCAGCATTTCCTTGTCTAAATTTGCATTTCTAATAATGTGTCTGTCTAAATGGTAACCTTATTATCAGTCTTTCAGTACTGTGTTCAGTCCTTGTGAAGAAACAAAGACACTCAAGTTCTTTCCTTCTTACTTCATTTCTCCTCTCTGGATGAATGATGTATGAGTTTTCCAAAATGCTTTCAGCATATGAGGGCTCTATTTAGCTGTGCACTGGAAGTGTTAGGAATGAAAGAAGACAAAGAAACTGAAATAGCAGCATTAACGGTAATTCAGATTCTGATTACTGATCCAAATTAGACTGGACAAACTAGAGAAATGCAAGGTTTTGATACGAGTTCTTTCTAATAATAGTGAACTAAAATAAAATCCATATTTATCTGATGTATTCCGTGCTCTACAGTCAGATTCTTGATTTTCAGTACACAGAACAAAACCTGATACAAAGCTAAACTCCTCAGGTTTAGTTCCAGGTTATTGATCTTCACTCAAAAACTTCTAACACTAAGTAGGGGTACATGAACTGGAGGAAACATTTCCCTCAGGGGACTTTTGTCCAAGGCTGCAGTTCTCACACAGGGTTTTTTATCAAGCTTATACACCTATTTCCTTAGGGACTGAAAGTTCACTTTCAAATCTCTTCAGGCTGGAAGTCTCACCTTGCTAAAGAAAAGATTTTGGATAACTAACAGAGCACTGGAAGTCTGCCCCCACAAGCAGAATACAGAAAAAAAAATATTCCCAACTTCCTTATATGTGTTTCTTTGGAGGAGAAAAAGAATATTTTTAGAGCTTAGAGTAATTAAAAAAAAAAAAAAAATTAAAGTCTTTTAGGGAGCAGACATGACTGTGCTGGATAGGTTATTGTACAGTTAGTACTTTTCAAAGTCATGGAAATGCTGATAGAAAATGAAGTCATTAAAGAATTAAGGGATGGTAGCACAATCAAAATCAGCCAGTTTCATGGAAAACAGATCTTGTCAAAGAAATATGAACTTTTAAAGAATAATTTCTAATGTGTTTCCTTTTCTTAAGGAAAAGATGCCTTTTACCCCCCTCACTAATTTAGCATTGATCACAAAGCCTCCATTAATACTACATATTCTGACAACACTATTTATAAGACTCCACAGGGTGTTTCCACCCTTTATAGTCATCCTATACCTTGTAGTCATATTTACATTCATACAAAGTCCTTTCATCCAAACTCCTCATCAGTTCTTCCCTATACTGCTCCTTCTGGAAAGGTGTCTGTTTTCCAGTCTGAATACTTTGTTATGGCTGACTAATAACTTCCCTCCCATTCCCTGGGGACAGGCACACACACACACACTGTAGTCTAACATTGCACATATGAGCACAGGCTTCAGGGGCTTTTGAGCTTCCCTCTGAACAGCAAGGATTATAACCGTTTATATAAAATGTTACACTAGGCCAGCTTCCAAAGAGAATAATGCTGAATACTAGTTTTGGATGTCTGAAAGCTCTAATTTTTTTTCCCTGATATCCTGTGGAATCTTGACCAAATCCTGTATCTTCTGTGTGCATCAAGATGCACCTACGAAAAGAGGAGAATTGGAGATACAAAAGAGCATGTAGTATTTTTTGAAAGAATATGATGGAAAATAAAGCCTATAAATAAAAGCTATGAGAGAAGACATATTAGGCTTCAAAATAAGGTATGTCGGAAAGGGTAGGGGTCAGCATTGAAATAAATTTGGCTGTAGGCATTTCAATTTCAAGATAAGATATGTTGAGGTGGTTAAGGAAAACTGATTAGTCATTTATATTCATTGGTACAGAACATCCACATGAAGGGACATCTAGAAAAAGAGATACAGTTAGCCCACATGTAGCTATTAACAAAAAAAGTGTCTTTCACCGGGAAGTCAAATTGGAGTCTGTATCAAACATCTCTCTGCCCTATCCACCGCTTAACAAGAAATGCCACCTTTTTAGTATCCATCACCTCCTCAACCTGATTCCCAACAGCTTCACATGAGCTATCAATAAAATAGAGAAGGATTAAAAAAACCCTTATTCTCCAGCCTGGCAAAATTTTGCTAATTGAGATTGGATGCATTCCAAAAGAGAGTTGGGTTCCTTCTTGTGTAATATTTTTTCTCAAAATGCCAAAATTCCCTTAGGAATCCCTGTTTCAGGAGATAACCAGTGGCTTAACCTGGACATCTGATACATTTTTGTCAGACATTGCAGAGAGACAATCTGCCACTTCAGACACAGCAAAACCCTGTCTTAGCTCTGAGCGGAGCATGGTTCAGAGGGAAACTTGACTTTAAGTACAGGAACACTACGGTCCTTCAGCTACTTGGAAGCGTCTGTGGTTTGTTTCAATAATCCAAGGTTTTTGCTTGCATGTACTCTGAGGCCAAGGAGCAAGCTGCAGTGCCTGCTCTCGGGGCTTCCCCTTCCCAGCCTGGTGGCAGCAGCATAAGTGTCTCAGCAGCTGTTTGCCTGGCAGGCCCCAGAGGGTGAAATTAAAGACACTCCTTAAAGTTTCTTTTTTTTTTTTTTTTTTTTAATGCAGGACTTAAAAGTCATGCATTTTAACAGAACATCTGCCATCTGGGCTGTGATGCAGAGTGTGCTGAAGTCATGCATCCTTACAACTTGAGCCAGGCCTTTCAGATCAGAAGAGACTCTGAATCCTATTTCTTCTATGGGTCAAGCATGGATAATAACACAAAAACCAAAAGAATTTGTAGACAGTAGCGAAATCAAGAATTTGCACCATGGTAGTGTGCTTCTGCTTGGTAAACTATATAGGAGAACTCATGTTTACAGAAGGTACAAAAGAAGAGTTTAGGGGAAAGGAAAGAATATATATGGTTTTCCCCTGTTTGGCCAAATGCAAGGAACCGAGTTATTGGTTTTGCTTAATTAGTAAAATCTTAACAGGCCGGTAGATAAAGAGACTTTCTACCCTCTCTGTTTTAACAGCTAGCTCCCCTATTTTGTCATTAATGTGGCACCCTGTGCTGAAACAGCTTTACAGTCAGAAGAGAAACACAACAGAAGGATTCTGCTGTTTTTTAGCAATGAATTACTGAAATATTAAGACCTGCACTATTAAATTTTCACAGAATGAGCCTGTGAGTAATATGAAGCTAAAGAAAGCTTAACAAGATCCAAGGACAGCATCCAAGGCTCCCTCTTGTGAGACAGGCAAATTTCTCAATATTTTTCCCCCCAAATTTCACCAAATGTACTATTACCTGGTGTCTCCATGTTTTTTAAACAGACTACTACCTAGATTTTTTTAAGTTCAGCATCTAAGTATCTTTTCTGTTTTGCTGATGGTCAGAAGCAAAACAAGCAGCTAGTGACATGTGAGATCAGTAGGAAAAAAGGGCAGGGAGTCCTCTGTATTCCTACTTACATCTGAAGGCCTTGGTGTTCATCTGTTTTGTAACAAAGGATAACTGGTCCTCCATATGCAGCCTGCCTGAGAAGTGCCTTGATCAGGTCAAGTTGTGCGTCAAGTCTTTTAAGACCTGAAAATACAGTTCTGGTTTTGGGGGGAAATCATGTTTTCCAGGGTAATATTTGCCTGCTCTTGCACTGGCCAAATCTTCAAGAAAAACTCATATATAGAATTTCTGAGAAAACAATGCTTTTCTAGGTTCTTTTTATATGAAGAGACAATAAATATTTAAGTGGATCAGACCTACCAGCTATTAGTGAGAGAGCCAAAAAAGCATTCATTTTTTTTTGGCCATCTTTGCAAGGGTTAATCACACATTTCCATAACCTGCTTGTATAGCTTTCCCTATATACCATGGATGACTCTGAAAGGTCAGACTTAGAGAATCCTGTATGCTCAGACTCTAAAACCCTGCAAAACACACATGACTCACATCTAATTGTTAGCATTTATCATTTTTATATTCCAAGTATACTCAATAAAATGGGATTTACTCTGTTGCGACAGTTGAAATATCTTTTGCTTAGATGTAAGCAAGAGGTTATGATTGCTCCGTTTTCTGATTGGTACAGGCACATTACAGCACCATGTTTCAAGTACAGAGGTGTTACAAGGGAATAGATGATAGAAGTCTTTTGAACAATAACTTTGTATGCATAATATATACAGCATTGTATACACACACATGTGCCCTCTTGAATTCTAATATGAAAATGCAGTCATATCCTACACAAACTTGCTCTAAAAAAATGAGATGGAAACACATTCATCTAATGATGACTGTGTGAGACAGTCACAGGTTAAATTTACTCACTAGTTTAGTAAGATGAAAGAGTGCAAGCTAAGGAGGGTTCCCTGGGCTAATTCTCTAACTGTCAATCAGTTATTTGTATTAAGAGTAAATTAAAACAAGAGAGATAGAGAATTATTATAATAAATATACACTACCTTCAGACAGAGGAAACTATATCAAAATGACTGGGAAGTAGGAGAGAATGGATATGATCTACTCCTTTCATTTTACTTCAATTAGTTGCATACAACCTGCATCCATACGTTATAAATGCGTTCCAATATTTTATATAACAAATGCTCACCAATAACTGCTGGAGCTGTTGTCCAAGCTCATAGTCATTTTATTCTGAGATGTGTTCTCCATTAGCTTTTGAAGACTAAGCACAAATTCTGTATCATTGTGGGTTGACTAGATCCCTTCACATTTCTTTCAAATACAGAAAATGAACAAAGGTTATGTATTTGTGTGTGTGTTTACTCTGTCTTCTGTGTGTTGTTTACACAGAGAATCACTGAATAAGCTTACACACATTCAAAAACATGTATGGGCTCTCAGACCCCAGGTTCTTGAACTAGATGCATCTGTATTGCCTTTTGGCCAGGCTCGAATCTCAGTCGTTCCCACAAGGTGTATGCACAACACAGCTGAACACCCTCCAAACAGCACAGGAGCTCATGTGCAGAGACTGCAGCCTAGGTAGTGTTCACAGTCAGGGTCCCAGCTGGCAGGACAGACACGCATGCTATGAGTGCAGCCTTCCCTCATATGCATGTGTATGCACCACCTAAGCAAACAAGCTTATTTACAGAAGTTTCATTTGGGTAAGGCAAGGAGTATTCATCACCTCAGATTTGTCCTTCACAGCTGGCTCCTGTGGTACAGGATATACGGACAAAGACTTTGCCATGACATCTGCCTGATCCCTGGATAAACATGGCTGTGAACACATGTGCTCCTTCTGCTTTTCTGTTTGTATTAAGGCAGTGTATTCACCTACAGAACTCGTGTGACCGTTAAGATACGGTCTGCTTTAAGATGCCTATTTCTGTTTAAGGAAGAAATTTAGTAGGAGGAAGGAAATAAATGTATTTATTGTACATTCAGAAAATAGAAACAGTGAGTAGTGTTTTCCCAGGAAAAGGAAATGCTACTGCTTATTTTATAGGCAATGGTTTCTCAAAGAGAGTATAAAAACCTGGCTACACAAGTACCAGTATCAGCAGTGTGGCAGCAAAAATGGTGTATTCTTTTAGCTATTTCTAAGGTCTTATTCCTGTAAAGAAAACTGTAAAGATAGATACTTGCATTCATGTGTAGCTGCTACTGAAATAAACACAACTTGAAGAAGATTCCTTTTATCCTAAGGACTAAACTCTCCCTCCCTCTGGAAACCGCACAGACAATTCTGCTATGTCCTCTTATTTTACTCATACCATGCTAATAGAGAAAGTGTTCTGGGCAAGCAGATACTCTCCCTTATAAGTAGTTTTGTTACAATGCATCCCATGATTCAAACTGGGCATATTAGACTATGTGCCGTGCCAAATCAAGCACTTTTTTTTTTCCAAGGAGAAATGGGCAAGTTCCAGGGCTGAGCACAAATCACTTTCTGCGAGTACGCAGCAGTCTGTCCCCAGTGCTCCGTTACATTTGGCCAGAAAGATTATAGAAGTCTTTTGTTTGCCTGGATGGATGAGCATCCAGTTTAAGATAAACACTTGCACATTTGAATTTTCATGCGAGAATACTTGCCAATATAACTACAGATTCACTTTCTGCAAATACACAGGCAAGGCAGCCTGACTGCAAAATACTCATGAAATTGTACGTGTGTATCTGAAAGCAAGTGCAATTAAATATGAAGGCAAGCCCAGTGCAGAATATTCACTGTGTCTGTTCACCTCAATTATTTTCTGCAGTAAAGGACCTTTTGTGCTTGTGATCCTATGGAAAAATATTGGTTTTATTTTAATATTAGGTGAAACAAAGTAGAAACATCAGCTTTGTCTGGGAAAAAGTGAAAGAGGCAACTACAGCTGATCATTAGCAAAAAGCCTCTAAGCCTCAAATTAAAAAGGCTGGTAGATAAAATTCTGTTTCAGCTTATTAGGTTTCTCAACTTCTTTTTTGTCCTTCTTTCCCCTCAGATCAGCTTTCTCCTTTTCAGGGCCCAGTAATGGGTTAATTGCATGCAACACATGTTCTTGTAATCAGTGAAGTTTGTTTTCTTCTATGTGTCCTTTTAAAGGGAAGCTCGCTTGTCTTCTCTGGTGTTGGAGCAGTAAGAATTTAATTAGCAGCCAGAAATGTTGTTACTGAAAGATTCAAACCTGAAGCAGATAGTTCCCAAATGTGTGACTTGTAGTAAACTAAACTAACCCAGCACAGACCCAGAGTTACTCCCAAAGGATGATCTATTCGCTCCCAAAGCTTCAGGATGGAGACAGTCACCAGCTCTGCTCCTCATTATTGTTGTCTCAGCTTACTGCCCTAAAGTGAGGGGTAGTGGGAGGATGAGAGAGGTGCTAATCCACAGAGCAAAATACAGAAAGATTTACACCAGAGCTGAGTAAATATGGGTAAAGGAATGAACTCAATGTCTTTTTGAACCAAATCCTCTGTAAGTAATTTGCTTGATAAAACACAGCTCACATTTGGGCGGGGAGCTATGTTAGCAGACAGAGTGGAAATAGCATTAAACCTCCTTTAAGATGGTTTGCATAATGTCAAATAGGTTAAAGAAACCCTGCTTCCTAAATTAAAACCATATTACTCTTAAAGGAAAAATTTACTTTGGACAATAGTAGTGGAAAGAATGACTATATAATATAACTGTAATTAATTATTCACACGTGAACAGCATATAATGTTTGTGATTGTCCACAGTGTGTAATGTACATAGGGAAGTAATTCATGTGTGCTTTTGCATTGTCTGTGCCATCAAACAGTGCCAAACCAGGGGAGGAACGGGAAGCATGTGTCTGGCATTTATGCACATAGGAAGGCCCATTGCAGCTGTAGACAGATCTCCAGGAACATGTGTGTCAAGTCAAGAATTCTTCAAGAATAACTGCTTGGCTCATCCTTCCAAACCTGTCCCCCGGCAGCTTCTCCTCCCTCCAGGGGGAAAAAAACTCGGATTCCAAAGTGTGGTTATCTTCAGGGCACCTTACACAGAACAAAAACACCTAACTGAAACCAGGACCTGGACCTGCCTTTGAGGAGAAAGCAAAGATTTCCAAGTGCCGGTCTTCCTCTCTTGATCTCATATACTTCTGTTGTTAGTGAAAACTGTAAAACAGTATTTACAAGCTTCAGCACAGCGTGAGGCTGCCTGTCTGCAGCACGGCACGAGAGAGCTGGTTCTCTATACAACAGTGCAGCCTACTGGCTCTCCACAAAAGCTCTGCCCTTCAGCCAAGAAGCTGTTTGGCACTTCTTGCTGATATTTTAGCATTTGAGAAACACTGCTTGTATCAAACGGTCTTGTTTTACACACTTGCCTATGTCATTAGCACAGACACAGGACAGAGGTCTCTTCAATAGCATCGCAGAACCTCAAAAAGGCTGGCATAGCACGGTGAACTTTGGGAGGGTAAATGGTGGCTTGGCATTGGGTTGCGCCTTGCAGGCTATTGCTCAATTTGCGTAATTTATGCAACTGGTTTTGGTGAAACTAATGTGATTATTCACGCGTGTAAGGATTTCTCTCTTGCTAAAGGGTTACTGTACCAGTTCCCAAGTCAGAAATTCTTCAGCAGGCTGTCATCAGTACCAAAGCACGGCTACTGGCAGTCTTGAAGTCATCTGCTCTAAGCCAGACGGGTATTTATTGCAAACTGGTGTTAAGTTTGCCCACATTGTTTGGCAGATTTCAGATTCAAAGGATTGGGAATACTGCAAGGAATGCAGTAATGGCAAATATCACAGTGTGGTAAATTACATTAAAAAGAAAACGTTGTCTAAATAAAGGTTTGATCCAAAGCCCATTTAAAAGTCATTGCAGGAAGGGTGCTTTACACGTTCTGATCTGCCCATTAGAGAAAGGCAGGGGGGGAAAAGAAGCCTCATTTAGTGCTGACACAATGTTTTCAACTCAGCCCATTTGTAATAAGATGCTCTTTAGCCAAATCATTTAAGTCATTTGGAAATCATTTAGAATTCTCTTTCAGAGCAATTAGTAAAAAGCTAAAAGCCTCAAATGGTTCTTTGTGGTAGTTTCATAATTATAATTTTAAACCAGAAAATATCACCTTAATGCAGAAAAAGAAAACCATCCACTGCTACTGAAAGTATCTGTGCACATTCTGGAGATCTGAGGGATAGAGAAAAGGTGACCTTTTCCAGATCTATGCATTCCATATAACAGTCTTTTCCTGTCTCCCAAAGAACACACTGGGGAGGAAATCATTCACTATACTTGTTTATATGAGATGTTATAGTAAGAATTAAATGTAATTTAGTGGGACAATAAAATCTTCTCAAGTACTGATATTCGACACAGTATTGTTGTGTTTGGGGTGGATTTGGGGATGATTAAATGAGTAAATCACACAGATCTGAAACATTTTTTTTCACCTCCTCAGATGGCATCTTGATCGTGCATGCACTGTGAACACCAAAAGCCTATAGGTCAGACCTGAAATTATAGCTAAAACTCAGGTCCTGAGGTACATGGACTGTTTATATCGATGAAAATTTATGATGTCTATACCTTAAATCCCCGGCCTCTCTTTTACATTGACTTCTTTACTATTTGCTGCTTTATTTTATGGTGATCCCTTGCCCTCTATAAATATATCACGGTTATTTAACCCTAGATCCCAACCACAGTTTTCAGTGTTCCAGGAGGGATCTATTTGTTACGTAGTCTGCTACTGGGGGTTTCATAATCCTATACATTAACAGCTATTATTTCACTGAAGTTAAAAATTTTCAACTATTTTCATCTTGTCATTTAACTTGATGCTGTTTAGTATTACAGCCAAGAACAGAAAACTGTGTGCTGTTTTTCTAAGATTATATTGAGGTACAAATCTTCTTTAATCTCCTGTAGTGATTGAGTTATTTTCTATTAAATATTTATCAGTGGAAAAATGAATAAATTTGACTGTAATAAATTATAGTTTGGCAGACTTAATTGCCTATTGTTATTTGAAAAAAAAAATCAGCCTTATAAAAATCTGACCTAATCCTAGAAACATGCCATGGAGTAATTAAAGTTTTCTGTGGGGATAGACTGCAATAATTATCTTGTTTTGACTGAGCTTCTTATTATTTTAGCCTGAAAAATAAAACTGAAAAACAGGAAAGGCATATAGATTTGCAAAACCTATTGTCTGATGTTAAAATTGTTAAGAAAATATGAGTCAGTATTATGCAAATTCTGACCTAATCCCAGCAACATATTGGTAGGTAATTGTATTTTTCTTTAAAAGGGGACAGACCCTACAATAATTATGCCTTGTTAGTGTCCACATTGCTATATTTTTGATTTATGTATTTTTGTGGGAGCTGACAGATAAGCAAGAAAAATTGACATATTATAAACTAATAAAAATAAATAATATCTGAATCTGCCTAGCAGCAATGCACATTGGGAAGCTAAATCAATGCATTAATCACACAAATTTTGAGCAAAGTATAGTTTGTGCTAAATGAAAAAGTGGTCACTTTTTCATTTATACCAAACAGAGCTAAATATTGAAATCTTAGCACTACTTCTGTTTGCACCTGCCTTAATTCCTGAGGTCAAACAATGTAAGAATTTGACCTATACTATTTTTCTGATTATCCCATGCAATATTGTAGGACAAATTTTTGCCCTGCTCATCTTTCTTATGATTTTAATAACCTTCCACCTGTTAGCTCTGCCTTGTTCCCCAAGGAAAGAAAGAATTGCCTCTAAAAGGAAAATTTGGTTAACATCTCTCTCTCTCTCTCTCTCTCTCTTTCTCTCTGTGTTTTAGCACAGCATTTATCTTAGGGTGCTTGTTTACTAAAATGCCCATGCTATTCTGTGGGAAAGCATTGCCTGTTAAGTGCCAGAATGGAAAAAAAAAAAAAACAAACATAATTTTGATATCCAGTAACCACTAAGTCTGGGAGTTCTGCTCTGGTGCACCAGCATTGTGGACAAATTGACAATGTAAATATTACAGAAATGAGTGTAGGGTTGGACAGGATCTAACAACTGATATTGCCTAACACAGCTGGTAGGAAATTGATGAACTGTTCACAGTACCCTCCCTTGCTTCAGGTTTTTGCCCATATAATCCCATCACACTGACATGGCTGGACCAAATCCATATGTTAAGACTATCATCAAAGTTAGCAGCTTGGGTCTGAATTTTTCTCAGTGATTGCAATTTGAATATATTGAAAGAAAATATCAGTCATGAACAAAGGATATACAGATTTCATTGTCTTCTCTTACACTGGCTGCAAATGCCACTGCATGTCATCTTGTTTGGGCATTTGCAGAGTAATCCCTCGATTTGGGGGCTTTAAAGCAAGGATTGCAGAAGCTTGGTAAAGAAAAAGGAAACAAGGTCAGAAAAACTGCTCAGCTCTAAGGCAGCTCCTCCTGCAGCTTTCCAACCCCCCGGTGAAGCCCCATTCCTCACACACTCCCAGTCTGCACATCTGCTCCAGTTGCTGGGTCTGGGAGCACCCTACAGCCTTGCTCTCTGCAGCCAGCTGAGCTGAGCACAAGCTGAGGCTGCCCACGGTCTCAGTAGGTGACACCTCCCAAGAACACCAGCCTGAGCTTCTGTCAGCATGTAATGCATGTGGTCACAGTGCAGCACAGAGTCACAGAATAGCTCAGGTTGGAAAAAACTCCCAAAGATCATTGAGTTCAACAATTAACCCTGCACCGTCACGTTCACCACTAAACCATATCCCCAAGTGCCATATCCACACATTTTCTGAACCAGCCCCTTGAGGGCTGCTTTGTGCCTGCTGCTGCCATGCAAATGCATTTTATTTAATGTGTCATTTCAATGAAAGAACTGAGGGAGATCAGATGACAGTGCCAAGTGATGAGCTCAAAATAATAGAAAAAAAAAACCCACAAAGTAAAAAAAAAATAAATACACAGGAAGTAGGTTTTCACACAAAAGCATTTGGTACCATTCATGAGTTAGTTTCAGCGGTGAAAGCCATCCAGCTGGCCCTAGATACAATGGCAAGCAAAGAGCACTCAATGTTTGCATTAATTCAAAGGGTGAACAGACCAAGTCACAGAAAAACTATCAAATGCTGTTTAAAAAAAAAGAAAAAAAGAGATAGATTGTAAGTGCAGACATAAGAACATACAACCATTTGCACTCAGATATATTATGTGTGCTTAAAGAGACATTTGGCAAAAGCAAATCATCTCAAAGAGGTTCTTCAAATCCTTCCTTGACTTTGCTGTTTCTCACTGGCTACCCTACTTCATCAACATATTTGGTATATGAATCCTAGATCTAATTTTTTTGCTGTCATAGAAAAAATGCAGGCATGAAGCTCAGAATTAAGGACTTCATGTCTCTTTTGGGGATGTCCCTGAGATCATGGGATAATGATCATTTCCATCATGTTGTTAAAGGAATGTCCTGCTTCAGGGCCTTTCATCACTCACACTGCAGTGCAAATCAGAGAATGTTAGGACATGTAAGACAAGAACTGTTCCAAAACTGTCCAATATGAAGGCAGTTTTCACCTGGATTTCTGCAAAGAACAGCTAAAATAATATAACTGACCTCATTAACTGAAACTACTCAGAAATCTCATAAAAATATACTAACAAAGGTTACCTAGTACCTCCATCCTAAAAATACGCTGTGAATCTATAAAATCACAATTGTCTTCTATTTTTCTCTCATTTCAACACATAACTCCACCAGTGCCAAGATCAATTTCTTCCAAGACAAGGGAGAAAAAGGAGTCCATGTCAGCTAATTATGGGTCTCAGTGGAGAAGCCTGGAAGAGCCCACTGTTGAACTGTGAACTTGCTGGTCTGATGGAAAGGATGGAAAAAGGAAAGCAGTTTTATGTCCTGAGTAGAACAACAGTAGGAGCTGTGCTCTCCCAAATGGACATGGGACCTGGAGCCTGAAGCCAGTGTGAGAGGGAAGGAAGAGCAAGAACTGCTGAAGGAGAGAGATTTTGCAGAGGCCTCAGCATCTGTGAGAAGAAGTGATGAAGAAAAAAATATCAGACAACTGTAACAGTTTTAACATCTGGTTTTACCAAGTGGAATGAAACATGTCCCAAACAGCCCTCAGACTAACACAGATCTGAACAATAAATTCTAACATAAAGTTTATATAATTTTAAATTTAGGAAAGCAATACCAAATAAATTATGCTATTAGCTGCTAATTTATTAACCCTGACACTGCTCTCTGTCCCGAATACATACAAGGTAGCAGCTATTCTGCCTGGGTGATTGGTCTTTCATGCTGGTGTTCAGGAGTCCCTGGTAAGGAAAAACTTGTACATTGTGGCAGAACAGAGACCCACGTTTCTGACTCTAGGCACCTGCAAACTCCATGTTATTTATCTAAATATGTAAACGTGCTTCCTCCAAGCCATGTGCCATTAGAACCCAATTCTTCTGGAAAGCAAAATATTGTGAGACAATTATAATAAATACCTGCATTAACAAATAAAAGTGAAGAATTTTCACACAAGAATATCCTACATAATTTGAGACAATTTGGTCATGGAGCTGTTTATAGCAAAGCATTAACTTTAGCTATAACAGCAGCTGACTTATTCTCAGGAAACTATTCCCTGAAAGGCAGCGTTACAATTAAAGAGTGAAGAGTATTTCAGCTGACATAGCATTCCTGCTATAGGCACAGTCAATCAAGGGAAAGGCCAAAGCAACAGTCAGATAAACGACTAATAAAGCTACGAATGACAATAAAAGTCCACTGAAAGCTTTATTAGACTGGTGAAAACCTAGCTCAGAACATAAAACAGCCCTTACGCAGAGTAACCCCCAAACCTTTTACCACGGCTTGCAATAGATGTTACACTGTGCTGGTGAGGGCCCTGAAAAGCATAACAGGCACCAAAAAATTCCAGGCCCAATCAGGACTGCAAATAGACTAGTTATGCTGAGTAAGTTGCTTTATTGTAATATTCTGTGATAGAGGTTGGACTTACCCCTGAACTTCCTAGGAACAGCAATTCCTCAGCTACCTTTTCTAATCTGTAGATCTCAAATTACTTTGAAAGAAATGAAATGTCACATTTTTCATTTTACAGGAAAGGAAGCTGAGGCATAGAGGGATGTAGTAACACTTCATTATAAATTTCTCTTATGTAATGCAACCCTCAGATTATGGGAAGGTGCTATGTGGCCTAAGAATATTCCTGTGTGTATACCTTTTTAATGTATTTCTGGATATCCCACAAGTTTAAGATCCAAATTCTTATGGTCAGGACATTCACATGTCAGTAGCTTTGTGTCAGCAAAAATAAGTAGGCTGCTTTCTTGTTAGTAATAGGTGCATTTTTTTAAAGGAACACATGATATAAAATACTAAATGTCATATATTTCTAATGGTCCTGTGTCTCAAAAATGTCTTCTGAGAAAGTGGAACACAGTAGTGTGTCATTCTGTCACTTAG
>JAWWMU010000106.1:121890251-121901493 GCA_035048155.1 Cinnycerthia olivascens
TAGCTTTAGTAAATATTAAAATTTTCCGCAAGATTAATACTTTAGCAAGTTGAATTTGTTTTGTGTTATTAGAAGCACTCCCAGTAGGATGAACACTGCCATGCTGAACAATATTTGGATACAGGAGAAAAAGTGCACGTGTGAAAGCTAAACCATGTCACAGCAAAAGGTACAATATTCCTGCACCAAAAAGCTGAATGGCATGATGGTGGTGTAGGTAGGGACACTAGTAATGGGATAAAAGAGACTGGCATTCATGCTGATAGATCAAAGTAACAAGGGATCCAGTGTTTTGCACTATATACACTGTTAATGTACACATGCTTAGTAAAATGAGGTATTTCAGTATCCTTTGAACACTTCCACCTAATCAGAGCTGGTAAAAGGTTGCCTTCTTTGCTAGGAAAATTCACACCAAGATCTGCTACTAAAAGCCATCCTGTGTTGAGATTTCACCAAATTTCTTCCCCACCCTATAATGCCTCCTCCAACATTACCACAACAGGGTTTGCACCCTGGCACAGCCCCATTGTGTACCCTTAGTTTCACCTGACCCTGATCTTAGCTACCAACACGACATCACATTACTGCAGGTATTCTGAATTAGAACCTTTTTGTTTCTTCCTCTGAGTGAAAAAATTATCACGATGGAACCAGCAAAACTTCAGCCAAAGTAGATTCTACAAATACTGCAAATTTGTTCTAGTGGGAGCTAATTCTCAGAAGTACAGCTACAGCTGAGTCTGCACCACTTGATTTTAGGGTTAGAGATTGTTCCTGGGTTCAATATTTGGCCTTGTTCACTTTGCAGCTTGTATGCACCCAGGGAGCTAAAGAAAATAAAATGTGTATCAGGCTGTCTTTGGATCTATGCACCCCAAGGAAAATTAGCAATAAGCAGTGATCCTTGAACCACTTTGGTTTGGAGTTTCATTCAGTCCTATTATATTTCTGCAGCAGACTCAAGGTTTTCAAGGAAGCTCCTAAGGACCTTACCTGTTATTAGGCAAATCCTAGATGTAAAGTTTTTGGCCCTTACTCTAAATATTCCCATTAAGGTGTCAGTTAGAGGGGTATATCTGAAATTAGTATTGCATAATTTTGCTAAAGAACTGAGATCATAAGGCCTGCTGTGCAAAAATGTGTGAGACAGAGCCCTTTCCCAAATAGTTTGCAATCTAAATAAAACAATCCTCAAAAAGTAACAGAAACATGGAAAATTGAATGGACTTGCAGAGGGTATGCAGCAAAGAGGATGAGCTAAGATTGATGCTAAAGGCTCTCAACACTCTTTTTTTCTTAATTTCAGTTAATTAATTATATCCTACTAACTCTGCAAAAAATATGGCAAACATTTTTTGAAGTGATGGATTAACCATCCTTGGAGATATTCAAAACAGGTCTGGACCTAGTTCTGAACAACCAGCTAAAGGAGGCCTTGCCTTGACCAGGGGGATGGGACCCCATGACCCTCAGAGATTCCAACCTCAGCCATGCTGTGCTTCTGTAAACATTAATAACTCATTATATCTTTAAAAATTAGTAACTTTGCCCAAATTTAAACCAGTAAATTTGAGTAAAAATCTCTGTATTTCTTCTATCTTAAGTTACGTGTGTATACATACACAGTGTGTTTTTCATATATTTAGCAATTGTAATAATTCCAGCAATACTCTTAGCATGTTCCCCTTTTTTAGATTTAATAATGTTGCAAGGAAAGGAAACATCTGACTTTGGAATTATAGCAACACAAAACAGTTACTTTTGGCTTCCAAATATGATAGCATCATATAAAACATCTGCAAGTCATTGGTTGGAGCAAAGATTAGAAGAAAAAAGTTCTAGGATATTATGTGTATGTACAATTCATTTGGCCTTAAGTCCAATTTAATCAGCATGCAGCCCATGTACCTTGGCTTATAACAAGTTACTTTAATGCACAAACAAGGCGAACACTGTTCAGACTAATACCTGTAGAACTTACTTCAGCTGGCACCTGCTAAGCACTACACGTTCCGAAAACATTCTGAAAACATTATTCCAAATGCTTCAAGAACTTCTGAACACCTTTTTAAAATGCAGGTGTTTTCACATCATGTATAAATTCTTCAAAAAGTCAATTAAATTCCCCAGGTTTTACACAGGTTTTTAGATTTGAGGGCAGGGATGTTGAAGGGGTGTTAAATAGCAAGGGTTTAGAAATGGTCAGTTTGTCTATGACACAATCAATTAGTGCTTATTCTCTTTGCACAAGGAAACTGTAACCAGTTAAAAAAGAAAAAGAATAGCTTAAAATATATCTTAACATATTAGAAGGCAAAGCAGGGGCAGCTAAGGGCAGATTACCATTACCTCCTCTGTTTTCTCTTTTGATTGTTGCATCTAGAGAAAACCTGAGTCAAGAAATAAACCAACATAAATGTTTCCATGGGGAAGAGAAAGCATAAAGTCTTAAACAAAAAAAACAACAACCTATTAAAAAATAAAAAAAGAGAAAGAGAGAGGAAAAGAGCCAGATATCAAACTTTACACAATCAAACAGCATTTACAGTCAGCTTCCACAAAGCTCAGGTCATGGAATAATCCCCATCTAATACAAGACGCAGTGTATATCATGTTGGAGCATTTTCTATCCTGTGCAGTCATCACACACTGTGGAAGGACATGGCCAGGGCACAACACACTGTGTCACAGAGCTTTAAAATAACTAACCAGATGAGAGATTTTCTTCCTTTTGTTTGTTATATCTCAAGTATTGGAAACAAGTACTGTTCTTTATACAACACTAATGACAGTTGCTTTTCTATCATAGTTTATCGGACTAAATTTGTCAAACCAAAAGACAGAATTTATCTATGCATTTTAATTTTTAAACAATCAGTTCACCTGAGTAACAGTAAAAATCTAATTTTAATATATTATTTCTTTTTTCAAACCTATAAAGATATATAAAGATTAAACAATGTTACAGGAGTTCAAAGACCTCTCAGAAGCTCTTGTAATCCCAAGTCTGCTACATGTAAGAACAAAAACAATTCTGGTATAAAGAATTAAATTCAGGACCCACTTGATCCACATAAGTCTTGACTACAATCCCCTCCTTCCTTGTCTCTTTCCCCCTCTACCACTTCCACTCTGCATTTCCCCCTAAATTTCACTTTCTCTTATCCCAGTTATGCATACTTTGGAAGAGTCCTACAAAATGAGATGCTGGTCTTCCATCTGATTAGGAGCTTCAGTTTTCTTTCTGTTGACTGCAAATAAGAATGAGTTAGTTTAGAAAAGACTGGTTTGTCTCTCCTTCTTTGCCACTGCCTCAAAAGAAAAAGCTCTCATCCTCTTAAAGACTGTTGATGAATTCCTATCCATGAGATCCACACGTGTATATGTGTGTACACACATCTCTTACTCTGAGAAACACAAGGGTCTCACTTAACATATAAGGCCATGAAATTAGCAGATCGCAGGTGCAATATTTTTTTTTTTTTTTGAGGTAGTGTTTTTTGTTTTCTTTAATACTGAAAATTGCTTCCCAGATGGATCAGCTCTCTTCAACACCAGGCCATAATTGCTGGCACAAGGTTATAACAACAGCAAATGGTTAGCAATTGGATCACTGTTTGATGCTGTCTTTGTTTAAGCTGGTGTAGAACCATATCCTACATCCTCCCATCTCACACACAGAGGGAAGGAGAAGCTATGTTGAAAGGTGAGAACAGAGAATCCTCTTACATTCCCAGGATTCCAGCAGTTCAGATGTTTGTCTGCCTGTCAATTTCCCAAGTTGTTTTTATTTTTCCCAAATAATTTTCTGGTTTCAATTGGTTATATTTTACAGGGGTTTAGAAATTTCCCAGTTTTGAAGTTTATACAAGATTTGTGAAAAAAAAGTATCTGTTTGAGAAGACTTAAAGCGCTCAGCATGAGAAAATAATTTTAAATAAGCAGTATGAACTCAAGGGTTATCTGTTGTCTCTGACCAATCAACACAAGTGAACTGTCAACACAAGATGTTGAAAATTGACGGCATAGTTCTCTCTCTTGGGTAGGTAGTAACATTCCAGAGAGATGAGGTTACTGTGATAGACTATTTAAGACATGGAGGAAAACTGGAAGTTCACATCAGAAAAGAGAACTGAGATCATACAGGACATGAGGAAACACTGAGACAAGTATGGTCAAAGTATGTGTATGTAGAACTCAAATCCACTGAACTACATCTACAATTCATGGAAAATTTTAGTAAATTATACTCATTAGTTCTAGCTGCTGGAAATAAAAGTGTTCTATCTATTATTCTTGCTTAGGAAAGTGAACTTTAAAGCAGTTGAAAGAATTTTTATAGTTAGTTTTATTATGAAAAATCTACTTACATCATTCAATATAAGAACAGACAATAAAAGTCTATAGGACACAAATGGTGGAATAACAGATTTCTTGGCATAGTCAATGATGTTAAAATCTGATCCACACCATAAAATAGACAGCAATTAGGAAACCTCAAACAACTGGAATACTTGGATACTCACTGCAAGCACCAGAATGAAAACTTTCCTGTGAGTCTTGCAAGGTTTGACATTCATCTAATGGCTATGTCATACAAACCCAGGGAGCTATGACACACAAATGCAAGTACAGAAATAAGAAATAGGCAAGAATTAGGATGCATTTGTAATTGCACCCTAAAAAAGGTCAAAGAGCTTCAGGTTGTCTGTTTTCAATGTTTACAGAATTGTTCACATTGGAAAGAATGGATCCTTTCCTTATGGAAAGGATGACATATGGATGGCTCCTGGAAAGCATGCTGTCCCCTTTCCATCTCATCTGCTTTGGGACAGAGAAAAGGTAAGTAGCAAGTAGAAGCTTGTGGGTTTTTGCAGGGTGACAGGAACTTCTGGTGAGGTCTTGAGTGGATGGAGAAATTAAGGAGAATAAAGAGTAAGGAGCCCAGTGACAAATCAAACTTAGGAGAATTCAGTCCTGAGTGATGAGCGGAGGAAAGCTGTGGGGATATGAAACAAGTTATGATAACAAGTTCAGAGAACAGTTTAACTAAACTGCTTCCAGGAGATGCTGTAGTTATTTCTATGATGATTAGTATGAAATATCAAAATTACTTTGTACCCTGCCTGAATGTAGGCCTTACATTCCTAGTGTACATTATAGTCTGAATGGGAAATACGCCACCACCTTTAACATGAAATCTTAATGGACTCCTTCAAAGGTTAATGTAATGTCAAGAAAAAAAAGGCTGGACAGAAAATTATCAGTTCCATTTTAGAGTGTATACCTACATATCCCCGAGATTTTCAGAAACTCAGACTGGCTCAGTTTTTTCTTTGTTATGTTGCCCAAACTATTCAAATTGTCTCAGACCCATCCATGTCTATCCCTAGTCTGGCAACAACTTTGAAGAACCTATCTAACAGGACATCTTGCAGCAACTAAATGTAGCAGAGTAGAGAGCTCTGAGCTAGACAATAACACCTTTTCAACACAGTGCCAGGTCTCCCAGCTGGGAGCAAGCCCAAGGAAGGCAGGACTGAAATGATACTGGCAGTCAGCGAGCTGTCTAAGACTTTTGTCAGGGCTGCCAGCGTTTGTTCAGTTGAATTGGTGTCATCAATAGAGAGATTTTTTTTTTCAAAACTTTCCCATGTGTAAACAAGGCTTAAGATGCAGAGCGATATGGGAAACATTAATTTCACACTGTAGTGACACTATAAGAGAAAATAAAAATGAAAACAATCTAACAGGAATGGTTTCATCTAATTGGACTGTGCAAAAACAATTACAGGAAAATAATTGCCTGATTGTTTAAAAGGATTGCTAATGGGCAGAGCTAAGGTTATCTGAGTGCATTAGCTGTGTCCTTCTGAGGCTTAGATTTCTATTAAGATTTGCCTCGAATCTAAATTTCCAGAATTTATTCTTTCTCTTTCTAGTGAAATTGTAGCATTCTTGTAATGCATTTCACTTTAGCTTACTGATACATCCTCTTGGTCTGATTCCATTTTATATAGATTTAATTTAGGAATATAAACAAGAGGTTTTTTTTCCTTTGTATTTGAAAGATTTATATGTATGTGGGTTCCATTAAATACACATTTTCACATTTTTGTTTTTCACACATGTCCTGCTGTGGCTCAATGGATGAGTACAACTATGTTTTACAGTTCAGAGGTACCCTAACACCTATTCATTTTAACCATCTGAAGTTCAAGCCTAGAGCTGGAACTGATGTACAATCCTGGAAATCTGGAATAATAATTTTTCAAGTTTTACTATAAGATCAGACCTTGAAAAAGATATTGTATTTTATATTACATGTCCAACTGTATTTACTTCAACTTTTGCTCTTTTTTTGTTTTGTTATGGTGGGTTTGGTATTTTTTTAAGTTTTGCCTTATTTTTTTATTTAGGAAGAGGTAGAAAGGAAATCTCACTGCATATTTAAATCTAGTTTTCTTTCTATCTTTTGTATTACATACCTATTTCTCAGTTTGGTCCGAAAACCTTTACAGACAACTGCATTAAATAAAAACATTTTCAATAATAAATTCCATCCAGATATATCTAAACAGAAGTTACTTATTTTTCTTACAGATATTTACTTCTTTAAAATGCAGAGTTTGAGTTGTCACTACCTTATAGAGCAGGCAATACCACAAAAAGTTTCCACGCACAATTTATGGTCAGGTAGTTGTGTTAGCTTACATCATATGTAGAAACAACATCAAATTTTGAGAGCATGGCAAGAAAAAGGTGCCCTCATAAAAGAAAACACATTTTTACAGATCAGATGCCAGCATCAGTTTGAACAGTGTTTATATTTCGTCATCTAACTTTTCACGACAGATCTAAGGGAATCATCTAATAAATTAATATTATAAAATTATACTTGATCAAATTTCTTTGTCCCTGCTCGTGTGACCAGCATTCCATTTCTAAGAATAGATTGTAGTTACAAAACATGATGCATTTCCATGGCTCCAGAATCATATTTTCTAGACAGGAAAAAGGATAATTATTCTCTATTCAGCTAATTGATTTTAAATTATCCTTGACTATTTTTCAAAGATCTCCAAGAGATGCTTCATGACAAGCTATAAAGTAACAGCAATCAATTTAGCAGTAAATAAAAAAAACTTTGATATTCAGTTAATGTATAAAGCTACTTAAATGGCATAACAACATAAAAAAAAGCACATCTGTTTATCTCTTGTCAAATACTAATCTTCCAATTTAATAATTGTTTTTTAGATCTGGAATTTGCAGCTCAGATTTGTGTTGATTAAATTTCCTATGAATATATAAAAACTACGTTTATGTAACAGATACACACTAAACAGGCAGAGTAACAAGCATTTATTAGTAGTTCTTTATTTGAAAATAATATATGTATGAATCCATATGATACCTATACTGCTACAGATTTGGTCATGCCCTTGGTGGTTGAATTGAGCATATGCAGCTGAAAAGAAAAAAAGAGCTGGTTTGGCTTGAATCTTTAGACCCAGAACATACCAGAAGGATTTCCTGAAACTGTAGTGGCATATTTGGACTATTTTTTTAAATTTTATTTTACTTATTTAGATTTACAGAATGGTAAAGGTGAGCAGCCTGTGCTCTTACAATTCTTTAAGTAATAATCTCATCAACGTAATATCAATAAATTTCTCATCTTTTCAACAAAATTTCATTCCTCCAAAGTTCCAGGTATCAAATAAAGTCCCAAAATATTCGTCATGCACTAGCAGCACAGTTTCTCCTGCATCTGGGGGAAGGGATGAAAGAGGTTGTGCAGTATATTGCAGAAAATCAGTACATTTGGTGGTGATATATTGAGAAAGGAGAGGTAAATTGGACAGGCAAAAAACCTTTTTCAAAAGAAAAAGACCTCAATGCAAACACTACTGTTGGTTCCAAGTACATATATATAAAAGAAAACCATACTTTTTATCTTTTTAATTAAAAAAAAAAAAAAAACACAAGTCTGAGAGACTATTTATGTTCTGGTAATACAAGGATAGTGACAGACTTCTGGTATGGAATTGTACAATCCGAGCAATTACTGTGGTTTCTGACTTGGTCAAAGACTTTGGAACAGATGGAAGATTCTTTGAAGTCTTATTATTTCCTCTTTTCACCAGTGTCCTATAGATTATGTTAGCACAGGACAAACATGGACATGAACTGAGTATGGGACTTGCTCCAGATGGACTTTCCTGAATAGAAATAGAGTTCCACTTGTCATGTACAATAAGACATCTTTACAATGCACTGGTCATTCTATAAATGAAAATATCAGTCCCAGAAAGCCCAATACATCCAAAAATACACTAGAAAGGATTTTGCTCTGAAGAATGCATAAGAAAAAGATCTTTACAAAATGTCCAGTTACTTCTGTGTTTGTACAAATTTAACGTTGTGTCTGGATTGAGCCATGATTTGTAGAAGTTTCACTGCAGTTTGACTGTAGGCATGCATCCTGATATTCACACAGCCTAAAGGTTAGCAAGAAAAACAAGAAAAGCAAGAAAAGTTTTCTGTAATTCTTTACTTCTAGATTCTAAATATTGATGCTCTGAGAGTCTCAAAAGGCCTAAAAATAATTAAATTAGCAGCCAAGCTACATGAACTTGAATTCAAGGAGCAGACATCAGAAAGGGGAGATACAGCAAATGTTTTAGAGTTGCAGTTTAATTATGTAAAGAATTATAATAGAAATGTTAAAATTAGTATGAATGGACAATGGCTGAGCAAACACAGCTGTGGAAACACCAGAAACAAAAAGACAGGAGAAAGCTACATGATGAGCAGGTATAGATGCACATGCAGTAGTAGACCATTAAAATCTTATCACACATTTAGTTATTAATGGTTATTAACCTAAGAAGAATCCAAAAACTTCAAAAGGAGAACCCACAAAGCAGAGTCTCATCTCCTGTCTTCTCTTAGATAGATAATCTGGATAACAGCGTCTGGGTGCTTGTGAACATGTGAGTATGAGAGAGTGAGCTGGGAGGGCCACAGTGTTTTTCAAGTTTCATTTAATTTTAAAATAAAGTCATCTGTCACTTACACACAGTTTCTCATTGAAGTTTCCTTCATTGTTATTGCAGTGTTGCAACATTGTCTCTAGTGATTATTTTTCCTTGGTTTAATTTCAGTTTTTATTTTGGTCTAACTCTGTCACCTTCCTCTGCATACCAGCAAATTGTAGCAATATGTCTTGCTATATAACAGATGACAACTGCTTCATGGCATATATAAAATAATTTAGTGCATTTTTTTTTAATAAGAGCCATTTAAAATGTGAATACATCTGTAAATTACTATCAATTTTAAAAATAAGCCTTCTAATTATCCTCACTGGAATAGTGTCTTTTGCTTTTTCTATATAGAAACACATTTTCTTTGGTATACAAATGTTTTCTCTTGTAAGAACAGGAAACCATTTTCAACAGCAGCGGAGCTACCTGGATACAAATTTGAGATTGAATCAACAGTGTGTGTGTTTGTTTTCAGAGTGCAGGTAATTTTAGTGTAGAATGTCTAAGTAAAATGAAAAACTACATTTTGGTTTGTTTGGTTGGGTTTTGAAATGTTTCTCACTTATCAGTATACTTACACACTGTACAGTGACTATCAGGGAGATGTGTTTCTCACTCCTCCAGAGGGGATCCCTACCAGTAAATGTATTAGCCAGTGCACACATTGTTCATTATTCTCATCCTGAAAATTATGTCTGGGAAGATTTTGAGACATTATAGGAGAGACCTTGAGATTAGTCTCAAAATATTTGGAATCTAGATGCATTTTAATGTGACAAAACTGGCACTCCATACATAACTCTGCAGCCACTTAAGGGAAAGAGATTACAAGTTAGATCTTATTTTCTCAGTTTCTCAACATCAACATCTCCTGGATCTTTCCTACCAAATCATCACTGATGGCTAAGATTCATCAGTCACATTATACCTGTTGAAACATGCAAGTTTCATACTAAAGCTCTGCATTTGCTATCCCTTCTTGTGTGAAATATACTAAAATGTGAAACCATACATATTGGTTTGGTCCTGCTATCAGTTTTCTTTATAAATGCATTTGTTTTGAAGAAAAACACCACTACAAAGTGATAATTCTCAACTTGTCCTAATGTTGCACTGCAATTCCTAAAACAAGAGGAGATGCATGCTGTGAGTGGGGCTGCAGTGTTGAAAAGACTTAAAGCTGTAAACAATTCTCTCTCATGCCTGTAAAGTGCTTTTCTACCTCATGCCTACTCTAGCTGAAACTGAAGCAAGTATTTGTTTTCAAAGCAAAGGAAAAATACCTAGCTACAGTCAGCATTCATTCTCCCAGTAAATGGTTCCAATAAGGATTAGCTGAATTCAAATATCTAAGGATTAATTTTTTATATTATTTTTAATAGCCTTTGCTCAATATCCTTGCATAGACAGAGCAGCAAAAATAAAATAATCTTTACATGAAATATATGAAGAAAGAAGTATCATCCAAGAGATAGTATGATAGTATTTTTTTCCTTTTCTCTGATGAAAGGATGAGGCAGAAGAAAACTATGAAAAATTATCCTGGGATCGTAGGCTGGGTTTCCAAATCAGATGACAAAATTTTCAATGCAAGACATTCTTTTTGTGCAAATAAATAACAAAACAGAAATTCATCAACACACTAATAATATATTAGGAAAGAATTATATAAAAAAAACTATAGACATTTACCAAAAATATTAAGTGATTTCACGCAGGGCCATTACATTTTTCATAAATTATTCACTGCTGAATAAAACTTCAACAGATTTGGATTTTTCCCATTTAATTCACTCCCAAAGTTATTTTCAAACCTTTTAGTTCTCAAAATGATATTTCAATACCAGACGATAAGGAAGAAAGCTCACAACAAAAGTTACACAAAAATAAACCACACCAGCCTGTACTGGAGAGTGACAATGAATTGTGGCACTGTGATATAATGCTTCTGTATATCAATTAAGGCTCTTCTGCATAATGCACTCTATTATTTCAATCTTTTGATATACAGAAAGTTAAATTGCCTCAGGAATAGTTTGGCTTGATGTTTTTTCTGCACTTACCTCTCCAGGGGTAGTCACAAGATTTTAGGATCTGAAGCCAGCATCTTATCCAGCATTCCTTCCATGGGACAAAATGAAAAACTGCATCCTCGCTGTTGTCTCTCTGATGCTTCAGTGACTAGG
>JAWWMU010000106.1:121901593-121912732 GCA_035048155.1 Cinnycerthia olivascens
TATCCAGCATTCCTTCCATGGGACAAAATGAAAAACTGCATCCTCGCTGTTGTCTCTCTGATGCTTCAGTGACTAGGCAATTTATAATCTGGAAGCAGGAAAAGCTAGAGTTCTATTCACACTGAAACAGAAGTGAAAAGAGAGGCTTTTTATATTACGAATTGGATTCAATTAACAGTTTAATGAACTTTTAGAGAGCAGCTAAAGTGCTTCCAAAAAGCCTTCCTCAGTGTCAGAGAGGAGATGTCTCCCACACACAGATGTGTAATCTTAAAGGTCTGTCCAGAGAAGACAATCATAAAATTGCTGTAAAGCTGTGTGGAAAACCTCCCTTCCTAAGTTTTGTATTTCTCATTCTATAGCTCCTTTTTTTAATCATCCTAGCCACAATCCTGATTACAGTTTAGGACATTGCTTTTTGAAAAGGTCAATTACAACAGAAGAAGGAACACCAAAAGTGCCTTATAGGGGTCAGTACTACTCTTTCTTATATGGGAAAAAAAATTAGAGAAACTTGATCTGTTTGGTCCACCAGGATAAGGAGTGAAGGAAAATGCAATTTCTGTCTTCTGATTTCTGTCATTCAGTCTGAACATGCAAAGGCAGTAAAGATCAAATAAATATGAAGACTATTGCCTTTGAAAATGAAATTTTATGAGTTTCTGAAGACTTACTGTCTCTGATAGCAGGTGGGTACTCTGAAGAGACTTTTCTTGGTACTTTGTCCCCTAGAGTGGAATTCTAGGGGACACACATGCATTGAATAGGGAAAGGCATAGTCTAGTCTCTAGGAAATGCTAAGGAAAGATGAGCACTTATCCCGGAGAGTACTGGAAGCCAGTGCTCAGGAAAAATGGAAAACCTACAGAAAACGAAAATCCTTAGTTTTCCTGCAAACTAATTTTGGGTGTCTTCTCCTTTGGCTTTCTTACAATTTGGTGTTTTTTTCAACACATTGCCTATTGCATCACTTTATCTTCCACACTTTGCAAAGGGTAATATATCATAGAACAAGGCCAACACAGAGGTGTTTCTCTGTGTTGTAACATCTACATTCTTTTGGATTCTAACCATTACTTTTACAGCTCAAGTTCTAACTTTGAACTCTTCATACAATGTGTGGTGATCACAATAAGGCATTGCCACACTTGTTTCAGAAAATGGCTCACGTATGTTTCAGTACAAACAGGATCTAACATTTGCCTTTATAAAATAAAACCCCTGCAAACGGGAAGTTTATGTCATCTTACATAAAACTACTCTCCTTGAGAAAGCGAGGGTTTAGCCTCTTCCATAATTTGGAAAAGCCCTTTAGTTTATCTTAACTCTTTGTAGACCCTTTATTGTATTCCAAGTGTTGTCTAAAGTGTCGTCATCCACCTAACACCTGAGTTCCTCTTCCTTTCTGGTAGCTGCTGGTGAGGAGTTCACTAGAATCATATCTATTTTCATGGCAGTGTAGGATGAACACAGAAGTACTGTGAACATCTTTTCCCCACAGATCACAGTTCTGGTCTGGGTTATATGTTCCATGCAATTCCTTTGCTATAAGCAATACCCTTCTGCCCTGGTTAATGATGTATACAGGTTGAGGAAAGGATGGCTTCTGCCATCACAGCTTCTCCATTCTTATGCTAACTGATGTAATCTGTTTTGCTTTCCTATTTGAAAATGCAAAAGTTTTAATTTTGACCAAAACAAAAAGCATGGAGTAATATATTTTTTCATATAAGTCAGTGCAAAAGGAAGAATGGTTTCTCTTTAGTTATAGGGAGATTTAAAAAAAAATTATATTAACCATTATGAACAGATCAAGATGTAACAATGTCATAATAATGTGTTCTTTAAAACACTCATTGGAATATACAAGTTTTCTCTTCAATCAACATTTTGAAACAGGATCTCATAAATATATTGACTGCAGCAGGGTTTTTCTGTACCTTGGAGTCCCCTAAAATAAGGCACATGACCTTTTATTTACATTCAGTCCAAATCTAAAGCCAAAAAAGTTTACTTTGGTGAAGGAAGCAAATAAGGGTTTTTCTGATGTTTTAAAAAAGAATAATTTAATTTTTGCTTTTTTGAATGTGTTAAAATTATATCTCTTATGTTTGTGGCACAAACTGTTCACTCATTTGAGCTCCTAAATACTTATGTCCTTCTGAAATTCATTTGATTTAATATTCATGAAAAAATTCACTTAGCTCTAATTTTTACTAGTAAAAGACACAGTCAAGAGCAAACTGTCCATCAAACACATCATCTTTTCTTTGTGCCCCAAAATGAGTTTTAATCTCCTTGAAAACAGTTGGTATTCAGATTTATTTGATGAATAGTTCTTCTCAGGAATTCAATTTGCTAACTTATAACCTTACTCTTGATGGGGACTGCATAATCAAAGTTGCTCATTTTGCAGCCACTACAGCATGAGCTTTTTCACAGCTTGGCTAGAGTAGAAAGCTTTTCATAATAAGGCTGTGGTAGACAGCAGTGTACCGGATATTAGACCTGTCCCAGAGGGTCCATTCTCCCATAGCTCTGCATGCATAATGGCGGAAGAAGGATATAGCCCCTTGATCTTTAGCACAGAAAAAATAAGAAATCAATTATGTCTGACTTTCTAGCAATGTTCTGCTATTAATTACATTTAATGGTTACAAAACCTCACATGTAGGCATCCTTATGAAGAAATAAAGAAGCCAAGGGCCAAGGAGCCAACACATGACTAAATAGGGCACCAGCTTTTGAATTAATACATGTAAGGCTGCCAGAGCTGTCTTGCATGCACAAAATATTCAGCTCAACCCCACCCAATGTCTGAGGAAACCTACCCCTGTTCTAATTTTTCTTTTCATTTTAGGCTGTGCACAGTTAGTGAACAATCTTAGAAAGTGAATTAGATTAATCCACTTACTGCTTAAAAATATCTACCTTTTAAAATGCTGAATACAGGCTCCAGCAAAAAGAAATCTAGCAGTATTTTATTTCTGGAAATGCTGATTTTTTAAAGCCATACTTTAGTCTAGGTGCATAAGTATAACTGTTTGTTTGTGTCATGTTCATTTTCTCATAAATTGATAAATAAGTGTTTAAAATGGAAGTCCCAAAGTGCAATTTGTGGTTAGCACAAGGCATTAAACTACTTCACCTTTCAAATATCTTGTGGTCTTCCCAAAATATGTTTATTTTTGTATTCATCAAAAATTATACATACACAAAATAGCATTTCAAATTTTTTATTCCAAATTTTTTAAGTACCGTAATTGTTACTCTATTTTGGTGGCTAGCAGTATTAGTGAGTAGGACTAAGCCAATTATTTTCATGCAATATTTTATTTTCTGAAATACATGAGGTTAAACACTCAGATATTAACTGTGAAATATTTTGGTAATTTAAAGGATGGGATTTCCTCTTAGTGAACCCTTAATGACACTGATTCACCAAACCAGCATATACCTAACCAACATATAACAAATAAATAACCTATTTCAAAAGAATAGAGAAGGTGTGATTCTCATAAAACCATAGGAAAACAAAAATCATCACCATTTTGTGTTTCTCCTTGGATTTTGGATTGTTGCCTCATAGTTACTGTAGGATCTCTCACATTGGCTTTTCTCTTCCATGACCAGTGCCTCTTACATCATCTTCAGATTCTGCCTCTTCATCATCTTATGACTGTGAACCAGAAGAGCATGGCTGAGCACTGTACTCTGATGAGTAATTACAGTTTTTATCTGCCACTACAGTGCTCTTAGCTAAGTGGTGTGGTTCCCATGTTCCAGATGCATTTAACCTGGGCCATTCCTCATTTAAGCCCTGGGATACCACAGACAGTCCAGTCTAACAATCACAGCTGCTCTGTGAAATCCACTGTTGCATACACCAGACCTGGCAGACAAACACCCTTCGGCTTGGAGAGGTAGCCAGGGCATCCACAATGTTTGTGTCAGGTTGCATGAACCACCTTGGAGACATTCCCCTCACATCCAAAATGTTAAAATTCTGCAAATTCAGCTGGCTGTCTCTGCTTCTGCCTGGACAAGTTAATAGGTAAAGGCACAAAGCACAAGGATGAGACCCTCAGCAGGAGAGAAAACCCAGAGATCCTCTTGGTGGCAAGTTTTAGTGCCAGGCAAAATGTAAGCACTTGCTTGGCCCAGCTTTAGAACAAAATTAAATACTGCTAACAATAAAATGAGCTCACTTCATTCCTGAATAAAATATTTAATTTTTTTTTAATCATTATTTCAGATGTCCTGCTGAGATATTCTATGTGCTTGAAAATAAAACGGAAAAAGTACCACATTTGGACCTCATCCCACAGCTTCTTGAGGGAGGACAGAACATCAAACTTGCATTTTGACGTAACTCTGGCACTCAGTTCATGAAGGCAGTCTGTCAGAAAGTTTCTTACTTTGGGTGGTGTAAATATGGAATATATAAAAACTGCTCTTTTTTTTTTGTTTTCAGGATTGTACAATCTGCACCTCCAGATTGTCTCTTTTAAAGTATTGTTTGTTGAAAATCCACATGAAATCTGTACCTATTGAAAAACAACAAAAAATGTCGTTAAGGAAATAAGGGTAACATGATGTTGGGGTGCATATTACAGGAAGAAGCAAATTCTGAAATGAAAATGAGACTTGAGGACAGTGCAGGCTGAGGAAAGAGAGAAGCTCTGGGTTAAAAGACCACTTATATTTACCCCTAGACAAATATAACCTGCACTGATCCTGAATGACACTTTTTTTATAAGCAAGCTCTGATTATACATGGGAAAATATGGTAATCTTATTATTATTATTATAATTATTATTATTATTATTATTTCAATTTGGACACTCAGTTTGACAATCCCAAGAAACAGCTAAAATTCTCAGCATGTAAATTTCTACCCTTAGCTAAATACCTAGGGATGTTCAGGGAAGAATTAATTGGAAGCAACCAAAAAAAAAAGAAAGAAAAAAAGAAAAGAGTTACAGTGCCCCAGTGAAAAATTTATAGCTGTTTCCTTTTCAACAAAGGGAATGTTGAATGTTTTTGACAATAGCAGGTACATAATTGTTTTATGCTGGGGGCATTTATTGTAACTCATTCATTATATCATCTTGCTAGTTTTCATGGCATGCATTTATTTGTTCTCTTAGTGGAACAATTTGAATGACAACTAGGAGAAATAGTGGGGGACTGAGAGTGCAAAATAGCATGTTAAAAGATTTAAACCAGTTTGATAGACAGCTCGAAAACACCATCAACGCCATTAGCACAGGGAGAGCAAAAGGCCTATATCCAGTGACCACCTTTTTAATAAACGTCTCCTTTTTTTCCAGAACTGTCTTTGTTCATTCATTTCAGTTGATTTGGGTCAGAAAGGAGACTATTATACAATGAAAAACTAAAGACTGTGAAACAGGAAAAAAAGACAACACAGAACCACATGTGAGAAAATCTTGAGGGAAAGTCAAATCCATGAGCTTCCTCCAAAGTAATAACTAAACCTAGAAGTTCAACACAGACAGTGAGACCATATATCTGACAGAAGTCTGAGGATTTTGTGACCCTTGTCACTGGGATAACATTTTAATCATATTGAGTCATTTCCCCACTATTTTTTTAAGCAGTAAAACCTAACACGTCCTTTTCTCTCTGATCTTCCCATCAGAGGAAATACAATGGTAAGGGTTGGTAGAAAGACAGTAAATATGTATTATAAAAAACAGAGCCTTCTTTTAATGGTCAAGTTCTGCTAATAACCTGACTTTTAGAGGCACAAGCCAGTGTCATTTCTGTTGCCTTGGTGATACTACCATAACTTCCAGCATCTGATTGGTAAAATCTACCAAAGCCTTTGTAGATTTTTTTAATATTAATATTTCACAGTAAATTGTACATCTAGTTTTACTCTTGTTGGTGTGAACACAGGTGTAGATATAAGTATAAAAATATTTATGTGTTACCAACCTTACTACAGTCAAATATTCTTCCTGGGCTCTATTAATTTCTAAATAGATCTTTTAAGATTTGAATATTGCAAAACTGTAGCAGGATTTCCTAATTAGTGAATATGAACACAGATAGCTGTTTAACACATCAGGTACACTGCTCTTCTGCCTGTGCTTCAGTAGCCATCATCTCCTGTATTTGCATCCTTCTCCAGTCCTTTTCATAAAAAGGGACTTCATGTTTTATACAACTTCACTCATTAGTTCAGTAGAGTTTTTGAATTATTGTATTTGACATCATTCTCCCCATTTATTCAATAGTCAGAGCTATTCTCTAATTTGAACATACATTGTAGGAAAGTACCATAAGTTATTCTCTTTCCCTGTTTACTGCTGAGCTATTTCTGCCAACAACATATCAAGTTGATATGCACCTCATCCAAAACCCACTGAAATCACGGCCACACCAGTGACTTCAATGGGATTTGAACATTTGAGGCGAAATCATGGCAATTATTGTTGAACTAAAGGACCTTTTTTGACCCACACCAAATTAAATCACCCCTGAATTAAAGAGTATATGTGAGAAAGAGAAGGGAAAAAAGCAATAGGTAGAAAAATAACAGAATCACAGACTTCTTAGGGTTGAGATCTCTGGAGGTCATCTAGTTCAACTCTCCTGCCAATGCAGGGTCGCCAGGAGCAGGTTACATAGGAACAAATCCAGGTGGATTTTGAATGTCTCCAGAGAAGAAGATTCCACAACCTCCCTGGACAGCCTGTTCCAGTGCTCTGCCACCCTCAATACAGAGAAGTTCATCCTCATGTCGAGGTGAAACTACCTGTGGTTTAGTTTAGGGTCATTACTCCTTGTTCTGTCTCTGGGTACCACTTGGAAGAATCTGGCACAATCCTCTTGGCACTTGCCTTGGAGTTATTTATTTGCAACTGGGAGATCCATTCTCAGTCTTCTCTTCTCCAGACTAAACAGGCCCAGCTCCCACAGTCTCTCCTCATAAGAGAGAAGCTCCAGACCCCTCATCACCCTTGTGGCCTCTGCCAGACCCTCTCCAGTAGATCCTTGTCTTTCTTGTACTGAGGAGCCCAGATGTGGCCACAGCACTCCAGATGTGGCCTTGCTAGGGCTGAGCAGAGGGGAAGGAGCACCTCCCTTGACCTGCTGGCCACACTCTTCCTGAGGCACCCCAGGATACCACTGGCCCTCCTGGCCACAAGAATACACTGCCAGCTGATGGTTAATTTGTCATCCAAGACTCCCAGGGCCTTCTCCACAGAGCTGGTCTCTGGCAGGTCAGCCCCCAGCCTGTGCTGGTACTGGGGGTTTTTCCCCTCATGGGCAGTCCCAACTCTGCCCATGTTGAACCTCATTAAGTTTCTCTCTGCCCAATTCTCCAGCCTGTCCAGGTCCTGTTGAATGTCAGCACAGCCCTCAGGTGTATCAGCCACTCCCCCAGTTTCATATCATCAGAAAACTTGTCAAGGGGGTGTTCCCTATATCCAGGAAGTTGATAAACAATTTGAATAAAACTGGGAAAAAAAAATTTAAAAAGTGAAAGTGTCAAGATTTTCATCAAAGTGCTGAGTTCACTCAAGATGTAAGAAACTCACATTATGATAGAAGAGCTAAAATCCAAACATCTGTTTTTTGTATAACAAAATTTACCCCCTCCCTGTAGGTGCCTGAATCATCAAGACAGTATGAAGGAGAGTTTAGGATATGTGAAGATGCTGAGTCAGGCTCTTTTTCTTCTTGAAATCTCTAGCCTGTGATAAAATTGTCACTTTCCTTGTGTGTTAATACTGTCAATGTGAATGACAAACTTCATCTTGAGGAGCAAGATGGGACCATGTTTATCTGCTTATTTAGATTTATCACTGAATCACAGAATGCTTTGGTTTGGGAGGGAACTTCAAGATTATTTCATTTCAACTGCCTCCCATGGGCAGGAACATTGCCCATACATAGCAGTCTAGAATCCTATCAGAAAATCCTTTTTCACATAAAATTAATTGGATTCTTGCCACTGAGTTCAGTGTGGCCAGAATTTCATCAAGGGATTTTAATAGGACTGACTATCCAATAAATAAAGCAAGGAGGGTTTGGCTCTCAGTAACTTATGCAAGATTTCACAGTCAGCAATAAAATCCAAATCAACTAACTCAGAGTACTATTCTGAAACCACAAACATTTTCCTTCAAACCCAAATATACAGGTAGTTTTGATAACAGAAGAGCAGTATGTAGATGGACAACAAAGGAAATGGTAAGAAAAAAATATATTTAGTTAGCTATTTTGAGAGCTGTAACATTTAGAATTTCAATATTTTTCATCTTTTGATCTCTTTCACATACTACTTTGATTACATTTAATTGCCTTGGACTAGAGTTGTGGGGTTTGGTATTTTTTGGGTTTGGGTGGGGTTTCTTCAGTTCATTTTCTTTTAAAAAAAACACAAGTGGGAAGTGAAAAAATAGCTTTGAAGCTCAAATCAGTTTTAAAATGCTCGAAGCTCCTTAATATCAAAAGCAATTTTATCAAATCATTTAAATATGTCTAATGCTTACTATTTCAGATGTTAAATTTTTTTTCCTGAAATTAAGTTTTATGCTTTTACAGTGATTTTTTTTTTTTTTAGCTTGATGAATGGTAGGAGAGCTGAGTGTTTGGTCAGAGTACCTGAAGGAAAAGAAATCACCTTGAATTTTGTATTTTTTAGCTCAGGAAGAAATATAATAAAAAAAGATAGAGGATAACAGTTGACATGTTTTTACAAACTAAATTATAGAGTGGGCTGCCATCCTCCTGCATTAAATGCATTGCATATACATACACATGAATATATATACATGTGCATATATACATGTAGATTTTTAAAAACTGAATGGATTTTGGAAGAGTAAATCAAAACATTCTTTTGTTTAAAGACACTATGATTTTCTTAATCTATAGGCTACAGTTAGTATACTGAAATTTACTTAGAGGCTTAGCATTCCTGGTTATGGATCTAATGCAGTATTTTTTTTGATTCTCATTCAAACCATCTGTTTATTTTATTTTAATGTATCATGCCATAATTCCATGTAATTATGGACATCCAGTCTTCCAAGACAAACAGCTGACACCTGGAGACACGTAAGGAATAACTCCTAAGTTAGGGTTATCTGCCCAACTCTCATTACTTTGACATTTAAAGTACATTCTATGAAGTTCAAGTTAAACCAAAAATGTTATTCAGTGGTTCTTGGATTCAGAAATAAATATACAATAGGCTAGACAGAGATTGTCAGGCTGTCATTATAATACTGGCTGTTAACAACCACAATTAAGGAAGACTACATATCAATTATTATTTGTCTGGAACATGAACTTCCCTAAGCATGAAAGGAAGTGATGCAGCCTGTATTACTGTCTCCACTCTTCAGCTAATTAGTACTGTTTTTAATGGCTTCATCTGCCCAGGATCAATTGTCTAATGGGGAACAGTTCTCTGTCAGTTAATAAGGTGAGGAACTGTATAATATGATTATGTCTGGCTCCAAAATAGTGCTTCAAACAACACTAAAACAATCATGTGATGGAATAAATAGTCTAAGGCAGGACTGCCAGATAATTCTGGAGCAAGCAGATTGTTCCAGTAAGGGTACAAATATCTGATACAAGAATGTGCAGCATGCAATAAGGGAAGACTAGGACATTGTCTAGAAATGCTGGAAGTTTAATTAAGAGAAAGAGACAGTGGCAATCTGCTTTTAAATTGAAAGAACATTAGCACAAGGAATGTGAAAGGGAAGGGCTCAATTTCCAAAAATACTTGCTGCAGAAATAAACTGCTTTGTGGTTGTCCTGCTTGGAAGAGCATGCATTTTAAACTTTCCATTCAGAAAACAACAGCCAGCACTGAAAAAGGTAGAAAAAAGCTTGATTATATATACTGTATGTCTCCAGGCTGCAAAATTTGTGCTATATATAAGCATGCTTACATCATTCCTCTTGCTCTGCAAGATAATTGGATGTTCTCCTTTTGGGCATTTACAGGGAGTTTGGTAGATTGTTGCTTATCAGGATGGCAGCATTGGACAACTCAGCACTGATCTGCACCAGGCAGATCAGGAGGTGTACAAACTGCTTGATTTCTTTCTCCTGCAATTGATCACCATTACCCACAGGCTAATTGCATTGGTTTTGGCCTTTACAAAAAAAAAAGGATTATGCCAAGCCCTTATAAGAACAAAAAGCAGATTTTGTGGTATAGGAAATAATGAAGCTTTATAATTAAGCAAGTATGGACATCACACTTGCTTACCTGAGCTCAGGAGGGAAGGGGAGAATTGTTGGTGAAAGCACTGGAGCAATACCAAACACATCCTTTTTTTAATCCAGACCTAGTTACTTCATGTAACTTCTTTAGTGACATCCAGTTTTTCATTTACTGTCCTTTGAAGTACTGTTTTTTCTGTAAAAGATACAAACTACCCTCTTTGGATAGAAAAGAACACTGAAAAATAACAAGGAGAAAAAAGAGGGGTATCTTTAATAGGGCTTCCTTTAGTGAAAGAGCTTCTCTCAAACACCTGAGGTTTGCACATTTACAATTACATTCAAATATATTAAAGGAAAATAGCTATAAAGGTTTAATCCTTCTTCCACAGTTGACTTAAGCCATTTGAAAACAATTCACATATGTCAACGCTTACACAGTTCTTGGGCCCATCAGAGGAAGAAACTAGAGCTTCAGATCTTT
Source organism: Cinnycerthia olivascens (assembly GCA_035048155.1). Lineage (NCBI taxonomy): Eukaryota > Metazoa > Chordata > Aves > Passeriformes > Certhiidae > Cinnycerthia > Cinnycerthia olivascens. The sequence goes on from JAWWMU010000106.1 coordinate 121,912,303, forward strand.
GGATTCAATGCCACCAGACTTTCCTAGGCAAACTGGACTGCAATACTGTTTAAATCCATTGTGTCTGGAAAGATCATCACTGATAACACTGGATGTCTACACCTTGTTCCCTTTCTGATGCTTCAACCTGTCCTATTTAGAACACATCAAATATAAAAGCATTGCACAAAAGACTGCAATAGCTTGAAAAAAAGACATAACAATCATTTCATGGGACAGCACTGTGAAGCCCATATTTCCAGAAAGAGGAAGCTATTTGCACTCCTTGAACAGAATAGAATGCAGAATGCAATGAAATAGAGCAGCACAGTCAAAAGCTAAATGTGTGAGAGGAAATTAAGAAACAAATTCTTCCATCTGAGTTACATCACCTAAGAATGGATATAATTTTCAGCACATGGACTACCTGACTCCTATTTTTTTCTTTTTA
>JAWWMU010000106.1:121912832-121935279 GCA_035048155.1 Cinnycerthia olivascens
CCATCTGAGTTACATCACCTAAGAATGGATATAATTTTCAGCACATGGACTACCTGACTCCTATTTTTTTCTTTTTATTTGTGGTATGATTCAATTCCAACCAGCACTTGAGATTATTGTGAACAACCAGAATTTGCATCCAAGGAGAGATTTTAGCTATTGCACGTGGAAAGAACAGCAGCAATCTATCTACTTCTCTTTTGCTAATGTCACAGCTTAGAAAAAGTCTAGATCATACTGCCTAAGATCCTTCTCTCAACTCACTACTAAAAAACATTTTTTGTAGTCCAGGACTGCCATTAACTATAGCATAATGTAGCACGGACATTCCAGGACTCAGTCAAGGCAGAATTGCAGTTTCTGAGAACTTCATGACATAATGAAATGTATTGGTTCTCAGAGGGACTGGGATCCATTGCTTGTGCATAAAAATGCCAGATGTGTTCAATGGACAATGAGATTTGTGAAAGAGATACTGTTTTGGAGTGGAAAACAAAGAAGCAGTTTTGAATTAGAAACAGTGTGGGGGGAAATGTAAAAGGGAAGTGGAGAATAAGTTCTAATTTTCTCCATTCTCCAAATGTGTCTTTCAATCACCACTGAATAAATTTTTTTAAGTAAACTTGGAGGCACATGGAATTCACATAACTTATGAGGGAAAGTTGGAAAATTTATCACCAAAACTATAGTGGACTTTCTGGGAAAAAATATGGAAGTATAGATATCTTAAGATTCCAGATAATTTTAAAAGTACAATAGCCAATATATCCAGAAGGATAAGAAAACAAGCTACTCTTTTAAGTAGGAATAATTCTTCATCATGTAACAACTATTTTTAACCTTATATATACTCTCACATACTCTCTTTCAATGTTTTAAAGGGTTGGTTAAAAAAAAACAATAAATTTGACATGGTTTTTGCTTCACATAGAACATGCAAAGATACTTCATATACCAAAAAGAGTCATCGATTAAATGCATCACAGAAGGACTTTTGCTTCTCTTACAGAATAAGTGAAAACATGCCAAATAATAGCATGAAGGTATCTGTGCTCTAGAAATTACTTCAGAAATAGATTATATACTTACTAAGTGGCTGAATGCAAATTTTGCTTTTCAATATCAGAGGACCTCATAAATGCTCAGAGTAAAACATTTCCAGTGGTTCAGCAAGTTACACAAGGTATTAACACAGAAAAATGTTTTAGTATTGTGAAGGGTGTAAAGAACAATGGTATATGTACAGCTTTGTGAAACGTAAAACAGCGATCATTTCAGTCTAATATTTTAGTGGCACTATTGTCCAGGGTCTTTTCAAGTGAAAAAAAAAATATAGAGCTAAGCTACACACAGGCATTTCATCTACCAGTGAACAGAAGAATAAGACCTCACTTACATAGGACACTATTTAGAAGAACCTGAAGGATTCCCTCACCTGATGTGAATTCACACCCCTGAGACACGAAGTTACACCAGACTCAAACCTAATGGTTATAGAGAGTCTCACAACACCTCCACTAGTTTCTTTATGAAAAAGCATTGCCCTCTGTGTACCTGGAAACATAAGGAATGTGGCAAAGGTCCCAGCTTTGAGAGGAGAAACACAGGACTCATCAGCAGTGAAGCAAGACCTAGAATCAGGCTGCATCTCTGGTAGCACAGCTGACAAATATATACATCAAAGATTTCTTCTTCAAAGTATATAATAGATTTGAAACATGTAACATAAGCTCATGATGCTTAGCTATTGCAGGAAACTTCTTCAATGATTGGTGACAGGAAACAAAAATCAGCAAAGCAAAATGGCAATAGCTAGATTTGGAACTGGTGCTCACTTAGAAAGTGAGGCCAACAGATTTTGCTCCTGTCAGGTCCTTTTACTATCTATACAGCTCTCTATAGAAGATTTAAGAGTCCAAAAGTGAAAAATATCAGCACATAGCAGCTATTCTCACAAAGACAACTGGAGAATTCTGTCCAGGTGGTAACTTTAGGCCACTGGAACAGGAGAAGGAAGAAGGGATGGATTTATTGAATTAAAAATGAGAGATGATCTGTGAAACATCTTGACACTAGGACAATGTACCTTATCCTTGTAAAACAAGAAAGAGATATTTACTCAGAAGTATATTTTGCTTCTTTGTGATATTTGGGGCATTTTGTATGACTTCCCACTCTTCCTCCTCCACTTTTAAGGTACTTTCCTGCAGTCAGTTGGAATGCTACCATAGCATCCCCTTTCCCTTCATAATTCACTTCATTTTTCACTTCAGAAAGGAGGGCCCTTATGGAGGGAACTGATACATTTATACCCACAAGATTAAGCAAAGGCCCCAAGGTTTTGTTTATCAATGCATCCAACAGAAAAAAGTACTTTGGATGTCATCATCCTGACATCTTTCCTCTTTCAATAGCTCAGTGAAAATTTTCCTTCAAGTACATTTCATAAATTAGAAAAATTTTCTACAAATATTTTAGACTATCTACTCAATGTGATTTTAAAAACATGACTAGTGGCAATCGATTTGGTTCATAATTATGGTCCAATTCAGAAAGGTGATTAGAAGCTGAAGCACTAAACTCCTGATGAAGTCAGTGGTGCGTAAATACCTACTTTCTTATCAGGTATTAGATGTATTTACCTTTCCCCACATTTCTTTGATACCCTACCTGGCCAAAGCCAAGGCTTCTACTGAAGCATTTTTTCTTTGCCAGACAGGACTTAAGCATAATGAGTGACATAACCAAAAATAAGTAATCAGATATTAAATATTTAGACAATCTTTCTAAGGGCTGGATAGTGAATAATTGAGAACAGACTGCCTGAAGAAATTCAGGAGACTCGAGGACTGATTAGGAATAGATAGTCATCTCTCAATACTGGAACTATTACTGTTGTTGTCCTGAACCCAAAAGACTGATAAAATAACTTTCTCTTTCATACCTATCATCTTATTCCATAACTACCCACTGAAAATTGACAGCAGTTTGCAGATAATTCACATGAAAACAAAATTGCACAAGCTAAGGTGCTAATTGCATATTGTTTACTTCCTACCAATAACCTCAGTTTAGTTATTATCTTGGTTAGTTAGAGAAAACAAGTTTCTCATGTAAAATCAAAAGCAATGAACTGTAGATTTGGAAAGCTTCAAGATAATCTGGATATTTATTATTTTACTAATATTAATCTTCTGTCTATATACTGCTAAATGATGGTTTGGCAAGATGGAAAAATGGTAGTTGGCTAAACAAAAAAGGAGAATATTGATTATTACTCTGGTAGGGGAATGGAAGAAAACTCGCTCTCCTCTGTCACAGTATGATTGTAGGTTAGCAATACCTGAGCCCTAATCCTTTTAATGATGGTTGGCTGCCGCCCCTTTCTTATCTCATGTGGGTGAGTTGAAAGCCTGTCTGTCCCATCCCTCCCTCCCTCCTTTGTGTCTGACTGCATGGGAATAAAGCGAAGGTGGGGAAGGCTTTCCACAGCAGTGCGTGTGAAGGAGGGATGGAACAGCCTGTCCCCAGTGGGAGGTCACCGTGTCCTTCCCAGCCCCTCAGCAAGTGCCAAACACCTCTCAGGTTGTTCACATGATCCTTCTTGCTGCTGTCTCCTCCCTTAAATCACACTGATCTTTCCTTATGGCCCTTTACCCCACAATGGATTTATTTCCAAGTGGGAGAAAGTGAAAACTTTTGAATGTTACTAAAGAAAATTAATCATGAGGAGCAAAGGAAGCTTAGGTCTGATTTAGGCCCTATTAATATAAAACTGTTAGGTGGAACAGCCAGGCTAAGCAAGAACCAAGCTGTGAGGGAGCTACACATAGGAACAGCTTCACAAATCTCTCCACGGGCCACTAGCAGCTTAACAACTGCATGCAATTATTTAGATGTATAGTTTATTTCTGCATAATTTATGCAGATATATTTTCAGCTATTTCGTCCAAATACAAAATAATAGTTTCATGATTACAGCATCATCTAGGGACATCAAAGCACTCCACTATTATGATTCACATCCCCATTAACGATAATGCACAAGACAAATGTGAATCTTTATTAGGTTAATTCTATTTTGCCCATTTTGTAGATGAGTAAGTGGGAGCATAGAGAGGTTAAGTGATTTGCCCCAGGTCGAGGAGTGAAATCTGGAAGTAAAAACAAAGTGTGAGTATGGCCTAAAAGCCATATACGTTACAATTAAATAATGAGGTATTCAACAGCAAAAGAATTCTAAAAACTGGAGCTTCGTGTCCCACCTAGTTATTGATTAAACAGGTAATCATGCATTCTGCAAAAATCACTTCCTCTGATCACTAAATAACTCTAAAGAATGTGATATCAGAAAAAAAAAAATTTATTTCCCTCCCTAAAAAGCAGATAAAACAGGAAAAAATACTGTTAAACTTGCAGTGATAAGAAATGATCTGTCCTAAAGTGACAGTGACTTTTTGCAGCATTATCCCTGTCTCAAATATCTTTGAGAAACAGAAAGCCACACAAAGCAAATTCCTGTGGTCTACAGGAGAGTAAAAGAAAAGGAAAGATTTATTCTTTAAATAAAAAAATTTACAGAGCTCTTGTTGACTTATTAATAAGATGGATATAATTAACTATGTTAGTTTTAACTTAAGGGTCAGTGACCTAAATTGTTAACTGCTGCTTTTCCAGGTGAGTTTCTAATCAATGTCTGCATAATTAGAAATAAAACAAAAAGCATTCTTTCTCTAGTGTAAAGGTATTTTCAACACAGGTTTTATTACACACTGAGAAAAGTATGGCAAGCTAACAACAATACACAAAAATGCAGATAGTTCATAGTTTTGAAGAAATCATTATTTTCCATATTTTTATTTGGTTTTCCTTCAAGATAAAAAGCCAAGAAAATTACTATCTTCAGCCATTTAAATGAGCATGATGTTTAAATGAACCCACATGCTTTACATTACTTAAGATTCTTAACTATGCTCTGTTGTTTAGATTGAGTAAAATTTGCAAAGTTTTAGTCACAAGACACTCTCCGAAGAGACTTCACAGTGCAGAAACTTCCACTCACGAGTGAGTCATTATTTATGATGCAATAGAAGCAGAAAAACATAGGGGGAAAAAAACAGGCATTGACTCCTGCAGTGTTTAAACTATCTCATATTTCCCATTAGATCCATTAGACAATGTCGTCAGTTAAAGTAAATGTTTTGTCATTAAGTAGGGAAAAATCTGGAAAGTCCCTTCTTTTTCTCTCACAGAACCCCATTAAGACCTGGTGGTGTTACGATGCTGAGAACAGACACATCCTTTTGCTGATTACACAGCTGACAAAAAACTTAGCAGAATACCAGAAAAGTCAAATATAACCCTTGATATGGCAATGAAGGAACACGGTTCACCTTGGTTTTGGTATTATCTTCACTTCAACTATTGGAGCGTACAAACAGTCAGATTCTTGAATATCAGTGTTCCCATAGTATTGCTCTCTGTGTTTTAGTGGTTTTCTGTTGAACTGTATTGAGAATTCCTGGTCCCCAGTGGCTGTAAAATTGTCCCCTCTGACCTGTCATCAGAACATTGCAACGTTCAATGGGGCTCTGGAGTGAGGGAGTACAGAAAAGGGTCCTTTGGCATGGCAAGTTTAAAGGGTTTTGTCTAAATTATTCTTCCAGAAAGCTCAGTGTTCTGTTTGAATAAATATATTCTTTCCCAGAGGGACTGGGTGTCAGCCAGCTCTTATCCACACCACGATCAAAAGTTATTCCCTACTGACAGACCGAGCATCAGCTGGCCAACTTTTTTTTTTTTATCTGAATATGAACTTTCAACAAAAATCCTGTGGTCAACAAAGGAAGGGTCTTTTGTCATGAACTCCCAGAAAAATAGTCTCATTCATCAGAAAGCACTGAGCAGTTCAGTGATAAACTCTAGTATAGCTGTGTTGTTTTTCTTGTATCTCATTTTCATATCTCTGATGAGTTCAGGTTCCTCTTATTCAAAAGATGGGGAGATCTACAAGGCAATAGCTTCATACATTACCAGCCCCCTTTTTGCCTTAGCTAATCCTCTAATTTCAAAACTGCTCTGTTGCTATCAGTCCAATATTTTTTGTTAATTTTAGGTTTGCAGATGAATTACTAAGGGTTAACAATGGTTTCTAGGTACCTGGGAAGTCCATTCATACAACATATAAAAGACTGAGAACTTTCCCATCCCAATATATGCTTATGAATACACTGTAAAATTGGTGACATTATTAAGTTAGTTGGCTCAAATTTAAGATTAAAGTAAATAATCAAGCTCATTACCCTTGGAATCAATAATAGCCCAATTCACCTCCGGTTTTCTTCACTGATAATTTCCTTGGAAAAAAGTTGCTAAGTGTAGTGTCAACATCAGTTCTAGATACATTTCTCTTTGAATTATAAAATTCTACCAAGTTAAAATTAGGGAACAAATCGAAACTGGAATATGAATTGATTAAATTATACTAATATGATATATCTTATAAAATAATTTAATTTAAAGTTCAAAGATAATTTTTAAAAGCAGAAAGTAATTATTCTTTCCAAATGAAAAGTTAAGAGATTTACAGACCAATGTGTTTTCCTAGATTTTGAGTTATTTCTTCACGTCTGTTATTTTCATAGCTGCTTCTTATGGATCTCTCCATTTGAAGAATTTTTATAAGTATGTGACATCTACAGGAATGCCAAAGTAATGTGTCATGATTTTGAAAAGCATTTAACCAGAAACAATAAGACATATTAATTTTCTTAATAAGCCAATCACTCCCTTATACATTTTAGTATGAAGCTGCAATTGATAAAAAATAGAGTACACTAAGAAAAGCTAAAAATAAATACAAATAACAAAACCAAAGTTATGCATGTTGAGGTGGTCATAATCAGATAATTTCCAACTAAAAATGTCACTAATTTCAATATATAACTGAAATAGAAGAGAATAAGACAGCTGATATACATTACCTGAATTAATGTGCTTATTTTTTTCAGCTCAATGTTACAAATAAATGGAGTTACTGCTTATTATGAAAAGAACTGTATTTTTGCTAATTTTTAGCCATAAATTATTACAAATTATGTTATTTTTAAAATAAGAATGAGAATTATTAAAAAAAAAAGATATGTCAACTCTCACAAACATAGAGCACTCTAATTTGGATTTGCAGTAGTGTAAAACAGCTCAAAATATTTCTTATCACAGTTCAGATGAAAATATTCATCTACAAATGACATAAAATATTGTTCAAAATCACCTACCCTATTGCAAATCAATATTTCTATACAGTTATGTCAAGTTATGCTGGGTTTTCACTAATATAGCAAGCCATGAAGACTTTATAATCTGAATGTCAAAAGGCATGAATCAGACATTTCATAGAGAGAAATTTTTGCAAAATTTCATTTCCTCACTGAAAGCCATGCAAGAACTTGTTTCTATCACAGGTCAAACCTGCAAATATCCACATTTCTTCCCTTGTCTTCTCTTGTCTCTCTCAGGATAGATTGAACAGAGAATTTAGACAAGTTCCTACACTCATCACATTCAGTTGTTTTTACTTTAATGCACATCAGATTGCTGAGTATATTGTTCAGAAGAACAATATACTCACTTTCTTTAGGTCTTTCAGGGTCAGATTTATGGAAAATATGAAACAACTTACTGGAGTTGAAGATATTTTTATCTATATGAGTGGAGAATTTGGAAATAGTTATCAAAAACATTACTTACATTAATCAATTTAATGCATTTTTGGCAATTCTTCATTTGAAATGCCCTTGCTAGAAGTTTTAATGAGAAGCAAAAAAGCTGAAAATAGATTAAATAGGGAAAATAAGTTATGAATATAAAGAAGGAAATACAAATAATTTTTAATTTTCTCCAACAGCATAAACTGATTAACAGGGATTGTTAATAATTGATAGGAAATCTGGTGGATATTTGTGAGAGCTTTAACTCTGGGACTATAAACACACACAAAAGAAAACAAGGAACAGAATATGGCATTTTAAGTGAACAGTTGCATCTTGGATTTTTCTATACATATGTTAAAAATATTTTTTTTTTTTTATTTTGGCATATTAAAACCTTTTTAAAAGCCTTTTATTTTCAAATGAAGACACACAGGTATTCAGCTCGAGGGAAAAATAATATTAATTATATAGGTATCACAGAATCTAAATTTGTGTAATGTCAACACCTATTTCATGGAAGAAGCTTTAAATTAAACCTTAAAATGGACCTAGTTTATGCATCCCTCTCACACTAAAAAAGAATATTAAAAGTGTATTCTACTTTTCATTACAACTTTGTATGTATAATAACAATACAAGTAACATGCAAGTATCAAAGAACCTTTTGATAAGGTTTTCCTCACCATAGTTATTTATGCTTGCAACAAGTTAGGAGACCACATTGTTATATTCTGGTAAAAGTATCCTATGGTCCCTGTTTAATTCCTAGAGAAACCTGTCAGAGGTAAAAGATGTGCTACAAAAGGGATAAAAAGTAAAGAACATGTCTATTATCAATTTAATGACAGGATAGACGTTGCCTTCAAAGTTTTTCCTGTTACGAAGCCTCACCAGTGAATAAAAGTATCTAATGTATTATTCAGATAAAGGCCTCTGAACCTTAGACAGAAGGAAATCCATACCGCCTTACATTGCTTTATTAAGTCTATATTAAGGGCTCCATTACTTTAAAGAAACTGTTTAAGTAACATTAAGGCTGTGACCCAAACTGACAAAAGTAGGGAAATACAGATAGCTGAATTTCCATCTTTAAAATATGCTGCTGTGGAGAAAAAAAAAAAGGAACAATGGAATATGAGACTTTGCTTCTCATCTTGGGCTGAGAGAAATATTTGGGACAAAAAAAAAAAAAAAAAGAAGCCTGAATCTTCACCTGGCATTCAACAGAATCCAAATAAAAACTGTTTAAAGTTTGGCTCTCTTCCCATTACCTCACACCATGGGTCACTTGCAGATAGAGGAGCAAGTTTTCAAGCTGCTATAGGAATGCAGACAATTCCTTCCTCCTTTGCAATAGCAACTGTTAGAATAAAAGACCCAATTATTGCTGTCAGAGCTATATGTAAAACATTGATGCTCAAGCATTTTCCCGTGTTCTCTGCCCAAGAGATATACTCTCTCTAGAGAGCAAAGAAAATATATATCTACCTTATTTTTTTTCCTTTACACAAGCAGAATATAGGAAAGAGGATATAGGGGAAGAATTAGATCACCAGCAACAAGACTGATGGGTGAAAAAGTGGCCATCACTAAATTGGAAAGGAAAACACCATTAAACAACTATTTCTTACCTGTACCTCCTAGTTAAAAGATTTAAAATTAATTTCCCTTTATACCATGACACAATGATATCAGATGAACTCTGACACAATTCTATCAAACCTGTTGCCTAAATGTTTTCTTTTAAGGTTGACATTAAGTGCAGTTGTATTACTCAGGAGAAAGACATATATCTTTTCATCTCACCTGAAGGCCTAAAGTACATTTACATAATATTGTTGAAGACCCTGATAAAGCCCTAACTAGTATTCCTATTAGTATTTTAGCATGCATTTAAAACCTTTGCTAATAGAAGTGTAAGAGTGGCTTGTGGCTAGGAACATCTTTAAATCTATCACCAGTTAAATGACAGTTTTAATTATAAACTTTGGCTTTATACATGTGGACTCACTTTTACATTGACATAAAATATTTTTTACCCTTGGCATAAAAACATGACGTAGCATCTTATATAAAAAATCCAGATACCAGTGTCATAAAGCTTGAACAAAAAATGTTCCTCTTCATCAAATTCCCAGCTCTGCAAGTGGGTCTTTGCAAAATTGCATCAAAAAATTAGTATCATAGTGTTTAACCACGTGAATTAATAACAGCAACACCAAATTTGGAAATAAGACATTGGTAACTTCTAAAGTCCCTCAGATCAAGATTCAATGGCTTTTTGAAAGATATTTTTGGCCAAATGTATATGTAAACTGCAGATGGGGGTAAATTATGAAAGTGACAAAGTTGCAATGTTTATGTAAGATCAGATTCAAGGCTCTAGGACCTCTTTTGGCTTTATGTACAGTGACGCTATAATAAAAGTATATGACATCCAAACTAGAGATTTGTGAGAATTAATTGTAATTGCCATGGAAAAATAATGAAAATACAAGAGATCCCATTTAACAAGACATTCATTCATATGGACAAAGGGTTAAATGGATAACAGGATATATTTAAAAGATTCAAAATGAACAAACAGGCTCAAAAATAATAAAAATTAACCAGTCATAACAAGGCAAGCAGCTATCCTTCAGTTCTGGTCATTCCCATTGTGATAGAAATAACATACACTACATTATCTTTCCTAACTCTGGTGCTCATGTGCCTTGCACAGAAAAGATAATCCCAGAAAGCTACCTTGCACAGATCCTGTCTCCATAGTCTGTGAAGCTATGGAGAAAGGAATCTTTATTGTTAAAACAATATGTATTACCTTGGGCCACCCTTGGGCCACCCTCCTTTCAATCCCACATCTGCAAATCCCCCAGCAGTAAGCTGCTGGTGTGGTTCCTGCATGCTTCACCACTCACCAGGGTTGCAGAGAGTTGTCCTGTCCCTTTCCTGCTTCAAAGCTACTGTTTTCTGGAAAGAACCTGCATCCATTCCTGATATGATCTTGTACTCCCTGGAGAGCCTCTTGACCACCTATCCCTTGAGAAAACACATTGGCCCTAATCTTGCTTGAATTCCTAAGGAATCTTGTTTGGAGCTACATAGTCTCAGATATGAGTACTTTCCTGAAGTTGCTAATGAAAGTAATGAGTGATAAGACTAATTCTTAAATTATATTCTATTACTCTCTCACAAGATGTACTTCCCTTCTCTCTTGCCACGAAGAGCCAAGGAAACAACAGGAACTGCAAAGAAAGAAAATTACATGTCCCAGTGGGCTCTGAATAACATTACTCCCTGACAACCATCAGCTACCCTGAACAAGGAGGAGACCATGATTTCTGTAACAAGTCTCATATGCTAATTTGCATCTTCTATAAATTTTCAAGAAATAGAAAGTGTAGGTGGACTGTGAGACCTTTCAAAGAGGCTCTCTCTCTCTTGAAAAGCCAGTGACACATCTTACACCCTTACACCTCCTAATAATTCAAGGTGTGTCTTTCTCAAGACGGAGTTGGAACACTCTCCAATATTTCACTAATTTACATCACTAACAACCTTTTAATTTTTCAAGGTCAGTAGAAATCACCCAATGAGTACGGAAGAAGATAAGATGACGAGTGACAAGATTCTAGCTCTCTGTTTGGCACAGAGAGCTAGAATCACATGTTCTGAATCTTTGTGTTCTTTACCTTGTCTCAGTATTTTCTTCCCTAAAATGGGAAAAATAGCTTTCTACATATCTAAGTGTAATTTTTAGTAAGTGGAAAGTCAGTAAATTAAATTGTTCTGCAAAAAGTGACAAAGAGCAATGCTACGTATTCTTGTCCCCTTTCATTGCCTGTACCTGAAAATACAGGGATCCATCCATTCTTCCCTTCCTCTTCAAGGAAAGGAATCTTGCTCCTTTATCATACCAATGGAATTTTTAAATGAAAATATTCTTGTTCTCTCTACCAGCATAGTGTATTTTATCCCACAAAAGGCAAAACTTAATCTTAAGACTCAGACTTCTGTGCAAAACACGGACTGCTTGCTCGACCCGGCAAGAGAACAGCTGGACCTCCATCCTGTTGATTGAGCAGGTGTAAAGACTTCATCCTGCAAGGTGCTGTCAACCTGTGGAAAGTTCAGGCCTATATTAACATTTAAGCATAAGGGTAGTCCTCTTGCAGGTTGTGCCACAATAGATACTTCACACATATGCGCATAAACACATTGTCACAGACCTCTGCATATGAATGCATACACAAATAAATGGCTGACAGCTGGAAACAAATGCAAAAATACATCTCAGGCTGGGACACTTTGAATTATTTCTAACATGTACAATGCAAACCAGCTATTTGAAATGTCACAAAGAAAATTTTCTCCCAGGATGCATTCTTGTATGCTAAAATTCAAGTAACACTGGACTTCTTTTTGGAAAAAAAAAATGTTAAAAAGACTCTGTTTCAAATGGAAGTGCTGACAGGCCTTTGACTATCGCAGCTTGAATAGTATCACCACTGTATATTAACAACTGTAGTCATAAGATCTCAACATTTTCCCCCTCCCCATTTTTCCCTGGAGCTGCTCAAAAAGCTAAGCCCCTTTTCACAATCTTAATGACCGAAAGTTGAAAAAAAAAAAAAGAGAGAAAGAAAAAAGTGAAAAAAGACTTAAAAGTTCGGCTGGATTTTCTTCTGGTTTCCTAATGAGCTTAACATCTCATAAGACTCTTTGGTAAAGGAGAAAATCTTTTCAAAAAGACCCATTTTCCTGCTGACAGTACAATCTTTCTGAAGTAACATCAGAAGACCATAAGGGTGACATCCAAGCCACCTGAGCTGGTGATACAAGATCTTTAACCAATAGATTTCTATCCCCTCTTTACTCCACTTTTTCTAGCAATGTAGTTCTTTAGAATAGGGTCAAAAGAAAAATTTCTGTTTAGCTGTTTAAAGGAAACAAATAACTTTGTTAGCAGATCTCAGCAAGAGTTTGACCAAAGTCAAAGTATACTGCAATTTAATTTTTCATAAAAGAACTGAAGTTGGGGACTCTTAATAAAACAGGGGTTCAGAAATTTATGTGGTTTCAAGCCACCTTTCGTATGCATGAACAACGGTACCTAACCTATTTCATGACTCTTTTCTTTTTTTTCCCTATTAAACAGTAGACAACAGTCTCATGACAAACTTTAATCCTGCACTGTGGAAAGTTAGAAGCAACTGCTATATGTGTAACATCTGTAAAAAGGAATGCTATCCTGAATGCAATGACATCTATAAATGGGATTTGAACATGTAAAAAGTTACTTACATAACTATCATTGCTCCTATTAGTTGTCTGATAGAAAAAGAGTGGGATTACATCAGGTTTTGGATTATTTATATATCAGAGTGGCTCTAGACTAGGTCTTTCTATACACTATATCAGGTAAAAATATATAGGTTTGCCATTTGTGCTGTGATTTGGTGGCACTACAATACAGCAAGACGTGTCATTCTTGAGGTACATAAGTGTAATACCATGTTATTGTATTAAGAAGCTGTATTATTGGGTCAAAAATCATCACATTCCATTTATTTTTGTTACAGAAATCAACAATAGGGGTGTAGACTTTAAGGGGTTTTATCATAGATTACTCCTAAATGAGCAAGAGAAGAAACTCAACAATTCTTGCTTTTGAAATTTGGTGAAAGAGTACTTCTCATTCATCTTTTTATAAGTTCTATCATTTTTACTATAGTTGCTCTAACTCTGTAATTTCAGAAATTATGGAATACCTATTCCTAAGGTACTAGGAACTAAGGTAACAATGATTTCAATGTGTTTGAAAGTCTATTTAAGATTGATTGGTTGGGTTTTTTTTCCAGAAATAGAACACTGGATCAAATGTAATGAAAAAATGCAGTTTTCCTAACGTCTTGAATTCCTAAGTGTTACAAGTCATTCTTCTAGGCATGTTTCGACACTGAGTGAAGTTGGAATGCCTGGCCATAGTAGGTGAGAGGCCAGCAGGATGCAATTCCAGAACAGGGACTTTCCAATGACCTTCAACTTTATTTGGTAGTTGGTTCCAGAGGTGGGAATCAATTCTGCCCCCAGGTCAGCTTAATCCCCTTGTGAGAAGAACCCTTCAATTATGATAAACTCAGTTAAATTATTTATGATATCTCTGTGATCTAATGAAGTTTTATTCTGCAAGACCTTTGTCTGAGGCTCACACAGGGAAAGAAATGGGGCAATGGATCACAAAACTCAAGTAAATGTAGACTCCAGAGTAGAGGCACTAAAGAGGCTGGTTCAAATTTATTCTTAAAAAAATTATACTGATTTGTGAGGAGTAAACATAAGGAGGAATCTTGCCCATAAAACCCAATTCTGCCCTGTTTTACAATGAATATGGTCACGGAGAGGCAACTGAGTCTGCCAAGGCAACATTTCAGTTCCTGAGGTAGACTGCAGGAAGTCCTATAGTCCTGCAATTTTCACATAACCTTTATTGTCTAATTTTCAACTGGCTGCTGTAGGCTGTAAAAATGAATTTGTAAAAAATAACAACCCAAATCCACAACACTGGTGCTTTGGGATATCCAGTCTTAGTACCTGACCCAATAAAAAATATATATACGTTCAACTTCCACACCATTAAAGCCAGACATTTTCTTTTAACAAAACCTGACCCTCAGTTGTAGTCAATACCATACAGAGGCATTTAGAGAGTAACAAAATCTCACAGGAAATTCTTTATATAAAGAGATTCAGAAATGAAAATACCATGCAGGTCGCAGTCTTTGGCACCATAATGGTGCAGTTAAGCCGTTCATTTTTAATTAGGTCTGTGATCAGAAAATAGCCAATTTTGCTTTCTGCTTCTTGGTGTGTTCAACAATTTTTTTCAGCCAAAAACTGTTAGCTGCTGAATTTTTAACGATTCTTTATTGGATAATAAGGTTTTGTTTTCATTTCTTTCAAACGGCTGGAGCCTCCGCTCTAACAATTATACTGGAGAAAATGTTTCCACAGTAGGTGGGCCCCACAGTCTGTCTAAACCTTGGATTAGCATTATAAAAAAAAAAAATATATAAAAACCAGAGGGAAAAACAAAGAACACTTAAGAAGGGCAGGTTTGTTCTTGGATGCATACAGAATTGGGTTACTTCATTATATAAATTAGGCAAAGGAAATTAATACATTCAACATAATGAAACTTATATGACTCTGCTAGTCAGTAGATTGGTGAGATCCAGCCACCTAGTTGAAGTAGTCTTTAATTAATGATCAAATAAAACTATGCTTGTTACTTCAGAAATAATATGAGATTTTGACAATAGAGCTGGGCAAGTGCCTGCCTTTCTCAAAAGCTCCTTCTGTCCTACCATGATGTTTCTGTGACCTATTTCAAGGAAAAATCCCTTTTGGTTTACAGAGGCACTTGTTCACATTTAATTCAGAAAAACCTGCCGTTCTTGTCACCTTAGGAACAACTTCTCTTCAGACCAAACCAAGTTTTACCCCTTTTCATTTCCAAGGCAAAAGGAGGGGGTTGGCCCAAGACACATTTCTTTGCTCCTTATGCTCTTTATTTCAGAACACAGTTTTGAGGCTTGTGCGTAACTTCTGCTTTGCTCTCTGGTCTCATACATCAGCCAGCATCACTTTGAGGTGGCACATCAAGAAAAAGTGTCCATTTTGGACATGGACCTGAGTCCTGAAATTTGAGTATAAATGAGTCCCCGAATGCTTCTCAAATTGGAGACACAAAATCAGTGACTGCAGAAGGAAATATCACAAAAAGAAGAGAATATGAAGGAAAAAAATGAAGGAAGTTCAAATGCACTGAAAATAGGGACAGTGCAATCTACAGAAAAAAGAAAGTTGGTTGGGTTTTTTTTAAAAGTATATCCAACTTTTTTAAAATGGGCTTCTAGAAGAATTGTACTACAAAATGTCCAAGTCAGGAGGAGGAATGTAGACATAATATATGTAGGGTTCATTGCATCACCTTTCCTGAGAAGAACCTGGAACTTTGTATTAAAAACTCCGTATTGCTTTCAATTTTGTCAGGCTTTAACAATTTCCCATATAGGTATGAAAATGAATGATAATGTGAAAAATATCCAGCCATACCACATCAAGTATTTTCATGCATAAGGTACAAGCATGATTTGATTCATCGGTATAAAAATAATCTAGTGACTTTTTCTTTATTTCAAACACTCTTCAAAGGTGCTTCAAGCACTCTTCACAGCATTTTGGTTCTCATATTTGTCTTGACTCAATATTATAGTCAGCAGAGAGTCTCCCTAAGGAATCAAATAACATAGAGCCCATCTGCTGAAGGGCTGTATTTAACCTTCTATGCAGCCAGGAAATTGAGATCAGCCAGGATCTCCTGCCCAGCTGCCTAGGGTTTTTTTACCTTTTGATTGCACTGGTCCAGATTCTTTCAAGTCTCAGAGTTGTTCGGTTTCTGCTTCACCTGATTTACCAGAGTAAACTTTTCTATCTGTGCTTTGCACTCTCCATGCTACTTTAAAAGGCTACTAAGCCTGAGATTCAGATGCAATGAGCTCAGTGAAATCAATGGGAAATATCTGCGCTCACCAAAGGCCAGATTTTGATCCATTGTGTTCAAGCAGAATGATCCTCATTAACCTAACAGATAAAGGCAGCACTGAGCAACACTTCTGTAATATCCATGAAATCACTATTTCATGATACCAGTGAGAGCCCAGGGAGGAGGTTTCTTGGTTGCAATAATTAATAATTTACAAAAAGCTTTAACTAAGCAAGGCATTGCCCACCTGGAAATTGGAATGAAAGGATATTAATGAAGCTGCAATGCAGATGGTCATGTTGAAGGTGATGAAGAATTTATTAGGGAGACAGCCATCAGAGGCTGTGCAGTATATGAAGCATAAAACTGCTATAACTAATGACAGCAAGTAGTTTAGGCAAGTAATGGAGAGCACAGCTACAAAAGGGAACATGGAGATATATTATTTAGTAATAAAGTCCTCATAAAAATGTGAAATATGAAGTAGAAAGATTAATATGATTGCACAAGCCATCTTAAATATCCATACTGAACTTCTGCCTTTAAAAGAAGTAGACTGAATTTATGCCCAAGTCACAACACGTAACTCATGGCACTTATTTACATAGTTTATGCAAACTATTACAGATCTATGCATTTAATTTATTGAAATAATGTTTGAAAGAGGTATAATTTATTGCATTAACAATACAGCAGATGCTATATTTCTGCCTGCCAAGTGATCCAGGAAGAGTAGGTCAGGTTATCAATCATCATATCATATCATACTGCAGAAAATCCAAGGACCCGCAGGTTGGTGGATGCTCTCCTTTAATAATTACAGCCTTCCCAGAGATTGAGCACTAGTCCTTTCTTTACATCTCCATTGCTGGGTTTAATCTTTGCACTAAACCTAAGTGAAAGAGTTGACTGCAGAAGACAACACAAGTATTTCTTAAGATACCTTTCTTCCCCAGCATTTTGCACCCAATTGGAGCTAGAAAATATTTTTTTTTGCATTAAACTACCTCTTCTATTGTTTTCTTTTAGCAGTAGAAAGCTGAAGAATTTTAGATTATGCTAACACTGGCATGCAGAGGAGATGAGTAGGGGGAAATTACAGAGGATTCTGGGCTATTTTTAAAAGCTGTTTAAGCCTGCTTTCCTCTCACCCATCTGAATTCATAATACATTAGGAAATGTGTCTTTAATGCATACATTGATCAAGCTGCCTAATTAGAGGAAGCCATTCTTTTTTCCAGTTCTTTTTAAAATGCATGAATGCTTATCCAAGACTGAACCCACTATTCTTGAAGGAGAATTTTCTATCCAAAATAAAATATTTTTCTAGTGCATATATCCTGTAATAAAAAAAAGCATTGCAAATTGCTACACTTCAGTGCAAAATAAAGGTTTATCCTTCTTCCCAGATTAAAAAAAAAAATTTCCTGAAATATTTTTGATGCTATCAAAACAGGGGATTTTAGTGCATTTGCCCATAAAAAGCCATAATATTTATCTTTAGTGGAATTACAGTAATGTGAGACTGGCACAAAGTAAACCACTAAAGGATTTTTTTGAGAACATTGACCTCATCATTCATCTAGAACGACAGCTACTTTCTCAGCCACTCTTTTTTTTAATTAAGTTTTTAATTCTTTTTTGTGCCATATAAGTTTTTTCTATCAAGCACTTCTACCCATTCAAAGGCCACCAGTACTGGGAAACACTGCTAGCATGGCTGGTTTGCTGAGATGATTTTGGAAAGGGGTAGATGTTGAACTGATATATATCTTTAATTAACACAGTAACTGGCAAAAAAATGGAATATGATAAGATGCTTTCTGTCAGAGTTTTCTCAGTTGTCCATTTCAATGTACAGAGTTAGAATGGAGCTCTCTGCTAACACTGAGGTTAGACCCTGTTTCCAGAATACTCACTCTTTGATATTAAAGCAATACTTAAGTAGAGAATAAAATATATATATTTTAATAAATATATATATTATATTATATATATATATGGATATATATATCCAGATTTAAAAAATCAGCTTACATGACAATATTATTTTTCTGCAGGCCCCAGCTCTGCAGGGATGGGACAGGGAGCTAAGAATTGTAGCTTGTATTTGGAAATGTAGGCTTTGTCCCCAAATGCAGGCAATAGACTTGCACAATGGTGGTTATGGAATTAATGCATCCTCAATCACAGTCTAACTACTATGTGTTTGGTTTTTTAAAGAAATGGAAAAACTACAGTGTCAGTCATTTGCATAATTCAGAGACACACTGAATTAAATAAAATGTTTATTTTGATATGTCAGCAGTAGTCTTTTATTAGCAAATTCCGGGTGACTCACAACTGGGAGACATAAAATCTTCTAAAGGGCAGTAGCATGAACAAATCTATAGCTTTTCTTGCTTTGGGGCACTTGTTTACAAACAATATTCTGTCTTTGATAAGGAATATTCAATTTTCCTTTTAATCTGTTTCTATTCTCTCCTTCTTCCTCTTGCAATTTCTTTCTTTTGGAGGGGAAAAAAACTTAGAAGAAATTAACCTACAGGGTGGATAATTTTCTTTTTCCATAGTACACTGAATTATTTTGCTACCACAATGTAGTTTGTTATATTTAGTAGAGGGGTTTTTTGAATCATAAATGAATAAACTAGTTCATTTAACTGTTACTGGAATTTTGCACTTTCCCCTTGTGAGTGGTTTTGCTGGCCTTATAATACTATTTTGGTTAGTTGAAATCTCATGAGTTATGAGTGTTATTTCCTTACTATTGCACATATTTTCCATATTTCACACAAACCAATTATTTATCACACACATATACATGTGTTTCAAATTATTTTTAAATTAGTTCTTTCCTATTTTATACTGTTTTAAATTACTCTCAGTGTTTCGAATCTTTAAATAAATGATCTATTCAGCCCTTAGTAGTGTTTTTCAAGATTTCATAGAATAGCTGCTGGTTTGTTTATGAAGAACACACTTTCTCACCTCTGCATCATATCCTCTTGGACCAAAGGGTTCTTGGCAGCTGGTTCTCCCTTTCTCTCCTAGGAATGGTGTAAAGCCAGACCAGTGTGATAGAAACTGGGAATACTTGAGGTTCAAGACATTCCTAAAACCATCCTTGTCTACTTGTGTTGGGCCAGATGGCAAAGGCTGCATAATTCCACACGTCAATCCTGCAAACAATGGGCTTAAAAGGAAGCGCTCATGTGACACCGTAAGGCCATGTTTAATACATAATGCATTGAATATATTTTAAATATAACTTAAATGAAATGTTTTATATAGTACTTTATATTGCATATTTAGATGAGATATATAGATATAGTTTTAATATATAGATATCTCCTCTTCCATTTTAGCAGTTGGGCTAAAGGGTGCAGCCAGAAATAGGCATATAATGCCAATCAAATTCTGGCTTTGTGGCTGGTGCTATTGTGAGGGGTTTTGTTTTCATAACAATGAGATATTTGATGCCTCTAGACTATTAAGGAGGAGTGGGATCTACCTGTCTAGAAGAGGCAAGAGAATTTTTGGCATCAGGCCGGATGACTTGCCAGACTTTAAACTGAAGGACTCAGAATGCAGAGTCCAGAGTGGCAACTGGCCTGAACAATTTGCAAATATTCCAATTTTCCAAGTAGTCTCTTGCCTAGTCTTTATCAATGTGTATTTGAAAATGTCATCATTTGCTAGGAATATAGGCTTCATTTGGTATGCCTCTTGCTTAACAAAGATCTTTTAAAGGATAATTGAATTTCAAGATTTTTTAACTATTTCTAAAATCATCTTCTCCTAATTTTCTAAATGATATATTTTTCCCATGATTTTTTTTTTCCCTCAAAAAAGAAAGATTAAATCCTTTTCATTTCCTGAACTATTTCAGAAAACAAGAACATAGATTAATTTTTACTGACTTTCTTTTCCTCACCAAAAACTCTTTTTTTTATATAATGTGTTCCTCATATATTTTGCTTAATTCCTTCTTTCCAATTTTGCATTCTGGATATAAAAAGGTTTCATACTATGGACAGATCCTTTTAAAAATGATAAGTGTGAACATTTCTTTTTCCCTGCATTCTAGATCCAATTAAAAATCTAAATATAAAATTAAATATTAATTATTATGTTTCTCAATTAAACTATATTTTAAATGAGCTGCTCGGAAAAATATCAGGGCAGTCTAATGAGCAACAAGTCGCAGCATATAGTTACGGAATCATAGAATGTCACAGGGTTGGAATGGACTTTAATCATCATCTAGTCCCAACCACCCCTGCTACGGGTGGGGACACCTTCCACTCCACCAGGCTGCCAAGGCCTTATCCAACCTGGCTTTGAATAATATCAGGGTTGATATACCCACAACCTCCCTGGGAAACCCAGTCCAGTGTCTCACCATCTTTAATAAAATTTTTTTTTTCTAATATCTATCCTAAATTTCCTTTTTTTCGCCTTGTACCCATTGCTCTTTCTCCTCTTATTGTGATTCCCAACCAAGACTCCCTCTCTGGCTCCCCTCCAGGCTCCCTTCAGATACAGGAGTGTTGCTATGAGTCCTCCATGCAACCTTCTCTTCTTGAATAGCCTCAACTTGCTCAGCCTTGTCTCCACAGGGGAGATGCTCCAGTCCTCTTACCAGCCTCATGGGCCTCCTCTGGCCTTGCTTCAATAATTTCACATCCTTCTTATGTTGGGGATACCAGAACTGAATGCAGTACCCCAGGTGAGGTCTCACAAGAGTAAAGTACAGAGGGAAAGTCCCTCCTTTGCCCTGCTGGCCACACTCCTATTGCTGCAGCCCCGGACTCGACTGGCTTGCTGAGCTGAGCGCTCATTGCTGGCTCACGTTGAGCTTTTCATCCTCCATAAGTCCTTCTCCACAGGGCTGCTCTCAGTCATTTCACCCAGCCTGTAGGTGTGCCTGGGATTGCCATCACTGCAGGACCCTGACTGCAGGACCTTGCACTTTGCTTTGTTAAGCTACATGAGGCTGGCATGGGCTCACCTCTCAGGCCTGCCAAGGTCCCCCTGGATGGCTTCCCCTCCCTCCAGCACGTCGATTGCCTCTCACAGCTTGGTGTGATGCCTTAATTTCTTTCTGTTCTGCTTTGGTGTGCAGCTTTTAGTTTTATATTAAGGGTTACTAGGATCTTTTCACAGGTTGGTGATGACAGAACAATCCTGTTCTAGCTGGGAACTCAAGGACAATCTCTTCAAACTTCAGGCCCAAAGCATACACAACGTGAAAAGAGGAGGGTGGGCAAGCAAAGCTAGGAGGATGAAACTTCACAATTTGAGTCTATTAATTGGATAGTTGACTTCTGTATGCAAATGGACTAAAACATATAAAAATGTGAAATCTCATGGCCAAGCCCTCTTTTGCTTCCATCATGGAGCCACCCAGGCAGAGCCATGACTGTGGTGCTGGTATTGCCAGGGTGTGGCCTTTGAAGGCACCTCAATAAATATCCACTTTATTCTTCTAACTCTGTCTGGCCTCTGTTCCTGCTCCTCAAGGCATCAGGTGCTGCCTTACTAATGCCTTAGTTGCACAAAATTCTTACTAAAGAAAAAGAATTAAGAAGGGAGTAAATGCTGAATAAAAATTTAGAAATGTGAAGAGAGATTTTTTTAATTTTTCCATCGTGTAATTCCTGAGCTCTGTTACCCTCTATGTCTTAAGAATCCATTAGCTTAATACTGAACTGGAACTGAGAATTACTCAATATTGGTAACCATTTTTGTATTTTCTCTTTTTGTTGTACTTCTATAAAGGTCTACCAAAAGATTTAAGATTATTTCTCCTTTATTTAGATCATTTATTTTAGTAACAAAATTCCCTCCAAGTATGTTTAAACGATTTCTGTGAGCTATAGTTGTCAAAGATTTTTTTCCTCTCTCTCCATAACTCTGAGAAACCTGTATTCAATGGATGTGCTTTTGATGTTCTCAAATAAAATATATTTCACAACATTCCCCACTGTGCAACTCTAATTCACTACTATTATACCTATGCTAAATTCAAATTTCTGGTGTCCTATTTGACTTTTAGCTCAAATTTTAATATATGGTATAATATTCCCTTTACAGGAACTACATATACAGACATCTGTTAGTTTTGTGGCTACTAGTAGATAGCTAGATATTAACCATGCCTATTTATCTGTACCTGTAGATA
>JAWWMU010000106.1:121948895-121977266 GCA_035048155.1 Cinnycerthia olivascens
CTTTTCCATTCTTTATTTATTTAAATGAGGTGTTGTGTGTGGTAGTCAAAACCTGGCTATAGAAGTACAGAAGTCTCTGTTGGACTTCTTTCTTGAGACAGTAGACATCAGAAATCCTCATTGATGCATATCAAGTCCTAATTAGTGCTGACAGAGCCCACTGTTATATAGGGTCCATTTTGACATTTACCTAGGTCTTCTGTTTGAGAAGAATGGCAAAATTACTTTTTAAAAAGTCTATGGATTCTAGAGTTGGAGTAAAAATGGTAAGACTTATACAAAAAAAAGGAAAAATTTGGTTTGGAATGAAATGGTTTCAAATCTAAGTGCATTCACTCAGCTGACAATCAAATAATGACCCAAGACAGCTTGTGGTAAGCTAGAAGACATATGAGAGTTTTCAGCCACTTATTTAAATTGTATATTTCATATCTGAAACATTTTTAATTAGAACAAATATTTGTGGGAAAGAATAGGTTAAATTTTTCTTATGTACATATGGTCATGATTAAAATGATTTAAATCTGACTCACGACACTAAAGGTACCAAGCTTTTGAGCACAGTGTCTGTGCTACAAACCCAACCTTTTGCAATAAACTTATTGAAGATACAAAAAATAGAACCCATCTTTCCAGTCTGTTGATGTGTTTGGATTTCAAGCATGCTCTTGGAAGTCAGAATACTAGTATAAGACTTAGCTTCCCTACAAAACATATACATTGGACATAACTTTTTGTCATTTCATTCAAGTGTGCACAATTGCATGCAACAGTATTGCACATACATATTTGACAAAAGAAGTTGGGACTTAAAATGAACAGGATATGTAAATCATTAGAAAGTCTCTTAACTTTTCTTATTTTACCCTCTATTTTATATTGAAAAGCAGTGAGGGACTGGCTGGCACCATCTCAGAGAACATTGTGGTTTGTTTCCTCATTATGGAAATTTGTGGTTAACTTTGCATTTTGTTTTTTCTTTTCAACATTGTTTCATTGTTCTCTCCCCTTATGCTTAGAAGTATCTTGTTCAAAAAAGAAAAGATACTATTTCCCTGTAGAAATAAACCCTGTTCAACTCATGAAGAGAACCATT
Organism: Cinnycerthia olivascens; assembly: GCA_035048155.1. Taxonomy (NCBI): domain Eukaryota; kingdom Metazoa; phylum Chordata; class Aves; order Passeriformes; family Certhiidae; genus Cinnycerthia; species Cinnycerthia olivascens. The sequence continues at coordinate 121,949,992 of JAWWMU010000106.1, forward strand.
CATAATATAGGGTTAGAATTAATCTAAAATATGCCCATCTGTGGTTCAGAAAAGACCTCTGATTCATGAAACTACTGAATGCCAGTTCAGCTTTCTGAAAGAGCTAATGTTTTACAGCTACAAAGTTTAGACAAACGTTTTATTCCTCTAAGTATGAGTCCAGTTCCTTAGAGGAGTGGTCATACCATGGCAGCTAATTTAGTTACTAACTGTTCTGTTTATCATTTTCCAAAGGGGGCCAATCTAGTCAATGGGAAGAAACAGAGCCCTACAAGGGCTAAATTCACACAACTATATGTCTGTGTATCTTTGACTTTTGTCTTGTTTGAGGAGTAGTTAACGACACTGATTAGGGATGCTTGGTAACTAAAGAGAAGAATCACACTGTTTTATTACAATAATATTCACTCAAGCTCCTCTGCATCTTGTCCAAATAATTGTTTCCTTCATTCCTCTTTTGCCATCATATCACAAGGAAACTCAGAAAGATTCATAGAGGGCAAGTGCTGTGTCATAAAGTGAAAGGAAACAGATGGTCACCCGTGACCTGAACAGTAACATTGCAAATAAGCAGTCAGGGCTGAACATCTGCACTCTGGTTTCTATAAGCAATAGGAGAGACAGGGTTCTTTGCTCAGTTTCATCTAACAGTTTTTCACAGGTATTACTTTATATTTTACTCATTTGTAGACTGAGATATTTATTTATTGACTGAAAGGTAAATTTCAGCTTTATTTTACAAATCTGTAACCCAACAAAGATTTGAATGCGGTTTTATGCAATATACAGTAAAAGGCAGAATTTGGGCCTTCTGTGTGGGTGTGTGTACACTTTTTTTTGTCTGTGCATAAAAATATATGAAGATGCTCAGGTAAGCCATAAACCAAACCAGAATTTCAGTCAAAAATGAAATCTCTCAATACAAACCAAAGGGTCTTATGCTTGGTCGGTGGTGTATCCCAGAGACACTCTTAGGAGCATTGTTCTTCAATTAAGATAAGAGGTTTACCAGTATCATCAGAATCTTTATTATACACCATTCCATTACTAATTCAGAATTTCTGTGAGTCCTTTAGTTTACATCTCGAGCAAGGAGTACGCTCTTCCTCAAAATGTTAAGTTCTGCTGATTGACATATAAATTAACTTGAAAGCAGCAAAGAGCCTTAAACAGCAGAAATATGTATCATAACAGTGATTCATCTCTTCATAATGCCTCTTTTCAAAGAGCAAGCAGTTTAGTTCTTTCATTTGGGTTTTTTGCTGGGTGGATTTGGAGGATTTTTTGGTAAACAAAATTACACTTAAAATAAGTAACTAACTTGCAACAGAACTTGTCAAAGTATTAATCAGCAATCGTTTCTAATTCATTGGTGTAATTTTCAATGTATTCCTTTGTACTCCATAGTGTAACTGTACTCTATTTATCAATGGTTTATTGTTAAAAGAGAAGAACATACTGTGTGAGTATCCATGGGAGTCTGCTCCAGATCTGGTATCCATTGACCTGGATGAGGGAATAAAGAGGGACTTTTTTAATGTGCAGATAATTACATTTTCAGATAACAAGATAGGGAGGACAACCAGGCATTAAAACTCACCTTGAGAAACCGGAGGTGGAGGTCTGACCTGAAAACCGGTCAATAATAACAGTGTCAGAAAGAATCAACTTCACAAACTGTCCTCAATGCTAGAACAACACCTTTGAAAAAATAATACAGATTTTAAGGCTACTATAAGAATACTAAAAGGCCTGGCACTACGAAATTACGTACAAAGCAGCTGTCTTGTACTTCATGTAGACTCCAAACAAATATTGAGTGTCCATATCGTCATTCTGTATGTTGGCTGTTCATCTGTGTTCAAAACAAATCAAAAAATAAATACTGGGGCCTTGACTGTGGGTAACACATTCAGCAAGTGTCAACAGCATTGTCCTGCCACAAAAAATTGTAAGTGCCATGCTAGTAAACCTTAGCTAGTTTCCCTGCACTTGGAGGAAGGTGTGGACTAAGCAGAAATTGAAAAGCCATAAGAAAAATCATCAGCTGTCTAGAAATAATAAACTCAGAGGAAAGAATGAATACATTTAGTACTTTACATCGAAGAGAAAGTAAAAGTGAGAGTATGATAACATGATCCCAAAAATATCAAAGATCAGAATAATCTGTTTTCTCAGCTTATGGTGGATTGTGTTCAAAGGGTAGAAAAGAAGATTTGGGTTAGGTAAGAAGACAAAAACCTGTATGATAGTAAAAGAAAACAAGGCATTGCAAGAGGTGGGCTGAGGAAGTTGTGGAATCTCCATAAGTGGAGGTCTTTAATGCTGTATAAACAAGGAACGATCGGGAACAGTATAAGTAAAATTGATTATGCTTATTGATGTTATTGATGAGGCAATCTGACAAAGTACCAAAAAGTGCTAAAGTTTAGTGAAACAATCTGATTCCCACCATTCTACCTAGGAAACATATTCTGATAACTGATTGAGAGAGTATCTAAAATCAAATTGTTCAATATAAATATTCTTGATCCACACAAAGAATTCAGACCTTGTCAATAATCCTTGTAACTTTGTTGAATTTCAGCTCAACAGTAACTGTAGAGTTAAAACAGTAAATCTTCCATTTTTCCTGCCATGTAGTGATATTCTGAAAAAACCTAAATTAACTAGGTGGGTCATTCTCACTTTCAGCTCTAACTCTGATATTACAGCCAGTGAGCACGCATAGTGGTTTAAATACTGATTGTCCAGTTTTTTAAGTGAGGCCCAAGTCATTAAAACTAAGCTTCCTAAACCTGGTTGTATCTGAGCTCCAGACAAACCCATTTCCCTACCCTCTCTGCACTTGCTATTAAGATTAAAGGAGTGCTCTAACTAAGCAAAATGTATTTTAAAATACAAAGGCAAAGATTAAGAATGAAAACACTTTAACCATAACGACAGCACAGCAACAACAGATCATGGAGAATTAAACTGAAATTATATCAGCTGCAGTGTGATTTCATTATGGCACGCTATCAGAAAATATGGAGTTTTGCTTGAAGTGGCTAATAATGATGGACAGCCCCTTTAATAACCTCACTGGGAAATTTGGAAACTCTGCCCTAGGAAGTAACAAATCCCACGTAACAACATTTCTGATGTAGTTGTTCAGGGAGATCTCAGGAGTCTGATGTGAACCACCAGTCTCCAGTCACCTGGAAATTGTACTTGTCACATGACAAATGCTACAAGTTCCTGAACCATAATCCTTCCAGTTAGCTCTCAGTATATTCTTGATAGGAATAAAAATCTATTTTAGTTTGACCTAGATAATTCTGTATTACATCAGAAGAAAGCTACTACACTTGAATAAAAAGAAATTATTTTAAATGAAATATATAAATGAATAAGGATGGCTAAAGCTGATGTATATTTTTGTGACAAAGGCCAACATAATACGTCAGACAGAGAAATGCACCAAATTTTACATTATGTGTTCCATCATATTCATAAGTTTGGAATTTGTCTTTTTTAATGCACAAACATCAGAAAAATAGAACATGTCAAGATTCACAAATGCAATTTATCTTACAAATAAACCACTATCACACCAGACTGAACAAGGTTAGCCTTGGAAGGAAGAAGAAATGGATGACAGCAGGGGAGGATTCATCTGATCAAATGTAGACTCCTACAGTGCAAATCTGATCTAGCCAGCTGGATTACCCTTCCTGCTAGTGGAGAAAAACAAGTACACATAGGGTGTTATTCCTCACATCTTATTTAGGATAGGTCAGATTAATTATGCCCCACAGTGCCTTTGTCTTTCTTAAGACTGTAAATGTAGCCTAGGAAAAGTAATTCAAATATAGACAGAGAGATTGCAGACTTGTAAGGTGATGTGAGATGAATTCCACTCTTAACAACCACTGGAAGTTATGCAGAAAAAAAGGAGCTAAAAGAAAAACCTAGTTAAGCAAGAAGCACATCTTTTTTCTTGTAAAGTTTACTGAGGAAACATTTATGTCAGGAACATAAACCTGCAAAAAGCAAAATATTTTTCCTGATAAGATTTTTTAAATTAAAATTTGCAAAACAACCTATTTCAATTTAGTTTTTATTACTCTTCAGTTTTAAACATTTATTAAGTTGTCTTTTCCTCTCTTTCTCCAAGAGTTTCCAATGGAGATAAAAAACCTGAAGATTTGGTACTAATGAGAGGCTAAAAGTACAGCTATAGACTCAACTCCATCATGGTGTGTGTCTTTGTTGACTTCAGTAGAATTCCGCAAAATGAATTTGACCTTGGATGTTTTCAATCAGTGTGTTCCAAATGAGAAAAAATTGTTGTTAGTAAAGACCAAAGAGGGAAATAAATCAAAGACACAAAGGGCAGCCAGTCGTCCAATTCTCTGTGATGCACAGTGGGAATTGGGTGCTTAACAGCCCTTAGTATCCTTGAAAATCTCCTCTTGGGATTTGAAAATGAAAAGAGAAATGGGTGACCTTTTTTCCTTCCAAAAATTGCTCAGTGAGAAGTTACATCTTTCTGTTATTTTGGGGTGGAGAAATGAAAGAGAGGTAAAAAGACTGAATAATTTTTATAAATAAAATTTTACCATAGTGGATCACTCCAGTAAGAAAGTAGGGGGAAGGGACGTCATTTGTTTGCTTCAGTTTTCAAAATGTGTGTTTGAATTAGTTTGCATTCCTTTGTGAAAAGGCAAGGTAATAAAAAACCCCGTATCTAGATCAAAATAGTTCCTGTTCTGAAGAGAACATGTAAGGTTCCTGCAAGAATGACAGTCAGAGCTCTTAAAAAAATACAAGCATGGGAAGCACATACTTTTGCAAGATTATATAGGTATTAACTCAAAGAGCCAATCAGTCTAGAGAGCTGTCTCTCTCCCTTCCCATATATGCATTAGATTCCCTGTCTCCCTTCATCAACCAAACTGAAATTAAAACAACAAATGCATATAATTTTCCTTTCCACATGATGTGGGAGGCAGGAGAGAAGTCATTAATACAGATGGACAAAGTTTAAGATTAAAACATGAATCTAATTCCAGTTGTGACGATAAGTCGGGGTTGAAATGAATTCAGGTCTCTGGACCACTTTGCCTTAACCCAACCATCCATACGGCAAATTACCTGGAATGATTAGATTGCAGAATTGTACCCATGGGCCCCTTAGCCATTAAGCAGGGGGTGCTAGAAACTCTGTCACTGCTTCAACAGAAATGAAAAGGGCAGCTAACATTATACAGGATGTTTCCGTTCTGCAGCAAGTGCCAGGAAGGCAGCAGCTTCTAATCCCTGCTAGGGAGTTCCCCTGTCCTTCCTCTTTTTTACATGCATTTGATTGAAAGCTTTTTACTCATTCCTTGCACAAAAAGGAAGGTAAACACAGCTGTAGGATTTTAATGGCCTCAAGATAAGTGCACATATTTTTATTGTTTTGGTATTGCAGGCTGTTGACTGAATTTCAAAGAAAGCAGTAACAACAGAACAGTGAGGTATTGTACTGACTCAGGAGATGCATTAATATTCAGACCATTCTACCAAATATGCTTGGGAATATTGTCAAGTATAATAAATTCACCACAAACTCCTGAACTGCTATACATTGCAGGCTACTACAGGCAGCTGGTGAAATCTAAGGTAACTGACCAAAAGCATGAATACATGCTTTATAAATGATTCAGGCCTCAAGCTTCCTTTGACTAAGTGAGAATATGCAGCCAGGTATAAAATGAATAGAGGGAAAATGGCCTTTGTTAAAACAATATAAATGAACACAAGCATGACATGGTTATAGCATGTGACTGTACTCAGAGCATGCTGTACATATCTGATGTCATTACTCGTATTAGGTTCATTGTGTGAATCCTGACAAAGAAGAAAAGGAATTATTTAAGGTCTGTGAGTCTATTCTGTTTTAAAGATCATTTAGCTCCATGCAGTCAGGTTACAGCTTGCAATGAACATTTGTATTTCTGGGTGGTAGAAAGCTAAACTCAACACCAAGCAGACATTTGGAGATGGTGTGAGAGTGTGTCTATGCCCTCAAAAAAACAAAAAAAAAACAAAAAAACCCAAAAAACCCCCAAAAAACAGAAAAAAACCAAAACAACCCCCCCTACATTACCAGAATAGAAGGCTGAAGCAGAACTGAGCCATAATTCTCTGCAAATTTGTGCATATACCTAGTGTACATGAATTGTCTCGCAGCATAAGAGTTTGCTATACACATCTACTCCTCTCTTACAGATGTGACAAAGGATTTTCACTACAGTCACTAAGCATCTAGAGTGATTCTGATTTATTACTACTTTATCCAGGCTCTTCATAACTCTGTATCCAAGAAATACCCATTTGCTGAAATTTTCTTCAATTACATGTGCAAAAATCTTTCTCACATTAGATTCTCCTTCTCCTATTGGAATTACATTTCAGAAATGCTGCTTGACTCCCAAAGATAATGGATCCTAAAACATGCAGGAAAACACCTCCACTTTCCTGGGAAGCATCCAGGTCCATGAGATGTCCTGCAATTGGAGCAAAAGGAGGTTAAAGCCTAATAGAAGTTGAATTTTACTGCTTTGATCTGGTTCTTGTTAGTCCTCCAGTTCAACCTCCTAGTCAGAAGGAGCAAAAAAAATTTACAAAAATAAAAAATAATGGGCGGTCCATTGCACAGGATAAGTTATTAAAAACTAGATGGGTGACTTATTGAATTACACAGCTAATCACTGAATTAAAATGTAGAAAACAATTACAATCTCTTATTCGAGGGAAACTACTCTTTCTGGTCACTACAGCATTGGATGCTGTACCATAAAGAAATCACCTCTCCTGAAAAAACTGAACTTACGATGGTTATTCACTCAGGGATTACCTACAATTCCAATACACAGTCTCTTCCATATATTGTTCTGGTAAAACAATATACATACCAAGCAGAGCATGAACCAAAGCAGTGAATAACACAGAAACTTCCATTTCATTTGCAGCCTGGGAGCAATGAATTGGAGTGTTAATTGCCTGTTACATGTAATAACATGCAATAATCTGCATATAGGATTATTGAAAATTTGTAAATTAATGGAGAACCACTCATATGAGTGACTGATCATCCATATTTATGTGTACACAATCAAAACATCCTTTAGATTGGAAAGGCACTCTAAGATCACTGAGTCCAACTGTTAACCCAGCAGGGCCAAGGCCAACACTAAACTATGTTCTAAGTGCCACATCTACATGCCTTCTAAACACTTCCAGGGATGGTGACTCAACTAATTCCCTGGGCAGCCTGTTCCAATGCCTGTCCACTCTTTCATGGAAGAAATTTCTCCTAATATCCAATCTATATCTCCCCTGCCATAATTTTAGGCCATTTCCTCACTTACCACTTGTGAGAAAAGACTGGCACTGACATTGCTACAGCCTTATTTCAGGTAGTTATAGAGAATAAGAAGACCTTCTCTGAGCTTCCTTCTCTCCAGACGAAACACCTCCAGCTCCCTCAGCCTCTCCTCACATAACTAACTCTCTGGACCCTTCCCCAGCTCTGCTGCCCATCTCTGGCCTCATTCCAGCACCTCAATGTCTTTCTTGTAGAAAATTGAGTGCAGGATTTGAGGTGCAGCCTCACCAGTGCTGAGTACAGGGGAAGATCACTGCCCTCATCCTCCTGGCCATCATTGCTGTCCCAAGCCAGGGTGCCATTTGACCTGGCCACCTGGACACACACTGGCTTATGCTCATCCAGCTGTTGATCCCCAGGTCCTTTTCCATTGGGTAGCTTTAATATCATCCTCAAATTCAGTGCCTGCACCCGTGCTTGAATCAGATGTCTCTGCGTTCATGCGTTCTGCACATACAACTGCACAAAGGAAAAGGTATGAAGAAAGGAGGTTTTAAAATGTGATGAGATAAAGCATTTTAAATACAAACCCAGCATTTCAGGACTACATCATTCTAGTGGATTTAATTACAGGGAACACTGTAAGCACTATCTAATTAGCTGAGCACTTGGGGCCTCGAATTTCTCATGATGTTTTCAGGAAAATATTTCACAAATATCTATCATCGTCTGCATGGGCTGTAAACAGAAGAGAAAAAATCAAGCATAGAAATCCGAGTACTTTCAAAATAATAATCCTTGTATACAATATTTTCAAACAATTTGGAATGTGAAAACAAATCCTTATGCTATGTAACTGAAAATCTTCATGAAAACCTCAACTGTAATCTTATGGCTGCTTCAACACAGCACAGCACAGAGTCAATACCCAGAAAAAACTAGATGAATCAGCCCCTGATTCTTAGACTATTTTTGCAGCCCTGGCTCAATTCTCTAGAAAAAGACAGCTCCATTTACAAGGAATCCTCTCTTTGTCTGGCATACTTTCTTTGCTCCAGATCTGGAATGCTTTGAAACACGAAATCCATGATCAGATTAATTACACAAAATCAATGAGGTACATTGGTTTTCCAGTGGTGTCATTGTGACATGCCAGCAGGAATTCCCAAATTCCACAGACATGAATAATCCAACAGCCTGTATTCCTGGTGTTATTCTTGATATGGATTTCACCATTAAACTCAGACAAGTGACTAATATAAATAGGAAAGCTTTACTGGAAACACATCAGGCCCTTGGAGAGAAATTGAATTTTGACCCAAATTTTATGTCTGGTACCAATCTACCCTGGGCTAAGTCAAATCATGACCTGACATTTGGGCAAATTCCCAGCTGGCTTTGACAGTGACAGTTCTGGCTCACCCTTAAAGCTTTCTCTAGCTTTAGAGATACAAGATAGGGCTTGAGGGTGCTAGTTTTCAATAATATTCTCTATTCCAGGCCCAGACAAACAAAACTAAATTTAGCTAGAACTATGCAAAAAAGTCTTTCTCTTCCAAGTATACTCTAACGTAAAGAAACATTGGAGATAATATTTTACAAAATAAGATATTATTTAACTGAAATTCCTTACAGTCCTAGTAAAGATCTAGCTAGCAGTATTACCTTTGCTAATGAGATGGCTTCCTGAGAGTTTGGCATACAAAGGATTAGAAACACCAACTGCATTTATATCAGTGCATGAATGACAAGTAATGACAGTTAAAGAATCTTTAATAATAATCATGAGAACTTCCTATGGAAAACACTACTATAACTTAAATTGATTTACAATATTTTGTTGAAAGATATGTAAATTCTTAGGAACAAATGGAACATGTCTTATTATTCTGAGTTTAAAATGACCTACAGTTTGCTCTGTAGAGATCTTATGAATCTATGAAAGTTTATAAGCAGAATTTTTATTACAGTTTATATATTTTCAAAGATTAAGGTGTACAGTAACTACTTTATTTACCAAGTCTTACAGTGGAGGGGCAAACATAATAATAGCAATTAAAATGGAAAACAGCAGGAACACTGAGCACAGCAGTCTGGTTACAATGGAATTCCTGCTGGTAGGACAACAGGAACAGATCAAACAAGAAGCAGTACTGAAGAGAAAAGGAGCCAGCAAAAATAATGAACTTTTAAATTATAAACAGAAATAGACAACCTTCTCTTTAAACAATGAAAAAAAGGTGAATATAAAATTCAGTTACATGAAATAGGCAGAAAGCCACTATGAATAGAAACACTGTAGACAAGTTATTATAGAATGAGGGTTGTTTGCTGCATGGTTGTCAGTGAAAATGTATTGCTCTTATATTCCTTTCAAAATTAAAATGCTGCATCTGGGGACAGCTGTTGACTGATAAGGAAGGACTGCCTGGATTTCAGTGACATTATTTCTCTGCAACACTATGTAGAAATTAATTTAGTTAAAGGGAAGAGATGAAAATAAAACTGAAATAGACTGGATTTAAAGATGCTTCTTTTCCAAAACCCAGAGTTCATTATAATTATTATTGTTATTGTCACTGTTGTTATTATTATTATTATTATTTAGTTTTTATTTCTCTTCAATTTCTGGTGCTGAAATATGTTTTTTTCAGATGATTCCCTCCTGTCTACAAATCCACATAACTGAGATGTAATGACAGTTGTGAGCATTAGGAAGAGTATTCTATACGTGTTTTGATTGAACATTTTTCCATTCTGTATCCTATTTTTAAAGGCTTTATATTAGTTGAGTGAATATCAGCCAATACAAGATTTGCCTGGGAATGGACCAATAGCCACACCTTTGCTGTCATTTGTGCACAATGCCTAGGGATTTAATGGAATAGAATACCTGCTTTATATAAAATGCTCATTTTAAAACAAAATGAGATCAGGCTTCTTTTTTATTTTTGGATTGGCATTTTTTGTTGTTGTTGTTGTTGTTGGGTTTTTTTGCCACCTAGAATCAGAAAGGAAACCATAAACAAGCAATTCCCAAATGCTATATTGGATGCTGCTTCTCATACATTTATATTTAGGGGTATTTTTCTGGGGAAAAAAAATTCTTCTGTGTTTATCTCACTGAAATTCAGTATCTCTTGCTTGGAAATAATCTCATTTAATATTTTCTAACAACATTCTCAGTGGAAATCTTAATTATATGTTGCCATGAAAAACTGAGTTAAGATACAGTTCTACAATTTCCAATTTTAATTATACTACAAAAAGTGGTCCTTGTAGTACAAAAGACGATTCTTCCACATGCATCAAATGCCTGAAAAAATATCCACAGATCAACAATTTATTATTTAACAGAGGAGACAGAACACTTTTCTCCTCCTCAGGAATGAAGCCGAAAAACATTTTTACTCTGATCCCTAGATCTCCTGATTCTGATGAAATTTTGTTGTGATGACAGTGTCCTACTCAAACACCCGTGTCTAGACTCATATGACACAGCATCAATAATTTACCCTTTTATTTATAAAGCTCATCCTGTTTTACAAGCCACGATGCTCTAAGATAAGTAGTCAAGATATTCAGTGTGTTTTAAATGAGGTCACAATAACTTTTGATAACATGACAAAGAAGGCCTTCACAAAGCTTTCAAATGGCAAAGAAATTTAAAAAGCATTAAGTTTGCAAAAGGAAGCACTCACTACAAAAGTACCAGATAACCTTAATTCTGCCTTTTCTGTATGTGAGCACTGTCCTTCCCAGTACATTACTACCTACTCTTATTAAAACAAAAGCCTCGTGCTTCCTCACTCAGTGCCAGGGTGTATTGTGCTCAGGGAGCACAAGCTGCTTGATACTCCATTTGACCCACATAGTTTATTTACTGCACACAGCCAAAGCCCTTCTCCAGACACTTCAGCACAATTCAATGTTCTTGGCCTTGTTCAGTGTCTCTCAGGTACTGGGACAGCCTGGTCAGTGAGGAACTTTCTGTACATTTCACTGCTCTTGTGTTTGACCTGAAGGAGGTGGGTGTCCCATGGAAGTGCAGAACAGGGTCCTTTAGGCAGGGCTGGTGGCATGACACCTAACAGGCAGGCACAGCTGAGGATGAAATCATTCCCTAGTGAAATTTATCCTTCTCATATAGATTTACAGTGGAAAACAAAGACTCCTCCCTGCCCGACAGAAAAGACAAATAAACAAAAAGCAGTTCATTCGTTATTTGCTTTGAAAAGAAAAATGTACTGATCTGAGAAAAATACATCTTTGCGAAATAACTCCAAGTCTATATGCACTGTCATGTGTGGCATGTAAAGGATTTTTCTCAAAACTTTACACTTTTATGCATCCACCTTCATACACACATATTGAGTCCGAACACAGACAATCTGGTTCAGAAAAAAAAATAGTTTACACCTGCATTATGATGCAGAGAAATAAAAAAATCGTTTTTCAGAAGCTACTGAAAAATAAATCCCTGATGCGCTCTCAATCCAAATCTCAGCTTTCCCATCTACTACAAAAACATAAGATTTCTTCCCTCTTTTGAAAATTAAGGTCTTTTCAATAAAATGTCCTTCCCATTCTTCCCTCCTGCTAACTATTTCTCTCCTTGGGGATAGAAACATACCAGCTTTTCTTGTTACAGTTCTCAGAATAAAACCATCTCCCTGGCAGCAACCAAGCAGAAATCTTTTAAGTAACTGACTCATAAAAAAGGGAGAAAAAAGAGTCTATGAAACTCTGTGAGATCCATTTGGACTGTTTAGGATAATTCAGGGCTGCCCATCAAGAAGAACAAACCTTGGTTCTTCTCTTTCAGGTGTCTGTATTTCTTTCTTTCCCCTGGAATTTGTATAGATGCATGGTACAAGATCAATAGCAAACTAATACAGGTGAAAATAAAAATTTTTTTAAAATCAGTTTTCTTTTCAGTTGAAGTCCTGATCTCACAAACATTACTCAGTTGTATTTGGAGATTCTTTTGATATTAAAATCTTAATCATACAAAAGAATCTTTTTTAAAGGATAGTTGCTCCCTCACAATGACAGTGAGGAGTAGCTGGCCTGGCTTTTTTTTTATGATTATGACCTCAACAGTATTCATCCCAGGAAAACTTCCATCATTGTAGCCAGAAATCTATGTAAGTCAGGAAGGAAGAAAATCTTGAATAACTGTGTCAGCATTTATCTGTGCAAACAGTAAAATTCACAGTTAAACAAAATAAGAGAAATCTTAATAAAATTCATACTAATTGTGGTACTTTAAAAATAATTTTTGAAAGAGAAGTAAAATGTTATTTAATAATTTGAGATAAATGTTCCAATGAATAAAGTCTCGAAAAATACAGAAAATATGTTAAGATAATGCATTAATCAGTGAAGGACTTGGGGCTTTGACCTGTGTTTTTCCAGGGCAAACATAAAGTCAAGTTTTAGCAAAAGTCAATCTTTTACGAAACATAAGGCAGCTAACAGAGCATCATTGATGCTTATTAAATGTCCTGCATACTTATTGTTTCAGAAATTCTACAATTAACAATAGCTCAAAATACAGGTCGCTGTACCCTTGCAAATATTAGCTGTCTAACTAATATATTCACCAAGCTTTCTTCAAACAGCATACTTGAGGAAAACTGCAAAATCAGATGGGTTTGCTGCTGCTTTCTTAGGCTGGCACTGCACTTCAGTTTTTAAAGCTAACGTTTCACAGCCTTTCTCGAAACTAAAAAGCATCTGACTCAGAAAAATGTCCTTTTCTGTATAGAGAAAGAAGCAGGCAAAATTGCTTTCCAGCACACATCTGCGCCTCTCCTGAAAACCCAGGGAACTACTGACTGCAAGGAGTGATTCCTTAATCAACTGTGCCACCATGAGGCCAGAGAACACAAATGCACCAAAATCACACAGGTATCTTTGCTATCAAATGTTTTTAAAATTAAGAGCTTTCATAAGCATACATTTATGCTTTAGAAATTCAGAATATCTAGAATTCATCATATATTCAAGCAGAGAATACACTATTTTTTATTCCAAATTAATTACAAATGGCTTGCCAAAGCTTTGGAATTCACATTGATTTTTTTTTCCCATGTCCTTTGTATTTACCAGTATGTACAAGAGTTTTAGAAATTAGAGAGAAGAACAAGAACAATGGTATTGAGAATTATACGAATCAGATATGGCTTAATTATCATGAATTTCTTTCCAGTTCTTGCAAATTAAACTTAAGTACCTTCAGCATCTATTAAATGTATCAGTGTCATGTGGGGCTGAGAAAATACCTCTAACTATATGAGGAACCCAAACAGAAGTTCACAGTAAACATTTAGTACATATTGAAAGCATTAAGATGAGCACAAAGCACAGCAGCAGTCATGGCCTCTTGGATCAGGTAACCAGAGTGAAACTATAGGGCTCAGCTTTCATATGATATGCATCAGTTAATGCATTCTCCCAAAAATAGGAACCAGAGTCCTCAGACTCGTTCCTCTACAAAGGGATAAAGATCCACTGTCCAGGAGCACTCCTTTCCCACCATGTAGGGCATGTAATGAGGGTGGAATATGGACCGTGCAGGAAGGAAAGAAAGGGAAATGGCAGACAAGCAAGAGGGAGAAAGATTGTTTTCACATTGTAATTGGTCCTGTTTGCCAAAAACTCAGGTATTCCCCTTCCAGTCAGATGCTCCCATCATCATGTTATGGATCCATATGTTCAAATTCAACAGGAGAAGAGGTATTTTCTCACTCTCAGTTCAGTTCCCTGGTGTGTATGGTAATCTCTTGGAGAACAAAGATTTGAGTCACATCAACTCAAAAAAAAAAAAAAGAAAAAAAAAAAGGTAAAACTTGTCAGTGGAACCTGCACCTCTGGGATGAAGGTGAAGATAAATAGGAAAATGAGGAACATAGTATGCAGACTCAGGGGCTGGTGGTGTGGCTTTTTGAGTTATTTCCTGAATTTACCTTGAATTGCTGGGGACAGCAATCTGCCACATCCTTAGAGCTGATCCAGACACTGCATCTGACATTCTCCCCATCTCCTAATCCCCCAGAACATCTGAAAGAAGTCAGGTGAAAAGAGGTAGAACAAGGTTTACCTTACTTCTACTTCAAATCCCATTCTCATTTTTAAAAACACAGACAGTAAAAAGACAATATAAGGAGTACATTCCACACAGATCACAAGAAGGAACATTCAGTTCAAAACAAAGATGAGGTTACTCACTGTTATTGTCTGTGTGCAAGTACCTACTTTGGGGACAACCATTTTTCAGGTTCCATCAACAATATGGACAAAACTCTCAATTCAAAACCTTGAAGCCTGAAAAAGAAGTCACTTTTGAGACACCACAGGATTTCTGAAACACCTGCATGATGATGTCAAATATAACACTATTAATATTGGGAAATATAACACAAATCTTCAGGGAACTGGTAGCTGAAACAAAAGGTCCACATGGGACCTACATTTCAACAACAGAATCATGTCCTAAATAGTTGGTTCTATTGGTATCAAGGACTCAAGTAGACAATTACCTATAAAAAACTACATTTCAATCTTCTAGTTCAGAACTAGTTCCCATATGTAAGGTGTGAACTGAAATATAAGAAGACCTTGCAACCTGGCAGACCATCTAGACCATCTAGAGAGCCAGACAAAGGTATCTATCCTTTTGAGATGCCTTCAGATAACTCACTTGGATGTGAGATCCAAGAGATCTTCTCCAGATCCAGAGAGGAGATGCCTCTCCAGAAGACCTGGAGCTTCCCACAGGTTCTGTGTCATCACTGCCAGCCCATGCAGATGCCTTGAATCCCCAGTGTGCCTCAGAGAACAGTGAATACCTCTGTGCAGGTAACCAAAGAAAGATTCTAATAAACTTGATTCAACCCAGTTGAGATAAATGTCTACTCATGGAAGCAGCAGCAGTCAATTTTCCAGAACAGAGACTGGACTCAAATGTAGTCTTCACATAGGATGTAGATATAGCTGAAACTTCTTCCTCCCTGAGTGAGGGCTCTAACTCTTACCTGTGGTTTCCAGCCTGGAAGACCTACGAATCCTTCTTAAAAAAAAAAAAAAAAAAAAAGTGACTATGCAAACTACATCTACATAGCAAAAGACTTAAAAGAGATTTATGTTGTACATCTCATATCTCTAATGCAAACTATTTACGTGTCCACTAATAAAAAGAAATTGAACGCCATTTCCTTGAGCTGTCATAAAGAGACAGAGACCTTCAGCTGCTGCTCCTTCCTGAATAAGAAAGCTGCAGGAGACTTAAGCCAAATGTGTGAATCCTAGCCTAACTGCTACCTCAGGGAGACACTGGCATGCTGCTTCTCTGCAGATTCCTGACTGACTGGGTTAGCTGATCCCTTGCTCAGGGTCAGTAGTTGTTATGAATCCCATCACAGATGTCTAGTATCTACTCTGCATTGTAGAAGTAACTTTGGCATCTATGATGGAATGGTAGAGACTTTGAATGATGATTCTCAATAGAAATCCTTTCTTTTTTGGCTTGTCTTCATTTCCCAAGCTGCTACAGGACCAGCAAAAGAGAAAGATACAAAACTACCGAATAACTTTTAACCTTCTAAATTTTTGTATTTCTTAGTAAGAAAGTAACAAAGAAAAGAATCTTTCATTTTAACATCATTATAACATATTCATTTAATTTAATAAGCTAAAGTACATAATAATTTGAGAGGTTGTACTGGGAAACACATGCAAGGTTTTTTTTACAGGGAAGGATAGCATTTTAAATTATGTTCAGAGAAGTTGCTCATTTTATTGATTTTATTTTTCATGCAATGTTTTGTAACTAAAATGTGGCATATTCACACACATGTACCCACACACAAAGTGTCTATTTAGAAGTTCTGCTTTAAAGACAAGAGTCAATATCATAAAATTTGTCAACTTCTGCTCACACAGACGGGTACCTGCTTTCCTCGTTCTCTGCTGCCACATGTTTTTACAGCCCTTGCACCTGGGATGGGGCAACTCCTGGTATCAACACAGGCTATTGAATAAACAAATTAAGAGCTGCCCTGCTGAGAAGGACTCAGAGGTGCTGGTGGATGAGCTGGACATGACCCAGCTGTGAGCACTCACAGCCCAGAAAGCCAAACTTTTCCTGGGCTGCATCCAGAGCAGTGTGGGCAGCAGGGCTGGGGAGGGGATGCTGCCCCTCTGCTCTGCTCTGCTGAGACCCCACCTGCAGGGCTGCACCAGCTCTGGGGTCCCTGCACAGAAAGGACAGGGACCTGTTGGAACAAGTCCAGAGGAGGGACACCAAGATGAGAGGGACCCTTCCCAGGAGGAAAGGCTGAGATCAAAGTCTGAAAGCCCAGAGAAGAGAAGGCTTCAGGGTGACCTAATTTCAGCCTTCCAGTACCTGAAGGGATCCCACAAGATGGAGAGGGAGTTTTTAAAAGGGCATATAGTTACAGGAGGAGGGGGAATGGTTTTAAACTGACAGTAGGTTTAGAAATTAGGAAAGAATTCTTCAGTGTGAGGGCAGTGAGGCACTGGAACAGGTTGCTCAGAGCAGTTGTGGATGCCCCATTCTCATGAGTATTCAAAGTCAGGTTGGATGGAGCTCTGAGCAACCTGATGAGCAACCTGAGCAACCTGATTCTTCTTTTTCACTACACAGCTAAACACAGGACTCCAAAATGAGTTTTAATTTATAAAATTAATGTCTCAAAAGATCTGGTTGGATCCATTTAACTTCTAGCTTTGAACCTCATGTCACAACAAGATTAACAAATATACCACAGCACTGGGAAAAGCAGTATCTAGATATTCTAATGGAAGAAAAGTAAGCCAAATCTTATCCTCAGAACAAGAGAAAACCAAAATTATTTTTCTGAAAAAAAATAGTTGTATGGCATTCATGCATACCCATCCACTGCTTTGGGATTCTTTCCTAGCTTTTGCTACATACTATTTTTTCCCCAGTTTATTTGACTATTTCTTCATTCTTCAGATTACCTCAGAAAAGTATCATTACTTAAGATTATTGCCTCATTTTAATACATCACATTACCAGAATTCCTGAATAATACACAGGTAGCCATAGTTTATTTTCCAGTAAGAGGTTTTTTATAACATATTGATCTTGACAGCTTTCCTGACTTGAAGAAAATAAGATTGTCAGAATTTCAAAAAAAAGATCAGGAAAATCTATCATATATATTACCTGTATGGTCTTCATTTGTCAGTGAAGGGTATTTTTTCTCAAAAGGACAGAAATGGATGCAGCATACTGATGCTAGCATTGTGATGTGTATAGAGGTACTCTCCTGCTCTGGTATGTTAGAAGCTTATTAATGTTTTATAGTCTTTCTTTCCAAGGACATATCATGAAATAGGCTGTAATTAATTCAGCAAAAACATTCAGAAATTGAACAATTCAAAGTCAGCAAATGCAAGTAAAAATAAAAGTTAAAAGCTTTTCTGTTTTCATTTTGATGCCAGTAGAAAGATATATTAGACCCCAGATTGTTCAGTTTATTTTTGCACTTAGTTTCATGGAATGTAATTGAAATTCTCATGGGAGAAAGGCAAATGAATTTGACCCAGTATGTTTTTGAACAGAGTATTGTGAGAAAATGATACAGATACTTAAATGCATCTCCGACTTCTTTATAAAGATATAATTTTCCACATATATCAAATTTCATGCATATCGATTGTCTCTCGACAATTTAGAGAAAGCCAGTTAGATTTAGAATGCTTTATTTAGACTTTGTGGTCCTTTTTAAGATTTTAGTCGGTAGAAGATAGGCTTTTTGGGAATCATTATTTCTAAGGCAAGATCATCCTGATTTTTACAGCCCATGTAGTCAAGCCTGAACAGCCAGCACTTTATCATTACACTATTATATTTTTTATAATGATACATGGACAAATGCACAAACACTCCAAAAAATGAAGTAATAACTACCACTATGAAAAGATGTTTTTATCATTGTGCTGAACTTCTCCAATAGGACCACGCAAATTAATTCATCTCAGCCAAGGGTACTTCAATCATTTCAAGATGCTGAAGATACAAAAAAACCCTTTATTTTTTCTCTTCAGTTCAAAATGGATAAATGTATTTTTTCTGTCTTGTTCTGAAACATCACATTTCTGTCCCAAAACTATCCCTAACATCACCCAGAATGGACAGCATTTAGCTCTGACTTCAAACCACGCCATAAATAAAATATTTTATGATTTGCATGGTGTAGAAATGGGAATTAATAATAATTTTTTCAGCTTCCAGAATACAAAGGTTTACAGTCCAAGTCAATATGCAGCCATTAGTACTAATTATTGATGTGATCAATACTTATTTTGAAGGGCTGTTTGAAATTTTTAGATGTCTATGACCATTATGAACTCCACCTTGTCCTTCACACATATTTATAACTGGACCCTCAGCATTCAAATAGACTTATCTAAGAAGCAGAAAATATTATCTACAAAAGTTCAAATTAGCTGTCAATCAATTTTCCTGAATACAACAGTATAAGGTGATCCTAAATCAATTTTCATCTGTTTGGGAAGACTGCCCTTTGAATTTTCCAGCTTCTGTCTAATTTCACATGAATCTGGCATGGTCTTTCAGGGCCTGAAGATCCAAGTATTGCCTTTGATTAACTAACTAGGAAGACACTGGAGATAACTAACCACACATCTGTTACTTTATGTTTTCTGCCTGTGTATAAATCTCTTAATGATATCATTTTTATTTACTTTGAAGCAGGCTTCTAATAAGTTAAAGAACTTCTTCAGACTGACTGTGGGTAGACAGTTTGCAGACAAACCACTGTACAGGATTTGCTAACTCAGAGTTATGTTCAAGATATTACAGGCAGTCACTCTTCACCTCCCCATGGGAAATGCCCTTCCAAGATCTCATGCAACATAATTTCAGGCAGCCTAGGCCCCTAGAGAGTGCCAGGTGCTCTAGGTTGACAAGACATGACAGAAGGTCCAGAGGAAGAAAACAATTGTTGGAAATGGACATAGAGAAAGGAACAATACAAAATTGTTTGTGCCCCAAGAAAAATAGGACAGTGATAGCAGATTCAGTAAATGAACAGTATTTGCCTGCTTGGGTTGTAGAGTTACAAGGAAAAATTCAGTTACTGGAAAATGTTATTTTCACTTGTACCCTGGCATGTGAATAGACAGAAAATAAATGAATATTTCATGCATTATATATCTGGGCAAAATGTTGCTCAGATGTTTGCACCAGAGAAAATTCTGGAACGGTATGGCTAAAGCACTTTGACTACACATTCCTAATGTTACCTCAGATGCACAATTTCTCTAAATAAAAAATATTTATTAGCATACAATCCTCGTCCTAAACAAGTCTTGACAATAAAAAACTTATGACTTTACCTCCCAACCTCACTGCCACACCTCTTTCAAATGACAAGAAGAAAGGCAATTAAACGGGAAGCTGTCCCTTGGGATGCACTATTTGTATCTCACCTCAAGAGGACACACTGTGTCACTACCACAAGCGCTGTTCTCCTGACTCCTCAGCACCTGCTGTAAAGCCCAGACTCCCAAAGTGCCCTGCCAAAATATTCTGTTCTCTTCTCTATTAACCGTGGATCGTGGCTTATGGTGAGACACAGAAGGTCCAAAGTGAAGGGATGAGGAAGCCATAGAGGAATATGTTTTGAAAGTTTCTCTGTGGCTTTTTGTCCTCTTGCTTTTCAGTGTTTCAAATTTGCCTGGACAAAGAGCTATGGTTCTGAGAATGGGGCTGAAGTGCTGCTACAGTTAGAAGAATATTTTCTTTTTAACAGCATAAAGCTTTTACTTTCTACTTTGTAGGGGGGAAAAAAAATCCGATTGAAAAGATTATAAAATTTTAATGTTGTCCCCTTGCTCTAAATTTCCAGTTACAAATAATATTTACCTTTTTAGGAGACCAATTTGATATAGATATTCATTTATTAAACAGTCTTAGAGGTTTGTTACAGTTCTTAATAATTTTATTAATCATTAGTTTTAAAAGGCCTTGATAAATTATATAAAAGGAAACTAAACAGCACAGAAAAACTCTAAGAAGCCCTGCTTGAATGAAAAACAGCAAGTTTTACAGATAACCTGCCCATTCAGAACTGCATGCCCCTTCGGAGATCTTGAAACGGAAGCTTAAGCTGTTAGACCCTGATTAATGCTTTAATTTAAATCCTCTCTTCCTCACTACTAATAAAAATTTTTTTGGAGCAAATAAAGGTACCACAAGTGGTATTACTCCAACTTTGCCACTTGAGGGCAGTCATTTCGTGTCCTGTAATAAAATGGTGATTAAGCAGCACTTAGGCTGCTTAATGTTGGCACTTAGGCTGCTCTGAGCCAAACTCTGCCATTGATACACAGAAAATAAAAACAAACACCATTTACCTCTTCTGAATAGCTAATTTGACTTGAAATTCATCTCAGTCAAACTCTGGGCGAGAAAGATAAGCTGTGGCAAAATCCACAATCTGCAATCATGGGATAAGTGTTCAAATGAGAATTCAAAAAAGGAACAGTTTAAAGGATACTGAGAAAAAATAGATGATTTCAATCAACGGGGCCTCAAAGATTTATCCTGAAGTATGTAAAGCACTTAAAAGCAAATATAAGTGCCTTATATTACACTTACACTGCAAGCAAATCCTGAAGGATTTGCCCTGAAGCAACCTCAGCATTGTTAGTAGTTGTGTTTGAACAAAATGAATAGAAGAGGGGTGACATTCATGAAAAAAGAAAGGAGAAAAGTGAAAAACGTGGGAGATGTTGAGAGCAGGGCAGAATAAGGAGAGGCCAAATTATTGCAGATTAGCCATCTCAATTCAGAACTATAAAATACTGACAAACAATAAAGAAATTTGTAAGCTCTTGATAAGTACAAAGGAAAGGAGGAAGTGCCAACCTAGGCTGCCTAGATAAAAACCTTGTTACACCAATTTAATTGTCATCCATGACAGAATACAGGGTCTCATGAAAAAAGAAAGGAGGACTGAGTGTGATCTTGACTTTTTCATGTCAACAATAGCTCAGATAGCTTTAGTAAAAAAATGCTGTCAAATCATGGTTTAGCTAAAGCCATAGTCTAGAAAAAAAAACATGCTTGAAAATATGTACATAAAGAAGAGTTATCAAACAATTTACAGTTTCAACAGTAGGACATATTTTGGCTTCCCCATTGATTCTGCCAGTGCATTCAACCAACACTCCTGCCCTGCTCTCATTCAGAAATCCCCTCCAGCCACTGTCTCACGGAGTTAATTCAAACACGATTGTCCTGAATTACTCTGCAAGGCCCACACTCTACGCTTCCAGCTTCTTTTTCAAAAATGTGTTTCTGCTTTACTCTCAGACTCATTCATCCACAGAAAACAACATTCCTTTTAGCCTAGATGTTCTTGCTCTCTCTGCATTACAATCCCCATGAATCTTGCATATCTTGACGGAGAGTGGAACACACGCCATTTGCTATGAACCCATGTTATGTAATTTAAGTTCTGTATACTTTTACATTGAGATACTCATTTAAATTAAAGGGTTTCTGAGGGCTTCTTTCTGTTTTATTCTTCTTTTTTTTTTTTTTAATTTTCAATAAAAAGATACACTTTGCTTTGCAAGGCAGCCAAAGTAATTTTTTAAGCAAACTCAGGTCTTGCATTTATTAATGGACTGCTCTCTTTGTACATACTTCTTCACACCATGAGTGTGAAACCCTTGTATGCTCTCTGCGACAAATGTAAAATTCACATGTATCCAGTGAGGATAGTGCTTGGATGCTATCATTTTCTCTACACTGAAGCTACTATAAAGGCCCTATTGACACCTCCTATTGCCCACAAGAAGGCAGCAATAGGAGGTGAATGGATGACAGAGACTCCTTCATTTCAGTGACAATAACTACTCTGAACTTAGATTCTCACTGTAGCTTAAAAAGTGTGAATTCAGTTCCACTGATTGTCACTGTGGGACACACAAGGATACACATGGACTGACTCTATATTTATAGTATTTCTACACAGACTAGGGATTGGAGAAGAAGGCTGACAACTCTCCCATCCCGTTGATTAAGACAACTGTCCATCAGTTGTTCTTCACACTAAGAGAAAGTATGGAAACAACCTCATTGTAACAAAAACAGACTTCTGATAACGACACCCGTGTGTGAGAAAGAACTAAGAACTATGAAAAACATTAAGTTAGGAAGTGTTTCAGAAAACTTGAAAAACGAGGGCAACACACTGATGGCAAAACTATTTTGAAGGAAGAGTAGTAAGAAATTTTGCTTAAATATCAATATTGCACTGAGAAGAAAAATGCTTTTCTTACTACAGAGAAAGTAGATTCTACAATATGAATCAGACTCTAGTGAAGATGCTCAGTTTTTTATAGTTCTTAAATGACCTTCAGAAAATCTCTTAAAGGAACAAAAGAAAGCTTGTGACAGTGTGAGTGCCATAAGCATCAGAAAGCCTCAGCAGATCTTGATTGAAGGCAGCATCACCTTTATTGACACTGCAGGTATCTCCTCTTCTACAGGACTCAGGGATCCCACAAAGGGCCGCCAAGTTGATAGAATTCATATCATATTTGGAACTTCCATTTAATGTGAAGTAGGGATATTATTAAAATCTGTATCATATTTGCAATAGACTATCAAGGTTATCCAGAACATTGGAAGGGAAGGAGGGAGGATGGCAGAAATGGAGGCAAGGAGGGAGCATGGGCAAAGAGAGAATTGTTTGTTTTTTATCTTGTTATCCCACACCAAAATAATTTCATGTGATCTAGCCATACAACTGAGGGCTAGAGCTACATGGTTTTAGCAGGACACAAGAAGACAAACTAAGCCAGCAATGGCTGGACTTCACTGCCTTACCCAGGAAAGACTTTAGCACTGCTATTTTAAAGAATTGAGCAAATTACCTGTTGCTCAAAGAAATTAGTAGCTTATAGTATTTAAATAAGACCACATACCTCTTATAGAAAGTCGATCAAAACACTGATTTTAAAAAGAATTCAGAATTTCAGATTGCACTAATAAGGCAAAAGGCACAGCTGGACAAATGCACCAACCACTCAAACATTTATATTTTACCAGCCTTTTTCATTTCCTTATTCCCCTACTTTCCACAGTTGCTCCTCCCCAAATCTCCTAAATCCCTCCCTTTTTATCTTTGGTTCCTGCCCAGAATCCTGTGACTATTGCCTCATCCCAAGATGGTCTTCCTCTGCATCCTATCGTGTTCCATCACAAGGCACTGACCCTCCTTAGTTGAAAGGTGGACACCTACTCCCAATGAGTCATGATGATGGATTTTATGCTTGGATACCAGGGCTGGGGCTCTCCTGGGGCAGCCATCAGCTTTGTGAGATATTGCTCTGTCTGCAAATTAATGGAGAATAAAAACAAATATTCACTCCTAGATAATTGTCCATTTCCTACAGAGCAAAATGCACAATAAGTCATAAAATGATCCTGCCAGTGATGTAATATTACATTTTGTAATTCTTTCCCATCTTCCAGTATTTCAGGATAATGGGAGATATGTAATTTTGCTAGTTTTAGACACTTAGAAAAGTTATATGCATCCCTTTATCACTACAGCTGAAAGCAGCTTAAAATGTTTTGTTACTTTTCAATATTAAGTTTATCCCTAGAGAAGAAACTGCAATTTTTAGTCTCTCTAAAGATGAAGAAGATGGATTGGAAGAAACTTTCCATGACTGCAAACCATTCCCATTTATTTAATGACATAATGCATTGATGTTTAAGTATCAAAGGAAATTGATGGCAAATTATTTTTTCACAAATTTAATACACTTTAAGTAACATGTATTTAAACAACAACAAAACAGAAAGAAATTTATTTTAGCAATACACTCTCAAACTTAATATAACTCAATATAGATTTCAAATTTAACATTAATGTGTCAGAAAAAAAAATACAAACCAAACCCCAAACTCCAGTATAAAGTAAGTATTTTACTTCTCACAAAACAACTGTAATTATTATAAGGTTAGAGTCTGACACATACAGAAGGCACACTATAGATTGTTTGCATAAGGAACATTTAAAATGAGAGCCAACAGAGTATGAATATTAGGAAATTAGTAATTTTTCTATCTTTATATCAGATTTTCTCAAGTAAAGAGCCTTGGGAAGACTGCAGAATCTTGCTAAATATTAATTCTGTTCAGGTTGAATGTCAAACTGATTTCAACTAAATATTTTTGGAGGGTGAAGTTTCAAAATACATTAAAACTGGAAACCATTTAAATAGCAATTTGAGACATGATGAATTGTATATATAGGAGCGAGAAAAAATAGATTTGAGAGAAAAGGTCTTAATACTCTGGGAAAAAATGGCAGTTTTTTCCATAATAACCTTTTCAAACATAGTCTTCATATTCTCCAATTTTCCTTGTATCTCTGTGCTTTTTCCCCATCGCTCTGGAAGATTCCCTGAGACCTCTGCAAGATCCCAGTAGCTCTGACAGTAATTCCTTGCCATGCAGACACTGGTGTTCAGTGTTCCTTGAAGGGTGAATTAGTCAATGACACCTTGTTTCTGCAGTATTGTAACTTAGCAAAGTTACTTATAGACCAGGAATCTGATTTTAAACATTTTTACTTCTTTTATATCATCATCCACAAACCCACTTGGTTATATGTAATAGTGAAGAGAATTTTCACAGAATTATTTATGTTGGAAAAGATCATCAAGACCAATCTTTAACCAATTTTACCACAAGCAACAAGTTCATTGCTACTTTCAGCCAATACTAAACAATCAATTTGAGGTCAATTTTTCCATGGTGCCATCACTATCAGCTGCAGATTTCACCTTGGTTTTTTGGCACATGCATAAGCCTCTACCAGCTGCTTTAATAGCATGGTTCTTTTGATGTCACAACAGATATGCTATGAATATTACATTTCTCAATCTTAGAGAAAGTTACAAAAGTATAATCGCATATACTTTCCTGTGAAGGGAAGTGAAGGGGGGGTCCAGGCTTGCACTTTAAAACAATATTGCTGATAATAAAAAGAGCTTAGAATGTCAATATGGGCTTAGACCATGCCAAAGTGCTTTTATATTTATGTACAAATAGGCACTTCTCCTTGTTTCTGACATTATCTTGGGTATATTCTAATTCTTCCATTTTAACACTCCTTTGAATACTAACGGCAGCAGACTATCACATCAACCCATTAGTTTCTGCATTTCTGCATTAAAAAAAAAAAATCAGTTCCTGAAAAAAATCATCAGTTCCCGAGAGCAAGAACTGGAGCTGAAGGATTCTCTTTTGTGTATTATGTATATATATATATATATATATATATATATATGTATGTATTGTACTGACTCTTGCAAACTTTACCATGTTACAGACATCAGCATTTGCTGATCTCATGTTGACTGTTGTGATTTTGGCAACACAAGGTTCCTGCATTTCAAATCTGACCTTTTGCTGCTTCTTTTGTTTCAGATTATCTTTTCTAAATTGAAAATTGGCTTGGAGTTTGTTTTGGGGTTTTTTGTTTTCTTTTTTTTTGTATTCTCTCACACTCATGCTACCAAGAATTTAACTTTGTTTACTAAGTTTTCATGTGGGTTGACAAATTTACTTTGCTTGGCAAATTCAAATGACTTCGATAAAAATCAGTTCTTTGTGTTCGAGACCTAGGACAAGTCATAACCTGATCTTTTACAAAACCCCCAGCATTCTTGCATTGTTAGGTCATTTGTATTCTTTTATCTTGCTTTTTTACTGTTTTTAAAAAGGTTCAATTTATGTATGTCATTCTAACCTTTCAACTTACTGAATAGGAAGAAGGAACTAAACCCAATGTGCACCCAGAATGTTTTGCTATGCTCATAACAGGCATTTCTAGAGGAGCCAAAACTCATAGTATCACAGAATTCCTGAATGGCTGGGGCTGAAAGAGGGCTCTGGAGGTCATCTGGTTACAGTCCCTGCAAAAGCACAGTCACCTGAAGCAAGATTGCATCCAGGCAGCTTTTAATACCTCCGGAGAAGACCCCACAGCCTCCTCCCTCATTCTCTTTGATCCTGTTCTCATTGCGCTCTCCTAAGGACAAGTCGGTGTGATGAACACACCCTCCCTGAAGGGGTGGAGAGCACCACGGTTCAAGCAGCAGCGAGCAGAGGGCGAGGACTGGACCCAGCCGTGCTGGGCAGGCTGGGAGGTCTGTGCTGGGCTGCACCTTCTCAGGAACAAAGAGTGCAGGCCATGTCTCTGTTCGGGAGCCAAAGCTGGGGCCGGACAGAACCAAAACTGCTATGCCTGCAGCCAGGGAGGGGGCTGCCTGTGAGTCAATCCCTTTACATTCCAAAAACACCCAAGCCCACTGCCTTCTCCTGCACCCCCGCTGCCATCTCAACTTTCCACGAGCAGGGCCACTGCTCAAGGTTACTGCTCAAGGTCCCAGAACCTGATACCTAAAACAAGGTAAGTAGTGCATCACATTAGGCCTCAAATATGCTTAAGTCCTTTACATATATCCAGCTGTAGCTCAATTATTTGAAGTGTGGTAAGTAGCAATGTTTGACTACTGACTAAATTGTTGTCTAAATCAATGTCTAATCACCATCCAAACTATCATTTCAATGAGCATTTAAATAATTCTCTCTCAATTTAACATCATAGCTTAATTAACATTAAGATATTTCTTTATCAACATTTTCCATTCAGTCATCAATTAATTACCATTTGATTATCATATGATCATTAATAAAAACATTTTAGTTATCCCCATAATTATGACTTCTCTTGCAACAGTTAGAGTTTTTTCTTTTTTTAAACAGCTGGATAATGCAGCCTTTCTCTACTTTACTAGATGTCCCAGG